>CM057056.1:59699500-60899500 GCA_029948455.1 Solanum rostratum | reverse complement strand
TTTACGAAAGGGTTTATGACCTGTAAGATGAAGTACGACCTGTTAAGTCGGTTCATGGAACCTGACAGACTTGGTGAAATTTGAGGATCTTCTGAAGTTGATATCTATGCCTCATCAGACAACCTGTAAAGTCCTCTACAATTCATAGACCGTATCGTAGAATGAGAATCAGGGAAGGGGTCTTTGAGAGTCTATCAGACGAAACACCATCTATGACCCGTAGAATGATCTACAAGTCGTAGATCGTGTCATAGAGGAAGGACTAGAGGGGTCTCTGATGTTTGGAAAAGGGCCATCAGACGAAACCCCATCTATGGACCATAGAATGGTCCACGACCCATAAACGGGGTCTCGTAGACTTGTCCGGCTAGTTTTTAAAAGGGGAAAATTTGACATTTCTTATTTGTTAAATCCTAAGCTATGTTGTTTTATCCCTCAAATGACCTTTTATCAGCCCTTTCCAACCCTTATTAATCTCATTCATCCTCACTCAATATACTCTAAGTCTTAAAACTCTCTCAAGCTCCCTCAAGGCACTCAAGCAAGAAAGCAAGCTAGGGTTTCAAATTCTTCACACTGAAATCAGATTTTCATCTATTGAATCATCAAGGTATGTGGGTTTTTATTGTGAGGACCTTTCCCTCACAAGCTCAACCATTTCTCCTCCATGTCTCTTTCCAAGCTATGGGTATTTATGAAGATTTTATGAACTTTCTCATGATATGACTATGGAGAAAACTATACAGATATTATAATGAGCATTATGTTATTTTTCTCGTATTATATTATGAAATGAAAAGTCAGGGAAAAATGTGATTTAAGATGAGGGTTTAATGATGCCTTAACAATGCTTTGCTATGATAAGATGGGTTATTCTACATGAATTGAAAAATGGATTTTTTTCTACTCTCCTTATGTCTAAAGGTGTTTTTCTTGCATGGTTTTGAGCATAAATGCATACCCACCATATTTTACTAAACCATGAATCAAGCTTCTTATATAGACAAAGTATTTATGGCATGATATGTGATTTACGAATGAAATAAATTGTGAAGGGATGTTATGTAAGCTATGAATTATTAGAATGTATGAAAGTTATGAAAAGTTATGAAGCCCTAGCTTTGATATGATGAAGCTTGGTTTTGACGAGCGACTCTATGAACTATGAGGATATTACAATGCCTTGCATATTATGATAATACGAATAATTTGGGTATTCCTTGGGATTGTGACCTAACACCGAGTAGACCTTGGTAAATAACCATTGTCCCATAATTATGTTGCCACCATAGTTTTGAGAATAAGCTAATTGATCCATATAGCTTAAGTTACACGATTGACTAAAATGGGTGATGTTCCCGTACATCACATGTGAATCCTCTACCGAAATGGTTGGTGTTAACGTAAGGTTAATAAGATGTTAATACAGAAATGAGTGATGTTCCTGTAAGGTAATTAAGAGGCATTCTCCGAAATGGGAGGTGTTCCCGTAAGGTGAGTTTGAGGCATTCCCCAAATTGGGTAGTGTTAACGTAAGGTGAGTGTTTGGCCTACCCGGCAAGGTAGGACACTCCTATTATGACGTGACGTGAACATCGGGATTCCAAGTAGAAGCTCGCTTGGTCTTATATGTCGTTTATGGTACCTTCCCATCTATGTATAATATACTATATGATTTGATGATTTATTCTTACATAATTTGACCATGGCATCGAGCATGCATGACATACTGAGCTTACATTTGTTGACTATGATTATGCATATTGTTAAATATGGTTTATGTTCCTTGTTGCATTTTCACCCCGCATACTTAGTACATTCCAAGTAATAACACATACTTTTTGTTTGCATGATCTAACCATGTAGGAACTGGAGCACCATGCCATTCTCCTCCTCCATGTGGCTAGACATTCTGATCGGAGATTTGCTTAGTGAGTCCTCCACATTGGAGGACAAAATTCCACTTACTTACATGCCTTGTTTAGACTCAGTTATTACTGGATACTATCTTTTGAGAGTGAGCCGGGGAGATGTCTTGGCCCCTGACCTATTTAAAATTTAGAGGCATTGTTTGATATTGTGATGGTTATGTATTATTGGGCTTGACTCCTTATACTTTTGTGTTATGATAAACATCCCTTACTCCCATGTTTCTCCTTTTGTGTTAAATGTTGTTTGATGATGATGAGGTGGAAGTTCTAAGCCCCTAATCATCTCTTAGCGTGAGTCATACTTACCCGCCCCTTAGACATTATTTTCTATGTGATTCATGTAGATCCTTTTCCCTACATTATCCCCATAGCGTCAGTAAAAAGTCCCGCTTCCCTTAGATATTATGTACTATATGCTTTGTAATTTTTTTATGCTTCCGCAAACCAAGGATGTGCTTACATGCTTATGAGGCTTGTTTAGGACCCCACTCGGGTTTCCATTCGCCGTATCGTGTCTAGGCCCTAGACTGGTCGTGACACATATAATGTAAAAATTTAGGTAATATAACTACTACAACTAACAAAATCCTCTATACAACAATTACCATCCCATAACATTATATATACACAACACACAAATCACATCCAACAATATACAACATATACTCCACAACTCAATCCATAAATAATACACTCCTACACAATCCAACTAAAATATGCAAATATTTCAGCTTAGTCTAGGGTTTAGAGAAAGCCTAGCCTACTTGGCATCCAATGTCTCTTGCTCCAAGTCAATCCAACCAAGTTTTTTCTCTCTGCATTGCCGTCGAATGCTGCCCAACTATCAAAACTTAAGTCAGTAGATCATTACGGCTGGTTTCGCTGTAAAATCTGAAGAAATGGGCGAAATTACATCAATTACGACTAAAATGGGGAAAATCGGGGCCAATTCTTGAAATACCAAACCAATCCCTGTAAAATAATCCCACATCACCTTAAGTCCATAACTAGAAATTCTGCCCAAAACGGACCCCAGAAGACCGAGAAAACGCCTAAAAACAAACTTATAAACCTTACCGGGAAAACATTCTTTTCAAAATTTTCTCGGTCAAAATTCTCAAATACTGTACAAAATTTAAAAACACCCAGCATACCACAGTATTTCCCTCGGAACATAGAACAATTTAGACACAAATTTCACTTAATTTCATTAAGAAATGACCGAGATATTGCAATGTAAAGCTTTCACTCATTCCCAATATATCATCAACAAAAAAGTAGAGATTTACCTTGAAATATGTGTCAAATCCTAAATGCGACTTCACCACGATATTCCTTGCATAAAATCGTGTCATGTAGCCTTTTGAATCACTCACATCGAACGAAAAATGAGCTTGAAATTGCAATGCAATGTTAGAGGAATATATAATGTATTTTCCAAGGAACAACATGTATATAGGGGCTGATAGGTGCTGACACGTCGCTAACACGTGGCAATCCTGACTGCGCCATGCGTCAGCGTTAAGGCCTGATACCTCGCCCCTTCTCGCTCTCCATTCTTCCTTCAATATCTTTTTCGTCATTTTGGGCTCGTCAGAACTCTGATTTTTGCAAATGGACATATAACCTATGGATTTCGACAGTCTGGATCAAAAGGTGCAGTTAGTATTTTCAATGGAGCTTGTCATGCTAAAATGAGGGTCCTACTTCTTTATACGAAAATTTTAAGAGAAAGCCCTCGGGGGGTTAAATCACATCCTACTTCTGTAGTCCATGCAGACCCTATACCCCGTGACTGATCACATAGGAATCAACTCGTTGCTAGCATTTGGGACTACGGTAATACCCCGTTTATTCGGAACAAACTAAACCAGGCTTACCCACTCACTATCGATGATTGGATAGATCACCCTGCATCCAACCACTTGATGATTTCCTTGCACATGACCTCTCACATAGATGGGTTGAGACACCTTTGGTGCTCCATACTCAGCTTGTAATCCTTGACAAATTGGATTTTGTGAGTACACACCCAAGGAGGGATACCGATACTGTCCGCAATTGTCCACCCGATGGCTTTCTTGAACTGCTTAAGTACCACGACTAGAGCGTTCACCTGTTCGTCATTTAGGTCAACAAAACTATGACTTGCAAGGTTTTGTTGGCACCCAAAAAGCATATCCCAAATGGGATGGTAGACCCTTCAATTCTAGCACCGGTGGCTCCTTAATGGATGGTTTAGTAGGTGGTGATTCTCGATTTTGCAAGTCCAACTCCAGCTTAGTTTGGTTTTTAGGGGCATAGAATACCCCCAACGCCTTCACTGTTTCCTCATAATCTGGGATGCCATCACCATCAAAGTTCATCAACACTGCTTCTAGGGTATTGACGCCTGATCTCTCCTCAAATGCTACCTTTGATTCTACATCATCAACACTTTTAATGACAGAGACTACCTTCAGATCATCATCCTTCTTTGCATGTTGACAGACGTTGAAGACCACATCATCTTTACCCAGTCTAAGCTTGAGTTGGCCACTCTCCATGTCTACCAATGTGTGTTTGGTGGCTAGGAAGGGCCTTCCTAAGATGATTAGAACTTCGAAGTAAACCTCACAGTCTAGGATTACCAATTCTGCAGGGAATATGAATTCGTCCACTTTGACAAGGACGTCATAAGGTATCCCCATAGGATTCTTCACTATGCGGTCAACCATCAACAATCACATGTTCGTCAGAGTAGGGGCTTCCAAGCCTAGCTTCTTGAAGACCGCAAGGGGCATTAGATTCATGCAAGCACCTTGATCACACAATGCCCTTGCGAAATCCACATCCTTAATAGTGTAGGGTATGATGAATGTGCCAGGATCTTCTCGCTTTTAAACCAAGGACTGTATAGCAATCTCATTCCTGGCTTATAGTTCATTTTTTCACGACCAAGTCCTTCATGAACTTTGATTACTATGGCATCTTCTCTAATGCCTCAATGAAGAAATGTTGATGGAGAATTTTTTCAGCAATGAAAGTTCTTGAATTTACCCCCCTCCTCTTTCTTGTTGATTCTTTGAGGGAAGGGAAGAGGTGGTCTTAGAATGGGCTTCAACTTCTGTGGCACCTCTATAGCATCACTCACTCCATCCTTGGCACGATCTTCTCTGGTATCTGCATCTTTGACCTCAACTTCCTCCTCTTGAACATCATCATCATCAACTTGCATAGAAGGATCAATGGTCTACTTACCACTATGAGTAGTCACCGCCATACACTGCCCCTTATTCTTTGGATTTTGAACTGTATTGCTGGGCAATGTACCTTTCTGTAGCTGGTTGAGTTTAGTTGATATCTGATCAAACTGTTGCTCCAGCTATTTGATAGCAACAGAATGAGACTTGATCTTTTGATTAATGCTGGAGATGTCAGACTTTATTCCCCTCAAGATCTTATCTTATGTGTCAGCCTTTTTTACCAGACGATCAAACATCTCCTTAACTCTGGAACTACCAACAATTGTATCACGATTATGTGGTAGCACATAAGGACCATTCCTGTAACCATATCTACGACCCCAATAGACATCTCGATCTTCGCCCCTGTTTCCATCATGGTAACCTCTACTATTGTTGTTACTGAAGGCGCCATCCCTATTATAGTCCCGACCATGGTTTCCTCGACCTTATAGTCATGATTGGACCCTTGGGAATTGGTCCAAAACCCCCCAGTTGATTAGTAATGAAGCAAGTGTCCTCCTAATAGTAAGGCTCCTTGTACATGGGTGCTTGCGAAGGCTGATAAGCGACTGCATTAACTCGTTTCTGATTTTGCTTCATCAACAATTCCATGTTTTTACTAATCTAAGAAAGCTCTTGTATCATCTCCCTATTTATTTTAGCTTGTGCCTGATTAGTACGGACTGCACACGAGCTCTTGGTAGAGGACCTGTCTGTCGTTCCCCATGCACGATTCGTCTTGATCACACGTTCTAGCTTCTCAGCAATCCTTGAAAATGGTTGATCTAGAAATGAACCATCCATGATGGAATCAGCATATGCTTGGCTATTCTCGTCCAGGGCATGGTAGAAGATCTCCACTAAAGCATCATCAACTATCTTGTTGGCAGGGACACTTCTCAGACACTTTGTAAACCTCTCCCTTGTGGTATTTATCGAGTCACCGGGAAGTTGCTCAAAGTTGTTGATTTGGTCTTTCAACTTTAGCTTCTTTGATATCGGGAAGAACCTCCCTAAAAATGCCATATGTTCAATTTAGTGTAGCTTGTAATCGAACTCAGTGAGAGCTCAGAATGCCATAGCATTGCATTCCCCATTAGAGATAATGGGAAGACACGAAGCACAACATCATCCATAGACGGATTCTGGTTTCCCATTACACTCTTATGGACAAACACAATGTTGTGTAGATGGCTATGTAGATTCTCTTATGGTAGGTCCATGAACAACCCTTGATTTTGTAGCATTTGAATTAACCTACTTGAAATAACAAACTTTGGGTCATCCAGTAGTGGTGGTAACACAATACCTTCATTAATATCCATAGCCATGGGTTTCAGCCGATACTAATTCCATTGATAAGCTTCGGCATGGAGGTCCTGTCGTTTTGGATCAATGTCCTCAAGTGGAGGTGGGTTATTGTCATTCTCATTTTAATTCTGGTTCTGATTTAGAGCTGCATTAACCACGTAGTTTGCATTGTCTTGGGACATTCTTCTCAATGTTCTTTGGATCTCTGGGTCAAATGGAGTCAAGGGAATACCTCGACTGCGCATGTTGTGCATACACTACACCTGCACACTGAAACAAAACAAAAACAACAAAAATGTAAAATGAGGGAAATAAGGATTAATTCCCAAACTACTCAAATTAAACAAATCTAGCAGTATTTCCTTGCAACAGCGCAAAAATCTTGATGTCGCCTTAGCTATACCCCTTTATAAAGGTTAAAGCGGTCGTTGTCAAGATATATAACCTAATTGAGGTTTAGGCGGATCCCACAAGGAATATGGTAGACTTAGAGGAATTTCAAGTAGTTCGGGTGGATTAACCTACTTATCTCACCAAAGGGGGGTGGGGTTTGTGAAAACTATAGAAAAATATCCTAACTAAGACAAGTGTGAAATCATTATGAAGAGTAACTAGGGTATTGTGTTCCCTATGACTCCCTAACTTGGTACTACTAGGTAATCAAATTCTTTTTTAGTGTGTAGCATTCAGAATGGTAAGTTACGTTCACCAAACCCCTTAATATAGGTGAGAGGTAAGTTTTACTATGTGATTTGATCCATTCTTGTAGTGTGATATTACTAACCCTTACCTATTGTTCCAATACAACCTCCCCTTGATCCAGTTTGGTTGATTAGACAAGAAACATCAATCGAATCATGTTAATTAATCTCTTTTCCTATTCATTACTACCTTGATCCAGTCAGTAAAACTAGGCGGATTCTAACGTTTTCCACCATTAAAAAGCATTTTAACTGAAGAGAATTAATTAATACATACATGCACACATTCAAAGAGTTACAAATTATCAGGTTTTACCTTGTTAGTTTTTCATGGTTCCGACAATCCTAGTTTTGGATTTAGCTAATCATTGTCAATGTGGATGCAAGAATCATGATATTAATTAACATAATTGAGCACTAACATAATAACATTAAGAACAAGAAATCCAAGCTCTTCACCAAGAATCATTAGATTGGATTAAAGAACACAAAATAATGTTTCACAAGTGTCTAACAATGGTTATCTCTCTTTCACTGATTCTCTGAAGTTCGGCATGAAAACTAACATAAAAAAACCTATTTATAGCATTTCAAATTCACAACAAAAGCGAAATAGGACAACTAGATTGTTAGGCTCTACAGACAACTTCTACGGGTCGTATAAAGTTTTACGGTCCATAGTCGGGGCTTTCTGGATTCCTTCAGTAATTTTGGAGGTGAATTAGAAAAGACCCATCTACAGGTTGTATAATGTTTTACAGCTCATCGAGGATTTCGTCTGATGATTTTCAGCAACTCCCCAATTTTTTATCCTCAAGGTGTGACACATGGTCTACGACTCATAGAAACTTTTACGGCTCGTCTACATGTTTGTAAACTCAACTTCAGAATAATAACCCTTCTCTGGATTTTGCTATGAGACCTTATTTACAGCCCTTGAAAACTTCCATGGCCCGTAAAGGGTATCCTAGAACCTCAATTTCTGCAATCTTTGCATACTTAGCCCAAAATCATGCAAACCCTGTAATCCTGTAAAATAAATATAAAAGCACATCAAATCTACAATCAGCTCTATGAGAACACACAAAATTCAAAGTTTTAAGCACCAAAAGTGTTGTATTTGTTATAGAATATTAACACCCTCAACTTAAAATTGTTGCTTGTCCTCAAGGGACGGACTCAATCTACATAAGTAGTACAGTAAAACACAGATCTCAATCTAATGGCATTCATCATATCAAACTCAAGCACAGATACCTACACCATATTTAAAAGCACATCAGATAACTATCAAGCAAACTAATACAGATCAACACATGTGATAGTGAAACTATGACAAGTAAGGCAATTATCAATAAGCAACACTCACTGAGTTAGTCTAACATCAACAATGCAATGCAAGTGCCCTCACAGAAAGAAGTCCCATATCCCTCGAATGATGATATTCTCAGATTCAATACTTGGGACTGCACAAGATCACTCACTCTCACAAAAGATATTCAAGTACTATGCTCAATATCATATGCATGCCCCTATACTCATGACTATGACCTTCGACTACTTTGACTAGGATCACTTTAAGAATTTATTATCTTGTAATGTAGGCTGAGGGGCTACGGTATAATGTTTTGGGAACATAGTTACTAAAGGCCCGGCTTGGCACTACATTTTTCTACACTTTTTCCCTACCAACATTGTCATTTTCACTTCATTCTCCCTTTCTCCTATTTCAGACTTTTCTGGGTGCCTCATTCTCATTTTTGAAGTTTTTGCCTTTTGCTTTCATATTATTTTTCTTTTTAGCTCATCACTTAGGCATCTAATTATTTTTCTTGCACACAGAACATATTTTTATCCCTTCTTCCATGTATCACTAACTTCTACCTCATTTTGTGTATTTACCCTTACACCATCCATCCTCAACTTAGGCTTTTGGCCTGAGTTGAGGTGCACAATATTAAATCTAGAAAGAAGGGCCACATTTTGGTAGCCACCCTCAACTTAAGCTTTTGGCCTCAGTCAAGGTGCACAATATTCAGGCAAAGACCAGGTCCAATTTCCGGATTTTACATCCAACAAGGGTAGGTAACTTAGTTTTTTAGAAAGAAAAGCTACATGCAAGGCTCAAACATTGGTATCAAGGGATATATAACACATTTTGTTGTTTATTTAGGCTAAGTAGACAAATACGAACAACGACCTAAGATTCTTTCCTAACCAACTAACCTATTGTCTTAGTCAAAGTAACAAGGCAAGTTCTGAATTGAAACATAACATATAAATTTAGCAAAGAAAGGTCACACACACATGGCACTGCTTACACTATTAACAAAAACTCTTAGATCATGCTTTTCATTGCAATTTATCCTTACATATAAGAACAAGTACTGTCAAATAATCAAACATGCATGGTTGTTGTCAAGACAGCCAAACTAAATTTAGGTGGGTATCATTTTTCACCTAAAAATAACATTTTCCATATAAATCAGTACCACATGCTACTAATACTACCTACACATCCTAAAAATGCCGGTCTGATAGAAAATATATATCCTTGGGGAAAAAAAATACAAGCAAGAAAATCCCTAGGATTTAAAATTTGGGATAATTATAGGCCAAGGTTACTCAAACTTCACTGAGGGCTATTATTACCCATACCCCAATGAAAATGATTTGCATTTTCCTCAGTGCACCAAATAAACTAATAAAGCACAGGGGTCAAAAAAGAATATAAGCGCCAGTCTTCTACCTAGGGTTTCCTCCCAAGCACACCTGATTTATTGACGTGGCATGACATGGACACCTTGGGTACTCATACATCACGAAGTTTCCATGCTTCCACATTTTTTACTTCTTCAACATTGCCAAGATATAGTTTGACTCTTTGGCCCTTTACTTTAAACTTTGCACCATTTCTCTTTTCCAACACAATGGCCCCATGGTAAAAAACATGTGATACTCTAAAAGGTCCCAACCATCTGGACTTAAGCTTCCAAGGGAACGACTTTAACCTTGAGTATTATAGCAGCACTAAGTCCCCCAATGAAAATTAGTGATTCTCCATGTGAAGATCATGCTGCAACTTCATCCTTTGTTTATATAGGGCTGAGCTCTCATATGCCTTCAATGAAGCTCATCAAGCTCATTGAGGTGGCTCAGCCTAGAGTTTGCCACATCATTCTAGTCTAGATTCAACTTTTTGAGTGTCACGACCTGGGGTCGGGGCCTAGATGTGACAGGCGAATGGGGACATGAGAGTCCCCAAACAATCCTCAAAATGTCAAAATCGACGAAGCTTGGTTCAAGAACTTTTAAAGACAAGTAACTTAAAATAACAGACATTCAATTCCCAAAAGAAAGCCTTTCTTATAAGTCAGGCAAAATAACAAGGTTTTTACAAAACGTCCAACATATGCCTCTAGTTAAGGAACGGGGGCCAAGACAAGTTCCGGGCTCACCCTCAACAAAAGAAATATATATACATAAGGATCACAAGAACAAAAGCTCGCCCTCAGAAGATGGGGCTCACTGCGAAAATATCTTCAAAGGAGGACTATTTGTCCGGCGCTGGTACTCAAACTGCTCGATCCCTACATGGTAAAATCATGTAGGCATAGAGTATGCGTTAGTACGTTTGAATGTACTAAGTATGAGGGCATGCAATGCATATGACTTACCGAACCTGCAAACCAAAGTTAGACAACAAGGGCACATAATATACAAGGATCGTATAAGCAAGGAATTTAATATACAAGATGCCATAGAACTTATGATGCGTGCAATGCAATAGTGCTCCTATATAACGGGGATGGACTATAACTGACAAACCAAATCCGTGCGAGCTGTTACATGAATTGGACTGATTGGGACCTCCCACCGGTAGGGAGAAGACTACTTGCCAAGGGTAATCTACATCACACCTTACATAACACACCATTTCAAGGATGGTCACCTTCCTTACGGGACCCCCATTTCGGAAGGATTTACAGAATCATATCAAGACATGTCAAATCATAAACAAAATAGACGAATAACATCCATCCCTATGTTGGCACATAGTTCAAGGAAAGGGAGAGGGACCTTGGGGATATCCCTAACGCCCCCAATCCATCGGTGCTAACTCTTACACATCCCACAAGAATACTTATATATATATATATACAATGCTTTCAAGAGAGTCAAATATCCATTTCAAAACGTTAAATGCATATGTAGGCTCAAATGCTAAATCTTAAGATCAAAATCACATGGTTCATGCAAGGAATAGCTCATCTACATATACAAGATGGTGCAAGCACCCTAAATACTCCAAGATGCATAATCATAGACATACCAGTGATCACCTTCTTGTCATATCCCATGTCTTACCAAAAATCATATCATAATTCCTTTTTAGGACAAAATTGGGTTTAATCCCATATTTCCAAAATTTCCATGTATCAATGCCATGAGTATGATGCAATGCATAATGTAGGGATGTCATGGGTAATGTAGAGAATAGCTAAAACATTGCAATAAAATGCAAACACTAGGAAATCCATAAATAAATTAATAGAAAATGGTAGTAGATATCACCCATGCATAAAAACATCTTTAAGCATGCATGTTCATAGTTATATAATCCAAGTATCTCATCATAATAAAAGTAACATAACTCAAAATTCGGAGTCTTAAATATCACATGCATTGTTCAAGTGACCAAGATCAAGTAGTCAAAATTCACATTTTGAGTAGACAACATAAAATAGTTTGAATAGAACATCGATCTTCTTGGTTGGAAGGAACCAAGAATCAAAATCCACAGACCTGATTTGGAGACAAACTTGAGGTGAAAAGGACTTCAAATTGTGAGTCTTTCCTTGACAATTCCTAGTGGGAGGTTGGGGATCTTGAAGGAGTGAATCCTAGAGAGAGGGGTGAAATGAGGGAAATTGCTGAAAAGTTAGGGTGAATAGCTTATTAGGGAGCTTAGGAGAGGTGGGAAATGACAAAAAGTTTCGTTAGGAACATGCAATATTTCAAAAATGTCATTAATAAAACGGACCTGAAATTGGTCCGTTTGGGGCACAGGGTAGGGTACACGGTCTGTGTAAAGTCACACGAACTATTTTTTGTGCCGTGGCCCAAGACTTCAATTTCTCAGAGGCAAGATTTTTTGGGACTAAGTATCACAATACGGGCAAGTAAACGGACAACCCGGGGTCATACGGACCGTGGCCCCGTCCGTATACAAGTGACTCTCCGCATGAAAACTAAACGGAGGGCCACACGGACCGTCTAAAGTCACACAGACCTTGACTTGGTCCGTGTGAAGGCGACTCTATGCAGTACACCATACGAAAGGCCACACGGACCATGTAGCTTTTCAAAGACCGTGTGGAGGCTCGTTTACCCTAACTTTCCCAGGTGTCACTCCACGGGAGGCCACACGGACTGTGTGACTCCACAAGGGCCGTGTAGGCCCTTCCGCGAGGTGATGCCTGGCAGATTTCTGGGCAAGTTTGTGGATCTTAAAGTGACGTCAATGATCCGGGGCCTTTCATAATCTTTCCCTTGGGAACATTCATCCTCGAATGTACCAGAATAAGGCTTGAAAAGTTAGAGTTAAGGCAAGATACATTTGACAAAAGACCAAATGAACAACTCAACTCAAAATGAAAGGTTTGTGCCCAAAAGCTTTTTATCCACAAATCAAATTATAGTTTAAGACCAAAACTCATATCAAAATTGCATTCAACTCATTTTTTAAGAAAGGAAAATCTTTTAGTGTACACGTATGCATGTCATGTCATAAGACTCAAGAGGGCAAGAAAATGACACAATTGATAAGGAAGATCCCTAGTACTTTAGGCTTGAGTAGATTGGAAAAGATGGGGGTATCCTTTTATCATGTCCAGCTCCGCCTCCCAAGTAGCACCCTCCACTAGTTGGTTTCTCCAAAGTACCTTTAACGAAGCAATATCCTTGTTGCGAAGCCATTTTACTTGCCTATCCAAGATTGCCACCGGTACCTCCTCATAAGTCAAGTTTTCCTCGACCTCAATTTCCTCCAAAGGCACGATGGTGCTAGGATCACCAACTAATTTTCTTAACACAGATACACGGAAGACTAGATGAATGGAACCCAAATCCGGAGGTAACTCCAACTTGTAAGCCACACCTCCAATCCACTCAACGATTTCATAAGGACCAACATACCGGGGGCTTAGCTTGCCTTTTTTGCCAAAACACATTACGCCCTTCATAGGAGAGACTTTCACATAAACCCAATCCCCGACATGAAATTCGAGGTCCCTTCTCCTACTATCTGCATAGGACTTTTGACGACTTTGGGCCACCTTCAATCTCTCCCTAATTACCTTTACCTTTTCCCTGGCATCCAACACCAAATCCAGGCCAACTAAAGCCATCTCATCCAATCCAAACCACCCCACTTGGGATCTACACCTCCTCCCATGCAAGGCTTCAAACGACGCCATGCCAATGCTAGCATGGAAGCTTTTATGATAAGCAAACTAGATGAGTGGAAGATGGTCATCCCAATTCCCCTTAAACTCCAACACACACGCCCTCGACAAATCCTCCAAGGTTTGAATAGTCCTCTCCGCTGGGCTATCAGTTTGAGGATGAAAAGTGGAGCTCAACTTAATTTTGGTACCGAGGCCCTTTATAAAAGATTTCCAAAAGTGGGAAGTGAATTGAGCACCACGACTCGATATGATGGATCTAGGTATGCCATGCAACCTCACCAACTCTTGAATATACAACTTTGCATAGTCCTCGGCATTGAAGGTAGTCCTGACCGGTAGAAAGTGAGCTGACTTCGTCATCCGATCCACAATAACTCAAATGGAGTCGAATTACCTTCGGGGCCGAGGCAATCCAACCACAAATTCCATGTTCACATCCTCCTATTTCCATGTGGGAATTTCAATGTCTTGGGCCAAGCCACCGGGACTTTCGTGTTCTACCTTCACCTGCTGACTACTCGGGCATTCAGACACAAACTTGGCAATATCCCTCTTCATACCATGCCACCAACACACCTCTCTCAGGTCCCGGTACATCTTAGTAGACCCTGGGCGAATAGAGTAGCGACAGTTGTGAGCCTCGTTAATAATAACCTTCCTAAGGTCACCCTCATCAGGAACACAAAGCCGGTCTGGGTACCGAAGTACCCCATCTCCCCCTTGGGAGAATGCCTTGATCTCCTTTACAACAATCAACTTCTTAAACTCAATTAACAATGGGTCTAGATCTTGCTTAGCTTTTACCTCATTCACCACAGAAGATTCTGCCCCGTTCTGAACCCGAAAACGACCCCTGCTGGAATCAGTCAGCCTGACACCCAACCTAGCCAACCGGTGGACATCCCTTACCGACTCCCTCTTCCCATTTTCAACATGCGCCACTCCCCATAGACAACCTACTGAGAGCGTTGGCTACAACATTGGCCTTGCCCAGATGATACAACACACTCATGTCGTAATCTTTCAGAAACTCCAACCACCTCCTTTGCCTGAGGTTAAGATCCCTCTGGGTGAAAACATATTGCAAACTCTTGTGATCGGTGATTACATCAACATGGACACCGTACAAATAATGCCTCCAAATTTTCAAAGCAAAAACCACTGCTGCCAATTCAAGGTCGTGTGTAGGATAGTTTCGTTCATGCACCTCCAACTATCTTGATGCATACGCTATCACCTTACCATTCTGCATAAGCACATAACCCAATCCGATCCGCGAGGCATCGCAATACACTACAAACCCTTCTGAACCGTTTGGCAAGTTCAAGATGGGAGCTGACGTAAGCCGATCCTTCAAGGTTTGAAAACTTCTCTCGCATTTATCCAACCATATAAACTTAGCCTGTTTCTGGGTCAACTTGGTCAATGGAGATACAATAGATGAGAAACCTTCCATGAACCGTTTGTAGTACCTGACCGACTCGAGAAAACTGCAAATATTCGAAGGAGTCAATGGTCTAGGCCAATTTTTCACAGCCTCCATATTCCTCAGATCCACGTTGATACCATCTCCAGACACCACATGACTGAGGAAAGCCACTTTGCCCAACCAGAACTCGCACTTGTTAAACTTGGCATACAATTTCTTTTCCCTCAGAGTTTAGAGGGCCATTCTCAAATGATTTCCGTGCTCCTGTTCACTTCGGGAGTAAACGAGAATATCGTCAATAAAGACCACCACGAAGCTGTCCAGGAATGGTTTAAACACTCTGTTTATCAAGTCCATAAATATAGCCGGAGCATTAGTTAGGCCAAACGACATCACCACAAACTTGAAATGCCCATACCTCGTTCGAAAAGGTGTTTTGGGTATATCACATTCCCTAATCTTCAACTGATGATACCCAGAACAGAGGTCAATCTTCAAAAAGTGAGTGGCACCTTGAAGCTGGTTAAACAAATCATCAATCCTTGGCAAGGGGTACTTGTTCTTAACGGTCACCTTATTCAGCTGCGTGTAATCAATACACATACGGAGAGACCCGTCCTTCTTCCTTACAAACAACATGGGAGCACCCCATGGTGATGTACTAGGATGAATAAAACCCTTCTCTAATAGGCCTTTTAATTGCTCCTTTAACTCTTACAATTCTGCCAGGGCCATCCGATACGAAGGAATAGAAATAGGCTGAGTTTTTGGAAGAAGATCTATGCAAAAGTCTATCTCTCTATCCGAAGGAATGCCCGGTAAGTCCTCGGGAAACACATCCAAAAATTCATTCCCCACAGGGACTGACCTGAGAGTAGGCACCTCGGAATCCGTATCCCTGACCCTCACCATATGGTAACTGCACCCCTCAGAAATCATTTTTCGCGCCTTGAGGTAGGAAATAAACCTACCTTTAATAGAGGAATTACCACCCTTCTATTCAAGAAATGGCTCACCGGGAGGTTGGAACTGGCATTTTTGGGTTCTACAATCTATGGAAGCATAAGATACATGCAGCCAATCCATTCCAAGAATCACATCAAAATCAAACATCTCAAGTTCCACAAGATCACATGGAAAGATTTTATGCAACACAATAACTGGGCACCTATGATAGACTCTATGAGCAACAATAGATTCTCCCATGGGCGTATAGACCGAGAAAGGCTCCCTTAGAGTCTGGGGTTTCAAACCGAACTTGACTGCCAACAGTGGAGTAACAAAAGACAAGTTTGCACCTGGGTGAAGCACAACATAAGCATCAAAATAAAAAACTTTTAACATACCAGTCACGACCTCTGGAGCTTTCTCAACATCCTGGCGAGCGTGGAGTGCATAAAACTTGTTGTTTCTCGGGGTAACACCTTGAGGACCCCTTTGCTGACCCTGCCGCCTTGGGCTACCTGACCTCGGCCTCCGCACGCACTCCTAGGGCAATCAACAAACTTATTGTCCTTACTTCCACATCCGAAGCAAAGTCCCAAATCCCTTCGGCAGGCACCTATGTGGGGCTTCCCACACCTGTCACACGAGATATATCCTGGTCCGCCACCCGTCGGTACCCCGGGAGGGGGTGCCCGAGCATTTGCCACCCAAGCTCCCAAACCTTGTCCTTGCTGGAAGTGACCAAAACCCACATTCCTAGCACTAGAGAACTTACCGTCAAAGTGGGATCTCTTGGGATCGTGTGCCCTTTCCTCTTTGAGTTTCTCCCCTTTAATCTGCTTAGCATACACCATGAGTCTAGTAATATCCATGTTCCCAATCAGCATAGAAAGTCGACATTCTTTCACTAGTGAGTCAGAATACCCGAAACAAATTTGTGCATCCATGCACGGGGATAGGCCACCAAGGATGGAGCATATTTGGAAAGCTTGGTAAACTTGAGGGCATAGTCCCTCACACTCATACTCCCCTGCTTAAGGTTAACGAACTCGGTCATTTTAGCCTCCCTCAGCTCAAGTGGAAAGAAGCGATTGAGGAAGGTAGATTCGAAGTCTCCCCATTTAACATTACCATCATAGACCCTTTCCATAGCCCACTGTGTATACCATACCTGTGCTGCATCCTTCAGCTGGTAATCAGCCAGTCTAGTTTTTTCCTCAGAAGAGACGCCCATGATATTCAGTATTTTTGAGAGCTCATCAATGAATTCCTAAGCATCCTCATCAGCCCTCGACCCGTAAAACTCTGGAGGATTCATCCGAGTGAAATCCCTCACTTTAGATGCTGGTGTAGGATCCCGTGGTAAATTAGCTTGTCTTGCCTGAGCTGTCACCACCTGTGCAAGCATGGCGAAAATGGTACGGAATTCACCGTTAGAGATAGGCTCCTCTATACGCTCGTGAGGGGCCTGATCTTCAGCAGGCGGAGCCGACCTAGGTAGTGGAGGTCGTCCTCGAGGCATTTGATGAAATGGATTAACGACACTAGTTAGTAAGGAAATTTCATTAGCCGACCACAACACGATACAAGACATGAAAAAGGGAGGAATTTCCTAATACATCTTTGTAGCCTCCCACTCATAGGTATGGTGCACTCCACACCCATAAAATAGGACTCTACTCAATGTGGCATGTTGGGCTCCGAGGACCATTATAAGCCTGGGGCTCTGATACCACATTTTGCCATGACCCGGGGTCGGGGCCTAGATGTGACCCGATGAATGGGGACTCGAGAGTCCCCAAACAAGCCTCAAAATTTCAAAATCGACGAAGCTTGGTTCAAGAGCTTTTAAAGACAAGTAACTTAAAATAACAGACATTCAATTCCCAAAAGAAAGCCTTTTTTATAAGTTAGGCAAAATAACAAAGTTTTTACAAAACGGCCAACATATGCCCATAGTTAAGGAACTGGGGCCAGGACATGTTTCGGGCTCACCCTCAACAAAAGAAATATATATACATGAGGATCACAAGAACAAAAGCTCGCCCTCGTAAGATGGGGCTCACCGCAAAAATATCTTCAAAGAAGGACTATTCGTCGGGCGCTGGTACTCAAACTGCTCGGTCCCTACATGGTAAAATCATGTAGGCATAGAGTATGCGTTAGTACGTTTGAATGTACTAAGTATGAGGGCATGCAATGCATATGACTTACCGAACCTGCAAACCAATGTTAGATGACAAGGGCACATAATATACAAGGATCGTATAAGCAAGGAATTTAATATACAAGATGCCATGGAACTTATGATGCGTGCAATGCGATAGTGCTCCTATATAACAGGGATGGACTATAACCGAAAAAGCAAATCCATGCGAGCTATTACATGAATTGGACCGATTGGGACCTTCCACCGGTAGGGAGAAGTCTACTTGCCAAGGGTAATCTACATTATACCTTACGAAACACATCATTTCGGGGATGGTCACCTTCCTTACGGGACCCCCATTTCGGAAGGATTTACAGAATCATATCAAGATCTGTGACATCTTAAACAAAATAGATGAATAACATCCGTCCCTATATTAGCATATAGTTCAAGAAAAGGGAGAGCGACCTTGGGGATATTCCTAACTCCCCCAATTCATCGGTGCTAAGTCTTACATATCCCACAAGAATACTTATATATATATATATATATATATATATATATATATATATATATATATATATATATATATATATATATACATATGTTTTTAAGAGAGTAAAATATCCATTTCAAAACGTTAAATGCTTATGTAGGCTCAATCAAATCTTAAGATCAAAATCACATGGTTCATGCAAGGAATAACTCATCTACATATACAAGATGGTGCAAGCACCCAAAATGCTCCAATAGCCATAATCATAGACATACCGGTGACCACCTTCTTGTCATATCCCATGTCTTACCAAAAATCATATCATAATTCCTTTTTAGGATAAAATTGGGCTTAATCCCATATTTCCAAAATTTCCATGAATCAATGCCATGAGTATGATGCGATGCATAATGTAGGGATGTCGCAGGTAATGTAGAGAATACCTTAAACATAGCAATAAAATGCAAAGACTAGGAAATCCATAAATAAATTAATAGAAAATGGTAGTAGATATCACCCATGCATAAAAACATCTTTAAAGGGACATGCATGTTCATAGTTTCATAACCCAAGTAGCTTATCATAACAAAACTAACATAACTCAAAATTTGGAATCTTAAATAGCACATGCATTGTTCAAACATAACTCAAAATTCAGAATCTTAAATAGCACATGCATTGTTCAAGTAACCAAGATCAAGTAGTCAAAATTCACATTTTGAGTAGACAAGTTCATAAAATAGTTTGAAAAGAACTTGGGTCTTCTTGGTTGAAAGGAACCAAGAATCGAAACCCACATACTTGATTTGGAGACAAACTTTAGGTGAAATGTACTGCAAATTGTGAGTCTTGCCTTGACAATTCCTAGTGAGAGGTTGGGGAGCTTGAAGGAGTGAATCCTAGAGAGAGGGGTGAAATGAGGGAAATGGCTGAAAAGTGAGGGTGAATAGCTTATATAGGGGGCTTAAGAGGGGTGGGAAATGACAAAATTTTAGTTTGGAACACCCAATATTTCAAAAATGCCATTAATGAAACGGACCTGCAATTGGTCTGTCTGGGGCACACGGTAGGGTACACGGTCCGTGTAAATTCACACGAACCATTTTTTGTGCTGTGGCCCAAGACTTCAATTTCTCAGAGGCAAGATTTTTCTGTACTAAGTATCAGAATACGGGCAAGTAAATGGACCACCTGGGGTCACACGGACCGTGACCCCGTCTGTATATAGGTGACTCTCCACACCAAAACTAAACGGAAGGCCACACGGACTGCCTAAAGTCACACGGGCAGTGACCTGGTCCGTGTGAAGGTGACTCTATGCAGTACACCATACGAAAGGCCACACGGACCGTGTAGCTTTATGCGGACCATGTGGAGGCCCGTTTACCCTAACTTTCCCACGTGTGACTCCACGGGAGGCCACACGGACCATGTGACTCCACACGGGCCGTGTTGGCCCTTCCGTGAGGTGATGCCTGGCAGAATTTTGGGAAAGTTTATGGACCTCAAAGTGACGTCAATGATCCGGGGCCTTTCATTGAGTGCCTTATCGCCTTGTGCTTGAACTTTACCGGCAAGTGACAAGCTTTACCAAAGATAAGTTGGTAAGGATACATGCCTATAGGGGTTTGAAATGCAGTCTGAAACGGCTTTAAGGCCTTATCAAGCTTTCACGACCAATTTATTGGGTTTGCACTTATAGTCTTTGATAGAATCTATTTGATTTCCCTATTGGACACCTCCACTTGCCCGCTTCTCTGAGGATGGTAGGGTTTTGCCACTCGATGCTTTACTCCATATTTTTCAAGCAGATCCTTGAACAATCTGTTGCAGAAATTGGAACCTCCATCGCTAATGATCGCCTGAGGCAACCCAAACCTTGAGAGGATGTTCCTTTTAAGGAATGCAATGAAACTATTGCCGTCATTTTTGGGTAGAGCAACTGTCTTCACCCATTTTGATACATAATCTACAGCCACTAAGATATATGTTTTCCCATGCGAGCTAACAAACTGACCCATGTAATATATCCCCTACACATCAAATAATTCAATTACCATGATGGGGTTTAGAGGGAGCTCATGCTTGCGGGAGCCACCACCTTCTCTCTGACATCTGTCACATGCTTTGGCATAGTCTTGGGCACCTTGGAGCACGGTTGGCCAATAATAGCCACACTGCAAAATCTTATAAGCTGTCTAGATTCCACTATGATGCCCACCTACTAGAGACGAATGGCACACCTCTTGGATACTCATCATCTCGACCTCATGGACACGATGATTAAAAATCTCATCCGGACATATGCGAAAAAAGTATGGATCATCCCAGAAGAACTTTCTCACATCAGACATGAACTTAAATCGCTGGTGAGTATTCAAATCTGCGGCATAATATCACTAACAAAATAGTTTGCATAGTCTACAAACCATGGTATCAAATCATAAGAAGCTTCCAATACTCTCTCATCTGGGAATGAATCATCAATCTCCATCCCATCATCAAACTTAGCCATGGCTTCATATCCCTCTCATGAAGATATTTTTAGATTAAAATCTTGGGAACTGCACAAGATCACTCACTCTCACAAAAGACATTCAAATACCATGCTCAATATCATAGGCTTGCACCTATACTCATGCCTATGACCTTTGACTACTTAGACTAGGATCACTTTAGGACTTTGTTGTCTTGTAACATAGGCTCAGGCGCTTTGGTATAATGTTTTGGGAACATGCTGACTAAAGGCCCTCTTTGACACTGTATTTTTCTACACTTTTGCCCTACCGACATTGTCATATTTCACTTCATTCTTCCTTTCTCCTATTTTAGACTTTTCTGGGTGCCTTGTTCTCATTTTTTAACTTTTTGCCTTTTGTTTTTACATTATTTTTCTTTTTAGCTCATCGCTTAGGCATCTAATCATTTTTCTCCACCAAAAACATAGTTTTATCCCTTCTTCCATGTACCACTAACTTCCACCTCATTTTGTGTATTTACCCTTACACCACCCGCCCTCAACTTAGGCTTTTGGCTTGAGTTTAGGTGCACAATATCCAACCTAGGAACAAGGGATACATTTTGGTAGCCACCGTCAACTTAAGGTTCTGGCCTCCATTAAGGTGCACAATGTTCAGGAAAAGACCAGGTCCAATTTTAGGATTTTACATCTAACAAGGTTAGGTAACTTAGGTTTTTAGAAAAAAAAGGTATAAGCAAGGCTCAAACATTAGGATCAAGGGATATATTACACATTTTCTTAGTTATTTAGGCTAATTGGACTAATACGAACAACGGCCAAAGATCTTTTCCTCACCAACTAACCTTCTATCTTAGTCAGAGTATCAGGGCAAGTTCTAAATTGAAACATAACATATCAATTTAGCAAAGAAAAGTCACACACACATAGCATTGTTTACACTATTAACAAAAACTCACAGATCATGCTTTTCATCATAATTTATCCTTACTTATAAGAACAAGCACTGTCAAATAATCAGACATGCATGGTTGCTATCAAGACAGATAAACCAAATTAAGGTGGGAATCATTTTTCACCCCAAAACAAACATTTTCCATAGAAATCGGTACTACATGCTATTAATACTGCCAACACATCCTAAAAATTCCGGTTTAATAGAAAATAAATATCCTTAAGGAAAAAGAATACAAGCAAGAAAACCCCTAGGATTTAAAATTTGGGATAACTATAGGCCAAGGTTACTCAGACTTCACTGAGGCCTATTACTACCCACACCCCAATGAAAAAGATTTGCATTGTCCACAATGCACAAAATAAACTAACAAATCATAGTGGTAAAAAAGGAACATAAGCACCAGTCTCTACCTTGGGTTTCCTCCCAAGCAAGCCTGATTTATTGATGCAGCATGAGGTGGACACCTTGGGTCCTCAGACATCACGAAGTGTCCATGCTTCCACATTTTTTACTTCTTCAACATTACCAAATTACAGCTTGACTCATTGGCCCTTCACTTTGAAATTTGCACCATTTCTCTTTTCCAACTCAATAGCCCTATGGTCGAAGATATGTCTTACTCTAAAGGGTCCGAACCATATGAATTTGAGCTTCCCAGGGAACAACTTTAGCCTTGAGTTGTATAGCAGCACTAAGTCCCCCGGTGAAAATTGGCGATTCTTTATGTGCAGATCATGTTACAGCTTTATCCTTTGTTTATATAGGGGTGAGCTCTCATGTGCCTTTAATGAAACTCATCTACCATGTCTAAGAAGATGGACATCATGCATCTTTTGAATGTTGCTAGTGCGTTACTCAGCCTGAATGAGATTCTCTTGAATACGAAGATGCCATAGGGGCATGTGAATGTTATCTTTTCCTTATCCTCTAAAACAATGGAGATCTGGTTGTAGCCTGAGTGACCATCTAGAAAGCAGTATCAACACTTTCAAGCCAATCAGTCTAGTATTTGGTCTATGAATGGCATAGGGAAGTGGTCCTTTTCTGTTGACACATTGAGCTTTCTGTAGTCTATCCATACCCTCCACCAGGTGACTGGTCATATGGGAATTAACTTATTGCTAGCATTAGGGACCACGGTGATACCCCTTTTCTTCGAAACACACTAAACCAAGGTCATCGAATTAGTGTTGGGGATTAGACAAATCATCCATGTGTCTAACCACTTGATGATTTCTTTGCACACGACTTCTTGCATAGATGGGTTGAGATGCCTTTAGTGCTCAATAATTGGCTTATAGTCCTATACCAATTGGATCTTGTGAGTACACACCCAAAGGAGGGATACCGATGATATCTAAAATCGTCCATCCAATGGCCTTCTTTAACTGCTTAAGTACCACTACTAGAGCGTTCACCTATTCATGATTCAGGTCCACAACGACTATGAATGGCAAGGTATTGTTGGCACCCGAAAACACATATCTCAAATGGGATGGCAGAGTCTTTAATTCTTGCACCAGTGGCTCCTCAATGAATGGTTTAGCAGGTGGTGATTCTTGATTCTACAGGTCCAACTCCAACTTAGTTTGGCATCTAAGGGCATAGGATACCCCGCAACACCTTCACTGTTTGCTCATAATTTGGGATACCATCACACTCAAAGTTCATTAACATTGCTTTCAAGATTTTGACGCCTAATCTCTCCTCAAGTGGTACCTTTGGTTCTACATCATCAACACTTTCAATGATAGAGACTACCTTCAGATCATCATCCTTCTTTTCATGTTGGTAGATGTCGAACACAACCTTATCTTTACCTAGTCTAAACATGAGTTGGCCTCTCTCCATGTCCACCAATCTGTGCCCGGTGGCTAAGAAGGGCCTTCCCAAGATGATTGGGACTTTGAAGTTGACCTTACCATCCAGGATCATGAAGTCTGCGGGGAATATGAATTTGTCTACTTTGAAAAGTACATCATAGAGTATCCCCAAAGGGTTTTTCAGCGTGCGGTCAACCATTAACATCGCATGCTCTTCGAAGTAGGGGCTCCCAAGCTTAGCTTCTTTAAGACCATAAAGGGTATCAGATTTATGCTGGCACCAATATCACACAATTCCCTTGCGAACTAAACATCTTTAATAGTGCAGGGTGTGGTGAACGTGCTTGGGATCTGCGCGCTTTTGCACCAAGGATCGTGTAGCAATCGCACTGCAATGTTGAATCTCTTTGGAGAGCTCCTGGCTTACAGTCTATTTCTTCGTGACCAAATCCTTCATGAACTTCACATACTCTAGTATCTTCTCTAATACCTCAATGAGAGGAATGTTGACAGAGAGTTGTTTCAGCATAGAGAGAAAGTTCTTGAATTTACCCTCCTCCTCCTTCTTTTTTATTTTTTGAGGAAAGGGATGAGAAGATCAAGGAGTGGGCTTCAACTTCTGTGGCACCTCTGTAGCATCACTCACTCTATCATTGGCACGATCATCTTTGGTCTCTGTATCATTAACCTCAACTGCCTCCTCTCGAACATCATCATCATCAACTGGCATAGGAGGATCAATGGTCTGCTTACCACCATAAGTAGTTACTGCCATACACTACCCCTCATTCTTTGGATTTTGAACTGTATTGCTGGCCAATGTGCATTTATGTCGCTGTTGAGTTTATTTGATATCTGGCAAAACTGTTGCTCCTGCTATTTGATAGCAACAAAATGAGATTCGATCTTTTGATTAATGCTGGAGATGTCAGACTTCATCCCCCTTAAGGTGTCATCCTGTATGTCATCCTTCTTCATTAGATGATCAAACGTCTCCTCAACACTGAAATAACCAGCACCTGTATTACGATTATGCGGTAGCACATAAGGATGATTCCTGTAACCATCTCTGCGAACCTAATAAGCATCTCTATCCTGGACCTTATTTTTGTTGTAGTAACCTCCATGATTGTTGTCTATAAAGGCATCATCCATGTTAAAGTTTCGACCTTGGTTTCCTTGACCTTGGAACCAATAGTCCTGATTGGAGCACTTGTCAGAAAACCCCCTGCCTGATAAAAAATAAAGCAAGTGTCCTCCTCATAGTAAGGCTCCTCGTACGTGGATGCTTGTGAAGGCTAATGAGGGATTACATAACTCGTTCCTGATTCTGCTTCATCAACGACTCCACGTTGGTACTAATCCGAGCAAGCTCTTCTATCATCTCCTCATCTATTTTAGCTTGTGCTAGATTAACACTAACTACATACGAGCTCTTGGTAGAGAATCGGTCTTTTGTTCCCAATGTACGATTTGTGTTGACCACACGTTCTAGCTTATTAGAAATCCTTGAAAATGGTTGATTTAGAAACATTCCACCCATGATGGTATCAGCACATGCTCTGCTATTCACATCCAGGGTGAAGTAGAAGATCTTTACTAAGGCATCATCAACTTTCTTCTAGTTAGGGACACTTCTCATACACTTTTTGAACCTCTCACACGTGGTACTAATCGAGTCACCAAGAAGTTGATCAAAATTGTTGATTTAGTCTTTCAACTTATGCTTCTTCGATCTAAAAATGAACCTCTCCAAAAAGGCTATCTGCAATTCAGCTCAGCTTGTGATTAATCTCTGTGGGAGCTTAGATAGCCATAACGTTGCATTGCCCATTAGAAATAGTGGAAAAATAGGAAGCCCAATAACACCCATAGAGAGATTCTGGTTCCCCATTACATTCTTACAGACAAACACAACATTATATAGATGGCTATGTGATCCTCTGATGGTGGCTCGCGAACAACCCGTGGTTTTCCAGCATTTGAAGTAACCCACTTGAAAGAACAAACTTTGTGTCATCTAGTAGCAGTGGTAACCCAATAGCTCCAATAACATCCATAGCTATAATTCAATTGATATTGATTCCATTGATAAGCTTCGGCATTAAGGTCCTGTGGCTGTGGATCAATGTTCTCAAGTGGAGATGGTTATTATCATTCTCATTTTGATTTTCGTTCTGATTTAGAGCTACATTAACCGTGTTGTTTGAGTTGTCTTTGGACATTCATCTCAATGTTCGTTGGATCTCTTGGTCACATAGAGTCAAAGAAATGCCTCGACTTCAAGTATTGTGCATACACTACACCTGCACGTTGAAACAAACAAAAACATAAAATGAGGAAAATAAGGATTAATTCTCAAACTACTCAAATTAAACAAGTCTAACCATATTCCCTGGCAATAACGTGAAAATCTTGATGTCACCCAAGCTACACATCCTTTTTGAAGGTTAAAACACTTGTTGTCAAGATATATAACCTAGCCATGGTTAGGGTCGAACCCATATGTAAGATGGTAGACTTACAGCAATTTCAAGCAGTTCAGGTGGATTAACCTACTTATCTACCCAAAGTAGGGGTTGGTGAAAAATATAGAAAGAAATCCTAGACTAAAACTAGTGTGAAATCAGTATGAAAAGTAACTAGGCTATTTCGTTCCCCATGATTCCCTAACTTGGTACTACTAGACAATCTAATTCTTTTCTAGTATGTAGCATGCAGAATTGTAAGTTAAGTTCAACAAAACCTTTGATTCAGGTGAGACGCAAATTTTACTACGTGATTTGATCCATCCCTGCAGTGTGACATTACTAACCCTTACCTATTATTCTAGTACAACCTCCACTTGATCCAGTTTGTTTAATTAGACGAGAAACATCGATTGAATCTTGTTAATTAATCACTTTTCCTCTTCATTACTACTTGGATCCAATTAGTAACAATAGGAGAGTTCTAACTTTGAACACTATTAAAAATCATTTAAATCGAAGAGAATTAATTAATACATGCATGCACACTTTTCAATAATTACGAATTATCTAGTTTTACCTTATTAGTTCTTCATGTTTCCCACAACCCTAGTTGTGGATTTAGCTACTCATTATAAGTGTGGATGAAATAATTATTATATTGATTAACATAATTGAGCACTTACACAATAAAATAAAGAGCATGAAATATGAGCTCTTCACAAAGAATCACAAGATTGAATTAAAGAAAACCAAATAATGTTTCACAAGTGTCTCACAGTGTTTTTTACTCTTTCTTACCGACTCACTAGTGTTCTGTATGAAAATTATCCTAAAAAACTATTTATAGTATCTAAAATTCAAAACCAAAATGAAATAGGAGAACTGGGTCGGCACGCTCTATGGACAAATTCTACATACCGTAAAATTCATGGCCCCTAGTCGGGCTTCGTGGATTCCTTTAGCAATTCTAGAGGTGACTTCTACGAGACCCATCTACAGGTCATATAAAGGTTTACGGCCTATAGAGGGTTTCATCTGATGACTTTTCAGCAACTCCCCACTTTCTGATCCTCAGGGTACATACATGGTCTACAACTCATAAAAACTTTTATGGCACATCTGCATGTTCGTAGACTCAACTTTAGAAAAATCACTCTTCACTAAATTTTTCTACGAGACCTTCTTTATAGCCCCTAAAAACTTCCATAGCCTGTAAAAGGTATCATAAAACCTCAATTATTATAATCTCTGCACACTTAGCCTAAAAATCATGCCAACCCTGTAATCCTGCAAAACAAACATGAAAACACATCAAATCTACTAACATAGCTATGAGAACACACAAAATTTCATGTCCTAGGGCTCCACCACCATTCCCTCAGAGGCTCCAAAATAAGAATGAGGAGGGGAAGTTTTAGATTTTATCTCAGTGTTGAAACTTTTATCAATCAATCTACCTCTAATTGACGCATTGGATCAAATGCCCGAGTATGCAAAGTTCATGAAGGACCTAGTGATAGAGAAGAGAATGGTGACTCAAGATCTTGCTCTTGACCTTATCCATTGCAGAGCTGATGCAACAAGGTCCTTAGTGTAGAAGAAAGCGGAACCCGAATGCATTTACCATTCCTTGCACATTTAAATCTTTAACTTTGCAAAGCATTATACGACCTATGAGCTAAAATCAACCTAATGCCTTTTGCAGTATACAAGCAGTTGGGGTTGGGAACCGCCACATCGATTACAATGTGATTATTGATGGAAGACAAGACGGTGAAGAAACCTATGGGGATACTTTATGATTTCTTGTCAGAGTTGAAAATTTCATATTCCCCCCAGACTTTGTTATACTTGATTATGAAGTTGATATTAATGTTCAATCATCTTGTGAAGGCTTTTCCTAGCCACTGGCCGAACACTAGTGAACATGGAGTTAGTCCAACTAAAGTTTAGGTTAAATGATGAAGAAGTTGTCTTCAGTGTTTTCCATTCCATGAAGAGACCCAATGATTTGAAAGTTGTCTTTGATATTGAACGTGTTGATGAAGTGCAACAGGAGGTATCAATAGAGGAAAGGATGGGTGTTGAAACTCTTGAGGCTATATTGATGAATTTTGAGAGTGATGGCATCCCAGACTATGATTAAATGGTGAAGGCACTCGGATCAATTGGTTTTCCTAGACACCAACTCAAGCTTGAGTTAGACTTGAAAAATTGTGAGTTACCACCTACTAGACCATCCATTAAGGAGCCATCGATATTAGGGTTGAAGGCTTTTCCAACCCACTTGAGGTATGTGGTTTTAGGAACTAACAATACTTTTCCTATGATTGTTATTATAGATCTTAATGACGAACAGGTGGAGGCATTGGTTTTGGTCCTCAAAAGGTTCAAAAGAGTTATTGGATGTACAATTAGAGACATCATTGGCATCCTACCTGGCATATGTACTCATAAAATTTAGCTTATCAAAGATTATAAGTTGTGCATTGAGCAACAAAGACATCTCAACCCACCAATACAGGAGGTTTTACCCAAAGAGATCATCAAATGGTTAGATGCAAGTGCGATATTTTCGATTACTGATAGTGAATGGGTGAGTGTGATCCAATATGTTCCAAAGAAGTAAGGTATCATTATGGTTCCTAATGTTAGCAATGCATTTATTCCCTTGAGGCTAGTCGTATGTTGGAGGGTTTGCATAGACTACCACAAACTCAATGCTTCGATAAAGAAAGGTCACTTCCTTATGTCGTTCATGGACCAGATGCTAGATCGCTTGGTGGGCAAAGGATGGTACTATTTTCTTAATGGTTATTAAGGATACAAAAAGATTTCCATTGCTTTAGAGGACCGGAAGAAGATAACTTTTAGTTGTCCACTTTTACATGTTCTTATGGCCCCTTCGCATTCAGAAGGATGCTTTTCAAATTGTGTAATACACCGACTACATTCCAGAGATGCATGATGTCTATATTCTCAGATATGGTGGAGGACATTATTGAGGTGTTTATGGATTTTTTTTAGTATGCTTGGAGATTCATTCAAAACTTTCTTGAGACATCTATATGACATGCTGAAAAGATGTGAAAAGTGTCATCTTGTGTTGAATTGGGAAAAGTGACACTTCATGGTAAAGAAAGGTATTGTGTTGTCGCATAGGATCTCCATTAAAGGTATAGAGGTTGATAGAGCTAAGGTTGAGATTATTGAGAATCTTTCTCCACCTATCTTTGTAAAAGGTATGAGGAGTTTCTTAGGACATGCAGGATTCTACAGACGGTTCATAAAGGACTGCTCAAAGATCACATATCCCTTGGGCAAGCTACTTGAGATGAATTCTAAGTTTGTGCTTGATGATGCATGTCTGAAGGCTTTCGAGGGGTTGAAGTAGAGGCTGATATTGGCGCTTATCATTTCTGTACTAGATTAGACTCAACTCTTTGAGATCATATATGATGCAAGCGGGCTAGCACCTTTTGTGGTATTGGGGCAATGTAAAGAAAAGATACTACATCCCATTTACCATGTTCATAAAGCTCTCAATGCAGCACAAAAGAACTATACTATCACCGAGCATGAGTTTCTCACAATGGTCTTTGCATTCGAGAAGTCTAGATTATATCTTTTGGGTACCAAAGTCATTGTGCATACTAATCATTCGACACTGCGGTACCTGATGCCAAAGAAGGAGGCTAAACCAGGGTTGATTCCATGGGTAATTCTTCTTCGAGAGTTTTATGTTTGAGGTGATTAATAGGAAGGGGATACAGAATCAGGTTGCCAACCACCTATCCAGACTAGAGGATGCGGCTATGGAAAAGTTTGACGATAGGGTTGAGATCGATGACTCATTCCCTGATGAGAGAGTATAGGCTGCATCACATAATTTGATACCATGGTTTGTGGATCATGTAAACTACTTAGTCAGTGATGTTGTGCCAATAGATTTGACTTCCCACTAGCGCCGTACGTTTATATCTGATGGGAAAAAGGTTTTTGGGGATGAAACATATTTATTTCACATTTGTTCAGAAAGGATTATTCATTGATCTGTTCTTGAGGTGGAGATGTTGAGAATTCTTGAGGCTTGCACTCTTCATTAGTCGATAGGCATCATAGTGGCATTGCGACAACATATAAGATCTTACAATGTGGCTACAATTGGCCAACTGAACACTAAGATGCCCATGACTATGTAAAAGCTTGTGATAAGTTGAAGGGAAAGGGTGGAGTTTCTCAAAGGTGTGAGCTCCTACTTAACCCCATTATGGTAATTGAGCTATTTTATGTATGGGGTATAGACTTTATGGGACCATTCTCAGTTCGTATGGGAACAAGTACATTTTGGTTGCTGCGGACTACATTTCAAAATGGGTGGAAGCGGTTGAACTTTCTAAGAATAAAGGTAAAGGTATCATAGAATTCCTCAAAAGAAATATCTTCTCACAATTTTGCACTCCTCGGGCAATCATTAACGATGGAGGTTCCCACTTTTGCAATAGGTTGTCCAAGGCTTTTCTAGAGAAATATGGGGTGAAGCATAGTATGGAAATGCCTTACCAACCAAAGACGAGTGGGCAAGTTGGGGTATCTAATAAAGATATTAAACAGATTCTGTCTAAGAAAATGAATCCAAACGAGATAGATTGGTTGCGAAGTATAAATGATGCATTATGGGTATACCAGACTGAATCCAGGACTCCCATAGATATGCTCCTTATCAATTTGTCTTTGGCAAAACTTGTCACTTACTAATAGAGCTTGAGCACAACGCGATATGGGCACTCAAGAAGCTGAACCTAGATGGGAATGATGCGTCTAAATTCAAGACTGGGCAAACTCAAGGAATTTCGATGGAGGGCATATGAGAGCTAAGCATTATACAGGCAAAGGATGATGTTGTATCATGATAGTCACATTGAGCATTGTCAGTTCATGCTGGGAGACGTGTTTTTGTTCAATTCAAGGCTATGTTTGTTTCTTGGTAAACTTAAGTACAAGTGGAAGGTCACACATATATTCAACCATGGGGCTATTGAGTTAGAATACAAGGATGGCACGACGTTCAAAGTCAATTGCCAGAGAATCAAATCCTACTTTAGCAATGCAGATGAAATTAAGGTAGTAAAGTATGGATGCTTGGTGAAGTCTGCGTAACCAAGTGGTCTGTGTCGTCCCGCGACAATAAATCATGTGTTGTTTGGGAGGCAACCGAAGACACTAGTTGTAGTTTTCATGTATTTGTGCTAGGTTTTGTTTTTGGACTCATAGGTAGTTTAAAATTTCAAGATTTTGTTGTATTTTTGGACTCAAAAACTGGAAAGTTATAGGGTAACAATTCATTTTGATGAGAATACATAGGAACAGGGTGAAGGCAGCTAATAAATTCTAAAAGTGGGAAAATGTGGTTCTATGAGTCAATATATGGATCGTGGTTTAAACCACGACCCATGGCACTGATTGTAGAACAAGTTCTAGAGAGTAGAAAAATTGAACTTTAATTCTTCAAATAAACTTTACGGTCTATAGATAAACTTATGGGCCGTGAATGGGGTTTATGGATCCCAAGTGAGTCTTCTGGAAATTCTCTAAGTGTTGGGGGCACCTACGAACACAACCTATGGGTCGTAGATCATTCCACTGAAATAAGTGAGAATACATACCAAAAGTTTGATTGAGATTCTTGTGACTAAAAAAGAAGTGAAACCGAGGTGTAAGAGAAGCCCTAGTCGTTAAATAGTCGGAGTGATGGACAAAATTTTGGTTGGAAAACATGGTGCAATGGTCGGGGAAGTCAGAGAAGAAGAATGAGAGGTAGGGTTAGTGTAATTTCTTAATTTTGTGAGGTGAGGGGTAAAATGAGTTTACCCCTTTTTTATTGATTTTACTAGGTCGGGTAAAGTGCCCGTTTGATTCCACAAAACCCCAATTATGGACCGTGGATGGTTCTATGACCCGTCAATCTTGCTTTCATGGTTTCAGTTGTAGACATTTTTAAATCTAGCATCTACAAATGGTCCCACGCATATAGTGAAATTGAATTCTTGGTTTCTTGTCCTAATTAGCTAGAGCCTTGAAAATTGATGTCTTGAGTGCACATCATTGTTCTATTGACTAATTTTGCATTGAGTTTGTGATGAAATATTTTCCCATGCCTATAAGATAGAAAAACATGTGAAAATCCTTGTGTGATATTAATTCTTGTTGAAAATGCATGTCGATATGTTGATGAATTGTGCAAAATTTTAATTGTCAATGGAACAATGTAATGATGAATGAGATGGAAAATGTTATAATTGAGTTCATATATATCATGCACTATGTTGGCCATATGGCCTTGATTGATTGGTCAGTGGGGGTGCTTTTTATGATTTGGACTGAATTGATACATGTCGGGTAGGACAATGATTAATTTGGATTGGGTATGGGATGATAGGTTTTGTTGCGTATATGTTGATAATTTTGGGCCATGTTTGGCATGTCATTGGAATTTAAATTGGACTAAATTTCGTTGACCCTGTTAACTTGGACTGGACTTAGTGCTTTGAACTTGTCTATTTTCGTTGTTGACTGGGACATTAACTTGAAATTAGTATTTGAATACATGTGTTGAATGCGGGTTTGGACTTGGAATTTTCAAATGACTGTATAACCAAAATTATGAGGGTCTTTTATAGTCCACGGTTTCAACCACGAATCATAAATGCCTTTTGTAAGTGGGTTAGAAACTTGAAAATTTCAAAGTTCAATAGCACAAACCTATTTACGAGTCGTAGTTCAAACTATGGGTCATAAACTGTATTCGTACTATTGAATTCCTACAATTTTATTTTTCCAGGCCTGCAACCATGACCCAGTCTATGACCCGTTATATAAATCACGAGTGGGGATAGAATCTATAGCTGCAGTTCTAGTGACTTGAAATACTGGTACCCTATTTCCACGAAGGCTTCTCACAAACCATAGTTTATTCTACGGTCCGTAGATTGCCCATCGTAATTCCTTTTGTACTTAATTTCTATCAAATTTTATTTTGGTTTTAACATATCCTTGGATTCATGTATGCTTGCCTAATTATTTTTGTAGATATTATGGGTCCTGGACCACGATGAGATGAGATTGAGGCTCTATAAGATAGACTCTATGACGAGCCAATGGAGTCAAAGACTAGTATAGAAGCTCCACGTCTGTCCAGATAAGGGCGTCGAGCCACGATGCACATGGGCGATATCCTGTCAGTTAGTACTGGCCCAGCCACCAACTACTGCACCACAATCTCCCCAGTCTGAGGAGGAAGGCTACAAATAGAGATATTCTGTCCAGATGACCAGCTCCAGCGAGAGGTCCCGATCTGGTTCCTAGATCTAGATGACTCAGGCTAACAAGATGAGTCAAGATCAGAGTCTGAGGTGTAAGACAAGTCCAACACTATACCTATTCATGTATCTAGCTAGCCGAGATGTTGGTACATCAAGGATATGGTTGCTATATATATTGCGGACTTGCAATGGTATAACAGAGGCCTGTACACCTATACTATATTTGAGGATCCCTAAATATTTATGTTTGTATATTATGGTGTGCCGATTCACTGAGAAACTATTGCCCAATATAGATTATAGTGGATAGTAGCTCTATCGTTGAAGTACCCCCAGTGTTTGTTCAGGCATTTTATACATCATATACTGCTACCATGATTGAGGCCATGCTAAAAACGGCAAAAACGATAGCCTAACGTCGATTGACCCAAACACTAGTGAGTGGAGTTCATGTTAATTTGTCAGAGATTACTGTCCAGAGATTCTTTTTTGGCCCTAACTACCAGGCCACTGTTACCAGAGTAGATTTTGATTACAGATTAGGTCAGGCATGGGACCATGCTGTGACTAGAGATGTGACCCAAAAGGTAGCCTTATTATGATAGGTTGCTAGGTACATTAATGAGCGAGGCATGGAAGCCGACCGGGTGTTTGCCTCTACGCCTATTCTAAAGGCTTCGTTAAATATTGCCAACAACTTTTGGTGGGCAGTGGTCCACATACGGATCTGGCCGACCCATGTGATTAATACATTCATGCCAAATTGCATCGTGCTTGTAGCCGGCATCATAACTTATTACGACATCAATTTCGCTCACTTTATAGTAGAGGAGATACATGAGCGCGCACTAAGGAGTTCGACATCTATTCCGTTCCTATATTTGGTCTGCATGTTATTTATAATGGTGGGGATGGAGATTATCCCCTATGATTACCTTATGATTGATGTATAGAGGACTTAGGATGCCGGCCTGATAGAGGCTGACGAGAATCCAATTCCACCAAGGAGAGAACCGCACTCCACAATGAGATTACCTGAGATGTTCAATGAGCCTTCGCATCATGAGGATGTCACCGCTTCTGCTATTGCTGATGAGTCTAAGAGGCTCCCACTTAAATAGATGTTGAGATGGAGAAAGGGCCCACTTCCACTTCTTCAACTATACCAGAGGTCGTGCCGACACGTCATCAGACCGCGCGTATGGTCTATGCATCCATGGAGTCTATTTAGGCCTTGGTATAGCTCCAGGCTTAGACTGAGTCCCCGTTGACTCAGTTATTACAACAAATTGGGCCTTGTGTTTGCAAGGCCATTTTTGAGTTAGAGGACCGCATGCAGGAGCGCTATACAACCACACTTGATTAGAGATTGTCACTTTTACGTGGTTGTGTTGATGCATTTGAGGGGCGTGTGGAGGGTCACCTCAGTTCAAATTAGAGTCCAGATTTGTCTGCCATTCAGATGGAGATCCACCAGATCCATGAGGAGATAAGAGTGGTAGCACTAGCACTATTTATTATTCTCGTGCTCGTTATCACTACATCGATGCTGGACCTTTTTACAGAGGATCCCGTAGTTCCCACCTCATGGAAAAAGCGATGGATGGGAAAGGATGATCCAGAGGCTGCTCTACAATGAGCTCTAATATGCCCAAACAACATCTCGTAATGAAGGTATAAGCAGTTGCTGCCAAATATAGAACCTAATAGTGGTTAGGGTTGATCCCACGAGGAATAAGGTCTAGACTTAGAGTAATTATGAGCAATTGGATTGAATTGATATACTAATAGTGGTTAGGGTTGATCCCACGAGGAATAAGGTCTAGACTTGGAGTAATTATGAGCAATTGGATTGAATTGATATACTAATCTCCCTAAAAGGGGGCGTTTGTAAAATACGAGAAATAAACCTAAACTAGAATCTAGTTGTCAAGAGAAAGTGTTGTGAAATCAGTGAGAGAAGTAAATAGGGTATTGTGTTCTCTATGAATTCCTAACTCAATATAGCAAGATAATCGTAACCTTTGTTAGTGTGTAGCATTCAAAATTAGTAACTTATGTTTTCCTAACCCTTTGATCTATGTGAGAGAATAATTTTACTATGTGATTTGATCCATCCCTGCAGTGTTGTATTACTAACCCTTACATTTCGTTCCAGTACAACTATCCTTGATTCGCTAAGGTTGATTAGACGAGAGGGATCACATCGAATCCTTTTGATTATCTCTTATCCTATTAATTACCTCCTTGATCCAGTTAGTGTAAATTAGGCAAGGTCTAACGTTGGCCACTGTTAAAAAGCATTCTAATATAAGAGATAATTAATACACGCACACACACTTTCCAAGGATTACGGATTATCCTATTTTTACTTTGTTAATTCTTCATGGTTCCCACAATCCTAGTTGTGGATTTAGCTACTCAAGATTGTTGTAAATGAAAGGATAATGTTATGGAATTGCATAAATAAACACTCACAACAATGAATTGAAGAATAAGAAATAAAAAATCTCCCGAAAATCTCAATGTTATAACTCGAATGTAATGTCAAAAGTAATCTCCAAGAACACAATAGTGAAATGTCTAACATTCTTTCTGGTCTCTCTATTCATTCTCTTCTAAAACAACCTAAAAAACCTATTTATGATAAGTAAAAATCAAATCCAAAACAAAATTGGAAAACTGGAATTGGTTAATTAGACGAACAATCTTACAGGATCTAAATGGAATCACTGCCCGTACGTGGGCTTCGTAATCAGCACTAAGCAAACTATTTCTTCAACCTACGAACTCCCCTTATAGGTCATCTGGTAACTTACGGCTCATAAGGGGTTTTATCTGATAACCTTTCAACAAATCTTCAAAACACTAATCCTCCAAGCACGATCTTATCCATTACCTGTCACTTGATGTACGACTCATAAGAGCCTTCGTCTCATAACAGTTCTGCACTTAGCATATTTTCTAATCTCTATCGTACGAATAACCATACGAGCTATAAATGGTTCAATGGCACATCTAATGTCTCATAACCTCAATATTTGAAAATCAACCATCCACTGGATCAAAACACGAAACCAACTTACGACCCATAGAATAAACAATGACCGTATGAAGCTCTGTACATCCTCAAAAACCTAAATCTGCAGAACTTTTCCCAAAATCATCCCAATTCCTGAAATCCTTAAAAAGCACAAAAACATATCAAACCTACTAACATCTCCTTGAGAACGCAAAAAATCCTAAGTTTTAAGCATCAAAAGTGTTATATTATGGCAGTAAATCAACACTGTCAACTTAAAATTGTTACTTGTCCTCGAGCGATAGACTTAATCTACATAACCGGTATAGCAACACAAAGTCTTCAAACTCATGGCATACATCATAACTAAACAAACCATGGATACCCTTCCCCCCTCCACTAAACTCATTAATGTATATGCAAGGCAATAATTAAACCAACTCTTGCAGATCAATACATGATAATGAAACTATGACAAGTAAGGTAATTACAAATAAGTAACAATATCTAAAATAGCCTAAAGTCAACAATGTAACTCAAGTGCTCTCACAAAAAGAAGTCCCATAACTAACTCATGATGGTATGTTCAAATTCAACACTCGGGATTGACAAAAATACTCACACTCAAAATTGATATTCAAACATGGTGTATAATAACATATTCTTGCCCCTATACTCTTGACTATGACCTTCGACTACTTAGACTAGGATCACCATAAGGCTTCCTTGGCTTATAACGTGGGTTCAGGGGGCTTTGGTATGATATGTTTGTAACAAGTGACTATCACCCTCCTTGACTCTGTGCTATTTTGCACTTTTTCCCTACCAACACTAATATTTTCACTTCATTCTTGCCTTTTCCTATTGCAATCCATTTTGGGTGCCTTATTCATGTTTTTCAGCACATCGCCTTTTGTTTCTCAATTCTTTAACTTTTTAGATCACAATTTGGGAATCTATTTGTTTTTCGTGCACCCCATATCAGATTTTTCCATTTTATTTGCTCACTACCCCCTTCCCCATTTGGTGTGATTTCCTTGCAACAACCATCCTCAATTCAGGCTTTTGGCCTAAGTTGAGTTGCACAATGTCCAACCTATGAACAAGGACACTTTTGATGGCCACTCTCAACTTAGGGTTTTAGCTTGAGTCAAGGTGCACAATATTCTAAGAGAGACAAGGGCCGATTTCAGGATTACACAGTAAAAAAGACTTGGTTACTTAAGTGTTTACAAAGAAAAAGGTATTTGTAAACCTCAAACATTAGGATCAAGGGATATATCAAACATTTGGTTTGTTATTTTAAGCTATGTGGACTAAAATGAGTAATGGCCTATGATCCTTTTCTAACCAACTAACCTACAGTCTTAGTCAGAGTAACAAGGCACATTCTGAATTGAAACACAGTATAAAAATCATGCAATAAAGCTCATACATACTTGAAACTAATTACACTATCAACCTAGACTCTCATATCATTTTTTTTAATCATAATTAAGGCCTAACTTATCAAAACAAACACTTCCAATCACCGATTTTACATGGTTGTTATCAAAACTATCCAACAACACATCATTAATTACAAAAATAGTGGATATCATTTTTCAGCAAAACAAACATATGTAACAGATTTTAGTACAATATGCTACTAATACTACTTACGCGTCCTAAACATGCCAGTTCAACAGAATATAAATATCCTTAGGGAAAGAACACATGCAATAGAACCCCACGGAATCAAATATTAGGATAGATATAAGCCTTGGTTACCTAGACTTCACCGAGGCCTATAACTACCCACACCCCATTAAAAAGATTTGCATTGTCCTCAATAAGACAAAATGTAATATTGGGGTTATAAAGAGATATAACTAGGTGCCTAAGCACCCGTCTTGATCTGCAGATCACCACTAGTAATCTGCTAGGTGGTCTCCTCACTAGTGGAATGTTGGGAGGGTACAACACTCCTCACTATCTCCTGTACATGTGCCTACCTCGCCATCTCATTTGCAATTAAGGATTGCATGGTAGCCGCTACATGCTCCTTCTCTAACCTCTCGTCTAGCAACAATTAGATCATCACCCTCAAGATAACGCCTCGTCCCAGAGGTGCGGGTAGAGGCTCATTAGCAAACAAATTGACAACTGCCTCAATAGTAGTAGTAGGCATAAGAATCACGAGCGGTGTTGTCGATGCTGCTCCCATCTTAAAACGAAGTTGTTGGAGCTTTGCCCGAATTGCTGTCAAATCAGAAGGCTGGGCTGATTTGAGGCTTTGATCAACTCCCCTCTAAAAAGTATCAACATGGTCATTAAATGGTGTGAGTTTCTCCTTAATAGTGACCATGAGGTGTGTTTGTATGTGCTCCTCAACCTTTGAAATCGCTTTGCAAACCTAAGACCTGATTTGCTACAACAACTGAGCCAACGGAGACCTGTCAGTGTGCCAGAGTTTGAATCAACTCTGCAAACACGTATGCCATGCCAGCAGAAGAGGGCTGTATAGGAGTAGAAGAAGTAGAAATGGGCCCTATCTCTCTCTCAGTTTCTATCTCTGGGGGCCCCTTAGTCTCTTGAGTAGCAGCAATAGATATAGGAGGCTCAGGTTATGGTACCTCAACAAATATCTCGGGTAGTTAAACGAGTGGATGCGGTGCTCACCGAAGGGCCACAGGATTCTCACACCAGCCCTTTTCAGGCTAGCCTCCAGGGTTCATTGACCTTGATCATAGTGTCCACAATTTGTAGAATCTCCACCCCTACCACAATACATTGACGGTAAATCAAACATGGAAAGGGAATGGCGATGGACCTCTTCTAGACTCTCTCATGTATCTGCTCTTCTATCATTAGAGCCCAATCAATATCATAGTCAGCAATGATGTTAGAAACCAAAACCACATGGTCTGTCATTAAAGTATTATCAGCTTGAGTAGGCCGAATTTACGAAGTTATAAAACCCACCAGAACTTGCCAGCAAAGTTGAGAGAGGCCTTCATGATCGCTTCTGAAGTAGACACCCAGTAAGGGTCCTGGCCCTACTTAGCTATGTGATCAGCAATCCACGTTATCAGAACTACCTTGGGGCCTCATCTCTCATCACACCTCAGTCCCTGGTCTACCCTAATCAATAATCATACTCTACTGTGGTCATGGGGGCCTGATACTCGAGACCAAATAATCAATAGATGGTGGCCTCAACATATCAATGGGAATTCCTCTCACCATCGTCTGTGTCAACAATGGCTATGCAAGGAACCTATCCTTCTTCTAGGTCAGCTCCATGATGGTAGCAGCATAAGACTCATAGAAATAGGGTTTTTTTTTAGTTATTTTTAGACGTAGAGAACATTAGAACACATATTGTCACTTTCTTTTGGGTTCTTCTTGGAGACGTTGAGATACTTTTATTTGTGTTTATCATTGGATTTTGTATTGCAATTTATGTGAAGATTTTGGATTTTATGTTCTTCAATTCTTCGTTGTATGTGTTTAATCATGCAAACATCAAACCAGATTTCTTCATCTACAATGTACATGAATAGCTAAATCCAAACCTAGGGTTATGGAACCATGAAGAACGAACAAAGTAGAAACAAAATAACTTGTAATCCTTAGAAAGTTTGCATGCATGTACTATTTATCTCTTCGTTTTGATTTGTTTTTAACAATCATAGGCCTTAGAACTTGCCTTCTTCTTACTAGCCAGCCCAAAGGGTTAATGAATGGGGTAAGGGATAAATAAAAGGATCTGATTTGAGTACTCTTGTCTAATTAACTTGAACGACCCAAGGGATGGTTCTATTGTGAACAAGGTAAGGGTTAGTAATGCGACACACGTAGATAGCCCAAGTGGGGTGGTGAAATATTCATAGTGTTCGGCCCAAGAAATTAGGTAAACATGACTTGCCAGTTCTACATGCTACACGCTAGAAAAAAGGATACAATTATTAGGTTATACTGCATTAGGAATTCATGGGAACACAATACCCTAGTTGCTACTCTCACTGAATCAGTAATACTTGCATTGAATATTGTTCTTAGTTTAGGTCTGAACAATGCTTTTCACACAAAAACCTCCTTTCTTGAAATAAGTGGATTAATTTATCTAATTTGCTTTAATTGTTGCAAGTCTAGTCCATACTCCTCGTGGGATCGACCCTAACCATTGTTAGGTTATATATTTTAATACAACCAGTTATTCCTTATTTCAGAATTTTTGCGTAATAAAAAAATTCGACCATATCACCCCCAAATCTAGCAAACCTTGAAGCTGAGTACTAAGCTCCTTATGCTCTTCCGGAGCCATCTGGTACGGTGAAATAGATATGGGCTTAGTGCCTGGCTCACCTCTATCAGAAAATCAATATCTCTCTGAGATGGTAACCCACGCAAGTCAGCAAGAAATATATCAAGAAACTCACAAATCATGGGCACTGACTCCACTGTAGGAGTCTCTTCTGTGACATCATGAATATACTACTCACAGACCTGCTACACAATTGGGAGAATCCCCCCATCGGTAACAATCTTGGCATAGCAATCTAACATGGCATGATGTAAGGCAAACTAATCCATACAAAGAATAATATCAAAATCCAACATGTCAAGCAATATCAAATCATCCCAGGTATCAAACCTCTGAATAGAGTAACCATATATGCTCCGCACATCTGATCTACCACTAGTGAATCCCCCACTTGGGTCTATACACGGAACAAGGACTAAAGAGGCTCAGGACTCACACCCAAGCAAGAAGCAAAGTACACAAACACATATGAGAAAGTGGAACTTGGATCAAATAATGTTGAAGCTAGGTTTTTGCACACAGTAATAATAAACTGTAAAGCCTCGCCAGATGCCTCAGCCTTAACCTGAGCTGGAGCTGCATAGAAATAACCTTGATGACCCCCACCTCTAGTATCACCTCTGCCTCCGACTCTGCTACCTTAGTTGGGGCCCTTGGAATCCTGTTGGAAGTTTACTAATCATCACGATCCCAATATTGGTCGTCGCTACAACCCTGGTCATATCCCAAGAATGGAATGGGCGACTAGTCTGACCCTCCAATAATATCCTCTATGTCCTATCACTCGACACCTTGAAACCCTGACCGTGATCCACTAAACTCTCCCTACTGCTGAATATACTTGTTGCTGCTCTCTTGGGCCTCACAACTGAATTTTTCCATAACACAAGCTTAATCAACAATTTCAAGATAAGATCAGCCTAATGCCACTAGTGAATATGTCCCCATCCTCAATTGTGTCCTCAATCCATGTATTAAATAACATAGCCTCTCCTCCTTGATTGATAGAATAGTTATGGCATGCTGAGAGATCTCTTGGAATCTAGCCTCATACTATGAAAATCTCTTAGAATCTAGCCTCATACTATGAAACAATCATATGGCCCTTCTCCAACAAAACAAACTAATCCCGACGCGTATGCCTGATGCTCTTGGAAAGAATCCTCGTCATGAAGGCCTCTGTAAACACTGGTTTAGTCACAAGTAAGGCAGCAACTGGTCTGGTGTCTCGATAAGTCTACCACTACTGTCTGGTGATCCTATCTAACTGAGGGGCTGTGAACTCCATACCTCGGGACACCAGTAGTCTCAACACTTGTATCTGCTCCATGAAAGCTATCAATAACTATTGTGCATCGTTTCCCGTTGTCCTTGAAAAACTCGGTTGTGTCAACCTAAAAAATATCCAAACAATCATTAGTTCTAAAAGGGTACAATTGGAGCCAAAAAATATCCAAACAATCATCGATTCTAAAAAGGTACAATTGGAGCCTCTTGAATGGTAGGCTCTATTGGTGCCTAAACTAGGGCTAGTGCTGCACCATTTTGTAAAACTCCAAGTACCGCTAGGCACTGACCAATAACCACATGTGCCTCAAGTGTGATTGTAAAGGCGACTGGGGTAACTGGTCCCTCTGTCTATGGGGGAGTTCAGGCATCCAATCTCTACTCGACGGGCTCTAGAGGTCGCTCTCTATTTGGGACTAATGGCAAAGCCCTACCCTACCCAAATGTTGACCTCTACGCTACATAACTATGAAAGAATGACCACATTAAATTCCAGAAATCGATGGACAATTGGCAATATCTCATGAACGAAATCAACAACACAAGGAGTTTCCTATACATCCCATAGCCTCCTAAATATAAGTCAAGGATGTCTTCGCACACACCGTAGGACTCTACTAGGTTATATCTCTATGCAAATGAGACCAGTGAACCCTAAGCTGTGGTACCAACTTATCACAACCCAACTTCTCAGATCATAATGGTGCCTGTTAGATCTCGCCTACAAGCAAGCCAACCCAAACCTAAGGTACCTGTCCTAAATTACTAAACATAACTATACTAGCAACATATGAATGATCCCAAGACAATCTACCCAGAACCTGGAGGTCATCTACAGAGAGCTATTATAGACTCAATTAACCATATATATACATAACAATAATATACATAACTAGGATGAGCTTCTACATATACAAGCCAAAACTGGAGTATACAAGGACAATATCTTACTACGAAAGATGGCCACCTAAACAGAAGTAGATTACATAATATCCAAACCTGCTGATGCTCACCCAATTCTCCTGAGACGTCCACAAGTCCCAAACTCAATAATTTGGTTAGTACCTAGAACTGCTCTATGTGAAGATAGAGAAATGTAGGGGTGAATATCAATAGAAGGTACTCAGTAAGAATCATCAGTTGATTGAGTGAAATATAATAAATAGAGAGTGCCCAAATGTAGAAACTGTAGTAAAGCTAGAAAATCTGAGATCATGCCAACAGTGAGTATATCAAGGACATTATCATATCCCAACGACTAGAATCATGTAGTGTATAGAAAGCCAACTAATAGAATCATAGTTAAACCCATACCATCAATATCACATGGTAAAGGAATCGGGCTATACATAGGTGTAAGGGCCTAGATATCGATGCTTATATGCCCCCTAAGGCCCCATAACCCTAGAAGGTACTCCCACACACAACCAAGGTATCAAATGGTGCTATGATAGAACCTATGTAAGATAGTGTGACCCCAACTGGTTTGTGGCATCTAAACCTGGTTCCTATGTCAGAACGTTACGCCTGGTCTTGAGTACTGTGTCGGCCCATGATACCCAATCTTGGATCATATATATATAATGGTAGGATGAGTCCTCTGCAGGAGAACGAATCTCCCTATTGTTATAAAATGAGTCACTTGATCCTGAAATATATGTTGTGTCGGTCCGCGATGTGCTATCTCATATGGCTCCCAAGGCCCCCAATATATATCTAACCATGTGGATCTATGTATAAAAACTCTAGTGTAGCGTCGTCTTAAGCCTAAGCTAAGGCCAAAAGAGAATGGATAACCAGAGGTGTCTATCCTATAAAAAATCTCACAACAACCCATGATAAAACTAATAACTCACAAAGGCAATAATATGTTGGCCCACTGGCAATGTGACACTTTACAACACAAGATGGTAGGCCCTAGAACTTGTTTACACAGACAATTTCTTATATCCTGGATAGGCTAATGAATCCCGCATGATATGGCATATATCTCCCTAATAGAATCACATCCTCATCTCTAACCCACCAGAGGTTCAACATCATCGTGTCTTATGCCATGATTCATGGTGCTTACTCAGAAGCACAAGCAACAATATTTCTCATAGTACAATATGTTTCCTAGCGTCAAGTAAGTTTTGCAAGTGTACAATGACTAACAATTGTATATATACATATATATCAAAAAAGTAGTAGGGAATCATGTCTAACTAGAGATGAGTATATCACAAACTTGCCAGCCACAAATATTCAGTGTAAACATGAACAGTCATAGCTATACAATAAGCATCTAGAGCAACCAGGGCTAGCAAAATCATATATATATGTATGTGTGTGTGTGTGCAGGTCCATAGTATAGGTTATAGTCAATAACCAACCTTACAAATATCATATATCAGTAGCATCTGTCTACACACGCATATAGACAAGAGTATAGACAAGAGTCAAGCCAAGTGTACATACTTGTCACATGGCATCAACCCATATCTAACCTTTACCCAGCTTTTCTTAGTTTAATAGTGCCAGAAATCAACTAATATGATAGCTACAACTAATTCAATGCTCAATATAGTAATTATTATCTCATATCGTCTTACATACCACATAGTCAGTAAATCCAGACCCTATACAACACATACACATATTTCAGCTCAGTCTAAGGGTTAAAGAAGCCAAGGCCTACCTAGAAGGTAGTTCCTCGTGGTCAGGATTAGTCCAGTTGAGCTTTTCCCTTCTTGATCGCCTACATAGGATGCTGAGCTGTCAAAACATAAATCACAATATCAATATGACTAATTTTGCTATGAAATTTCAAGAAATGGGGTAAATTACATCAATTATGACTAAAATGGGAAAAATGAGGCCCACACTCTAAATCACGAACCAACTCTTGTAAAATGATCTCGTCACCCCGATTATATAGCTAGAAATTTAGCTCAAACATTTCCTGAACAAGGAGAAATAATCAAAAAATGAAGTTACATGTCTTATCGTGAATACATTTATATACAATAGCTTCTCAGCCAAATTTCGTAAAAATATAGTCAAATTATCATGATCCAAGCTACCACATCGTTCCTCTTGGGAAATGGAACATCTTAGACCAAAATTTCATTTAATTCCAACGACAAATGACCAAGATATCACAACATAAATTTTTTGATAATATAACCATCTAAAAACAATTATTTTATTTAAACTTCATTCTTAAACAAAAATCGGACACTCCTACGTTATTCCTTGCAAAAATTCATACAAGGTAGCCTTCTAAATCGCTAAAAATAGAGTTATAAATCAACTTTTACATCAGGGAGAAATTTTTCCTTAAGGCTGTTCGTGACCAACATTTTAAAGGATATCACCGCCTCGCCCATGCCTATGTAGACACTGGCATTCAGTCGTGAAAGCGGGGATGGCATGTGCCAGGCCCCCACGAACGCAGGCAAGGCATAATGAATTTGCACCTATGGCATGCTAGCTTCTGCTAATGAGGCCCTTGGCCATGTGAATGTGGTTATTTGGCTTTCATTGCCTTCTACGAACACACCTAACCCTCTGCGAACACAGAGGGTTATTTTTTGTAGTTGCACCAGCTATGTGTAAAACATTAATGGGGCATTCCAGCCCGTTGGATGTTCATTTTATGCAAATGAATAATATAACCATATGGATGTCGATGCTCTAAATCCAACGTTACGGTCAAAATTCCCAAAATGGAGGGTCTTATGAGAAAATGAGCGTCCCACTTCTTTCTGTTTAACTTAGCTGAATGAACTAAGGAGAAAAATGCACCCGAAAGTCCCCTCTATTCGACGAGAGGTCTTTCTAAGCTATATTCGATGAAAGGTCATTCACAGGAAACAACCTCCCTACTTTTATGAGGTAGTGGTAAGGTCTGCGTACATTCAGCCTCCCCAGACCCCATTTGTGGGATTCCACTGGGTATGTTGTTGCTGTTGTTGATGTTGTTGGAGTTGAGCATGCCATCAGAATTCCATTTAGATCCCGTTTACCTAGGTGTTTTTTTTATAGAAAACAACTTTTTGACTTACTGTTAAACTAATATTGCAATTTCTGAATCAAACTCACATCCGAACCCCAAAGTCTTGAGCCAACCACTCTCTTAGCCTTATTTGCCATTCTGGAGGTAATGAAACCATCAGCATTGTACTTCAAAGCTGTCTCCTAAGACTTTACCAGTAGCCTTATTTTTTACAGTTATAATTTTCTATTTAGCCCAAAACCCATATAAATCATGAATAACTCATACAACCACTACACCAACAACCCCAATAAGTCAAAAATGGCCTGAATGCTATGCACATGGTCAAATAATGAAAATAATTGCGGAAGCACAGAAATGACCTAGAGGGTCATTAAAAAAATTCTCAAAAATACATGAAGGTGTCTCACTAAGAAACCCTTCACAGTTCATGGTGTTCACCACATCTCATGAAGGGCCTCATGCTGACACCACTTGGTGATGCGGGGGAAAGGTTAGGGCTTCATTGGTGAGGTTGTTCACCAGGAACCGACCCAGGCTGATGGTGAACACCACAACTCATGGTAGGTCTCATGGAAGGCACCCTTCACGGCCACCTAAAACATTTCCTAAGGAAACCTACCACGGAACCCCTATAGGTTGTGGTGCTCAGTTTTATGGCAGGGATTTTGGTGTAGTGTTCCATCAAGTTTTAAATTTTGATTTTGTAAGGGTATTTGGGTCCTTTTTCCAACCCCTAAACTCCTTCTTGCATGGATTTTAGATAAATTGCCCTTCTAATGTTATCAAAACCTATTCAAGGTCTTCCAATTACACTACAAATATTTACACTCAATATTTACTCCTCCAACACACTCAAGGTGTCCTCTATACCCCAACTGAAGAATTCATTAAAGGTCAAGCAAGTTCGAGCCAATTCCTCCTAATTCCTTTAATTCTTTTTGAGATATGTGGGTTTTCATCTTTGGGTACTTTTCAACCATGGAGCCCAACCTATTTTCTTCATTATTCACTAATTTCAAGCATGATCAAACTAGGGTATTATTATTGTGATTTCAAATGCTATTATTATGATGTATATTACATTTATACACTCGAATATGAATGGATTACTCCCAATTTATATGAATTTATGTGAATTTCCCCAAGTCTTGTATGATTTATTTGGAAATTATTAATAGGTTCTTTCAATTATGATATGAATGATCTTCAATTCTATGAATTTGCATGTATTTGCTTTAATTTTCATGATTTCAATCTTATTGAATGTGAACCCATACTACTCTCTCAAATTTATCACATAATCATGTTTGTGCATGTCCCTACGATGGTGCATTGACAATAGGAGTATACCTCCCACTTTACACGAAGGTTGATGCGATATACTCATGATGGGAGCGCACCTCCCACTTTACACTCCATAAGAAATAAGCTATTCCTATGTGTGATGTTATAAGCTATGAAATTATAATCAATCTTATGACGACGATATGCAAGCATGAATTATGATGATTTATGATAAGTATGACTATATGCTTATATTATGTATTTCGTGGGATATTGACGTAGAAATAAAAAGACTTTGTGATTGCGGCTCACCTGCTAGTTGAGGCGTGACCCGCCTGTAGTAAATCACATTGGTGGAATGGCATGAAGAACAATATAGCTAGGTTGGTGGTAGAGTGATCTAATTGCTAACAGGTGAATGTGGAATAATAAAGTCCCCGTGGTCTGACCCAAGACATAAAAATTCCTACTTGAAGGTGGGAAGATGTGAACATGGCATTTGTGACAACATTTCCCCATACCCGAAGAAATATGATTCTATTTGGGTGGTTGTGGATAAAATGACTAAATGTTTCCATTCCTTATCGGTGAAGACTTCTTTCAGTGCTGGGAATTTTGCTAGGTTTTACATTGGGAGATGGTGAGGTTTCATGGTATGCCATTGTCCATCTTATCTAATCCTAATACCCAGTTAACTTCTTATGTTTTGAAGCCATTTCAAAGTGGACTTGGTATTAAGGTGAGGTTGAGCATTGCTTTTCATCATCAAACTGACGAGAAGATCAAATGGAAAATTCAGACGCTAGCAGACATGTGGAGGGCTTATGTGTTGGAATTCAAGGGTATCTAGGATAATCACCAACCACTTATTGAGTATAACTACAACCTTAGTTATCAACTAGCATTGAGATGACAACATTTGAGGCCTTGTATTAAACAAAGTGTAGATCTTTGTTAGGTTGTTTTGAAATTGGTGAGATGGCTTTGATTTGTCTTGATTTGGTGTTTGATTCTATGGAGAGGGTAAAACTCATAAGGGATAAACTTAGGACAACCCAAAGTCACTAAAAGTTGTATTTCAATATTAGGATGAGAGACTGTGAGTTCCATGTAGAGGTTTAGGTATATGTGAAGGTTTTACCCATGCAGGGTGTAACACAATTTGGTAAAAAGGGTAAATTGTTTCCCAGATAAGTAGGGCCTTATGAGGTTTTAGAGGGAACTGGTAAAGTTTTATATGGGATGGAAATGCCATTGCAAATGGCTATGGTTCATCCAGTTCTTCGTGTTATCCATGTTGAGGAAATGTATTAGTGATCTGAGCTCTATTGTACCGTTGGAGAGTGTTGAGGTTTGGGAAAATGTGACCTATGAAAATGTTCTAATCAAGATTTTGGATTAGTAAGTGAAGAGGTTAAGTAACAAGGAAGTTGGATAAGTTAAAGTCCTTTGGAGTAACAAACAAGTTGAGAATGTCAACATAGAAAGTAGAGTCAAATATGATATGACGACACCCTTATCTTATCTACTTACTCAATCCTAAGGTAATAGGTCATTCTTGCTTAGATGGTTCAAATCCTTTCGTTTTTGCATTTTCATGTCATAACATGTATGCATGATCATGAAACTAGTTTTAAATGATGTTCGTTGCAATGGTTTGAAGGTTTTACAATTTTGATGTTTGAATTGCATTTTTCGCATTCTTGTTGGGATATTGATACTCATTTTTCTCTATTAAAGCTAGCTTTTATCTCATTCGCGGATGAATGATCCCTAAGGAGAGATATTGTAAGGCCCTGGGTGTTGGTGGTTAGAAACGAATCCAGGAACAAAAAATCATTGAAGGTATCACACCAAGAGATCCTACACGACTCGTGGTGCTCACCACGACTCGTGAAGGGCCTCGTGGTGACACCAATTAGTGATGTGGGGTATTTAGGGGTTGCCTTGGTTAGGTGCTTCACCATGGACTACACCATAGCTCATACTGGGTCTCATGGAGGGATCCCTCTCAAGCCACCTTGAAAATTCCTGAAGGCAACCCACCATGGATCCCCCAACAGGTCATGGTGCTCACCATGGGTCATGGTTGGACTTTTGGGTAGGGTTTCGTCTAGTTTTAAATTTTTATTTCATAAGGGAATTCGGGTCCTTTTCCTAATTTCTAAACTCCATTTTGGACGGTTTTACATAACCTAACTAACGTCTTCCAATTACAGTTTAAATACTTACTCAAAATTTACTCCTTTAATTCATTCTCACAGTCTCTTCGCTACTCCAATTGAAGAAATCATTGAAGGTCAATCAAGTTCTAGTCAATTCCTCCTACTTCCTTTAATTCTTATCGAGGTAAGTGGGTTTGCATCCTTGAATAACTTTCATTCATGGAGTCTTATTTATTTTATTTATTATTCACTAATTTTAAGCATGATCAAACTAGGGCTTTAATGATTTTGATTTCAAATACTATTATTATGATGTAAATTACATTTATACACTTGGAATGTTTATGGATTACTTAAAATTTACATGAATTTACATGAATTGTTTGATTTACATGAATTTTCTCAAGTCTATTATGATATATATAGAAATAATGAATGGGTTCTTTCAATTATGATCTGAGTGATCTTCAATCCTAACATTTTTCATGTATCTACTTTACATTCATGATTTCAAGCTTATTGAATGTAAAGCCATGCTTCTCACTTGAATTTATCACATTATAATGATTATCCATGTTCTTATGATTGTCTATTAATGATGAGAGTGCACCTCCCACTTTACATTAATATTGATGAGGTGCACTAATGATGGGACCGCACCACCTACTTTATACTTGGTAACAGATGTGCTATTCCTATGCATGAAGTTATAAACTATGAAATTATGACCAAGCTTATGATAATGATGTAAAAGCATAAATTATGGTGATTTATAATAAGTAAGATGATATGCCTATATTGTATATTCTATGGGATGTTGACTTAGCACCAAGAGGACCTTGGGATTGTGGCTCACCCGCTAGTTGAGTCATGGCCTGTTAGCAGAAAATTCCATTATCCCATAACTACATGCCACCATATATTTATGATGTCCCTAAATAGATATATAGTGGATCTTCATAGCATATGACGTATAAAGATTTACTTGGCAAGTAGACACTTCTTTTTACTATTTTGGGGCATCACCGAGATTCCGTGTTACAGCTCATATGGTATATTGTCGGTTACGGTGACAGTCCTAAACATGTTGATGTTGTCATGCATCTTTACCGTCATGGAATATTGGCATGTGATTCTAATGAGTCCATATCTTAGATTCATTTGGAGCATGAAAAGTAAATAAATATTATGCTCAATGTGCTATTTTACCCCATATATTTATTAAACTTTGTGTTTTATACCAGGAATAAGGATAAAGGTACGCATATGGACAATACATAACAAGACAAGGAACATGAGAAAAAGTATCAGAAATGCATTTGTAACGATACCTAGTTTAGGAGCCTTGAGTGTAGAAAGCTAGCCTGGAAAATGACCTGAATCCAAGTTCACGAGGGTGACTTACAACCGGTACATGGAGCTATGGCCCATAGGACAACCATTAAACATGAAACTTTAGGAAGTAGAAAAGTTTCCACGATTGGGTAACCCAGGTACCAAGTGGCGACCCTTAGGATCCATTATAGTCCATAGATATGGTTGTGAGTGAGACTATCCGACATGAAGGAAATTTAGAATTTGCTTGAGGGTAACCCACGTGTTACTAACATAGCCCGTGGAATAGGATATGACCCGTTGTGTGCTTCGTGGAATGAGAAAAACAAAATAATAAAATGGCTAAGAATAGAAGAACTTTATGAGTCTAACCATGACTTGTAAGATTTTACACGACCCCTGTCAAGGTTTCGTGGTTTTGGGTCTAGCAGAAGTCTGTTTCAGGGATTTCAGATGTATTATTGATGTGCTATCAAAATACAACACTTTCGATGCTTAAGACTATGAATTTTGTGTGTTCTCAACATGATGTTAGTAGTTTTTATCTATTTTTGTGTTTTTTGGTAGGATTTAAGGGTTGACATTGATTTTGGAAATAATTTGCAGAAGTTGCTGATTTTGAGGATTCACGAGACCCTTTACGGTCTGTAGAGTAGTCTACAGGCTATGAATGAGGTTTCGTGTGCAATTATAATATGATTCTAAAAGATATTGGCTATGAGAAAAAGGTGATCACATACATGTCTACGATTCTTGCTCATTGAGCATTCTGGGTGCTTGCACAATTTTGTATATGTGAATGAGATATTCCCTGAATGAGCATTACGATTATGATCTATGATTTAGTATTTGAGCCTAAATGTGTATTGAACTGTTTGAAATGAACATTGCATTCCCTAAAAGCACGTATATGTATAAGTATTCAAGTGGGATATTGTTGACTTAGCACCGATGGATTAGGGGTGTTAGGGCTACCCTGAAGGGCCCTCTACCTTTCCTTGAACTATGTGCCAACATGGGAATGTTAGCCATTACCAAAATGACCGGGTCGTAAGGAATGATTATACGTTTATGATTCTGATATGTTTTATATGATCCTAAAAATCCTTTCGTAATGGTGAGTTCCATAATAAAGGTGACCATCCACCGAAATAGTGAGTTCTATCAAGTGTGATGTAGATTACCTTTGGCAAGTAATCTTCTCTTACCGATAGGAGGTCTTTATGAGACTAATTCATGTAATATCTCGCATGGATTTGATTTGTCGGTTATAGTCCATCCCCAATATATATGAGCATTGTTGCATTTCATGCATCATGAATTTCATGGCATTTTGTATATATTTCCATTTAGTATATGATTCCTTCTATACTATGTGCCCTTCTCATCTAACATTGAAATGCAGGTTTTGTAAGTCATACGCATTGCATGCCCGCATACTTAGTATATTCAAAATTACCAATGCATACTCTATGCCTACATGATTTTACTACGTAGGGGCCGAACACTTTGATTATCAATAGGTTGATAAATAGTCCAATCCCAGAGTATATTGTGGTGAGTCCCGTCTTCCGAGGATAAGCCATCTACATTTCTTTTATGCTATTTTAGAACATTCTTCCTTATTGAGAGTGAGCCAGAAACTTGTCCTGGCCCCCGTTCTTTTTTACTAGAGGCATTTGTTGGACAATATGTAAACTGTTCTGAAATCCATTTGTTATGACTATTATCTTGCTTACGTATTGTTGGAATGATTTATGAGAAACTCGTATTTGATCATATGTATGTTTGGTGTGGAATGTGAGAAGTCCCTAGCCTTGTATTGCCCTCGTAGTGTGAGTCCTATTTTTCCCCATCCCTTAGAACCTATGTGTTATTAATTTGAATGCTATTTTTGAACTGATGATCTGGATATAGATACTTGAGGCTTGTTTTGGGACTCTTGAGTTCCCATTCATCTTTTTACATCTAGGCCCTAACCCCGAGTCGTGACAAAAGATGGTATCAGAGCACTAGGTTTATAAATGATCATTGGAGTCTAACATGCCGCGTTGAGTTGAGTCCTATTCATGGGTGTGAAGTGCGCCAAGCCTATGAGTGGGAGGCTGCGAAGAAGTTTTAGGATTTTTCTCACTTCTTCATGTCTTATGTCGTGCTATAGCTAGTATATTTGGCTCCCTTATCTTGATGGTGTCATTGATCTATTTCAGTAGATGCCTCGAGGAAGACCCCTCCCACCAAGGCCGGCTCCGGCTGATGAGAATTAGGCTCCCCACGAGCCTATAGAGGAACCCATCTCTAACAGTGAGTTCCACACAGCCTTGGCCATGCTTGCTCACGTGGTAACTTCGCAAACAAGGCAGGCTAACTTGCCATGGGATCCTACGCCTGTTTCTAGGGTGAGGGATTTCATCCGGATAAATCCTCCGGAGTTCCATGGGTCGAAGGCCAATGGGGATGCCCAAGAGTTCATTGATGAACTTACCAAAATACCGAACATCATGGGTGACACTACTAAAGAAAAGGTTGAACTAGTTGCCTATCAACTGAAACATATGCCTTAGGTGTGGTATACTCACTGGTCTTTGGGGAGAGTTTGCGGTGGTGATGTCAATTGGGAGGAGTTTCGATTTGTTTTCCCTGATCACTTCGTTCCACTTGAGCTTATGGAGGACAGAATGATTGCGTTTATCAATCTCAAGCAAGGAAGTATGAGTGTGAAGGACTATGCTGTCAAGTTCACGAAGCTTCCCAAGTATGCTCCATCACTGGTGGCGGACCCGCATGCACGGATGCACAAGTTTGTTTTGGGTATCTCTAATTTACTTTTGAAAGAATTGCGTACTTCTATGCTTCTACGGGATATGGATATTTCCAGAATCATGGTGTACGCTGAACGGATCGACGGGGAGAAAGTCAAGGAGAGAAGGGTTCATGATTCCAGGAGGACCTGTTGTGATGGAGGATTTTTGGGTTCTCAAAGTGGTGGTTTCGACCACTTCCAATAGGGCCAAGGTTCTGGTACTCGTGTTGCTAATGATCAGGTTCCTCCTTCTAGGGCACTAGTTGGTAGCAGTCAGGGATATCTTGCGTGCGACAAGTATGGGAAGCCCCACACGGGAGTCTGCTGGAGAGATTTGGGTGTTTGCTTTAGATATGGTGATAAGGATCATACGATTGCTGATTGTCCTAAGAATGCCCGTAGAGGCTAAGGCCAGGTGGCCCAAGGAGGGAAAGGCCAATAAAGAGCTCTCCAAGGTGTTGCCCAAAGGAACAATCGGTCTCATGCACTCCACGCCCACTAGGATGTTAAGAAAGCTTCGAATGTCGTGATTGGTATGTTAAAAGTATTCGATTTTGATGCTTATGTTTTGTTTGATCTAGGTGCAAATTTTTCTTTTGTGACTCCTCTGTTGGCTATTTAATTTGGTTTGAGTCCCATGGATTTGAGGGACCCTTTCTCAGTTTATACTCACATGGGTGAATCTGTTGTTGCACATAGAGTCTATCATGTTTACCCTGTTTCTGTGTTGCAAAACATTTTTTCGTGTGATCTTGTAGAACTTGAGATATTTGACTTTGACGTGATTTTTGGGATGGATTGGTTGCATGAATCATATGCCTCTATAGATTGTAGAACCCGGAAGGTCAAGTTCCAACCTCCCGGTGAGCCCGTTCTTAAATGGAGGGGTGGTGACTCCTCTCTTAAAGGTCGGTTTATTTCCTACCTCAAGGCACGAAGAATGATTTCTAAGGGGTGAATTTATCATATTGTGAGGGTTAAGAATATTGAGTTTGAAGTGCCTACTCTTGAGTCGGTCCTTATGGTGAATGAGTTTTTGGATGAGCTCCCCAAAGACTTATTGGGAATCCCTCTTGAAAGAGAGGTAGACTTCGGCATAGATATTCTTCCAGATACTCAACCTATCTATATTTCTCCTTATTGTATGACGCCGGCAAAGTTGAAAGAATTAAAAGAGCAGTTAAAGTATCTATTGGGGAAGGGTTTCATTCGTCCTAGTATATCGCCATGGGGTGCTCTAGTGTTATTTGTAAGAAAGAAGGACGGAACTCTTGAAATGTGTATTGATTACAGGCAACTGAATAAGGTGACCATTACGAATAAGTACCCATTACCCAGGATTGATGACTTGTTCGACCAGCTTCAAGGGGCTACTCATTTGTCAAAGGTTGATCTTCGTTCTAGGTATCATTAGTTGTAGGTTAGGGAGTGTAACATCCCCTAAACAACTTTTCGAACAAGGTATGGGCACTTTGAGTTTATGGTGATGTCGTTTGGCCTAACAAATGCTTCGGCCGTGTTTATAGACCTAATGAATCGGGTGTTTAAGCCAGTCCTTGACAGTTTTGTGGTCGTCTTCATTGACAACATTCTCATTTACTCTCGAAGTGAGCAGGAGCATGGGGATCACTTAAGGATGGTCCTCCAAACTTTGAGAGAGACGAAGTTGTATGCCATGTTTAGCAAATGTGAATTTTGGTTTGGCGAGGTGGCTTTTCTCAGTTATGTGGTGCCCGATGATGGTACCAAGATGGACCCAAAGAAGACCGAGGTCATAAAGAATTGGCCCAGACCATTGACTCCTTCAGATATTCACAGTTTCCTAGGGTTAGCCAGGTATTACAGTAGGTTTGTTGAAGGATTCTCAACTATTGCATCTCCATTGACTAAGTTGGCCTAGAAGAAGGCTAAGTTTGTATGGTCCGATGAATGCGAGTGGAGTTTTCAGAGTTTAAAGGATAGGCTTGCATCGGCTCCCGTCTAGACTCTACGAAATGGTTTGGAGGCATTCTGTGTGTATTGTGATGCCTCACGGATCGGATTTGATTGTGTGCTTATGCAACATGGTAAGGTAATAGCGTACGCATCAAAGTAGTTGAAGGTGCATGAACGTAATTACCCAACACACGACTTGAATTGGCAGTGGTGGTTTTTGCTTTAATGATTTGGAGTCATTACTTTTATGGGGTTCTTGTTGATGTGTTCACCTATCACAAGAATTTGCAATATGTATTCACTCAGAGGGGTCTCAATTTGAAGCAAAGGAGGTGATTGGAGCTCCTAAAGGACTACGAATTGAGTGTGTTGTATCATCTAGGCAAAGCCAATATTGTGGCTGATGCTCTCAGCAGGTTTTCTATGGGATGTGTGGCGCATGATAGGGAAGAAAAGAAGGAGTTGGCAAGAGATGTTCATCGGTTAGCTAGGTTGGGTGTCAGGTTGGCTGAATCGAGCGATGGTGGTATTCATGTTCAAAGCGAGGTAGAATCTTCCATGGTAAGTGATGTAAAAGCTATGCAAGATTTAGACCCATCGTTACTTGAATTGAAGAAGTTGGTTGATAAAAAGGAGATCGAGGTGTTCTCCCAAGGGGAAGATGGGGTACTCCAGTACCAAGACCGACTTTGTGTTCCGGATGTGGATGATATTAAGAATGTCCTCATGAGTGAGGCTCACAACTATCATTATTCTATTCACCCGGGGTCTACCAAAATGTAATGGGATTTGAAAGAAGTGTATTGGTGGCATGTTATGAAGAAAGACATCGCTATGTTTGTATTCGAATGCCCGAGTTGTCAACAGGTGAAGGTAGAGCACCAAAGGCCTGGTGGCTTGGCCCAAGACATCGAGATTCCCACATGGAAATGGGAAGATGTGAACATGGATTTTGTGGTTGGTTTGCCTCGGACCCGAAGGCAATTTTCTTCCATTTGGATTATTGTGGACCGAATGACAAAGTTGGCTCATTTCCTACCGGTCAAGACTACCTTCAGCGCCGAGGATTACGCAAGGTTATATATCTAAGAGTTGGTGAGGTCGCATAGTGTGCCTAGGTCCATTATATATCGGATCGTGGTACCCAATTCACTTCCCACTTTTGAGGTCATTTCAGAAGGGACTTGGAACTAAGATCAAGTTGAGCACTGCTTTTCTTCCTCAAACCTATGGCTAAGTAGAGAGGAAGATTCATACCTTGGAGGATATGTTATGGGCTTGTGTATTCGAGTTTAAAGGCAATTGGGATGACCATCTTCCACTGATTGAGTTTTCTTATAATAATAGCTTCCATGCTAACATTGGTATGGCGCCGTTTGAGGCTTTATATGGGAGAAGGTGTCGATCACCATTGGGTTGGTTTGAGTTGGGGGAGATGGTACTAGTTGGTCTGGATCTAATGATAGAGGCCATGGATAAGGTGAAGGTGATTAGGGAAAGGTTGAAAACGACCTAAAGTCATCAAAAGTCTTACTCAGATGTGAGGAGAAAGGATCTTAAGTTTCGTGTCAGTGATTGGGTATATGTAAAGGTTTCGCCTATGAAGGGTGTGACACATTTTGGTAAGAAAGGCAAGCTAAGCCCCTGGTATGTGCGCTCTTATGAGATTTTGAGTGAATTGATGGGTGGCTTATAGGTTGGAGTTGCCTACGGATTTGAGTTCTATTCACCCAGTCTTTTATGTGTCTATGTTAAGGAAGCTAGTTGGTGATCCTAGCACCAGAAAATTAGTCTTATGAGGAAGTGTCGGTGGAAATCTTGGATATGCAAGTAAAGCGGATTCGTAACAAGGGTGTGGCTTCGGTGAAGGTGCTTTGGAGAAATCAACATGTGGAGAGTGCTACTTGGGAGGCATAGTTAGACATGGTGAAGCGATACCCTCATCTTTTCCAATCTACTCAAGCCTAAGGTATTGCGATTCGTCTCTTTTATAGTGCCATTTCTTGCCCTCCTGAGTCTCATGACATGACATGCATACATGTGCACAAAAAGGATTTTTATAATGTTATGAGTGACTTGAATACGATTTAGATATGAGTTTAAAGGCTTTGAATAATGATTTTGAATAATGCCTTTGACACGATTTTGAATAATGAACTATGCGTTGTATCTTATGTTGGGTGTTTCATGCTCTATGTCAAGCCTTTCAAGCCTTGTTCTTGCATATTTGGGGACAAATGTTCCCAAGGGGGAGATGATGTAAGGACCTGGATTTTTCAAGTGACGTTTCCCAAATCTCTTGGAATTGTCCCAAGTGAACTGCCAGGCATCACTCCACGGAGGGCCCACACAGGCCGTGAGAAGCCACACGGACCGTGTGGCCTCCCGTGATGGGACACTTGGTCTAGTTCAAAGTTGGGAAAACATTGGGACGAAAGGGAATTTTGGCCAAGTGAGGACACACGGCCACTCACACGATCTGTGTGATGTGTCACGGATAGTGTGGCTTTCTGTGTAACTCACCTCGTAAAATTATTCGAAGTTTGGAAGTACTGTCTCGTAACTTTGTCATGCAAAAATTATTTGAAGTACCTTCACACGGTCGATGTCACGGCCCGTGTGGTGTCACACGGACCATGTAGTCATCAGTGTGGTAACCCTTAGCTCCGTGTGAATTCCCTATGCAAAGTTTCTAATTATTGGGTCACGTCCACTGTTCACGGTCCGTGTGACATTTCACGGCCCATGTAGTGGACCTTGTTGACCTGTCGATTCCAGTTTTGGTTTGTTTCATTAATGGTGTTTATGTTATTTCGGTTTATTTTAATTATGAATTATGACCGTTTACCTATCCTAAACCCCTATTTCAGCTAAGCCTCCTCACTTCTCAATTCATTCTCCTAAAACCTTCTACCCCTCATAAGATCACCTCTCTATTCCTCTCTACACTCCCTTCTCAAGGATCAAAGCTAGGGTTCTATTGGAGTCCAATTCAAGCTAAGTTCATCCCTCAAATTCAGCTACTCAATAAAGGTATGTTGGATTGATTCTTTGTCCCTTTCAACCATGAAGACCCAAAGATCTTTCAAGCTATTTCATTAATTTTAGTTACTTTAAATATGAGATTTCATTATTTGATTTTATTAAATCCAATTAATGTATGGGTTGTATTCTACCTATGATTTCAATTCACTTTGATCACTATCATGATGATTTACATAGAGTTATGAAGTTATGAACATACATGTCCCCTTTTAAGGTTGATTTATACATGGGTGATCCATATTGCGATTTACCTGTGGTTTTAATTATGGATTTCCTTAATTTCATTTTTATGGCAGATTAATACTTAATTCTATGTTACCCATGCTCTCCTCACATCATGCATTGCATCACATTCATGAGCATTGATACATGGAAATTATGATGTGGGTTAAGCCCAACTATGTTTTCTTAAACGATTATGATATGATTCTGATAATATATTGGCTATGACAAAAAGGTGAACACATACATGTCTACGATTTTAGCTAATTGAGCATTGTTGGTGCTTGCACCATTCTGTATATATAAATGAGCTATTCCCTGCATGAGCATTACGATTATGATCTATTATTTGGCATTTGAGCCTAAATGTGTATTGAACAGTTTGAAATGAACACTGCATTTCCTAAAAGCACGTATATATATAAGTATTCAAGTGGGATGTTATTGGCTTAGCACCAATGGATTGGAGGTGTTAGGGCTATCCCTAAGGGCTCTCTCCCTTTCCTTGAACTATGTGCAAACATAGGAATGTTAGCCATTACCAAAATAACTGAGTCGTAAGGAATGGTTATATGTTTATGATTTTGATATGTTCAGTATGATTCTGAAAATCCTTCCGAAATGGTGAGTTCTGTACGGAAGATGACCATCCATCGAAATGGTAAGTTCCGTAAGGTGTGATGTAGATTACCTTTGGCAAGTAATCTTCTCCTACCAATGGGAGGTCTTTTTCAGATTAATTCACGTAATAGCTCCCATGGATTGGATTTGTCGGTTATAGTCCATCCCCAATATATATGAGCATTGTTTCAGTTCATGCATCAAGAATTTCATGGCATCTTATACATATTTCCGTTGAGTATATGATTCCTTCTATACTATGTGTCCTTGTCATCTAACATTGAAATGCAGGTTTGGTAAGTCATCTGCATTGCATGCCCACACACTTAGTACATTCAAACGTACTAACACATACTCTATGCCTACATGATTTTACCTTATAGGGGTCGAGCACTTTGATTATCAATAGGTTGACCAATAGTTCAATCCTGAACTATACTGTGGTGAGTCCCGTCTTCTAAGGACGAGCCATCTACCTTTCTTTTATGCTATTTCAGAACGTTCTTCCTTATTAAGGGTGAGCCTGAAACTTGTCTAGGCCCCATTCTTTTTTATTAGAGGCATTTGTTGAACAATATGTAAACTCTTTTGAAATTCGTTTGTTTTGACTAGTATCTTGCTTACGTATTATTGGAGTGATTTATGAGAAACTCCTATTTGATAATATGTATGTTTGGTGTTGAAATGTTGGAAGTCCCTAGTCTTGTACAGCCCCCGTAGTGTGAGCCCTATTTTTCCCCCTCCCTTAGAACTTATGTGTTATTAATTATAATGCTATTCTTGAACTGATGATGTGGATATAGATACTTGAGGCTTGTTTGGGGACTCTTAGGTTCCCATGCGCCGTGTCACATCTAGGCCCGAACCCCGGGTCATGACACTCACTTCTCCAATGCTTCCATAACTAGATTCGGACCTAACAAAACCATCTCTCCAACTTCAAAGCAACCAACCGGGGACCTACAAAGGCTCCCATAAAGGGCTTCAAAAGGAGCCATCCCGATACTCTAGTGATAGCTATTGTTGTAAGCAAACTTGATGAGCAGAAGGTGCTCTTCCCAAATACCCTTAAATTCTAAGACACAAGCCCTAAGCATGTCTTAGAGAGTTTCAATAGTCCTTTCGACTTGGCCATCCGTTTGTGGGTGAACGTAAAGCTTTACTTTAGTGCCAAGTCCCTTTTGGAAGGACCTCAAGAAGTGAGATGTGAATTGAGCACTGCGATCCAAAGTAATGGCCAATGCAACCCCATGCAATCTTACCAAGTCATGAATATACAACATGGCATAATCTTTGGCATTATAGGTGGTTCTAACTGGTAGGAATTGAGCTGACTTCGTCATCTGATCAACCACAACCAAAATGGAATCAAAATGCCTTCTAGTCTTTGACAATCCAATTACAAAGCCCATATTGATCTCTTCTCACTTCTAAGTAGGAATCTCTATGTCTTGACTTAAACCACTCGGCCTGTGATGCTCGGCCTTGACTTGTTGGCAATTATTGCAACAAGCTACAAATATTTGGCAATGTCTCTCTTCATGCCACTCCACCAATACATTTTCCCGAAGTCTCTATACATTTTTATAAAATCGGGGTGAAAAGAGTAAGAGGAATTATGGTCTTCTTTCAAAATCAACTCTTTCAAGTGATTGGCGTCGGGCATACATAAACTGCCTAGGTACAGAAGAACGCCATCTCCCCCTTGGAAGAAAGCTTCCACCTTGCCATCTCTTACCAATGACTTCAACTCCACCAATGTGGTGTCAAGATCTTTCTAGGACTTGACCTCTTCAACCAAGGAAGATTTGGAACTATCAAGAACTACCATACCTCCATTTTCAAATTCATTCAATCTAACTCCCAACCTAGATAACTGGTGGACTTCTTTTTATCAATTTCCTCTTGTTATCCTCAAGGTGAGTCACACTACCCATGGAAACCCAACATAAGGTGTCGGCCACCATATTAGCTTTGCCCGTATGGTAACGTACACTCATTTTGTAGCCTTTAAGGAACTCCAGCCAGCTCCTTTGTCTCAAATTTATGACTCTTTGGGTGAATACATATTGGAGACTCTTATGGTCGGTGAACACATCCACATGAACTCCATAAAAGTAGTGATGCCATATCTCTAAGGCAAAAACCACGATCGCTAGTTCAAGATCGTGGGTGGAATAGTTATGCTCGTGAATCTTAGGTTTCCTAGAAGCATAGGGAATCAATTTTCCATTTTGCATTAGTACACACCCCAATCAAACTCTTGAAGCATCAAAATAAACCACAAACCCCTTCTAACCCTTCCGGTAGAGCCAAAATAAGAGCGGACATAAGCTTTTCCTTCAAGGTCTGGAAACTTCTTTCACACTCGTCGGTCCATACAAATTTTGCCTTCTTTTGGGTCAGTTTGGTCAAAGGAGAACTAATTGAGGAGAACCCATTCACAAATCTCTGGCAATACCAATCCAAACCCAAGAAACTCCAAATATTTGTCGGATTCAAAGGTTTGGGCCAATTCCTTACTACCTCTTTTTTTTAGATCCACCTTAATCCTATCACCCGAAACTACATGACCCAAGAATGCAACTTCCTTCAACCAGAACTCACATTTTCTCAAATTTAGCAAAGAGCCTTTCCTCCCTCGATTTTTTACCATCCTCAAATGTTTAGCATGATCCTCCTTTGTCTGGGATTAAATCAAGATGTCAACAATAAATACCACATCAAACATATAAAGGTTTTAGCTAGGCCGAAGACATCACTACAAACTCAAAATGCCCATATTTCATTCGGAAAGCCATCTTGGGAATATCACACTCCCTTACCCTCAATTGATGATACCCAGACCGAAGGTCAACTTTTGAGAATTGAGCGGCCCCTTGCAGTTGATCAAATAAGTTATTGATCCTTGCAATGGGTACGTGTTCTTTATGGCGACCTTATTGAGTTGCTAATAGTCGATGCACATCCTAAGCGAACCCTCCTTCTTCTCACAAACAATACCGGTGCACCCCAAGGTGACTTGATTGGCCTTATGAACCCCTTTTTTAACAAATCCTTGAGTTGATCGCTTAACACTTTTAACTTCGTCGGTGCCGTACGGTAGGGAGGGATGGAAATAGGTTAATTATCGGGGAGGAGATCTATACCAAAGTCTATCTCCCTTTCAGAAAGCATACTAGGAAGTTCATGGGGGAAGACATCAAGAAATTCATTGACAACCAGGACCAACTCAATAGGAGGAACCCTAGACTCGACATTCCTTACTCATACAAGATGATAGATATAGCCCTTGGAAATCAATTTCTATGCCTTAAAATAAGAGATGAATCTACCCTTGGCCACAGAATCATGACCCTCCCATTCAAAGACGGGTTCACTAGGGACTTAGAATTTAACCTTATGGGCCTTGCAATCAATGGTACCATGATATGCATGTAACCAATCCATTCCCAGAATGATGTAAAAATCTACCATATCAAGTTCAACAAAGTCACAAGGAAAAACATTAGGCAAAAAAGACCGGGACATTCCTAATAGACTCTTTAAGCAAGAATGGACTCACCGATGGGGGTAGACACCTCAAAAGGTTCACATAACAACTCGGGACAAAAATGAAGCTGGTTAGCAATAAATGGAGTTATGAAAGAAACAGTGGTACCTGGATCCAATAAAGCATAAAAACATCAAGATTGCAAATCTTTAACATACTAGTAACAACATTGGGCGTGTCATCTACCCCTTGTCTCCCGTGAAGAGCATAGAACTGGTTGTATCAAGGAGAACCTCCTTGTGGACCATATTGTGCTCTTTGATCACCATGGGCAGCTTATCCTTGAGGACAACCATTCCTACCCTTGTTCGGAAAATCAGCAACCTTGTGGCCCACTTTGCCATACCAAAAGCACATACCAATATCCCTATAGCATCCACCTCCATGGTTCTTACCACACTTTCCACACCTAGGAGACAATTTGACCACCGTAACTACCTTGAGCCCATGGTTTGGGAGCCCTATCATTTGCAAACCTTTGGCCTTGGGCATTAGAGGAACCTTGGCCTTTGAATTTATGGCCTTGTTGGAAATGACAACCTTTAGTAATTTGGAATCCACCATTAAATTGACACCTCTTGGGCTCCCCCATTCTTCTCTTTCTAAGTTTCACCCCTTCAAGTTGTTTGGACATAGGTCATGAGCCGTGATATATCCGTATCCCCAATAAGCATGGTAGCATGGCACTCTTCATTAATCAAGTCGGATGCACCCGACACAAACTTATGCATCCTTGCCCGAAGGTCGGCAACCAAGTGGGGAGAAAACATGGAAAGCTTGTTGAACTTAAGGGAATACTCCTTCACACTCATAGATTCTTGCCTAAGATTCATGAACTCCGTCAACTTTGCTTCTCGTAGCTCAATTGGGAAGTAGCGATCAAAGAAAGAAAATTTGAATTCTTCCCATGGAATTGGCTCATCATCCACTCTCTCCATCTTCCATTGGTGATACCATGATCGAGCAAGGCCCTTGAGTTGGTATGCCACTAGTTCCGCTTTCTTCTTCAAACATACCCATGATAGTAAGACCTTATACACTTCATCAATAAATTCTTGGGGGTCTTCCTCCACCTTTGAGCGATAGAATTCAGGGGGATTCATCCTTGTGAAATCCTTTACCCGAGAGGTGTAGGAGCATGAGTAGCTTAAGCCCCTGGATTGGCCACAGCCCTTGCCAAGAGGGTGACCACATTCCGGTATTCGGCATGAGTGACCCCTTCTCGTTCTGCTTGAGGAACTTGTGGGGCCGGAGGGGCGGGCTCATCCTCAAGAGTGGGAGCCCTTCATGCCATTCGTCTTGGCAGCATAATCTAAAAAAGCAAAAAGGCTGCTTGTTAGAGGGAGAAAACCTTATGTTAAATCGAGAGCACGAATTAGAGTATGAAGAAGTGAACCATTTCCTAAAATGCCTCATGGCCTCTCACTCACACTTGTGATGTGCTTCACAACCATGAACAAGACTCTACTTGATGCAGTGTATTAGATTTTTTAGAATCATTTACAAACCTAGTGCTCTGATACCAAGCATGTCAGGACCCAAGCCAGGGCCTAGATGTGACAAGGCGAATGGGAACCTGAATAAGATCCCAAACAAGCCTCATAAGCATGTAAGCACATCCTTAGTTTACGTAAGCATAACAGAGCACATAATATCGAGGGAAAATGGGAGTTTGGACTTACGCTATGGGGATGATATGGAGAAGAGGATGTACATAAATCACATAGCAAATAATTTCTGGGGAGCGGGAAAGTATGACTCACACTATGGGGTGATTAGGGACTTAGGACTTTCATCTGAACACCATCAACAAGCATTTGACACAAAAGGGAAACATGGCATTAAGGTATGTTCTTCGTAACACAAAATATAATGCTCAATATAACATAACCATCACAATATCCAACAATACCTCTAAATTTTTAATAGGTTGAGGGCTAAGTCATTTCCTGGGCTCACCCTTAAAAGATGGTATCCAAAAATAACGGAGTCTAAGCAAGGCACAGAAGTAAATGGAGTCTTGTCCCCGGATGTGGAGGACTCACCAAGCAAAAACATCGATCATAATGTCTAGACACGTGGAAAAGGATGATGGTACGATGCTTCGGTTCCTACATGGTTAGATCATGTAGACAAAAAGTATGTGTTAGTACTTGGAATGTACTAAGTGTACAGGGTGAAAATGAAACAAAGGACGTAAGCCAAAATTAAGTAATATGCATAATTATAATCAATGGATATAAGCTCAATATGAGATGAATGCTTAATGCCTTAGTCAAAACATGCATGCGGATTGCCATACCATAAAACATATCATACATAGAAGGGAAAAGACCATAACCGATAAATAAGACCAAGGGAGCTTCTACATGGAATCCTGGTGTTCACCCCACACTGAATAAAGGGGTTGTCTACCTTTCTAGGGTAAACCAAACACTTACCTTACGAGAACAACACCTATTTCGAAAAGTGCCTCATAGTTACCTTACGGGAACATCTTCTATTTCGGCACCAATGTTTTATCAACCCTACGGGAACACCTCCTATTTCCGCACCCATGATTTATCAACCTTATAGTACCATCTCCCATTTCTGTATATGTATTTTATTAGCCTTACAGGAACATCTCCAATGTTGGTATATCAGTCACATGTGTCATATGGGAACATCATCCATTTTGGTCAATCATGAAACTTAGCTATATGGATCCAGTAGCCTATTTTCAAACCTATGGTGGCAACATAATTATGGGATAATGGTTATTTACCAAGGTCCACTCGGTGCTAGGTAAAAATCACAAGGAATACTCAAATTGTTCGTTTGATCATAATGTGCAAAGCATTGTAATATCCTCATAGTTCATAGAGTAGCTCAACAAAACCAAAGCTTCATCATATCAAAGATAGGGCTTTATAACTTTTCATAGCTTTCATATATTCTCATAAGTCATAGCATACATAATAGTCATTCACAATTTCTATTATTCGTTAATGACATATCTTGCCATAAATCCTTTGTCAACAGAAGAAGCTTGGTTCATGATTTAGTAAAATATAGTGGGTACGCATTCATGCTCAAAACAATGCAAGATCAACACCTTTAGACATGAGGAGAGTAGCGAAAATCCAATTTTCAATTCATGCAAAATAACCCACTTTATCATAGCTAGCATAATTATTGTATCATTAAACCCTCATCTTAAATCACATATTTTCCATGACTTTTCATTTGTTAAGATTATACAAGAAACTATAACATAATGCTCATCATAATATCATGATAGTTTTCTCCATAGTCATATCATGCAAAAGTTCTTAAAATCTTTATAAATACCCATAACTTAGAAAGAGACTTGGAGGAGAAATGGTTGAGCTTATGATGGAAAGGTCCTCACAATCAAAGCCCACATACCTTATTAACTTGATGGAGAGAACACCTGACTTGGAGGAGACAACCAAAACCCTAGTTTGTTCCTTCTTTTTGAGAGCTTGAGCACTTGAGAGATAGGTTTGGGACATAGAAAATAAGAGTGAGGAGGGATATGGATGAGATTAGGGCTTTAGGACTAATAAAGGGCTCCCTTAAAGGTCAAAACGATGTAGTATGGGTAGGACGTGCTAAGAAATAACCAAACTGCCCCCTTTCAAAAGCTAGCCGAACAAGTCTAGGAGACCACGCTTTCAGGTGATCCAGGATGGCCCTCTTCCAGACATCAGAGATCCCTCTTTCTCTGATCCTCCCTCTACGACATGATTTATGACTTGTAGATCGTTCTAGGGGTCGTAGATGGTGTTTCGTCTGATAGATTCTTAGAGACCCTTTCTTTGATTCTTAATCACTAATATGATCTATGACTCATAAATGACTTTACTGATCATGTGATAAGTCGTAAATTGAAATTCAGAGGATACATAATTTCACCAAGTCTGCCAGGTTCCACAACCCCACTTTATGGGTCATACCTCGACTTATGGGCTATAAACCCCTTCATAAGATCTCACAGTTTAAAATTTTTCCAAGGCTTTCCTTCCCGACCTTCTATACTCCTCATAGGTGGGTCTTATGGGTCTAGGAGTGGCATGGCAAATGAAAACCTGAGAATCCCCAAACAAGCCCCAAAATATCCATAATCACATCATCGGTTCTAAAGCATATAAAGAGATAGTAAAAATATAGTTCCAAGGATGGGAAAGTATGACTCACTCTATGGGGATATCATACGGATAGGGATTTGCATGGATTTACATAACATACGGAATATAAGGACAAAGTGGTGGGTAAGTACGACTCATTCTATGGGTGCAAAACGGGACTTAGGATCTTCCACATTTCCACATTATAACATAAATCTGTCACACCCCAAAGCGAGGGGAGGCGCGACTGGCACCCGATACCGTTATTGGCCGGGTAAGCCACTAAACATACTAGTTAACTAAACTAGGGACCAGAAGAAAATTGAGAAACATAACATTTAAAAAAAACTAAGTCGGGACCATTTAGGTCAGGACCTGCTCAACGAAAAATCATGTACATCAAGATAAGTAAACCAAAATGATAAAGTACTAGCTAGCGGACAAGGCTGCAACATCAGAGGTACATACATACACTATATATACATGCCAATCTTATGAATAGAGACTAAAAGGCACAAAAGAACCAACCCACAATAAAATGTCCACAATAGCCTCTAAGAGAACAACTAATACTGCCAGGAAAGGGCCCTGACTATACCCAACCGTACAACAAAAAGTAAGCATCCTGTTAAAGCTCTACGAAGAGGTGGAGCTTATTAACTCACAGCTAAACTAGGCTCCTAGTGGAGGGGTCGATCATAGTCCCTACCTAAACCTATGCGCACGAAATAAAATCCAGTATCCCAAGAAATGGGACGTTAATACGAATAAACGTGTACTGGCATGTGAGGCAGAATGTAAAACCATGGGTAGCTATAGTAAAAATGATAATAGAAATACCACCTATAACCAAAACCAAAGTAAGCTTAATGGCCAATAAGCAACCTCCTACTGATCAAATATGCATGGTATGCTCGAGTATCGTATGTCGTGAATACATATATATAGATGCAAATGCATGACATACCCAACCAAATACTAGCAATGATGTTCCTTTTCGGTAGCTAACCGGCATCATGTTTACCAACCTGTAGCCATTTGTACCGTATACATGTATATAATCATTTGGGCAAATAGGGCCCGTACCTCCGATTATAACTCGGAGTCCATGCATAGCATGCAATGTATGATATAAATATTAAATGCACATAGTTTGCCATGACATACATTTAGCCAATTTTGGCTCATTGGTACACTTATTCTCATAGCATCATAATCATAGTCATAGCATATACATCGGATTTGTGAAATCTCATATGTCTTATGAATATGTTTGACAACTTAACTCAACATTTAAAATGAAGCATTAACTTTGAAAGTGCTCATATAGGTGCTTTACATAATGCTCATACTTGGTCCCATATCAATAAGTATAAGAACGTATTTAAATAGGATCAAGTGCCTTAGTCATTTAAATGGGGGCATTACATTAGATATTATTGAAAATTAACGTGTTACTTATTAAGTGCTTCAATTATAGTTTTGTATGGAAGAAGGATTTATTATGAATACTACATTCCCTTTGCATTCTACATTTATTTTAATGGCACTACACTAAGAAATGAATCATCTCGAAATATCAATACGTAGCCGGGAAAATCGAAAAAATGATATATAGATATTGAATCTCCAGTTTAAGCAAACAAATGGAATTTCAACATAATATCATCATGAAAATAACCCAGTTGCAATCCCAATGCCTTTAACAAAAGGTCTTTCTAGAAACAGAATAGTAAGGTATCATATTTGACATTTTGGAAAACTTCCCTCATTTCGTGCTAAAAAGAGGGACGGAGCTTAGCATTAACATACCTTCCCAACGGACGTCCTATTGCCCAAAGTTTCTTCACGAGAGTTGTTCCTTTTATCCTAAGCTTCGCATCAACTATATATACGTAGCTTAAAGACACCAATAAATAGTCCAAAATTTATCATTAATGACCAGATTTGGCAAAGAGTATTTACGCGAGGAAATGTCCGTAAAACTTTGTAAAAATGACTGTAAAGGAGCCCCAAGGCTATTACCTGAATATATCAGCTGCAAACCAAGAATAACTAGCAGGAACACCACCTTTCCTACATCCCAAAAACAGCCCCAAACACAGTTAATAGGAGGGGAAAATAATTGCAAAGTGTAAGGCACACATTTCTAGGCACAGAGACAAATTGTAACAGTAAAAACGCAAAAAGCTTACCTAAATCACTTAGAGAACTTTTAGGAGCTTTATCTTCAGTTTCTTACTATTTTGAAACTAAAATGGTTCATTTTTGAGCTTTAAAATGTCAAAATAGCCGACTTATAGTTGGGCTTGACCCGACCAGGCCCATGACCTAGTTTCCTGCTCGGGCAGTCCCAGCAAAACTGTCATAACATTTTATACTGAGGTCAGTTTTATATGCGGTTTTGTGCGTTGATAACAAGACTCATAGATCTTAAATTTTATAGGTCATGGACCTTCTAACTCCTTATATTTTAGGAGATATGACCTGATACATTTGACCCAAATTTAAGAAGGATTTCTTAAAGAAACTTACGGTAGCTTAGGCGAACCTTTATCTTACAACCTTCTTGATTCCAAAACATAATGTATGACCTTTGAGCTATTAAAATAACCTTTAAAAATCCATTTTTAGCAAATTATACACTTTTAGTTCCATCTGGAATGTGAAACATAATTTAAACATTCCAAACTGAGCGAGGTGCCACTCGGACCATTTTTTTAGTCCCAAATGTGAATTTAGGATGTACCTTTGACTCAAAATTTTAGTTCCTTGACATTACCACTTATTGGCAGCCTTACTATCCTCAGATTCTACCAAAAATTATATCTGTCTTATAGGACACTCCACCCTATGTATACATACAGAAGACAAGAAACATGGGGTATCACAATCTCCTCCCCCCCGTCCTCCCAAGAACAATCGGCCATGAATGTGTCTAGATAACGTATTGGTTGCACTACTATGTCATAAAATGTGATTTTTGATGATATACCTTTTATCCCTTCAATCCATAAATCAACTTCGAAAAAAAAATTCTAATTACTAAGCTTTGTATAGATTATCCCCTGACGACCAATATAAACTATTTTCCCAACTCATTAAAAATTTAAGTTACTTTAGAAAGATGACTGTCAACTTTTAAAATATGACTCACTTTAATTTGAAAATAGCTGGGGGCGCTTCTTTATCATTTCCTCTTCCTCTTCCTCTTCCCCTTCCCAAGTCATTTCCTCAATATTGTTGTTCCGCCACAATACTTTCATAGAGGCCACTTCTTTATTTCGAAGCTTTCTCACTTGTCAATCTAAAATAGTCACTGGCACCTCATCATAAGACAGGTTTTCAGCAATGTGGATATCCTCAATGTAAGTAATACGTGAAGGATCTCCAATGAACTTTCGTAACATCAATACATGAAGCACCGAATAGATTGTCCCCAATTCTGAAGGCAAATCAAACTCGTATGTGACCTTGCCAATCATTCGAATAATCTTATATGGTCCAACATACCTAGGACTAAGTTTTCCTATCTTTCCAAACCGCATGATTCCCTTCCTAGGTGATACCTTCAAGAAGACCCAATCTTGTACATCAAACTCTAAGTCTCCTTGTCAAACATTTGTATAAGACTTTTGCCGACTCTGGGTTGTTTGCAAACAGTGTTTCATAAGTCTCACTTTGTCCATCGCTAGCTAAACTTGATTAGGGCCGAAATTTTGTCTCCCAACCTCAAACCAACTAATGGGTTACCTACATCTTTGCACGTATAGTGCTTTATAAGGTTCCATTTAAATACAAGCTTGGAAGCTATTATTATAAGCAAACTCAATAAGAGGTAGGTGATCATCCCAAGATCCTTTAAAGTCTAGCACACAGGCATGTAATATATCCTCAACGGTTTGGATGGTACGCTCTGCTTGCCTATCAGTTTGTGGATGAAAAGTGGTGCTAAGATTCACCTCAATGCCCAAACACTTCTGAAAAGACTTCAAAAAATGTGCGGTAAATTGAGCCCTTGATTAGAGATAATATATAATGGAGCTCCATGATAGCGAACAATTTTTAAACGTATAGCTTAGCATAATCGTCCGCTGAATATGTCATTCTTACTGGCAAGAAATGAGCAGATTTTGTCAACCTATCAATGATTACACAAATAGAATCATACCTGCATGGAGTGTGACGCAAACTAGTAATGAAGTCCATATTTATCATGTCCCATTTCCATAGTGGAAGCTCAATATACTAAGCTAAGCCTCTAGGTCTCTAATGTGCCACTTTAACTTGCTGGCAATTGGGACATTGCGCTACCTTCTCTACAATATCTTCTTTTATGCCATTCCACCAATAGATTTTTCAAAGGTCCCGATACATTTTTGTTGCTCCAAGGCTGGATAAATATCTTGAATAATGGGCCTCAGAAAGAATCCTGGCATGGAGTCCTCCGATATCTGACACAGATAAGCAGCCTTGGTACCTAAGGACTCCATCTCTAGTTAGCTCAAATGAAAAATGCTACTATTGGGAAATGCTCTCCCTGAGTGTTCTAAGCTCGGGATCCTTGCGTTGTCGCTCTATTACTTCATTAACGATGGAGATTTTGTTATATTTAGAACAATTACACCTTCATCCTCTATATCTACCAATCACACCTGCAAACTAGCTAGTTGACATTGGTCTTTTGTCATTTCAACCTTATTAGCCTTAACATGGCTTAGACTTCCCACGGACTTTCGGCTAAGTGCATTAGCAACAACATTAGCTTTACCAGGATGATAAAAAAATGTCAACATCATCATCTTTTAGTAATTCTAGCCACCTCCTTTCTCGTAGGTTCAACTCCTTCTACTTAAATAAGTTCTGAAGGCTCTGATGGTCGGTAAAAATATCAACACAAACTCCATATAGATAATGTCACCAAATCTTTAAGGCAAATACAACCGCAACAAGCTCAAGATCATGGGTAGGATAGTTTTGTTCATGCTTTTGCAACTATCCAGAATCATATGCAATAACTCTACCATGTTGCATAAGAACACAACCTAGGCCAATTCTCGAGGCATCACAATATGCAATGTAGCCTTCGCTTCCATCCGGAAGAGCAAAGATAGGTGCGGTGGTAAGCCTTTTCTTTAACTCTTGAAAACTCTGTTCGCATGCTTCAGTCCATTGAAACTTAGTTGCTTTGTGTGTTAATCTCGTTAGTGATGCAGGGATAGAGGAGAATCTTAACAACCCTCCTATAATATCTTGCCAAGCCTAAAAGCTACAGACCTCGGTCGTATTCAACGGTCTCGGCCAGGCCATTACTGCTTCAATCTTCTGGCCATTGACCTTGATACCATCGCCTATAATAACATGGCCAAGAAAAGCTACAGAATTTAACCAAAACTCACACTTAGTGAATTTAGCATATAATTTGTTGTCCCATAAAGTCTGTAATATAGTTCGCAAGTAATTTACATGCTCATCTTCTAACCGTGAATATCAAGATGCCATCAATAAACATGATCAGAAATTCATCCAAGAATGGTTTAAAGACTTGATTCCTCTGGTCCTTGGAAGATAGGACTCACCACAACACTTACTCAAATCCGAACCAGTCATCAAATGGTGGATGAATGTAGTCTTCAGTCCCTACATGGTCAGATCATGTAGGCTAAAGTATGGGTTAGTATGTTTGAATGTACTAAGTATACGGGCATGCAATGCACATGAACTTATAAAACCTGCATTCAGTTTTAGATGGCAAGGGCACATATGTAGAACAAAGTATATAGCAAAGAAGAGTAATATAACGATATGCCATGAAATCTATGATGCATGAAATGCAATACTTCTTCCATACATAGAGGGGATGTGACCATCTTACATCTCAAACCCATGCGAGCTACTACATGAAGTTGCCCGATGCTACCCTCCCATCGGGTGAGAGAAGATTACTTGTCAAAGGTAAGCTATACCATACCTTACAACCCGGTCATTTTAGTATGATGGCTACCTTCTTTACAAATTGGTGATTTCCAAAGGATTTCCATATCATATCAATATCACATTTACAACCATACCTTACAATCTGGTCATTTCAGTAGATTGTTACCATATACCTATGCTGGCACATAGTTAAATGGAAAGAAAGAGGACACTTGGGGGTAGCCCTGACGCCTCCAATCCCACTCGGTGCTAAGACATCATCCAATAAGAATACTTATACATACACATGCTTTTTCAAAAGAGGCACAAGTCATTTAAAATTATTTCAATGCATACTTGGGATTAAAAGCCGAATATTTTCATGATCATTCACACTTTGGCTTAAAAGCCAAATATAATTCAAACAATACTTTTCATGCATAGCAATAGCTCGTTCACTATATCATTGTGGTATAAATACCTAATTTGTTCAAAGATCCATATCATAGATATTTATGTGATCACATTTTTGTGATAACCATATGTGAGCTTAACTCACAGAATCATTTTCATAAAACCACATGTGAGTTTAACCCATTAATAATTTTCATCAAATACTAATGCTCATAAATGCATATGCCATGAATGATGTGAGAATAGCATTGGAAATAGAGATTTAATTTTAAATCAACAATACAATATGAAATTCAAGTAAATCCATATTTCAAAACACAATTTGGATTACCTATACTTGGATCAAACTTTAAAGGGACAATGCATATTCAAATCTTAATAATATCAATGCAATTAAACATATTAGGGCTTATTCACTTTAAATTCAAGAATAAAACATAGACCAATCTCAATTGGATCAAATAAACAATAATCTTAAAAACTCATAATTAAAGTTAGCTCAATTTCATAAAACCAATTGCAAAAGAGTTTGGGGTCTTCATGCTTGAAAGGGACCATGAATCAATCCTACATACCTTAGCTAATCAAGAATAAAGAAGAAGAATTTGATAAAGAAGAGAGGATTTCTTAAGAGAGAGATTAAATAAATTCTAAGTATTGAATGAATTTGAAATAGAGAAGAAGAGTATAGGGCTTTTGAAAGTCTTAGGATAGCATAGAAAGTCATAAATGTACAAAAATCGGATGATAAAATGCCATTAATGAAACGGATGATAAAATGTTGTCACGGGTATGATAAAGAGGTCACACGGACTGTGTAGGGGTCACAGGACCATTTGGCCTTCCGTGAGCAACACTTAGTTAAAAATCCCACTAAGTTTTGAGATGGTGATTCCATACTTAGAATATTTTCACACCAACGCCCATATGAAGGAACATACAGACCGTGAAGGGTTATACGGACCGTACGAGGTTCATGTATGAAGTGCCTTGGCCAAACTTTGCTTTTCAAGTCCAAGGCTACTCACACAAGACACCATACGACCTACAAAGTGCCACATGGACCATGTGGGGTTCATGTGGTGCAAGTCTTGGTCTTGAACTCCAAGTTTAAGGCCAACACTCTACACAAAAGGCTAAGGACCACCTCAAGGATCCTCCACACGGCCCGTGGAGGTGTTCATAAGATTTCACCTTGGTCAAAAATTTTCCGAAACCAAATTCCAAGAACCATTAAGGCCATACAATGTCCGGGTCCTTAAATCATCTTCCCTTTGGGAACATTCATCCTCGAATGTGCTAGAACAAGGCTTGAAATGCTTGACTTGAACATGAAACACCTAAACACAAGAAGCAATGTATATTTCATCATTTGAAAATCATAAATTCATTAAAACTCCTATCAAAGCGTCTTTAAATCATTCAAACATTTTTAAATCATTTTCGTGCACATGTATACATGTCATGTCATGAAACACAAGAGTGAAAGAATTAGGACAACTTGGGATAGGAAGAACCTAATACCTTAGGCCTGATTAGATTGGAAAAGATGAAGATATCATTTCATCATGTCCAACTCCACCTCCCATGTAGCACCCTTCACATGTTGATTTCTCTAAAGCACCTTAACCGAAGCTACATCCTTGTTGTGAAGCCGCTTCACTTGCCTATCAAGACATCAACCAGGACTTCCTCATAAGAAAAGTTCTCCTTAATATCAACACCTTCAAAAGCCACAATGGTACTAGGATCACCTATCAATTTCCTCAACATAAACACATGGAAAATCGGGTGAATAGAACTCAAATCTTGAAGCAAATCCAATCTATAGGCCACATTCCCAATCCAATCAACAATCTCATAAGGTCGTACATACCAAGGACTCAACTTACCCTTCTTACAAAAAACATTACACACTTCATGGGTGAGACTTTTACATACACCCAATCACCCACATGAAACTCAAGATCCCTCTTCCTAATATCCGAATAAGACTTTTGGCAACTTTGGGCCGTTTTCAATCTCTCCCTAATAAACCTCACCTTCTCCATAGCTTCCAATACCAAATCCTAGTCAGTCAAAGTCATTTTCCCCAACTCAAACAACACCACCAAAGATCTATATCTCCTACCACATAAAGTTTCAATCGGTGCCATACAAATGTTAGCGTGAAAACTGTTGTAAAAGGAAACACAATAAGTGGTAAATGATCATCCCAATTACCCTTGAATTACAACACACAAGCCCTCAACATATCCTCCAAAGTTTGAATTTTCCTTTCGACTTGTCCATCGATTTAAGGATAAAAAGTTGTACTTAACTTCACCTTGGTACCAAGTCCTCCTTGAAATGATTTCCAAAAGTGAGAAATTAATTGAGTGCCATGATCTGATATGATGGACCGAGGCATACTATGCAACCTCACCAACTCTTGGATATACGACCTTGCATAATCTTTAGCATTGAATGTAGCCTTTACTGGTAGGAAATGAGTTGATTTAGTCATCCAATCAAAAAAAACCCTAATTGAATCAAATTTCTTTTGGGTTCAAGGAAAACCAACAACAAAAACCATGTTTAGATATTCCCACTTCCAAGTAGGGATCTCAATATCTTGAGCCAAACCACCGGGCCTTTGATGTTGTACCTTCACTTATTGACAATTAGGACATTCAGATTCAAACTTGGTTGTATCCTGCTTCATACCATGCCACCAATACACTTCCCTTAAGTCCTGATACATTTTGGTAGATCATGGGTTAATAGAATACGGAGAGTTATGGGATTCACTCGCGATCACCTTCCTAAGATCATCAATATTTTGAAAACAGAACCGATCTTGATACCGAAGTACACCATATCCCCCTTAAGAGAAAACGTCTATATTCTTTTCAGCAACCAACTTCTTCAACTCAACCAATAACTGGTCTAAATCCTATTTAGCCTTAACATCAACAACCACAGAAGATTCAGTCCCATTCTGAATATGAATACCACCTTCATTAGAGTCGGCCAATCTAACACCCAACCTAGCCAAAGAGTGAAAATCCTTTACCAACTCCTTCTTCCCTTCATCAACATGAGCTACACTCCTCATAGATAGTCTACTAAGAGCGTCCACTATGACATTTGCCTTGCTGAGATGATATTCTATACTCATGTCATGGTCTTTAAGGAGTTCCAACCATCTTCTTTGCCTCAAGTTGAGATCCCTTTGAGTGAACACATATTGCAAACTCTTGTGATCGGTGAAAACATCACATGCACCCCATAAAAATAATGTCTCCAAATTTTTAAAGCAAACACCATAGCTACAAGCTCAAGATCATGAATCAAGTAATTACTCTCATGCACCTTCAATTTCCTTGATGCATAAGCTATCACCTTACCATGTTGTATAAGCACACAACCCAACCCAATTAGAGAAGCATCATAATATACCACAAACCCATCTAAGCCATCATATAGAGTCAAAACAGGAGCCAATATAAGCCAATCTTTCAAAGTCCAAAACTCTTCTCACATTTATCTGACCATATAAACTTGGCCTTCTTTTGAGTAATTTGGTCAATGAAGATGCAATGGATGAGAAACCTTCAACAAACCTTCTATAATAATTGATCAACCCAAGAAAACTTTGAATATCTTAAGGAGTCGATGGTCCAGGCTAATTCTTTAAGGCCTCAATCTTCTTTGAGTCAACCTTAATATCATCACTAGACACCACATGACCAAGAAACGCTACTTCAACCCAACAAAAACATACATTTGCTAAATTTAGCATATAATTTCTTTACCCTAAAAGTCTGAAGAACCAACCTCAAATGATCCATATGTTCCTGCTCACTCTAGAGTAAATAAGGATATCATCGATAAAGACAACCACAAAACTATTAAGAAATGGCTTGCGCACCCGATTCATAAGGTCCATAAACACAACTGGAGCATTGGTCAAACCAAACGACATCACCATAAATTCAAAGTGTGTATATCTTGTGTGGAAAGCTATCTTGGGAATATCACACTCCCTAAACTTCAATCGATGATAACTAGAATGGAGGTTAATCTTTGAGAAATTGGTTGCTCCTTGAAGTTGATCAAACAATTTGCCGATCCTTAGCAATGGATACGTATTTGATGGTTACCTTAGTCAACTTCCTATGATCAATTCACATCTGAAGATACCCATCTTTCTTTATTACAAATAACACAGAGCACCCCTATGGCGATATACTTGGTCTAATGAACCCTTTCTCAAGCAATTCCTTCAACTAATCTTTCAACTCTTTTAACTCAATTGGTGCCATACGATAAGGAGGAATAGAGATAGGTTGAGTATCTAGGAGAAAATCTAGGCGAAAGTCTAGTTCTTTTTCAGGAGGAATACTACTCAAATCTTCAGGAAACACATCCAAAAACTCATTAACCACCGAAACGGATTCAAGAGTAGGTGACTCCGACTCCATATCCTTGACCCTTACAATATGATTGATACACGCTTTAGAAATCATCTTTCGAGCCTTGAGATAGGAAATAAACCTACCTTTAATGGCGGAGTCACTACCCTTGCGTTCAAGAATGGGCTCATCCAGTAATAGGAACTTGACTTTCCGAGTTCTACAATCTATAGAGGTATATGAAGCATGCAACCGATCCATCCCGAGAATTACATCAAAATCAAACATCTCAAGCTCCACAAGATCACACGGAAAGACTTTATGCAACACAGAAATAGGACAACCCTGATAGACTCTTCGGGCAACAATAGACTCACCCATGGAATATAAATAGAAAGGGTTCCCTCAGAATTTCAGGGCTCAAACAAAACTATATTGCCAAAAGTGGAGTCACAAAAGATAAATTTGAACCTATATTAAGCAAAGCATAAACATCAAAATCAAAGAGTTTATACATAACAATCACAATATCTGGAGTCTCCTCAATTTCCTGACGAGCGTGTAAAGCATAGAACATGTTGTGTCTAGGGGCACCACCTTGTGGAGCTCTTTGCTGGCCTTGATCACCTTGGGCTAATTGACCTTGAACCTTTTGAGCGACTTTAGGACAACCAATAACCTTATGGTTCTTATCACCACACCCATAATATGCACTTCACTCTTTCCAACAAGAACCCATGTGATTCTTTTCACACCTCTCACACTGGGGAAGTAATGGCCCACCTCCAACCAGTGACTTGAGAGAAGACACCCTAGCATTGGCAAAACTTACATTAGAACCTAAGCCTTGTTGAAAGCGACCACAACCACCACCCATGGAGTTGGAGAACCCACAATCATAACAGGATCTCTTAGAATCATGCACCCTCTTCTCTTTAAGCTTTTCTCCTTCAATGTATTTAGCATATGTCATGGGTATGGAGTTGTCCACATCCCGAATAAGCATAGCCATACTACATTCCTTCACAACCAAATTAGAGATCCTAGAAATAAACTTGTGCATTCTTGCACGAGGGTCAACCACTAACATAGGAGCATACTTTGAGAGCTTTGTGAACTTGAGAGCGTAGTCCCTCACACTCATCCTACCCTATTTGAGTGTACCACACTTGAGCCACATCCTTCAATTGATAAGCATCCAGCTTAGCTTTATTCTCATAAATGACTTACATAACAGTCAACACCTTAGAGAGTTCATCAATGAATTCTTGAGCATCCTCATCAGCCTTTGATCCATAGAACTCCAGAGGATTTATTCAGGTAAAATCCCTCACTTTAGCACCCCATTTTGGGATAACGGGGAGGAAGATTAGCCTCTCTGGTCTTGGTTGTCAACATTTGGGCAAGCATGGCAATAGTAGTATGAGATTCACCATTAGTGGTTGGCTCTTCCATAGGCCCTTGAGAAACTTGGTCCTCATTAATTGGGCCAGTCTTGGTATGAAGACATCTTTTGTAATGTAGCAAGGACATAATCAGGTAGGAAACCTTAATACATGGTCCAAAGCATGACATAAAACATGAAAAAGTGAGACAATTCCTAGAACGCCATCATAGTCTCCCACTCATAGGCATAGTACACTTCACCCCCATGAATAGGACTTTACTCGACACGGCATGTGGGACTCCGAGGACCATTTATAAACCTAGTACTCTGATACCAAGCTTTTCATAACCCGTACCTAGGGTCTAGGAGTGACATGATGAATGGAAACTCGAGTGCCCAAACAAGCCTCAAAGTATCCATATTCACATCATCGGTTCGAAAGCATATAAAAAGATAGTAAACACATAGTTCTAAGGGATGGGAAAGTATGACTCACGCTATTGGGGTTTAATAGGGATAGGGATTTGTATAGACTCACATAACACATAGCACATAAGGACTAAAGGGTGGGTAAATATGACTCACGCTATTAGGGTAAAACTGGACTTAAGATATTCCACATTTCCATATCATATTATAACCAAATAATAGGCATCATAGTGGCATGGAGACAACATATAAAATCTTACAATGTGGCTACAATTGGCCAACTGAACACTAAGATGCCCATGACTATGTAAAAGCTTGTGATAAGTTGTAGGGAAAGGGTGGAGTTTCTCAAAGGTGTGAGCTCCTACTTAACCCCATTATGGTAATTGAGCTATTTTATGTATGGGGTATAGACTTTATGGGACCATTCTCAGTTCGTATGGGAACAAGTACATTTTGGTTGCTGCGGACTACATTTCAAAATGGGTGGAAGTGGTTAAACTTTCTAAGAATAAAGGTAAAGGTATCATAGAATTCCTCAAAAGAAATATCTTCTCACAATTTTGCACTCCTCGGGCAATCATTAACGATGGAGGTTCCCACTTTTGCAATAGGTTGTCCAAGGCTCTTCTAGAGAAATATGGGGTGAAGCATAGTATGGAAATGCCTTACCAACCAAAGACGAGTGGGCAAGTTGGGGTATCTAATAAAGATATTAAACAGATTCTGTCTAAGAAAATGAATCCAAACGAGATAGATTGGTTGCGAAGTATAAATGATGCATTATGGGTATACCAGACTGAATCCAGGACTCCCATAGATATGCTCCTTATCAATTTGTCTTTGGCAAAACTTGTCACTTACTAATAGAGCTTGAGCACAACGCGATATGGGCACTCAAGAAGCTGAACCTGGATGGGAATGATGCGTCTAAATTCAAGACTAGGCAAACTCAACGAATTTCGATGGAGGGCATATGAGAGCTAAGCATTATACAGGCAAAGGATGAAGTTGTATCATGATAGTCACATTGAGCATTGTCAGTTCATGCTGGGAGACGTGTTTTTGTTCAATTCAAGGCTGTGTTTGTTTCTTGGTAAACTTAAGTACAAGTGGAAGGTCACACATATATTCAACCATGGGGCTATTGAGTTAGAATACAAGGATGGCACGACGTTCAAAGTCAATTGCCAGAGAATCAAATCCTACTTTAGCAATGCAGATGAAATTAAGGTAGTAAAGTATGGATGCTTGGTGAAGTCTGCGTAACCAAGTGGTCTGTGTCGTCCCGCGACAATAAATCATGTGTTGTTTGGGAGGCAACCGAAGACACTAGTTGTAGTTTTCATGTATTTGTGCTAGGTTTTGTTTTTGGACTCATAGGTAGTTTAAAATTTCAAAATTTTATTGTATTTTTGGACTCAAAAACTGGAAAGTTATAGGGTAACAATTCATTTTGATGAGAATACGTAGGAACAGGGTGAAGGCAGCTAATAAATTCTAAAAGTGGGAAAATGTGGTTCTATGAGTCAATATATGGATCGTGGTTTAAACCACGACCCATGGCACTGATTGTAGAACAAGTTCTAGAGAGTAGAAAAATTGAACTTTAATTCTGCAAATAAACTTTACGGTCTATAGATAAACTTATGGGCCGTGAATGGGGTTATGGATCCCAAGTGAGTCTTCTGGAAATTCTCTAAGTGTTAGGGGCACCTACGAACACAACCTATGGGTCGTAGATCATTCCACTGAAATAAGTGAGAATACATACCAAAAGTTTGATTGAGATTCCTGTGACTAAAAAAGAAGTGAAACCGAGGTGTAAGAGAAGCCCTAGTCGTGAAATAGTCGGAGTGATGGACAAAATTTTGGTTGGAAAACATGGTGCAATGGTCGGGGAAGTCAGAGAAGAAGAATGAGAGGTAGGGTTTGTGTAGTTTCTTAATTTTGTGAGGTGAGGGGTAAAATGAGTTTACCCCTTTTTTATTGATTTTACTAGGTCGGGTAAAGTGCCCGTTTGATTCCACAAAACCCCAATTATGGACCGTGGATGGTTCTATGACCCGTCAATCTTGCTTTCATGGTTTCAGTTGTAGACATTTTTAAATCTAGCATCTACAAATGGTCCCACGCATATAGTGAAATTGAATTCTTGGTTTCTTGTCCTAATTAGCTAGAGCCTTGAAAATTGATGTCTTGAGTGCACATCATTGTTCTATTGACTAATTTTGCATTGAGTTTGTGATGAAATATTTTCCCATGCCTATAAGATAGAAAAACATGTGAAAATCCTGGTGTGATATTAATTCTTGTTGAAAATGCATGTCCATATGTTGATGAATTGTGCAAAATTTGAATTGTCAATGGAACAATGTAATGATGAATGAGATGGAAAATGTTATAATTGAGTTCATATATATCATGCACTATGTTGACCATATGGCCTTGATTGATTGGTCAGTGGGGGTGCTTTTTATGATTTGGACTGAATTATATATGCCGGGTAGGACAATGATTAATTTGGATTGGGTATGGGATGATAGGTTTTGTTGCGTATATGTTGATAATTTTGGGCCATGTTTGGCATGTCATTGGAATTTAAATTGGACTAAATTTCGTTGACCCTGTTAACTTGGACTGGACTTAGTGCTTTGAACTTGTCTATTTTCGTTGTTGACTGGGACATTAACTTGAAATTAGTATTTGAATACATGTGTTGAATGCGGGTTTGGACTTGGAATTTTCAAATGACTGTATAACCAAAATTATGAGGGTCTTTTATAGTCCACGATTTCAACCACGAATCATAAATGCCTTTTGTAAGTGGGTTAGAAACTTGAAAATTTCAAAGTTCAATAGCACAAACCTATTTACGAGTCGTAGTTCAAACTATGGGTCATAAACTGTATTCGTACTATTGAATTCCTACAATTTTATTTTTCCAGGCCTGCAACCATGACCCAGTCTATGACCCGTTATATAAATCACGAGTGGGGATAGAATCTATAGCTGCAGTTCTAGTGACTTGAAATACTGGTACCCTATTTCCACGAAGGCTTCTCACAAACCATAGTTTATTCTACGGTCCGTAGATTGCCCATCGTAATTCCTTTTGTACTTAATTTCTATCAAATTTTATTTTGGTTTTAACATATCCTTGGATTCATGTATGCTTGCCTAATTATTTTTGTAGATATTATGGATCCTGGACCACGATGAGATGAGATTGAGGCTCTATAAGATAGACTCTATGACGAGCCAATGGAGTCAAAGACTAGTATAGAAGCTCCACGTCTGTCCAGATAAGGGCGTCGAGCCACGATGCACATGGGCGATATCCTGTCAGTTAGTACTGGCCCAGCCACCAACTACTGCACCACAATCTCCCCAGTCTGAGGAGGAAGGCTACAAATAGAGATATTCTGTCCAGATGACCAGCTCCAGCGAGAGGTCCCGATCTGGTTCCTAGATCTAGATGACTCAGGCTAACAAGATGAGTCAAGATCAGAGTCTGAGGTGTAAGACAAGTCCAACACTATACCTATTCATGTATCTAGCTAGCCGCGATGTTGGTACATCAAGGATATGGTTGCTATATATATTGCGGACTTGCAATGGTATAACAGAGGCCTGTACACCTATACTATATTTGAGGATCCCTAAATATTTATGTTTGTATATTATGGTGTGCCGATTCACTGAGAAACTATTGCCCAATATAGATTATAGTGGATAGTAGCTCTATCGTTGAAGTACCCCCAGTGTTTGTTCAGGCATTTTATACATCATATACTGCTACCATGATTGAGGCCATGCTAAAAACGGCAAAAACGATAGCCTAACGTCGATTGACCCAAACACTAGTGAGTGGAGTTCATGTTAATTTGTCAGAGATTACTGTCCAGAGATTCTTTTTTGGCCCTAACTACCAGGCCACTGTTACCAGAGTAGATTTTGATTACAGATTAGGTCAGGCATGGGACCATGCTGTGACTAGAGATTTGACCCAAAAGGTAGCCTTATTATGATAGGTTGCTAGGTACATTAATGAGCGAGGCATGGAAGCCGACCGGGTGTTTGCCTCTACGCCTATTCTAAAGGCCTCGTTAAATATTGCCAACAACTTTTGGTGGGCAGTGGTCCACATACGGATCTGGCCGACCCATGTGATTAATACATTCATGCCAAATTGCATCGTGCTTGTAGCCGGCATCATAACTTATTACGACATCAATTTCGCTCACTTTATAGTAGAGGAGATACATGAGCGCGCACTAAGGAGTTCGACATCTATTCCGTTCCTATATTTGGTCTACATGTTATTTATAATGGTGGGGATGGAGATTATCCCCTATGATTACCTTATGATTGATGTATAGAGGACTTAGGATGCCGGCCTGATAGAGGCTGACGAGAATCCAATTGCACCAAGGAGAGCACCGCACTCCACAATGAGATTACCTGAGATGTTCAATGAGCCTTCGCATCATGAGGATGTCACCGCTTCTGCTATTGCTGATGAGTCTAAGAGGCTCCCACTTAAATAGATGTTGAGATGGAGAAAGGGCCCACTTCCACTTCTTCAACTATACCAGAGGTCGTGCCGACACGTTATCAGACCGCGCGTATGGTCTATGCATCCATGGAGTCTATTTAGGCCTTGGTATAGCTCCAGGCTTAGACTGAGTCCCCGTTGACTCAGTTATTACAACAAATTGGGCCTTGTGTTTGCAAGGCCATTTTTGAGTTAGAGGACCGCATGCAGGAGCGCTATACAACCACACTTGATTAGAGATTGTCACTTTTACGTGGTTGTGTTGATGCATTTGAGGGGATGTGGAGGGTCACCTCAGTTCAAATTAGAGTCCAGATTTGTCTGCCATTCAGATGGAGATCCACCAGATCCATGAGGAGATAAGAGTGGTAGCACTAGCACTATTTATTATTCCCCTGCTCGTTATCACTACATCGATGCTGGACCTTTTTACAGAGGATCCCATAGTTCCCATCTCATGGGAAAAAGCGATGTATGGGAAAGGATGATCCAGAGGCTGCTCTACAATGAGCTCTAATATGCCCAAACAACATCTCGTAATGAAGGTATAAGCAGTTGCTGCCAAATATAGAACCTAATAGTGGTTAAGGTTGATCCCACGAGGAATAAGGTCTAGACTTAGAGTAATTATGAGCAATTGGATTGAATTGATATACTAATAGTGGTTAGGGTTGATCCCACGAGGAATAAGGTCTAGACTTGGAGTAATTATGAGCAATTGGATTGAATTGATATACTAATCTCCCTAAAAGGGGGCGTTTGTAAAATACGAGAAATAAACCTAAACTAGAATCTAGTTGTCAAGAGCAAGTGTTGTGAAATCAGTGAGAGAAGTAACTAGGGTATTGTGTTCTCTATGAATTCCTAACTCAATATAGCAAGATAATCGTAACCTTTGTTAGAGTGTAGCATTCAGAATTAGTAACTTATGTTTTCCTAACCCTTTGATCTATGTGAGAGAATAATTTTACTATGTGATTTGATCCATCCCCGCAGTGTTGTATTACTAACCCTTACATTTCGTTCCAGTACAACTATCCTTGATTCGCTAAGGTTGATTAGACGAGAGGGATCACATCGAATCCTTTTGATTATCTCTTATCCTATTAATTACCTCCTTGATCCAGTTAGTGTAAATTAGGCAAGGTCTAACGTTGGCCACTATTAAAAAGCATTCTAATATAAGAGATAATTAATACACGCACACACACTTTCCAAGGATTACGGATTATCCTATTTTTACTTTGTTAATTCTTCATGGTTCCCACAATCCTAGTTGTGGATTTAGCTACTCAAGATTGTTGTAAATGAAAGGATAATGTTATGGAATTGCATAAATAAACACTCACAACAATGAATTGAAGAATAAGAAATAAAAAATCTCCCGAAAATCTCAATGTTATAACTCGAATGTAATGTCAAAAGTAATCTCCAAGAACACAATAGTGAAATGTCTAACATTCTTTCTGGTCTCTCTATTACATTCTCTTCCAAAAAACCTATTTATGATAAGTAAAAATCAAATCCAAAACACAATTGGAAAACTGGAATTGGTTAATTAGACGAACAATCTTACAGGATGTAAATGGAATCACGGCCCGTACGTGGGCTTCGTAATCAGCACTAAGCAAACTATTTCTTCAACTTACGAACTCCCCTTATAGGTCATCTGGTAACTTACGGCTCATAAGGGGTTTTATCTGATAACCTTTCAACAGATCTTCAAAACACTAATCCTCCAAGCACGATCTTATCCATTACCTGTCACTTGATGTTACGACTCATAAGAGCCTTCGTCTCATAACAGTTCTGCACTTAGCATTTTTTCTAATCTCTATCGTACGAATAACCATACGAGCTATAAATGGTTCAATGGCACATCTAATGTCTCATAACCTCAATATTTGAAAATCAACCATCCACTGGATCAAAACACGAAACCAACTTACGACCCATAGAATAAACAATGACCGTATGAAGCTCTGTACATCCTCAAAAACCTAAATCTGCAGAACTTTTCCCAAAATCATCCCAATTCCTGAAATCCTTAAAAAGCACAAAAACATATCAAACCTACTAACATCTCCTTGAGAACGCAAAAAATCCTAAGTTTTAAGCATCAAAAGTGTTATATTATGGCAGTAAATCAACACTGTCAACTTAAAATTGTTACTTGTCCTCGAGCGATAGACTTAATCTACATAACCAGTATAGCAACACAAAGTCTTCAAACTCATGGCATACATCATAACTAAACAAACCATGGATACCCCTCCCCCCTCCACTAAACTTATCAATGTATATGCAAGGCAATAATTTAACCAACTCTTGCAGATCAATACATGATAATGAAACTATGACAAGTAAGGTAATTACAAATAAGTAACAATATCTGAAATAGCCTAAAGTCAACAATGTAACTCAAGTGCTCTCACAAAAAGAAGTCCCATAACTAACTCATGATGGTATGTTCAAATTCAACACTCGGGATTGACAAAAATACTCACACTCAAAATTGATATTCAAACATGGTGTATAATAACATATTCTTGCCCCTATACTCTTGACTATGACCTTCGACTACTTAGACTAGGATCACCATAAGGCTTCCTTGGCTTATAACGTGGGTTCAGGGGGCTTTGGTATGATATGTTTGGAACAAGTGACTATCACCCTCCTTGACTCTGTGCTATTTTGCACTTTTTCCCTACCAACACTGATATTTTCACTTCATTCTTGCCTTTTCCTATTGCAATCCATTTTGGGTGCCTTATTCATGTTTTTCAGCACATCGCCTTTTGTTTCTCAATTCTTTAACTTTTTAGATCACAATTTGGGAATCTATTTGTTTTTCGTGCACCCCATATCAGATTTTTCCATTTTATTTGCTCACTACCCCCTTCCCCATTTGGTGTGATTTCCTTGCAACAACCATCCTCAATTCAGGCTTTTGGCCTAAGTTGAGTTGCACAATGTCCAACCTATGAACAAGGACACTTTTGATGGCCACCCTCAACTTAGGGTTTTAGCTTGAGTCAAGGTGCACAATATTCTAAGAGAGACAAGGGCCGATTTCAGGATTACACAGTAAAAAAGACTTGGTTACTTAAGTGTTTACAAAGAAAAAGGTATTTGTAAACCTCAAACATTAGGATCAAGGGATATATCAAACATTTGGTTGGTTATTTTAAGCTATGTGGACTAAAATGAGTAATGGCCTATGATCCTTTTCTAACCAACTAACCTACAGTCTTAGTCAGAGTAACAAGGCACATTCTGAATTGAAACACAGTATAAAAATCATGCAATAAAGCTCATACATACTTGAAACTAATTACACTATCAACCTAGACTCTCATATCATGTTTTTTTAATCATAATTAAGGCCTAACTTATCAAAACAAAAACTTCCAATCACCGATTTTACATGGTTGTTATCAAAACTATCGAACAACACATTATTAATTACAAAAATAGTGGATATCATTTTTCAGCAAAACAAACATATGTAACAGATTTTAGTACAATATGCTACTAATACTACTTACGCGTCCTAAACATGCCAGTTCAACAGAATATAAATATCCTTAGGGAAAGAACACATGCAATAGAACCCCACGGAATCAAATATTAGGATAGATATAACCCTTGGTTACCTAGACTTCATCGAGGCCTATAACTACCCACACCCCATTAAAAAGATTTGCGTTGTCCTCAATAAGACAAAATGTAATATTGGGGTTATAAAGAGACATAACTAGGTGCCTAAGCACCCGTCTTGATCTGCAGATCACCACTAGTAGTCTGCTAGGTGGTCTCCTCACTAGTGGAATGTTGGGAGGGTACAACACTCCTCACTATCTCCTGTACATGTGCCTACCTCGCCATCTCATTTGCAATTAAGGATTGCATGGTAGCCGCTACATGCTCCTTCTCTAACCTCTCGTCTAGAAACAATTAGATCATCACCCTCAAGATAACGCCTCGTCCCAGAGGCGCGGATAGAGGCTCATTAGCAAACAAATTGACAACTGCCTCAATAGTAGTAGTAGGCATAAGAATCACGAGCGGTGTTGTCGATGCTGCTCCCATCTTAAAACGAAGTTGTTGGAGCTTTGCCCGAATGGCTGTCAAATCAGAAGGCTGGGCTGATTTGAGGCTTTGATCAACTCCCCTGTAAAAAGTATCAACATGGTCATTAAATGGTGTGAGTTTCTCCTTAATAGTGACCATGAGGTGTGTTTGTATGTGCTCCTCAACCTTTGAAATTGCTTTGCAAACCTAAGACCTGATTTGCTACAGCAACTGAGCCAACGGAGACCTTTCAGTGTGCCAGAGTTTGAATCAACTCTGCAAACACATATGCCATGCCAGCAGAAGAGGGCTGTATAGGAGTAGAAGAAGCAGAAATGGGCCCTATCTCTCTCTCAGTTTCTATCTCTGGGGGCCCCTTAGTCTCTTGAGTAGCAGCAATAGATATAGGAGGCTCAGGTTATGGTGCCTCAACAAATATCTCGGGTAGTTAAACGAGTGGATGCGGTGCTCACCGAAGGGCCACAGGATTCTCACACCAGCCCTTTTCAGGCTAGCCTCCAGGGTTCATTGACCTCGATCATAGTGTCCACAATTTGTAGAATCTCCACCCCTACCACAATACATTGACGGTAAATCAAACATGGAAAGGGAATGGCGATGGACCTCTTCTAGACTCTCTCATGTATCTGCTCTTCTATCATTAGAGCCCAATCAATATCATAGTCAGCAATGATGTTAGAAACCAAAACCACATGGTCTGTCATTAAAGTATTATCAGCTTGAGTAGGCCGAATTCACGAACTTATAAAACCCACCAGAACTTGCCAGCAAAGTTGAGAGAGGCCTTCATGATCGCTTCTGAAGTAGATACCCAGTAAGGGTCCTGGCCCTACTTAGCTATGTGATCAGCAATCCACGTTATCAGAACTACCTTGGGGCCTCATCTCTCATCACACCTCAGTCCCTGGTCTACCCTAATTGATAATCATACTCTACTGTGGTCATGGGGGCCTGATACTCGAGACTAAATAATCAATAGATGGTGGCCTCAACATATCAATGGGAATTCCTCTCACCATCGTCTGTGTCAACAATGGCTATGCAAGGAACCTATCCTTCTTCTAGGTCAACTCCATGATGGTAGCAGCATAAGACTCATAGAAATAGGGTTTTTTTTTTAGTTATTTTTAGACGTAGAGAACATTAGAACACATATTGTCACTTTCTTTTGGGTTCTTCTTGGAGACTTTGAGTTGCTTTTATTTGTGTTTATCATTGGATTTTGTATTGCAATTTATGTGAAGATTTTGGATTTTATGTTCTTCAATTCTTCGTTGTATGTGTTTAATCAAGCAAACATCAAACCAGATTTCTTCATCTACAATGTACATGAATAGCTAAATCCACAACTAGGGTTGTGGAACCATGAAGAACGAACAAAGTAGAAATAAAATAACTTGTAATCCTTAGAAAGTTTGCATGCATGTACTATTTATCTCTTCGTTTTGATTTGTTTTTAACAATCATAGGCCTTAGAACTTGCCTTCTTCTTACTAGCCAGTCCAAAGGGTTAATGAATGGGGTAAGGGATAAATAAAAGGATCTGATTTGAGTACTCTTGTCTAATTAACCTGAACGACCCAAGGGATGGTTCTATTGTGAACAAGGTAAGGGTTAGTAATGCGACACACGTAGATAGCCCAAGTGGGGTGGTGAAATATTCATAGTGTTCGGCCCAAGAAATTAGGTAAACATGACTTGCCAGTTCTACATGCTACACGCTAGAAAAAAGGATACAATTATTAGGTTATACTGCATTAGGAATTCATGGGAACACAATACCCTAGTTGCTACTCTCACTGAATCAGTAATACTTGCATTTAATATTGTTCTTAGTTTAGGTCTGAACAATGCTTTTCACACAAAAACCTCCTTTCTTGAAATAAGTGGATTAATTTATCTAATTTGCTTTAATTGTTGCAAGTCTAGTCCATACTCCTCGTGGGATCGACCCTAACCATTGTTAGGTTATATATTTTAATACAACCAGTTATTTCTTATTTCAGAGGTATAATTTTTGCGTAATAAAAAAATTCGACCATATCACCCCCAAATCTAGCAAACCTTGAAGCTGAGTACTAAGCTCCTTATGCTCTTCAGGAGCCATCTGGTACGGTGAAATAGATATGGGCTTAGTGCCTGGCTCACCTCTATCAGAAAATCAATATCTCTCTGAGATGGTAACCCACGCAAGTCAGCAGGAAATATATCAAGAAACTCACAAATCATGGGCACTGACTCCACTGTAGGAGTCTCTTCTGTGACATCATGAATATACTACTCACAGACCCCTGCTACACAATTGGCAGAATCCCCCCATCGGTAACAATCTTGGCATAGCAATCTAACATGGCATGATGTAAGGCAAACTAATCCATACAAAGAATAATATCAAAATTCAACATGTCAAGCAATATCAAATCATCCCAGGTATCAAACCTCTGAATAGAGTAACCATATATGCTCCGCACATCTGATCTACCACTAGTGAATCCCCCACTTGGGTCTATACACGGAACCAGGACTAAAGAGGCTCAGGACTCACACCCAAGCAAGAAGCAAAGTACACAAACACATATGAGAAAGTGGAACTTGGATCAAATAATGTTGAAGCTAGGTTTTTGCACACAGTAATAATAAACTGTAAAGCCTCGCCAGATGCCTCAGCCTTAACCTGAGCTGGAGCTGCATAGAAATAACCTTGATGACCCCCACCTCTAGTATCACCTCTGCCTCCGACTCTGCTACCTTAGTTGGGGCCCTTGGAATCCTGTTGGAAGTTTACTAATCATCACGATCCCAATATTGGTCGTCGCTACAACCCTGGTCATATCCCAAGAATGGAATGGGCGACTAGTCTGACCCTCCAATAATATCCTCTATGTCCTATCACTCGGCCCTTGAAACCCTGACCGTGATCCACTAAACTCTCCTTACTGCTGAATATACTTGTTGCTGCTCTCTTGGGCCTCACAACTGAGTTTTTCCATAACACAAGCTTAATCAACAATTTCAAGATAAGATCAGCCTAATGTCACTAGTGAATATGTCCCCATCCTCAATTGTGTCCTCAATCCATGTATTAAATAACAAAGCCTCTCCTCCTTGATTGATAGAATAGTTATGGCATACTGAGAGATCTCTTGGAATCTAGCCTCATACTATGAAAATCTCTTAGAATCTAGCCTCATACTATGAAACAATCATATGGCCCTTCTCCAACAAAACAAACTAATCCTGACGCGTATGCCTAATGCTCTTGGAAAGAATCCTCGTCATGAAGGCCTCTGTAAACACTGGTTTAGTCACAAGTAAGGCAGCAACTGGTCTGGTGTCTCGATAAGTCTACCACTACTGTCTGGTGATCCTATCTAACTGATGGGCTGTGAACTCCATACCTCGGGACTCCAGTAGTCTCAACACTTGTATCTGCTCCATGAAAGCTATCAATAACTATTGTGCATCGTTTCCCGTTGTCCCTGAAAAACTCGGTTGTGTCAACCTAAAAAATATCCAAACAATCATTAGTTCTAAAAGGGTACAATTGGAGCTAAAAAATATCCAAACAATCATCGATTCTAAAAAGGTACAATTGGAGCCTCTTGAATGGTAGGCTCTATTGGTGCCTAAACTAGGGCTAGTGCTGCACCATTTTGTAAAACCCCAAGTACCGCTAGGCACTGACCAATAACCACATGTGCCTCAAGTGTGATTGTAAAGGCGACTGGGGTAACTGGTCCCTCTGTCTATGGGGGAGTTCGGGCATCCAATCTCTGCTCGACGGGCTCTAGAGGCCGCTCTCTATTTGGGACTGATGGCAAAGCCCTACCCTACCCAAATGTTGACCTCTACGCTACATAACTGTGAAAGAATGACCACATTAAATTCCAGAAATCGATGGACAATTGGCAATATCTCATGAACGAAATCAACAACACAAGGAGTTTCCTATACATCCCATAGCCTCCTAAATATAAGTCAAGGATGTCTTCGCACACACCGTAGGACTCTACTAGGTTATATCTCTATGCAAATGAGACCAGTGAACCCTAAGCTGTGATACCAACTTATCACAACCCAACTTCTCAGATCATAATGGTGCCTGTTAGATCTCGCCTACAAGCAAGCCAACCCAAACCTAAGGTACCTGTCCTAAATTACTAAACATAACTATACTAGCAACATATGAATGATCTCAACACAATCTACCCAGAACCTGGAGGTCATCTACAGAGAGCTATTATAGACTCAATTAACCATATATATACATAACAATAATATACATAACTAGGATGAGCTTCTACATATACAAGCCAAAACTGGAGTATACAAGGACGATATCTTACTACGAAAGATGGCCACCTAAACAGAAGTAGATTACATAATATCCAAACCTGCTGATGCTCACCCAATTCTCCTGAGACGTCCACAAGTCCCAAACTCAATAATTTGGTTAGTACCTAGAACTGCTCTATGTGAAGATAGAGAAATGTAGGGGTGAATATCAGTAGAAGGTACTCAGTAAGAATCATCAGTTGATTGAGTGAAATATAATAAATAGAGAATGCCCAAATGTAGAAACTGTAGTAAAGCTAGAAAATCTGAGATCATGCCAACATTGAGTATATCAAGGACATTATCATATCCCAACGACTAGAATCATGTAGTGTATAGAAAGCCAACTAATAGAATCATAGTTAAAACCATACCATCAATATCACATGGTAAAGGAATCGGGCTATACATAGGTGTAAGGGCCTAGATATCGATGCTTATATGCCCTCTAAGGCCCCATAACCCTAGAAGGTACTCCCACACACAACCAAGGTATCAAATGGTGCTATGATAGAACCTATGTAAGATAGTGTGACCCCAACTGGTTCGTGGCATCTAAACCTGGTTCCTATGTCAGAACGTTACGCCTGGTCTTGAGTATTGTGTCGGCCCATGATACCCAATCTTGGATCATATATATATAATGGTAGGATGAGTCCTCTGTGGGAGAACGAATCTCCCTATTGTTATAAAATGAGTCACTTGATCCTGAAATATATGTTGTGTCGGTCCGCGATGTGCTATCTCATATGGCTCCCAAGGCCCCCAATATATATCTAACCATGTGGCTCTATGTATAAAAACTCTAGTGTAGCGTCATCTTAAGCCTAAGCTAAGGCCAAAAGAGAGTGGATAACCAGAGGTGTCTATCCTATAAAAAATCTCACAACAACCCATGATAAAACTAATAACTCACAAAGGCAATAATATGTTGGCCCACTGGCAATGTGACACTTTACAACACAAGATGGTAGGCCCTAGAACTTGTTTACACAGACAATTTCTTATATCCTGGATAGGCTAATGAATCCCGCATGATATGGCATATATCTCCCTAATAGAATCACATCCTCATCTCTAACCCACCAGAGGTTCAACATCATCGTGTCTTATGCCATGATTCATGGTGCTTACTCAGAAGCACAAGCAACAATATTTCTCATAGTACAATATGTTTCCTAGCGTCAAGTAAGTTTTGCAAGTGTACATGACTAACAATTATATATATACATATATATCAAAAAAGTAGTAGGGAATCATGTCTAACTAGAGATGAGTATATCACAAACTTGCCAGCCACAAATATTCAGTGTAAACATGAACAGTCATAGCTATACAATAAGCATCTAGAGCAACCAGGGCTATCAAAATCATATATATATGTATGTGTGTGTGTGTGCAGGTCCATAGTATAGGTTAGAGTCAATAACCAGCCTTACAAATATCATATATCAGTAGCATCTGTCTACACACGCATATAGACAAGAGTATAGACAAGAGTCAAGCCAAGTGTACATACTTGTCACATGGCATCAACCCATATCTAACCTTTACCCAGCTTTTCTTAGTTCAATAGTGCCAGAAATCAACTAATATGATAGCTACAACTAATTCAATGCTCAATATAGTAATTATTATCTCATATCGTCTTATATACCACGTAGTCAGTAAATCCAGACCCTATACAACACATGCACATATTTCAGCTCAGTCTAAGGGTTAAAAAAGCCAAGGCCTACCTAGAAGGTAGTTCCTCGCGGTCAGGATTAGTCCAGTTGAGATTTTCCCTTCTTGATCGCCTACATAGGATGCTAAGCTGTCAAAACATAAATCACAATATCAATATGACTAATTTTGCTATGAAATTTCAAGAAATGGGGTAAATTACATCAATTATGACTAAAATGGGAAAAATGAGGCCCACACTCTAAATCACGAACCAACTCTTGTAAAATGATCTCGTCACCCCGATTATATAGCTAGAAATTTAGCTCAAACATTTCCTGAACAAGGAGAAATAATCAAAAAATGAAGTTACATGTCTTATCGTGAATACATTTATATACAATAGCTTCTCAGCCAAATTTCGTAAAAATATAGTCAAATTATCATGATCCAAGCTACCACATCGTTCCTCTTGGGAAATAGAACATCTTAGACCAAAATTTCATTTAATTCCAACGACAAATGACCAAGATATCACAACATAAATTTTTTGATAATATAACCATCTAAAAACAAAAATTTTATTTAAACTTCATTCTTAAACAAAAATCGGACACTCCTACGTTATTCCTTGCAAAAATTCATACAAGGTAGCCTTCTAAATCGCTAAAAATAGAGTTATAAATCAACTTTTACATCAGGGAGAAGTTTTTCCTTAAGGCTGTTCGTGACCAACATTTTAAAGGATATCACCGCCTCGCCCATGCCTATGTAGACACTGGCATTCAGTCGTGAAAGCGGGGATGGCATGTGCCAGGCCCCCACGAACGCAGGCAAGGCATAATGAATTTGCACCTATGGCATGCTAGCTTCTGCTAATGAGGCCCTTGGCCACGTGAATGTGGTTATTTGGCTTTCATTGCCTTCTACGAACACACCTAACCCTCTGCGAACACAGAGGGTTATTTTTTGTAGTTGCACCAGCTATGTGTAAAACATTAATGGTGCATTCCAGCCCATTGGATGTCCATTTTATGCAAATGAATAATATAACCATATGGATGTCGATGCTCTAAATCCAACGTTACGGTCAAAATTCCCAATGGAGGGTCTTATGAGAAAATGAGCGTCCCACTTCTTTCTGTTTAACTTAGCTGAATGAACTAAGGAGAAAAATGCACCCGGAAGTCCCCTCTATTCGACGAGAGGTCTTTCTATGCTATATTCGATGAAAGGTCATTCACAGGAAACAACCTCCCTACTTCTATGAGGTAGTGGTAAGGTCTGCGTACATTCAGCCTCCCCAGACCCCATTTGTGGGATTCCACTGGGTATGTTGTTGTTGTTGTTGATGTTGTTGGAGTTGAGCATTCCATCAGAATTCCATTTAGATCCCGTTTACCTAGGTGTTTTTTTTTATAGAAAACAACTTTTTGACTTACTGTTAAACTAATATTGAAATTTCTGAATCAAACTCACATCCGAACCCCAAAGTCTTGAGCCAACCACTCTCTTAGCCTTATTTGCCATTCTGGAGGTAATGAAACCATCAGCATTGTACTTCAAAGCTGTCTCCTAAGACTTTACCAGTAGCCTTATTTTTTACAGTTATAATTTTCTATTTAGCTTAAAACCCATATAAATCATGAATAACTCATCCAACCACTACACCAACAACCCCAATAAGTCAAAAATGGCCTGAATGCTATGCACATGGTCAAATAATGAAAATAATTGCGGAATCACAGAAATGACCTAGAGGGTCATTAAAAAAATTCTCAAAAATACATGAAGGTGTCTCACTAAGAAACCCTTCACAGTTCATGGTGTTCACCACATCTCATGAAGGGCCTCATGCTGACACCACTTGGTGATGCGGGGGAAAGGTTAGGGCTTCATTGGTGAGGTTGTTCACCAGGAACCGACCCAGGCTGATGGTGAACACCACAACTCGTGGTAGGTCTCATGGAAGGCACCCTTCACGGCAACCTAAAACATTTCCTAAGGAAACCTACCACGGAACCCCTATAGGTTGTGGTGCTCAGTTTTATGGCAGGGATTTTGGTGTAGTGTTCCATCAAGTTTTAAATTTTGATTTTGTAAGGGTATTTGGGTCCTTTTTCCAACCCCTAAACTCCTTCTTGCATGGATTTTAGATAAATTGCCCTTCTAATGTTATCAAAACCTATTCAAGGTCTTCCAATTACACTACAAATATTTACACTCAATATTTACTCCTCCAACACACTCAAGGTGTCCTCTATACCCCAACTGAAGAATTCATTAAAGGTCAAGCAAGTTCGAGCCAATTCCTCCTAATTCCTTCAATTCTTTTTGAGATATGTGGGTTTTCATCTTTGGGTACTTTTCAACCATGGAGCCCAACCTATTTTCTTCATTATTCACTAATTTCAAGCATGATCAAACTAGGGTATTATTATTGTGATTTCAAATGCTATTATTATGATGTATATTACATTTATACACTCGAATATGAATGGATTACTCCCAATTTATATGAATTTATGTGAATTTCCCCAAGTCTCGTATGATGTATTTGGAAATTATTAATAGGTTCTTTCAATTATGATATGAATGATCTTCAATTCTATGAATTTGCATGTATTTACTTTAATTTTCATGATTTCAATCTTATTGAATGTGAACCCATACTACTCTCTCAAATTTATCACATAATCATGTTTGTGCATGTCCCTACGATGGTGCATTAACAATAGGAGTATACCTCCCACTTTACACGAAGGTTGATGCGATATACTCATGATGGGAGCGCACCTCCCACTTTACACTCCATAAGAAATAAGCTATTCCTATGTGTGATGTTATAAGCTATGAAATTATAATCAATCTTATGACGACGATATGCAAGCATGAATTATGATGATTTATGATAAGTATGACTATATGCTTATATTATGTATTTCGTGGGATATTGACGTAGAAATAAAAAGACTTTGTGATTGCGGCTCACCTGCTAGTTGAGGCGTGACCCGCATGTAGTAAATCACATTGGTGGAATGGCATGAAGATCAATATAGCTAGGTTGGTCGTAGAGTGATCTAATTGCTAACAGGTGAATGTGGAATAATAAAGTCCCCGTGGTCTGACCCAAGACATAAAAATTCCTACTTGAAGGTGGGAAGATGTGAACATGGCATTTGTGACAACATTTCCCCATACCCGAAGAAATATGATTCTATTTGGGTGGTTGTGGATAAAATGACTAAATGTTTCCATTCCTTATCGGTGAAGACTTCTTTCAGTGCTGGGAATTTTGCTAGGTTTTACATTGGGAGATGGTGAGGTTTCATGGTATGCCATTGTCCATCTTATCTAATCCTAATACCCAGTTAACTTCTTATGTTTTGAAGCCATTTCAAAGTGGACTTGGTATTAAGGTGAAGTTGAGCTTCGCTTTTCATCATCAAACTGACGAGAAGATCAAATGGAAAATTCAGACGCTAGCAGACATGTGGAGGGCTTATGTGTTGGAATTCAAGGGTATCTAGGATAATCACCAACCACTTATTGAGTATGACTACAACCTTAGTTATCAACTAGCATTGAGATGACAACATTTGAGGCCTTGTATTAAACAAAGTGTAGATCTTTGTTAGGTTGTTTTGAAATTGGTGAGATGGCTTTGATTTGTCTTGATTTGGTGTTTGATTCTATGGAGAGGGTAAAACTCATAAGGGATAAACTTAGGACAACCCAAAGTCACTAAAAGTTGTATTTCAATATTAGGATGAGAGACTGTGAGTTCCATGTAGAGGTTTAGGTATATGTGAAGGTTTTACCCATGCAGGGTGTAACACAATTTGGTAAAAAGGGTAAATTGTTTCCCACATAAGTAGGGCCTTATGAGGTTTTAGAGGGAACTGGTAAAGTTTTATATGGGATGGAAATGCCATTGCAAATGGCTATGGTTCATCCAGTTCTTCGTGTTATCCATGTTGAGGAAATTTATTAGTGATCTGAGCTCTATTGTACCGTTGGAGAGTGTTGAGGTTTGGGAAAATGTGACCTATGAAAATGTTCTAATCAATATTTTGGATTAGTAAGTGAAGAGGTTAAGTAACAAGGAAGTTGGATAAGTTAAAGTCCTTTGGAGTAACAAACAAGTTGAGAATGTCAACATAGAATGTAGAGTCAAATATGATATGACGACACCCTTATCTTATCTACTTACTCAATCCTAAGGTAATAGGTCATTCTTGCTTAGATGGTCCAAATCCTTTCGTTTTTGCATTTTCATGTCATAACATGTATGCATGATCATGAAACTAGTTTTAAATGATGTTCGTTGCAATGGTTTGAAGGTTTTACAATGTTGATGTTTGAATTGCATTTTTTGCATTCTTGTTGGGATATTGATACTCATTTTTCTCTATTAAAGCTAGCTTTTATCTCATTCGCGGATGAATGATCCCTAAGGAGAGATATTGTAAGGCCCTGGGTGTTGGTGGTTAGAAACGAATCAAGGAACAAAAAATCATTGAAGGTATCACACCAAGAGATCCTACACGACTCGTGGTGCTCACCACGACTCGTGAAGGGCCTCGTGGTGACACCACTTAGTGATGTGGGGTATTTAGGGGTTGCCTTGGTTAGGTGCTTCACCATGGACTACACCATAGCTCATACTGGGTCTCTTGGAGGGATCCCTCTCAAGACACCTAGAAAATTCCTGAAGGCAACCCACCATGAATCCCCCAACAGGTCATGGTGCTCACCATGGGTCATGGTTGGACTTTTGGGTAGGGTTTCGTCTAGTTTTAAATTTTTATTTCATAAGGGAATTCGGGTCCTTTTCCTAATTTCTAAACTCCATTTTGGACGGTTTTACATAACCTAACAAAGGTCTTCCAATTACACTTTAAATACTTACTCAAAATTTACTCCTTTAATTCATTCTCACAGTCTCTTCGCTACTCCAATTGAAGAAATCATTGAAGGTCAATCAAGTTCTAGTCAATTCCTCCTACTTCCTTTAATTCTTATCAAGGTAAGTTGGTTTGCATCCTTGAATAACTTTCATTCATGGAGTCTTATTTATTTTATTTATTATTCATTAATTTTAAGCATGATCAAACTAGGGCTTTAATGATTTTGATTTCAAATGCTATTATTATGATGTAAATTACATTTATACACTTGGAATATTTATGGATTACTTCGAATTTACATGAATTTACATGAATTGTTTGATTTACATGAATTTTCTCAAGTCTATTATGATATATATAGAAATAATGAACGGGTTCTTTCAATTATGATCTGAGTGATCTTCAATCCTAACATTTTTCATGTATCTACTTTACATTCATGATTTCAAGCTTATTGAATGTAAACCCATGCTTCTCACTTGAATTTATCACATTATAATGATTATCCATGTTCTTATGATTGTCTATTAATGATGAGAGTGCACCTCCCACTTTACATTAATATTGATGAGGTGCACTAATGATGGGACCGCACCACCTACTTTATACTTGGTAACAGATGTGCTATTCCTATGCATGAAGTTATAAACTATGAAATTATGACCAAGCTTATGATAATGATGTAAAAGCATAAATTATGGTGATTTATAATAAGTAAGATGATATGCCTATATTGTGTATTCTATGGGATGTTGACTTAGCACCAAGAGGACCTTGGGATTGTGGCTCACCCGCTAGTTGAGTCATGGCCTGTTAGCAGAAAATTCCATTATCCCATAACTACATGCCACCATATATTTATGATGTCCCTAAATAGATATATAGTGGATCTTCATAGCATATGACGTATAAAGATTTACTTGGCAAGTAGACACTTCTTTTTACTATTTTGGGGCATCACCGAGATTTCGTGTTACAGCTCATATGGTATATTGTCGGTTACGGTGACAGTCCTAAACATGTTGATGTTGTCATGCATCTTTACAGTCATGGAATATTGGCATGTGATTCTAATGAGTCCATATCTTAGATTCTTTTGGAGCATGAAAAGTAAATAAATATTATGCTCAATGTGCTATTTTACCCCATATATTTATTAAACTTTGTGTTTCATACCAGGAATAAGGATAAAGGTACGCATATGGACAATACATAACAAGACAAGGAACATGAGAAAAAGTATCAGAAATGCGTTTGTAACGATACCTAGTTTAGGAGCCTTGAGTGTAGAAAGCTAGCCTGGAAAATGACCTGAATCCAAGTTCACGAGGGTGACTTACAACCTGTACATGGAGCTATGGCCCATAGGACAACCATTAAACATGAAACTTTAGGAAGTAGAAAAGTTTCCACGATTGGGTAACCCAGGTACCAAGTGGCGACCCTTAGGATCCATTATAGTCCATAGATATGGTTGTGAGTGAGACTATCCGACATGAAGGAAATTTAGAGTTTGCTTGAGGGTAACCCACGTGTTACTAACATAGCCCGTGGAATAGGATATGACCCGTTGTGTGCTTCGTGGAATGAGAAAAACAAAATAATAAAATGGCTAAGAATAGAAGAACTCTATGAGTCTAACCATGACTTGTAAGATTTTACACGACCCCTGTCAAGGTTTCGTGGTTTTTGGTCTAGCAGAAGTCTGTTTCAGGGATTTCAGATGTATTATTGATGTGCTATCAAAATACAACACTTTCGATGCTTAAGACTATGAATTTTGTGTGTTCTCAACATGATGTTAGTATTTTTTTTATCTATTTTTGTGTTTTTTGGTAGGATTTAAGGGTTGACATTGATTTTGGAAATAATTTGCAGAAGTTGCTGATTTTGAGGATTCACGAGACCCTTTACGGTCCATAGAGTAGTCTACAGGCTATGAATGAGGTTTCGTGTGCAATTATAATATGATTCTAAAAGATATTGGCTATGAGAAAAAGGTGATCACATACATGTCTACGATTCTTGCTCATTGAGCATTCTGGGTGCTTGCACCATTCTGTATATGTGAATGAGATATACCCTGAATGAGCATTACGATTATGATCTATGATTTAGTATTTGAGCCTAAATGTGTATTGAACTGTTTGAAATAAACATTGCATTCCCTAAAAGCACGTATATGTATAAGTATTCAAGTGGGATATTGTTGACTTAGCACCGATGGATTAGGGGTGTTAGGGCTACCCTGAAGGGCCCTCTACCTTTCCTTGAACTATGTGCCAACATGGGAATGTTAGCCATTACCAAAATGACCGGGTCGTAAGGAATGATTATACGTTTATGATTCTGATATGTTTTATATGATCCTAAAAATCCTTTCGTAATGGTGAGTTCCATAATAAAGGTAACCATCCACCGAAATAGTGAGTTCTATCAAGTGTGATGTAGATTACCTTTGGCAAGTAATCTTCTCTTACCGATAGGAGGTCTTTATGAGACTAATTCATGTAATATCTCGCATGGATTTGATTTGTCGGTTATAGTCCATCCCCAATATATATGAGCATTGTTGCATTTCATGCATCATGAATTTCATGGCATCTTGTATATATTTCCATTTAGTATATGATTCCTTCTATACTATGTGCCCTTCTCATCTAACATTGAAATGCAGGTTTTGTAAGTCATACGCATTGCATGCCCGCATACTTAGTATATTAAAAATTACCAATGCATACTCTATGCCTACATGATTTTACCACGTAGGGGCCGAACACTTTGATTATCAATAGGTTGATAAATAGTCCAATCCCAGAGTATATTGTGGTGAGTCCCGTCTTCCGAGGATAAGCCATCTACATTTCTTTTATGCTATTTTAGAACATTCTTCCTTATTGAGAGTGAGCCAGAAACTTGTCCTGGCCCCCGTTCTTTTTTACTAGAGGCATTTGTTGGACAATATGTAAACTATTCTGAAATCCATTTGTTATGACTATTATCTTGCTTACGTATTGTTGGAATGATTTATGAGAAACTCGTATTTGATCATATGTATGTTTGGTGTGGAATGTGAGAAGTCCCTAGCCTTGTATTGCCCTCGTAGTGTGAGTCCTATTTTTCCCCATCGCTTAGAACCTATGTGTTATTAATTTGAATGCTATTTTTGAACTGATGATCAGGATATAGATACTTGAGGCTTGTTTTGGGACTCTTGAGTTCCCATTCAACTTTTTACATCTAGGCCCTAACCCCGAGTCGTGACAAAAGATGGTATCAGAGCACTAGGTTTATAAATGATCATTGGAGTCCAACATGCCGCGTTGAGTTGAGTCCTATTCATGGGTGTGAAGTGCGCCAAGCCTATGAGTGGGAGGCTGCGAAGAAGTTTTAGGATTTTTCTCACTTCTTCATGTCTTATGTCGTGCTATAGCTAGTATATTTGGCTCCCTTATCTTGATGGTGTCATTGATCCATTTCAGTAGATGCCTCGAGAAAGACCCCTCCCACCAAGGCCGGCTCCGGCTGATGAGAATTAGGCTCCCCACGAGCCTATAGAGGAACCCATCTCTAACAGTGAGTTCCACACGGCCTTGTCCATGCTTGCTCACGTGGTAACTTCGTAAACAAGGCAGGCTAACTTGCCATGGGATCCTACGCCTGTTTCTAGGGTGAGGGATTTCATCCGGATAAATCCTCCGGAGTTCCATGGGTCGAAGGCCAATGGGGATGCCCAAGAGTTCATTGATGAACTTACCAAAATACCGAACATCATGGGTGACACTACTAAAGAAAAGGTTGAACTAGTTGCCTATCAACTGAAACATATGCCTTAGGTGTGGTATACTCACTGGTCTTTGGGGAGAGTTTGCGGTGGTGATGTCAATTGGGAGGAGTTTCGATTTGTTTTCCCTGATCACTTCGTTCCACTTGAGCTTATGGAGGACAGAATGATTGCGTTTATCAATCTCAAGCAAGGAAGTATGAGTGTGAAGGACTATGCTGTCAAGTTCACGAAGCTTCCCAAGTATGCTCCATCACTGGTGGCGGACCCGCATGCACGAATGCACAAGTTTGTTTTGGGTATCTCTAATTTACTTTTGAAAGAATTGCGTACTTCTATGCTTCTACGGGATATGGATATTTCCAGAATCATGGTGTACGCTGAACGGATCGACGGGGAGAAAGTCAAGGAGAGAAGGGTTCATGATTCCAGGAGGACCTGTTGTGATGGAGGATTTTTGGGTTCTCAAAGTGGTGGTTTCGACCACTTCCAATAGGGCCAAGGTTCTGGTACTCGTGTTGCTAATGATCAGGTTCCTCCTTCTAGGGCACTAGTTGGTAGCAGTCAGGGATATCTTGCGTGCGACAAGTATGGGAAGCCCCACACGGGAGTCTGGAGAGATTTGGGTGTTTGCTTTAGATATGGTGATAAGGATCATACGATTGCTGATTGTCCTAAGAATGCCCATAGAGGCTAAGGCCAGGTGGCCCAAGGAGGGAAAGGCCAATAAAGAGCTCTCCAAGGTGTTGCCCAAAGGAACAATCGGTCTCATGCACTCCACGCCCACTAGGATGTTAAGAAAGCTTCGAATGTCGTGATTGGTATGTTAAAAGTATTCGATTTTGATGCTTATGTTTTGTTTGATCTAGGTGAAAATTTTTCTTTTGTGACTCCTCTGTTGGCTATTTAATTTTGTTTGAGTCCCATGGATTTGAGGGACCCTTTCTCAGTTTATACTCACATGGGTGAATCTGTTGTTGCACATAGAGTCTATCATGTTTACCCTGTTTCTGTGTTGCAAAACATTTTTTCGTGTGATCTTGTAGAACTTGAGATGTTTGACTTTGACGTGATTTTTGGGATGGATTGGTTGCATGAATCATATGCCTCTATAGACTGTAGAACCCGGAAGGTCAAGTTCCAACCTCCCGGTGAGCCCGTTCTTAAATGGAGGGGTGGTGACTCCTCTCTTAAAGGTCGGTTTATTTCCTACCTCAAGGCACGAAGAATGATTTCTAAGGGGTGAATTTATCATATTGTGAGGGTTAAGGATATTGAGTTTGAAGTGCCTACTCTTGAGTCGGTCCTTATGGTGAATGAGTTTTTGGATGAGCTCCCCAAAGACTTATTGGGAATCCCTCTTGAAAGAGAGGTAGACTTCGGCATAGATATTCTTCCAGATACTCAACCTATCTATATTTCTCCTTATTGTATGACGCCGGCAGAGTTGAAAGAATTAAAAGAGCAGTTAAAGGATCTATTGGGGAAGGGTTTCATTCGGCCTAGTATATCGCCATGGGGTGCTCTAGTGTTATTTGTAAGAAAGAAGGACGGAACTCTTGAAATGTGTATTGATTACAGGCAACTGAATAAGGTGACCATTACGAATAAGTACCCATTACCCAGGATTGATGACTTGTTCGACCAGCTTCAAGGGGCTACTCATTTCTCAAAGGTTGATCTTCGTTCTGGGTATCATTAGTTGTAGGTTAGGGAGTGTAACATCCCCAAAACAACTTTTCGAACAAGGTATGGGCACTTTGAGTTTATGGTGATGTCGTTTGGCCTAACAAATGCTTTGGCCGTGTTTATAGACCTAATGAATCGGGTGTTTAAGCCAGTCCTTGACAGTTTTGTGGTCGTCTTCATTGACAACATTCTCATTTACTCTCGAAGTGAGCAGGAGCATGGGGATCACTTAAGGATGGTCCTCCAAACTTTGAGAGAGACGAAGTTGTATGCCATGTTTAGCAAATGTGAATTTTGGTTTGGCGAGGTGGCTTTTCTCAGTTATGTGGTGCCCGATGATGGTACCAAGATGGACCCAAAGAAGACCGAGGTCATAAAGAATTGGCCCAGACCATTGACTCCTTCAGATATTCACAGTTTCCTAGGGTTAGCCGGGTATTACAGTAGGTTTGTTGAAGGATTCTCAACTATTGCATCTCCATTGACTAAGTTGGCCTAGAAGAAGGCTAAGTTTGTATGGTCGGATGAATGCGAGTGGAGTTTTCAGAGTTTAAAGGATAGGCTTGCATCGGCTCCCGTCTAGACTCTACGAAATGGTTTGGAGGCATTCTGTGTGTATTGTGATGCCTCACGGATCGGATTTGATTGTGTGCTTATGCAACATGGTAAGGTAATAGCGTACGCATCAAAGTAGTTGAAGGTGCATGAACGTAATTACCCAACACACGACTTGAATTGGCAGTGGTGGTTTTTGCTTTAATGATTTGGAGTCATTACTTTTATGGGGTTCTTGTTGATGTGTTCACCGATCACAAGAATTTGCAATATGTATTCACTCAGAGGGGTCTCAATTTGAAGCAAAGGAGGTGGTTGGAGCTCCTAAAGGACTACGAATTGAGTGTGTTGTATCATCTAGGCAAAGCCAATATTGTGGCTGATGCTCTCAGCAGGTTTTCTATGGGATGTGTGGCGCATGATAGGGAAGAAAAGAAGGAGTTGGCAAGAGATGTTCATCGGTTAGCTAGGTTGGGTGTCAGGTTGGCTGAATCGAGCGATGGTGGTATTCATGTTCAAAGCGAGGTAGAATCTTCCATGGTAAGTGATGTAAAAGCTAAGCAAGATTTAGACATATCGTTACTTGAATTGAAGAAGTTGGTTGCTAAAAAGGAGATCGAGGTGTTCTCCCAAGGGGAAGATGGGGTACTCCAGTACCAAGACCGACTTTGTGTTCCGGATGTGGATGATATTAAGAATGTCCTCATGAGTGAGACTCACAACTATCATTATTCTATTCACCCGGGGTCTACCAAAATGTAATGGGATTTGAAAGAAGTGTATTGGTGGCATGTTATGAAGAAAGACATCGCTATGTTTGTATTCGAATGCCCGAGTTGTCAACAGGTGAAGGTAGAGCACCAAAGGCCTGGTGGCTTGGCCCAAGACATCGAGATTCCCACATGGAAATGGGAAGATGTGAACATGGATTTTGTGGTTGGTTTGCCTCGGACCCGAAGGCAATTTTCTTCCATTTGAATTATTGTGGACCGAATGACAAAGTTGGCTCATTTCCTACCGGTCAAGACTACCTTCAGCGCCGAGGATTACACAAGGTTATATATCTAAGAGTTGGTGAGGTCGCATAGTGTGCCTAGGTCCATTATATATCGGATCGTGGTACCCAATTCACTTCCCACTTTTGAGGTCATTTCAGAAGGGACTTGGAACTAAGTTTGTATGGTCGGGTGAAGGTGCTTTGGAGAAATCAACATGTGGAGAGTGCTACTTGGGAGGCATAGCTAGACATGGTGAAGCGATACCCTCATCTTTTCCAATCTACTCAAGCCTAAGGTATTGCGATTCGTCTCTTTTATACTGCCATTTCTTGCCCTCCTGAGTCTCATGACATGACATGCATACATGTGCACAAAAAGGATTTTTATAATGTTATGAGTGACTTGAATACGATTTAGATATGAGTTTAAAGGCTTTGAATAATGATTTTGAATAATGCCTTTGATACGATTTTGAATAATAAACTATGCGTTGTATCTTATGTTGGGTGTTTCATGCTCTATGTCAAGCCTTTCAAGCCTTGTTCTTGCATATTTGGGGACAAATGTTCCCAAGGGGGAGATGATGTAAGGACCTGGATTTTTCAAGTGACGTTTCCCAAATCTCTTGGAATTGTCCCAAGTGAACTGCCAGGCATCACTCCACGGAGGGCCCACACAGGCCGTGAGAAGCCACACGGACCGTGTGGCCTCCCGTGATGGGACACTTGGTCTAGTTCAAAGTTGGGAAAACATTGGGATGAAAGGGAATTTTGGCCAAGTGAGGACACACGGCCATTCACACGATCTGTGTGATGTGTCACGGATAGTGTGGCTTTCTGTGTAACTCACCTCGTAAAATTATTCGAAGTTTGGAAGTACTGTCTCGTAACTTTGTCATGCAAAAATTATTTGAAGTACCTTCACACGGTCGATGTCACGGCCCGTGTGGTGTCACACGGACCATGTAGTCATCAGTGTGGTAACCCTTAGCTCCGTGTGAATTCCCTATGCAAAGTTTCTAATTATTGGGTCACGTCCACTGTTCACGGTCCGTGTGACATTTCACGGCCCATGTAGTGGACCTTGTTGACCTGTCGATTCCAGTTTTGGTCTGTTTCATTAATGGTGTTTATGTTATTTCGGTTTATTTTAATTATGAATTATGACCGTTTACCTATCCTAAACCCCTATTTCAGCTAAGCCTCCTCACCTCTCAATTCATTCTCCTAAAACCTTCTACCCCTCATAAGATCACCTCTCTATTCGTCTCTACACTCCCTTCTCAAGGATCAAAGCTAGGGTTCTATTGGAGTCCAATTCAATCTAAGTTCATCCCTCAAATTCAGCTACTCAATAAAGGTATGTTGGATTGATTCTTTGTCCCTTTCAACCATGAAGACCCAAAGATATTTCAAGCTATTTCATTAATTTTAGTTACTTTAAATATGAGATTTCATTATTTGATTTTATTAAATCCAATTAATGTATGGGTTGTATTCTACCTATGATTTCAATTCACTTTGATCACTATCATGATGATTTACATAGAGTTATGAAGTTATGAACATACATGTCCCCTTTTAAGGTTGATTTATACATGGGTGATCCATATTGCGATTTACATGTGGTTTTAATTATGGATTTCCTCAATTTCATTTTTATGGCTGATTAAAACTTAATTCTATGTTACCCATGCTCTCCTCACATCATGCATTGCATCACATTCATGAGCATTGATACATGGAAATTATGAAGTGGGTTAAGCCCAACTATGTTTTCTTAAACGATTATGATATGATTCTGATAATATATTGGCTATGACAAAAAGGTGAACACATACATGTCTACGATTTTAGCTAATTGAGCATTGTTGGAGCTTGCACCATTCTGTATATATAAATGAGCTATTCCCTGCATGAGCATTACGATTATGATCTATTATTTGGCATTTGAGCCTAAATGTGTATTGAACAGTTTGAAATGAACACTGCATTTCCTAAAAGCACGTATATATATAAGTATTCAAGTGGGATGTTATTGGCTTAGCACCAATGGATTGGAGGTGTTAGGGCTATCCCTAAGGGCTCTCTCCCTTTCCTTGAACTATGTGCAAACATAGGAATGTTAGCCATTACCAAAATAACTGAGTTGTAAGGAATGGTTATATGTTTATGATTTTGATATGTTCAGTATGATTCTGAAAATCCTTCCGAAATGGTGAGTTCTGTATGGAAGATGACCATCCATCGAAATGGTAAGTTCCGTAAGGTGTGATGTAGATTACCTTTGGCAAGTAATCTTCTCCTACCAATGGGAGGTCTTTTTCAGATTAATTCACGTAATAGCTCCCATGGATTGGATTTGTCGGTTATAGTCCATCCCCAATATATATGAGCATTGTTTCAGTTCATGCATCAAGAATTTCATGGCATCTTATACATATTTCCGTTGAGTATATGATTCCTTCTATACTATGTGTCCTTGTCATCTAACATTGAAATGCAGGTTTGGTAAGTCATCTGCATTGCATGCCCACACACTTAGTACATTCAAACGTACTAACACATACTCTATGCCTACATGATTTTACCTTATAGGGGTCGAGCACTTTGATTATCAATAGGTTGACCAATAGTTCAATCCTGAACTATACTGTGGTGAGTCCCGTCTTCTAAGGACGAGCCATCTACCTTTCTTTTATGCTATTTCAGAACGTTCTTCCTTATTAAGGGTGAGCCTGAAACTTGTCTAGGCCCCATTCTTTTTTATTAGAGGCATTTGTTGAACAATATGTAAACTCTTTTGAAATTCGTTTGTTTTGACTAGTATCTTGCTTACGTATTATTGGAGTGATTTATGAGAAACTCCTATTTTATAATATGTATGTTTGGTGTGGAAATGTTGGAAGTCCCTAGTCTTGTACAGCCCCCGTAGTGTGAGCCCTATTTTTCCCCCTCCCTTAGAACTTATGTGTTATTAATTATAATGCTATTCTTGAACTGATGATGTGGATATAGATACTTGAGGCTTGTTTGGGGACTCTTAGGTTCCCATGCGCCGTGTCACATCTAAGCCCGAACCCCGGGTCATGACACTCACTTCTCCAATGCTTCCATAACTAGATTCGGACCTAACAAAACCATCTCTCCAACTTCAAAGCAACCAACCGGGGACCTACAAAGGCTCCCATAAAGGGCTTCAAAAGGAGCCATCCCGATACTCTAGTGATAGCTATTGTTGTAAGCAAACTTGATGAGCAGAAGGTGCTCATCCCAAATACCCTTAAATTCTAAGACACAAGCCCTAAGCATGTCTTAGAGAGTTTCACTAGTCCTTTCGACTTGGCCATCCGTTTGTGGGTGAACGTAAAGCTTTACTTTAGTGCCAAGTCCCTTTTGGAAGGACCTCAAGAAGTGAGATGTGAATTGAGCACTGCGATCCAAAGTAATGGCCAATGCAACCCCATGCAATCTTACCAACTCATGAATATACAACATGGCATAATCTTTGGCATTATAGGTGGTTCTAACTGGTAGGAATTGAGCTGACTTCGTCATCTGATCAACCACAACCAAAATGGAATCAAAATGCCTTCTAGTCTTTGACAATCCAATTACAAAGCCCATATTGATCTCTTCTCACTTCTAAGTAGGAATCTCTATGTCTTGACTTAAACCACTCGGCCTGTGATGTCGGCCTTGACTTGTTGGCAATTATTGCAACAAGCTACAAATATTTGGCAATGTCTCTCTTCATGCCACTCCACCAATACATTTTCCCGAAGTCTCTATACATTTTTATAAAATCGGGGTGAAAAGAGTAAGAGGAATTATGGTCTTCTTTCAAAATCAACTCTTTCAAGTGATTGGCGTCGGGCATACATAAACTGCCTTGGTACAGAAGAACGCCATCTCCCCCTTGGAAGAAAGCTTCCACCTTGCCATCTCTTACCAATGACTTCAACTCCACCAATGTGGTGTCAAGATCTTTCTAGGACTTGACCTCTTCAACCAAGGAAGATTTGGAACTATCAAGAACTACCATACCTCCATTTTCAAATTCATTCAATCTAACTCCCAACCTAGATAACTGGTGGACTTCTTTTATCAATTTCCTCTTGTTATCCTCAAGGTGAGTCACACTACCCATGGAAACCCAACATAAGGTGTCGGCCACCATATTAGCTTTGCCCGGATGGTAACGTACACTCATTTTGTAGCCTTTAAGGAACTCCAGCCAGCTCCTTTGTCTCAAATTTATGACTCTTTGGGCGAATACATATTGGAGACTCTTATGGTCGGTGAACACATCCACATGAACCCCATAAAAGTAGTGACGCCATATCTCTAAGGCAAAAACCACGATCGCTAGTTCAAGATCGTGGGTGGAATAGTTATGCTCGTGAATCTTAGGTTTCCTAGAAGCATAGGGAATCAATTTTCCATTTTGCATTAGTACACACCCCAATCAAACTCTTGAAGCATCAAAATAAACCACAAACCCCTTCTAACCCTTCCGGTAGAGCCAAAATAAGAGCGGACATAAGCTTTTCCTTCAAGGTCTGGAAACTTCTTTCACACTCGTCGGTCCATACAAATTTTGCCTTCTTTTGGGTCAGTTTGGTCAAAGGAGAACTAATTGAGGAGAACCCATTCACAAATCTCTGGCAATACCAATCCAAACCCAAGAAACTCCAAATATTTGTCGGATTCAAAGGTTTGGGCCAATTCCTTACTACCTCTTTTTTTTAGATCCACCTTAATCCTATCACCCGAAACTACATGACCCAAGAATGCAACTTCCTTCAACCAGAACTCACATTTTCTCAAATTTAGCAAAGAGCCTTTCCTCCCTCGATTTTTTACCATCCTCAAATGTTTAGCATTATCCTCCTTTGTCTGGGATTAAATCAAGATGTCAACAATAAATACCACATCAAACATATAAAGGTAGTCTAAAGACACTATTCATGAGATCCATAAATATCATCGGAGCATTAGCTAGGCCGAAAGACATCACTACAAACTCAAAATGCCCATATTTCATTCGGAAAGCCATCTTGGGAATATCACACTCCCTTACCCTCAATTGATGATACCCAGACCGAAGGTCAACTTTTGAGAATTGAGCGGCCCCTTGCAGTTGATCAAATAAGTTATTGATCCTTGCAATGGGTACGTGTTCTTTATGGCGACCTTATTGAGTTGCTAATAGTCGATGCACATCCTAAGCGAACCCTCCTTCTTCTCACAAACAATACCGGTGCACCCCAAGGTGACTTGATTGGCCTTATGAACCCCTTTTTTAACAAATCCTTGAGTTGATCGCTTAACACTTTTAACTTCGTCGGTGCCGTACGGTAGGGAGGGATGGAAATAGGTTAATTATCGGGGAGGAGATCTATACCAAAGTCTATCTCCCTTTCAGAAAGCATACTAGGAAGTTCATGGGGGAAGACATCAAGAAATTCATTGACAACCAGGACCAACTCAATAGGAGGAACCCTAGACTCGACATTCCTTACTCATACAAGATGATAGATATAGCCCTTGGAAATCAATTTCTATGCCTTAAAATAAGAGATGAATCTACCCTTGGCCACAGAATCATGACCCTCCCATTCAAAGACGGGTTCACTAGGGACTTAGAATTTAACCTTATGGGCCTTGCAATCAATGGTACCATGATATGCATGTAACCAATCCATTCCCAGAATGATGTAAAAATCTACCATATCAAGTTCAACAAAGCCACAAGGAAAAACATTAGGCAAAAAAGACCGGGACATTCCTAATAGACTCTTTAAGCAAGAATGGACTCACCGACAGGGGTAGACACCTCAAAAGGTTCACATAAAAACTCGGGACAAAAATGAAGCTGGTTAGCAATAAATGGAGTTATGAAAGAAACAGTGGTACCTGGATCCAATAAAGCATAAAAACATCAAGATTGCAAATCTTTAACATACTAGTAACAACATTGGGCGTGTCATCTACCCCTTGTCTCCCGTGAAGAGCATAGAACTGGTTGTATCAAGGAGAACCTCCTTGTGGACCATATTGTGCTCTTTGATCACCATGGGCAGCTTATCCTTGAGGACAACCATTCCTACCCTTGTTCGGAAAATCAGCAACCTTGTGGCCCACTTTGCCATACCAAAAGCACATACCAATATCCCTATAGCATCCACCTCCATGGTTCTTACCACACTTTCCACACCTAGGAGACAATTTGACCACCGTAACTACCTTGAGCCCATGGGTTGGGAGCCCTATCATTTGCAAACCTTTGACCTTGGGCATTAGAGGAACCTTGGCCTTTGAATTTACGGCCTTGTTGGAAATGACAACCTTTAGTACTTTGGAATCCACCATTAAATTGACACCTCTTGGGCTCCCCCATTCTTCTCTTTCTAAGTTTCACCCCTTCAAGTTGTTTGGACATAGGTCATGAGCCGTGATATATCCATATCCCCAATAAGCATGGTAGCATGGCACTCTTCATTAATCAAGTCGGATGCACCCGACACAAACTTATGCATCCTTGCCCGAAGGTCGGCAACCAAGTGGGGAGAAAACATGGAAAGCTTGTTGAACTTAAGGGAATACTCCTTCACACTCATAGATTCTTGCCTAAGATTCATGAACTCCGTCAACTTTGCTTCTCGTAGCTCAATTGGGAAGTAGCGATCAAAGAAGGCAAATTTGAATTCTTCCCATGGAACTGGCTCATCATCCACTCTCTCCATCTTCCATTGGTGATACCATGATCGAGCAAGGCCCTTGAGTTGGTATGCCACTAGTTCCGCTTTCTTCTTCAAACATACCCATGATAGTAAGACCTTATACACTTCATCAATAAATTCTTGGGGGTCTTCCTCCACCTTTGAGCGATAGAATTCAGGGGGATTCATCCTTGTGAAATACTTTACCCGAGAGGTGTAGGAGCATGAGTAGCTTAAGCCCCTGGATTGGCCACAGCCCTTGCCAAGAGGGTGACCACATTCCGGTATTCGGCATGAGTGAACCCTTCTCGTTCTGCTTGAGGAACTTGTGGGGCCGGAGGGGCGGGCTCATCCTCAGGAGTGGGAGCTCTTCATGCCATTCGTCTTGGCAGCATAATCTAAAAAAGCAAAAAGGCTGCTTGTTAGAGGGAGAAAACCTTATGTTAAATCGAGAGCACGAATTAGAGTATGAAGAAGTGAACCATTTCCTAAAATGCCTCATGGCCTCTCACTCATACTTGTGATGTGCTTCACAACCATGAACAAGACTCTACTTGATGCAGTGTATTAGATTTTTGAGAATCATTTACAAACCTAGTGCTCTGATACCAAGCTTGTCAGGACCCAAGCCAGGGCCTAGATGCGACAAGGCGAATGGGAACCTGAATAAGATCCCAAACAAGCCTCATAAGCATGTAAGCACATCCTTAGTTTACGTAAGCATAACAGAGCGCATAATATCTAGGGCAAATGGGAGTTTGGACTTACGCTATGGGGATGATATGGAGAAGAGGATGTACATAAATCACATAGCAAATAATTTCTGGGGAGCGGGAAAGTATAACTCACACTATGGGGTGATTAGGGACTTAGGACTTTCATCTGAACACCATCAACAAGCATTTGACACAAAAGGGAAACATGGCATTAAAGTATGTTCTTCGTAACACAAAATATAATGCTCAATATAACATAACCATCACAATATCCAACAATACCTCTAAATTTTTAATAGGTTGAGGGCTAAGTCATTTCCTGGGCTCACCCTTAAAAGATGCCATCCAAAAATAACGGAGTCTAAGCAAGGCACAAAAGTAAATGGAGTCTTGTCCCCGGATGTGGAGGACTCACCAAGCAAAAACATCGATCATAATGTCTAGACACGTGGAAAAGGATGATGGTACGATGCTTCGGTTCCTACATGGTTAGATCATGTAGACAAAAAGTATGTGTTAGTAGTTGGAATGTACTAAGTGTACAGGGTGAAAATGAAACAAAGGACGTAAGCCAAAATTAAGTAATATGCATAATTATAATCAATGGATATAAGCTCAATATGAGATGAATGCTCAATGCCTTAGTCAAAACATGCATGCGGATTGCCATACCATAAAACATATCATACATAGAAGGGAAAAGACCATAACCGATAAATAAGACCAAGGGAGCTTCTACATGGAATCCTGGTGTTCACCCCACACTGAATAAAGGGGTTGTCTACCTTTCTAGGGTAAACCAAACACTTACCTTACGAGAACAACACCTATTTCGAAAAGTGCCTCATAGTTACCTTACGGGAACATCTTCTATTTCGGCACCAATGTTTTATCAACCCTACGGGAACACCTCCTATTTCCGCACCCATGATTTATCAACCTTATAGTACCATCTCCCATTTCTGTATATGTATTTTATTAGCCTTACAGGAACATCTCCAATGTTGGTATATCAGTCACATGTGTCATATGGGAACATCATCCATTTTGGTCAATCATGAAACTTAGCTATATGGATCCAGCAGACTATTTTCAAACCTATGGTGCCAACATAATTATGGGATAATGGTTATTTACCAAGGTCCACTCGGTGCTAGGTAAAAATTACAAGGAATACTCAAATTGTTCTTTTGATCATAATGTGCAAAGCATTGTAATATCCTCATAGTTCATAGAGTAGCTCAACAAAACCAAAGCTTCATCATATCAAAGATAGGGCTTTATAACTTTTCATAGCTTTCATATATTCTCATAAGTCATAGCATACATAATAGCCCTTCACAATTTATATTATTCGTTAATGACATATCTTGCCATAAATCCTTTGTCAACAGAAGAAGCTTGGTTCATGATTTAGTAAAATATGGTGGGTACGCATTCATGCTCAAAACAATGCAAGATCAACACCTTTAGACATGAGGAGAGTAGCGAAAATCCAATTTTCAATTCATGCAAAATAACCCACCTTATCATAGCTAGCATAATTATTGTATCATTAAACCCTCATCTTAAATCACATATTTTCCATGACTTTTCATTTGGTAAGATTATACAAGAAACTATAACATAATGCTCATCATAATATCATGATAGTTTTCTCCATAGTCATATCATGCAAAAGTTCTTAAAATCTTTATAAATACCCATAACTTGGAAAGAGACTTGGAGGAGAAAGGGTTGAGCTTATGATGGAAAGGTCCTCACAATCAAAGCCCACATACCTTATTAACTTGATGGAGAAAACACCTGACTTGGAGGAGACAACCAAAACCCTAGTTTGTTCCTTCTTTTTGAGAGCTTGAGCACTTGAGAGATAGGTTTGGGACATAGAAAATAAGAGTGGGGAGGGATATGGATGAGATTAGGGCTTTAGGACTAATAAAGGGCTCCCTTAAAGGTCAAAACGATGTAGTATGGGTAGGACGTGCTAAGAAATAACCAAACTGCCCCCTTTCAAAAGCTAGCCGAACAAGTCTAGGAGACCACGCTTACAGGTGATCCAGGATGGCCCTCTTCCAGACATCAGAGATCCCTCTTTCTCTGATCCTCCCTCTACGACATGATTTATGACTTGTAGATCGTTCTAGGTGTCGTAGATGGTGTTTCGTCTGATAGATTCTTAGAGACCCCTTCTTTGATTCTCAATCACTAATATGATCTATGACTCATAGATGACTTTACTGATCATGTGATAAGTCGTAAATTGAAATTCAGAGGATGCATAATTTCACCAAGTCTGCCAGGTTCCACAACCCCACTTTATGGGTCATACCTCGACTTATGGGCTATAAACCCCTTCATAAGATCTCACAGTTTAAAATTTTTCCAAGGCTTTCCTTCCCAACCTTCTATACTCCTCATAGGTGGGTCTTATGGGTCTAGGAGTGGCATGGCAAATGAAAACCTGAGAATCCCCAAACAAGCCCCAAAATATCCATAATCACATCATCGGTTCTGAAGCATATAAAGAGATAGTAAAAGTATAGTTCCAAGGATGGGAAAGTATGACTCACTCTATGGGGATATCATACGGATAGGGATTTGCATGGATTTACATAACATACGGAATATGAGGACAAAGTGGTGGGTAAGTACGACTCATTCTATGGGTGCAAAACGGGACTTAGGATCTTCCACATTTCCACATTATAACATAAATTTGTCACACCCCAAAGCGAGGGGAGGCGCGACTGGCACCCGATACCGTTATTGGCCGGGTAAGCCACTAAACATACTAGTTAACTAAACTAGGGACCAGAAGAAAATTGAGAAACATAACATTTAAAAAAAACTAAGTCGGGACCATTTAGGTCAGGACCTGCTCAACGAAAAATCATGTACATCAAGATAAGTAAACCAAAATGATAAAGTACTAGCTAGCGGACAAGGCTGCAACATCAGAGGTACATACATACACTACATATACATGCCAATCTTATGAATAGAGACTAAAAGGCACAAAATAACCAACCCACAATAAAATGTCCACAATAGCCTCTAAGAGAACAACTAATACTGCCAGGAAAGGGCCCTGACTATACCCAACCGTACAACAAAAAGTAAGCATCCTGTTAAAGCTCTATGAAGAGGTGGAGCTTATTAACTCACAGCTAAACTAGGCTCCTAGTGGAGGGGTCGATCATAGTCCCTACCTAAACCTATGCGCACGAAATAAAATCCAGCATCCCAAGAAATGGGACGTCAATACGAATAAATGTGTACTGGCATGTGAGGCAGAATGTAAAACCATAGGTAGCTATAGTAAAAATGATAATAGAAATACCACCTATAACCAAAACCAAAGTAAGCTTAATGGTCAATAAGCAACCTCCTACCGATCAAATATGCATGGTATGCTCGAGTATCGTATGTCGTGAATACATATATATAGATGCAAATGCATGACATACCCAACCAAATACTAGCAATGATGTTCCTTTTCGGTAGCTAACCGGCATCATGTTTACCAACCTGTAGCCATTTGTACCATATACATGTATATAATCATTTGGGCAAATAGGGCCCGTACCTCCGATTATAACTCGGAGTCCATGCATAGCATGCAATGTATGATATAAATATTAAATGCACATAGTTTGCCATGACATACATTTAGCCAATTTTGGCTCATTGGTACACTTATTCTCATAGCATCATAATCATAGTCATAGCATATACATCGGATTTGTGAAATCTCATATGTCTTATGAATATGTTTGACAACTTAACTCAACATTTAAAATGAAGCATTAACTTTGAAAGTGCTCATATAGGTGCTTTACATAATGCTCATACTTGGTCCCATATCAATAAGTATAAGAACGTATTTAAATAGGATCAAGTGCCTTAGTCATTTAAATGGGGGCATTACATTAGATATTATTGAAAATTAACGTGTTACTTATTAAGTGCTTCAATTATAGTTTTGTATGGAAGAAGGACTTATTATGAATACTACATTCCCTTTGCATTCTACATTTACTTTAATGGCACTACACTAAGAAATGAATCATCTCGAAATATCAATACGTAGCCGGGAAAATCGAAAAAATGATATATAGATATTGAATCTCCAGTTTAAGCAAACAAATGGAATTTCAACCTAATATCATCATGAAAATAACCCAGTTGCAATCCCAATGCCTTTCACAAAAGGTCTTTCTAGAAACAGAATAGTAAGGTATCATATTTGACATTTTGGAAAACTTCCCTCATTTCGTGCTAAAAAGAGGGACGGAGCTTAGCATTAACATACCTTCCCAACGGACGTCCTATTGCCCAAAGTTTCTTCACGAGAGTTGTTCCTTTTATCCTAAGCTTTGCATCAACTATATATACGTAGCTTAAAGACACCAATAAATAGTCCAAAATTTATCATTAATGACCAGATTTGGCAAAGAGTATTTACGCGAGAAAATGTCCGTAAAACTTTGTAAAAATGACCGTAAAGGAGCCCCAAGGCTATTACCTGAATATATCAGCTGCAAACCAAGAATAACTAGCAGGAACACCACCTTTCCTACATCCCAAAAACAGCCCCAAACACAGTTAATAGGAGGGGAAAACAATTGCAAAGTGTAAGGCACACATTTCTAGGCACAGAGACAAATTGTAACAGTAAAAACGCAAAAAGCTTACCTAAATCACTTAGAGAACTTTTAGGAGCTTTATCTTCAGTTTCTTACTATTTTGAGACTAAAATGGTTCATTTTTGAGCTTTAAAATGTCAAAATAGCCGACTTATAGTTGGGCTTGACCCGACCGGGTCCATGACCTAGTTTCCTGCTCGGGCAGTCCCAGCAAAACTGTCATAACATTTTATACTGAGGTCAGTTTTATATGCGGTTTTGTGCGTTGATAACAAGACTCATAGATCTTAAATTTTATAGGTCATGGACCTTCTAACTCCTTTTATTTTAGGAGATATGACCTGATACATTTGACCCAAATTTAAGAAGGATTTCTTAAAGAAACTTACGGTATCTTAGGCGAACCTTTATCTTACAACCTTCTTGATTCCAAAACATAATGTATGACCTTTGAGCTATTAAAATAACCTTTAAAAATCCATTTTTAGCAAATTATACACTTTTAGTTCCATCTGGAATGTGAAACCTAATTTAAACATTCCAAACTGAGCGAGGTGCCACTCGGGCCATTTTTTTAGTCCCAAATGTGAATTTAGGATGTACCTTTGACTCAAAATTTTAGTTCCTTGACATTACCACTTATTGGCAGCCTTACTATCCTCAGATTCTACCAAAAATTATATCTGTCTTATAGGACACTCACCCTATGTATACATACAGAAGACAAGAAACATGGGGTATCACAATCTCCTCCCACCCCCCCCCCCCCTCCTCCCAAGAACAATCGGCCATGAATGTGTCTAGATAACGTATTGGTTGCACTACTATGTCTTAAAATGTGATTTTTGATGATATACCTTTTATCCCTTCAATCCAAAATCAACTTCGAAAAAAAATTCTATTTACTAAGCTTTGTATAGATTATCCCCTGACGACCAATATAAACTATTTTCCCAACTCATTAAAAATTTAAGTTACTTTAGAAAGATGACTGTCAACTTTTAAAATATGACTCACTTTAATTTGAAAATAGCTGGGGGTGCTTCTTTATCATTTCCTCTTCCTCTTCCTCTTCCCCTTCCCAAGTCATTTCCTCAATATTGTTGTTCCGCCACAATACTTTCATAGAGGCCACTTCTTTATTTCGAAGCTTTCTCACTTGTCAATCTAAAATAGTCACTGGCACCTCATCATAAGACAGGTTTTCAGCAATGTGGATATCCTCAATGTAAGTAATACGTGAAGGATCTCCAATGAACTTTCGTAACATCAATACATGAAGCACCGAATAGATTGTCCCCAATTCTGAAGGCAAATCAAACTCGTATGTGACCTTGCCAATCATTCGAATAATCTTATATGGTCCAACATACCTAGGACTAAGTTTTCCTATCTTTCCAAACCGCATGATTCCCTTCCTAGGTGATACCTTCAAGAAGACCCAATCTTGTACATCAAACTCTAAGTCTCCTTGTCAAACATTTGTATAAGACTTTTGCCGACTCTGGGTTGTTTGCAAACAGTGTTTCATAAGTCTCACTTTGTCCATCGCTAGCTTAACTTGATTAGGGCCGAAATTTTGTCTCCCAACCTCAAACCAACTAATGGGTTACCTACATCTTTGCACGTATAGTGCTTTATAAGGTTCCATTTAAATACAAGCTTGGAAGCTATTATTATAAGCAAACTCAATAAGAGGTAGGTGATCATCCCAAGATCCTTTAAAGTCTAGCACACGGGCATGTAATATATCCTCAACGGTTTGGATGGTACGCTCTGCTTGCCTATCAATTTGTGGATGAAAAGCGGTGCTAAGATTCACCTAAATGCCCAAACACTTCTGAAAAGACTTCAAAAAATGTGCGGTAAATTGAGCCCTTGATTAGAGATAATATATAATGGAGCTCCATGAAGGCGAACAATTTTTAAACGTATAGCTTAATCGTCCGCTGAACATTCTTACTGGCAAGAAATGAGCAGATTTTGTCAACCTATCAATGATTACACAAATAGAATCATACCTGCATGGAGTGTGATGCAAACTAGTAATGAAGTCCATATTTATCATGTCCCATTTCCATAGTGGAAGCTCAATATACTAAGCTAAGCCTCTAGGTCTCTAATGTGCCACTTTAACTTGCTGGCAATTGGGACATTGGGCTACCTTCTCTACAATATCTTCTTTTATGCCATTCCACCAATAGATTTTTCAAAGGTCCCGATACATTTTTGTTGCTCCAAGGCGGGATAAATATCTTGAATAATGGGCCTCAGAAAGAATCCTGGCATGGAGTCATCCGATATCTAACACAGATAAGCAGCCTTGGTACCTAAGTACTCCATCTCTAGTTAGCTCAAATGAAAAATGCTACTATTGGGAAATGCTCTCCCTGAGTGTTCTACGCTCGGGATCCTTGCGTTGTCGCTCCATTACTTCATTAACGATGGAGATTTTGTTATATTTAGAACAATTACACCTTCATCCTCTATATCTACCAATCACACCTGCAAACTAGCTAGTTGACATTGGTCTTTTGTCATTTCAACCTTATTAGCTTTAACATGGCTTAGACTTCCCACGGACTTTCGGCGAAGTGCATTAGCAACAACATTAGCTTTACCAGGATGATAAAAAATGTCAACATCATCATCTTTTAGTAATTCTAGCCACCTCCTTTGTCGTAGGTTCAACTCCTTCTACTTAAATAAGTACTGAAGGCTCTGATGGTCGGTAAAAATATCAACACAAACTCCATATAGATAATGTCACCAAATCTTTAAGGCAAATACAACCGCAACAAGCTCAAGATCATGGGTAGGATAGTTTTGTTCATACTTTTGCAACTATCCAGAATCATATGCAATAACTCTACCATGTTGCATAAGAACACAACCTAGGCCAATTCTCGAGGCATCACAATATGCAATGTAGCCTTCGCTTCCATCCAGAAGAGCAAAGATAGGTGCGGTGCTAAGCCTTATCTTTAACTCTTGAAAACTTTGTTCGCACGCTTCAGTCCATTGAAACTTAGTTGCTTTGTGTATTAATCTTGTCAGTGATGCAGGGATAGAGGAGAATCTTAACAACCCTCCTATAATATCCTGCCAAGCCTAAAAGCTACAGACCTCGGTCGTATTCAACGGTCTCGGCCAGGCCATTACTGCTTCAATCTTCTGGCCATTGACCTTGATACCATCGCCTATAATAACATGGCCAAGAAAAGCTACAGAATTTAACCAAAACTCACACTTAGTGAATTTAGCATATAATTTGTTGTCCCATAAAGTCTGTAATATAGTTCGCAAGTAATTTACATGCTCATCTTCTAACCGTGAATATCAAGATGCCATCAATAAACATGATCAGAAATTCATCCAAGAATGGTTTAAAGACTTGATTCCTCTGGTCCATGAAATCTTTTGAGGCATTTCTAAGCCCAAGAGATATGACAAGGAACTCAAAATGTCCATACCTCATCCTAAACATTGATTTTGGAATATCAACATCCCTGACTCATAGCTGGTGGAACCTGGGTCACAAGTCGATCTTTGAAAAGCTATCAATCCATGGAAAAATATACTTATTCTTGATAGTGACTTTATTTAGCTGTTTGTAACTGATACACATCTATAAGGAGCCATCTTTCTTTCAAGCAATAAAGCACTGGAGCACCCCATGGAGATGTGCTTGGCCTAATATTCAGTTGTTCCTTCAATTTTCTTAGCTCTACATAAGCCATTTTATAGGGAGGAATGGCTATAGGTTGCATATTAGGAAGAAAATCTATAGAAAAATTGGTATCCCTTTCGGGGAGCCCTAGAAACTTATTGGAGAATATTATCATGAATTCATTCACAGTAGGGACTGACTAAAAGGTCAGTGGCTAATAAAATATCATGTCTTCCCATAATGGTAACATGCACTTAAACACTATCTACACTGCCCAGTATAAAGTTTACCGGATTATGTACATGGGAGAATAGGTTGTCTCATTTCTGCATAACGCTTCTGTTGACGGCTATCAGGATGAAATAAATTCAGCCTTGTTCTTGACTTAATATAATAATCAAATCTCTAGCCCTGCAGCTATGGTGGGGAAACTACCTATTGACGAAGGTGGGTATTAGTGAAATAGGAGCCTAAAATCACCCTATGGGTCCCGATAAGATATCATAGTACGAGACTCTTATCCTTATCCTTATCTGTACGGGTATCCCGAATACGACAAGAAGGATCCTCTGTAGTCTGAGAAAAAGCCTGTAAACAGAAAATATCTATGCCATCCTATAAAGAGGCTATCTTGTTGTCTCGGATCAAATGATCTCCCAAACCATCCATATAACAATGAACTCTGTTACTCATGGTACGTGCAATATCTGGTGCATACCTAGCCAAAGAATTAAACCTAAGGCTATACTCCCTTACACTCATATCCCGCTGCCTCAAACCAATAAACAGGTCAAGACAGGCCTCCCGCACCTCCCATGGTAATTAATGGGCTAAACATGCCTTAGACAATTCCTAACACTCTGTTAGTGGAGTATCAAGACCTCTGGATCTCTCCCACGCCTCGTACCACAAGATGCAACATTACGTAGTCCAAAAGAAGCCAACTCCACTGCCTCGGTGACAGAGGCATGCATCACCCTCAATACTCTATAAATATGGTCTATAAAGTCCTATAGATACTCAATGGAATTGGACCGTGTAAATACTGGAGGGGCCAAGTGAAGAAACTCTCGTACCTTTGAGCTTTCTATTCGATCCCTTCTGGTGTCTGCTCTCACCTCTAGTTGTCTCTCATGAATAGAAACCATCCTAGTCAGTAGTTGAACAACCTCTCTCACACCTTGCTCCCCAGTCTTTGGTAGGGTTAGGGGTACTGGATATCCTTAGTCCTCAATAGGTGCTGGTAAATCTGGTATTGTAGGCACTGGAGACTCCCTATGTGCCTCAACTGGGAATATATCGCCCTGGCAAGGAATAACTGGTACCTTCTCTCGGATTTATAACTATCTCACGTTGTAGCATCTCCTGAGCATAGGCAACCCATTAAATAAAAACAACATAGCACGATTTAGGTTTAATATGTTCCTATAGCGTTGCTCTATAGCACGATCTATTAAGTGAGAAATGTAACCATCCCTAAATGCCTCGTAGCCTCTGGATTATAAGTGTAGTGTACAACACACCCATAAGCAAGACTCTACTCGACAAGGCGTTATGGACTCCTTGGGATACGACCTGCTCTGATACCATGTTTCTCACGCCCCAAACAGAGGGGAGGCACAACTGGCACCCGATACCGTTATTGGTTGGGTAAGCCACTAAACATGCTAGTTAACTAAACTAGGGACCAGAAGAAAATCAAGCAGCGTAACATTTTAAAAAAAACTAAGTCGGGACCTGGTCAACAGCAAATCATTTATATCAAGATAAGTAAACCAAAATAATAAAGTACTAGCTAGCCGACAAGGCTACAACAACAGAGATACAGGTATACACTATATATACATGTCAATCTTATGACTAGAGACTAAAAGGCACAAAAGAAACAACCCACAATAACATGTCCATAATAGCCTCTAAGAGAACCACTAATACTGCCGGGACAAGGCCCCGACTATACCCAACTGTACAACAAAAAGTAAGCATCCTGTGAAAGCTCCAGGGAGAGATGGAGCTTACCAACTTATAGCTGAACTGGCTACTAGTGGAGGGATTGATTAGAGTCCCTACCTGAATTAGCATGCAGGAAATAAAATACAGCATCCCCAGGCAATGGGACGTCAGTACAAATAAACGTATATTGGTATGTGAGGCAGAATGTAAAACCATAGGTAACTATAGTAAAAAAGGGTAATAGAAATACCACCTATAACCAAAACTCAAGTAACCTTAATGGAAAATAAGGAACCTCCTAGTGATCAAATATGCATGGTATGCTCGAGTATCAAATGTCGAGAATACATATACATAGATGCAAATGCGTGACATACCCAACCAAATGCTAGCAATGGTGGTCCTTTCCAGGAGCTGGTCGGCATCATATTTGCCAAGCTGTGGTCATTTGTACCATACACATGTATATAATTATCTGGGAAAATAGGCTCCATACCTCCGATTATAACTCAGATTCTATGCATAACGTGCAATGTATGATATGTATATTAAATGCACATAGTAGTCAATAGCAAAAATTTAGCTAATCTTGGCTCATTGGTACACTTATTCTCATAGCATCATAATCATTGTCGTAGCATATACACCGGATTTGGGAAATCTTACATGTCTTTTGAATAAGTTTGACAATTTAACTCAACATTTAGAATGAAGCCTTAACTTTAAAAGTGCTCATGAAGGTGCTTTACATAATGCTTATACTTGGTCCCATGTCAATTAGTAAAAGAAATTATTTAAAGAGGATCAAGAGCCTTAGTCGTTTAAAGAAGGGCATTACGTTAGACATTATTGGAAATCAACGTGTTACTTGTTAAGCGCATCAATTATAGTTTTGTGTGGGAAATGGACTAATTATGAATACTACATTCCCTTTGTATTCTACATTTATTTTAATGGCACCACACCAAGAAGAGAAACACCTTGAACATATGAATAGGTAGGCACGAAAACTGACAAGATGATACATAGATATTGAATGTCCAATTTAAGCGAACAAAAGGAATTTCAACATAATAGCATCATTAAAGTAACTTAGCTGCAATCCCAATGCCTTTCACAGAAGGTCTTTCTAGCAACAAAAAAGTAAGATATCGCATTTGACGTTTTGGGAAACTTCCCGGATTTCGTGCTAAAAGGAGGGACGTAGCTTAGCGTTAACATACCTTCCCAACGGACATACGATTGCCCAAAGTTTCTTCATGGGAGTTGTTCCTTATATCCTACGCTTCACAACAACTATGTATACGCAGCTTAAAGACACTAATTTTAGCACTAAACTAGATTCAGCGCAGAGTATTTATGCGAGGAAATTTCCGTAAAACATTGTAAAAATGACTGTAAAGGAGCCCCAAGGTTATTAACTGAAGACATCAGCTGCAAACCAAGAATAACCAGTAGGAACACCAACTTTTTTATAGCCCTAAACACAGGTAATAGGAGGGGAAAACAATTGCAAAGCGTAAGGCACGCATTTCTAGGCACAGGGACAAATTTTAACGGTAAAAATGCCAAAAATGTACCTAAATCACTTAGAGATCATATGGGAGCTTTGTCTTTAGTTTCTTACTGTTTTGGGACGAAAATGGTTCATTGTTTTATCTTTAAAATGTTAAAATAGCCAACTTATAGTTGGGCTTGACCCGACCTGACCCATGACCCGGTTACCTGATTGGGTTGTCCTAGTAAAATTGTCACAAGTTTTTATTCTCAGGTTAGTTTGATGGGCGATTTTGCGCGTTCCAAACTACACTCATAGATATTCAATCTGATAGATCATGAACTTTCTAACTCTTTATATTTTAGGAGATATGGCTTGATACATTTGACCCAAATTTAAGAAGGATTTCTTAAAGAAACTTACGGTAGCTTTGGCTAACCTTTATCTTGCAACGTTGTTGATTCCAAAACTTAATGTATGACCTTAGAGCTATTAAAATAACCCTTAAAAATCCATTAATAGCAAATTATACACTTATAGTCCAATCTGGAATGTGAAAACTAATTTAAACCTTCTAAATAGGGCGAGGTGTCACTCGGGCCATTTCTTTAGTCCCAAATGTGAATTCAGGGTATTCCTTTGGCTCAAAACTTTAGTTCCTTGACACTACCACTTATTGGCAGCCTTACTGTCCTTAGATTCTACCAAAAGTCATATATGTCTTATATGACACGCTACCCTATGTAAATATATAGAAGACGAGAAACATGGGGTCTCACAAAATGCATATCATATCATAACCAAATCATAATAACCATATCCAATAGACAGCCATAAACATAATCTCTCAATAACACCACATAACATATATCCGTATGAGAGTCTACAAGATTCTCAATAAGGTAAATAGTTGGTGGCTTGTCCTTGGAAGATAGGACTCACCACGAGTGATGGAAATGCCATTGCAAATGGCTATGGTTCATCCAGTTCTTCGTGTTATCCATGTTGAGGAAATTTATTAGTGATCTGAGCTCTATTGTACCGTTGGAGAGTGTTGAGGTTTGGGAAAATGTGACCTATGAAAATGTTCTAATCAAGATTTTGGATTAGTAAGTGAAGAGGTTAAGTAACAAGGAAGTTGGATCAGTTAAAGTCCTTTGGAGTAACAAACAAGTTGAGAATGTCAACATAGAAAGTAGAGTCAAATATGATATGACGACACCCTTATCTTATCTACTTACTCAATCCTAAGGTAATAGGTCATTCTTGCTTAGATGGTCCAAATCCTTTCGTTTTTGCATTTTCATGTCATAACATGTATGCATGATCATGAAACTAGTTTTAAATGATGTTCGTTGCAATGGTTTGAAGGTTTTACAATTTTGATGTTTGAATTGCATTTTTTGCATTCTTGTTGGGATATTGATACTCATTTTTCTCTATTAAAGCTAGCTTTTATCTCATTCGCGGATGAATGATCCCTAATGAGAGATATTGTAAGGCCCTGGGTTTTGGTGGTTAGAAACGAATCCAGGAACAAAAAATCATTGAAGGTATCACACCAAGAGATCCTACACGACTCGTGGTGCTCACCACGACTCGTGAAGGGCCTCGTGGTGACACCACTTAGTGATGTGGGGTATTTAGGGGTTGCCTTGGTTAGGTGCTTCACGATGGACTACACCATAGCTCATACTGGGTCTCTTGGAGGGATCCCTCTCAAGCCACCTAGAAAATTCCTGAAGGCAACCCACCATGGATCCCCCAACAGGTCATGGTGCTCACCATGGGTCATGGTTGCACTTTTGGGTAGGGTTTCGTCTAGTTTTAAATTTTTATTTCATAAGGGAATTCGGGTCCTTTTCCTAATTTCTAAAAACCATTTTGGACGGTTTTACATAACCTAACTAAGGTCTTCCAATTACACTTTAAATACTTAGACTCAAAATTTACTCCTTTAATTCATTCTCACAGTCTCTTCGCTACTCCAATTGAAGAAATCATTGAAGGTCAATCAAGTTCTAGTCAATTCCTCCTACTTCCTTTAATTCTTATCGAGGTAAGTGGGTTTGCATCCTTGAATAACTTTCATTCATGGAGTCTTATTTATTTTATTTATTATTCACTAATTTTAAGCATGATCAAACTAGGGCTTTAATGATTTTGATTTCAAATGCTATTATTATGATGTATATTACATTTATACACTTGGAATATTTATGGATTACTTCGAATTTACATGAATTTACATGAATTGTTTGATTTACATGAATTTTCTCAGGTCTATTATGATATATATAGAAATAATGAATGGGTTCTTTCAATTATGATCTGAGTGGTCTTCAATCCTAACATTTTTCATGTATCTACTTTACATTCATGATTTCAAGCTTATTGAATGTAAACCCATGCTTCTCACTTGAATTTATCACATTATAATGATTATCCATGTTCTTATGATTGTGTATTAATGATGAGAGTGCACCTCCCACTTTACATTAATATTGATGAGGTGCACTAATGATGGGAGCGCACCACCTACTTTATACTTGGTAACAGATGTGCTATTCCTATGCATGAAGTTATAAACTATGAAATTATGACCAAGCTTATGATAATGATGTAAAAGCATAAATTATGGTGATTTATAATAAGTAAGATGATATGCCTATATTGTATATTCTATGGGATGTTGACTTAGCACCAAGAGGACCTTGGGATTGTGGCTCACCCGCTAGTTGAGTCATGGCCTGTTAGCAGAAAATTGCATTATCCCATAACTACATGCCACCATATATTTATGATGTCCCTAAATAGATATATAGTGGATCCTCATAGCATATGACGTATAAAGATTTACTTGGCAAGTAGACACTTCTTTTTACTCTTTTGGGGCATCACCGAGATTCCGTGTTTACAGCTCATATGGTATATTGTCGGTTACGGTGACAGTCCTAAACATGTTGATGTTGTCATGCATCTTTACAGTCATGGAATATTGGCATGTGATTCTAATGAGTCCATATCTTAGATTCATTTGGAGCATGAAAAGTAAATAAATATTATGCTCAATGTGCTATTTTACCCCATATATTTATTAAACTTTGTGTTTTATACCAGGAATAAGGATAAAGGTACGCATATGGACAATACATAACAAGACAAGGAACATGAGAAAAAGTATCAGAAATGCGTTTGTAACGATACCTAGTTTAGGAGCCTTGAGTGTAGAAAGCTGGCCTGGAAAATGACCTGAATCCAAGTTCACGAGGGTGACTTACAACCTGTACATGGAGCTATGGCCCATAGGACAACCATTAAACATGAAACTTTAGGAAGTAGAAAAGTTTCCACGATTGGGTAACCCAGGTACCAAGTGGAGACCCTTAGGATCCATTATAGTCTATAGATATGGTTGTGAGTGAGACTATCCGACATGAAGGAAATTTAGAGTTTGCTTGAGGGTAACCCACGTGTTACTAAGATAGCCCGTGGAATAGGATATGACCCGTTGTGTGCTTCGTGGAATGAGAAAAACAAAATAATAAAATGGCTAAGAATAGAAGAACTCTATGAGTCTAACCATGACTTGTAAGATTTTACACGACCCCTGTCAAGGTTTCGTGGTTTTGGGTCTAGCAGAAGTCTGTTTCAGGGATTTCAGATGTATTATTGATGTGCTATCAAAATACAACACTTTCGATGCTTAAGACTATGAATTTTGTGTGTTCTCAACATGATGTTAGTAGTTTTTATCTATTTTTGTGTTTTTTGGTAGGATTTAAGGGTTGACATTGATTTTGGAAATAATTTGCAGAAGTTGCTGATTTTGAGGATTCACGAGACCCTTTACGGTCCGTAGAGTAGTCTACAGGCTATGAATGAGGTTTCGTGTGCAATTCTATTGAAGGGTGGATTTCTAAATTTTGGTCAACGAATATGCAGACGAGTCGTGGAACGCTTTACGAGTCACAGACCTAGTCTCATACCTTGAGGATCAGAAAGTTAAGACTTGCAAGAAATTTTATCAAATGAAACCCCCTACGGGTCGTAGAACCTTTTACGGGTCGTATAGGGGTACTGTAGAATCCAAGTCCAGAATTGAAGCAATAAAGTACAAAAGCCTGACTACGGGCCATAAATCACTATACGGCCCGTAGGGCACCTTGTGGAGCCCGTCGATCTAGTTATCTTATTTAGTTTTGGGTTTGTATTTTATACACTATAAATAGGTTTTCAGGTTATTTTTCTAAAAGAGAGAGGGGAGAATGGAAGAAAATTAGTAAAGAGAGCTTGAGAAACACTTGTAAAATTTAATTTCATCTTCTAATTCAATTGTGTAAGTGCTCTATCATGTTATTCAAATTTTTGAGTCTTGCATCTAAACAAATCATAAGTAGCTAAATCCACAACAAGGGTTGTGGGAACCATGAAGAAATAACTAGGTAATATCGGAAATTCATAATTCACACTGCAGGGATGGACCAAATCATGCAATGAAATTTACCTCTCGTTTAGGCCAAAGGGTTTGGTGAACTTAACTTACCATTCTGCATGCTACACGCTAGAAAGAAATTCGATTATCTTGTGATACTAAGTTAGGGAATCACGGAGAACATAATACCCTAGTTCCTTTCCATATTAATTAAACACTTGTGTTACTTAGGATTTTTTTTACTAGTTATTTTTAAACCCCCCCCCCCCCCTTTTTGGGGGGATAAGTTGGTTAATAAACTTGAATTGCACCATTGAATTCTTCTAGTCTACCATATTCACCCTAACCTTGGTTAGGTTCTATATCTTGACAATGACTGCTTAGCCTCGAGAAGGAGGTGTAGCTTGGGTGACAACAATATTTTGGAACCCGTTCCGAGGAATAGGGTTAGACTTGTTCAATTCAAGTAATTGGGGAATTAATCCTTATTTTCCTCATATTTTTTCTTTTTCTCTTTTAGATATGACACACTCTGTTGAAGAAATATTGAATGATTAGAGTATTGAGATGAGAGGGGTTGTAGATAGGTTTTTCAATCACAATGTGTACTTGAAAATGTTATGAAATATCGACGTAGACAACTATATTCTTTTGTAAGATGTTCATCAATTGAGCTTGGACGTCCACAATTCAAGTGTTGAGTTAAGTGTAAAGGTTGATATGTTTGACGCTCAACTAAGAAGTTATGAATTTTGTGAAGAATAAAAAATGCTTATAGGCAAATTTAAAGAGCTGAAATTGGAGGATCAACTACTTGACCATACTATTATTGATATTGTCACTGTTGAGAAAAATACACGAGAGTTATCTGAAAAAGTAGATAATATTATCTTTAAAAACTCTAGTGTGTTTAAAGATGGGGATGTAAATAATAATATAATTCATGAATTAGGACGCATTAGACCTTATTCCGATCATTTTTTACATTATTTTTAAATGATGAGATGTTAATCGAATAATCTAAGCATATGGAAGAATGTAAGGAGGAGAAAAAATATGTTTATATTCTTGAATTTGTTGGGCTCAATAGAAAAAAATTTGCATTCCTTATTCAACAGCTAAAAAGTACAAGATGCGATCTTTATTGTTTGTTCTTCTTATTTTTATACCACCAATAGGAGCACGATTTAAAATTAGAAAAGAAATTATGGGTACAATTCATAAGTTCAAAGCAGAAGAAATGGTGGAGGCATGGACGCTTGGTGAAGTCTGAGTACCCAAACTGTCTATGTCATGCCACGATAGCAAATCAGGCGCTGCTTTGGAGGCAACCCAAGGTGGATACTTGCACTTAGGCGCCCAGGTATATTTTTTTACCATGGTGTTTATTTTGTTTTGATTGTGTACATTGAAGACAATGCACCTCTTTTTCGATGGGGTGTGGATAGTTATGGGCCTCAATGAAGTCTGAGTAGCCTTGGCCTATAACTACCCCAATTTTTTAATCATAGCGTTTTTCTTGTCTGTGTTCTTTTTCCCCATGGATATTTATTTTCTATTGAACCGGCATGTTTAGGATGTTTAGGTAGTATAAGTAGAATATAATATTGATATCTATGGCATATATGTATTTTTTGTGCTTTTTTTTAAAGATGATACCCACCAAATGTTTTATTTAGTTAGTCTAGATAGCAAGCATATATGTTTAAGTGTGTTGATATACTTGTTCTGATAAGTGAGAATAGAATTAAAATAAAAATCATGATCTGTGAGTTAGTTAGTAATGTAATCGGTGCCATGTGAGTGTGAGCTTAATTTGCTAAATTCACATATTGTGTTTCATTTCAGAATTCGCCCTGTTACTCTGATTTAGACTATAGGTTAGTTGGTTAGGAAAGGATCATAAGCCATTATTCATAACAGTCCACTTAGCCTAAATGACCAACCAAATGTGCATCCCTTGATCCTAATGTTTAAGCCTGACATGTATCATTTCTTTGTAAAACCTAAGTGACCTTGCCTTATTAGTTGTAAAATCCTTAAATTTGCCCTAGCCATTCCTTGAATATTGTACACGTTGACTGAGGCAAAACACCTAAGTTGAGGGTGGCAACAAAAATGCCCCTGGTTTAAAGGTTGGATAATGTGCACCTCAACTCAGGCAAAAAGCCTAAGTTGAGGGTGGCTGGTGTAAGGGTAAAACACAAAATGAGGGGGAAAGTTAGTGTTACATGTAATAGGAGTAAAACTGTGTACTGGGTGCAAAAGAAATAAGTGATGCCTTAGTTATTAGCTAAAAAGAAAAGTCAAGTGTAAATACAAGGCAAAATGATGAAAAATGAAAAGAAAGCACCAAGAAAAGCTTGAAATAGGAGAAAGGGAGAATAAGATGAAAGTAACACTATTGGTAGGGAAAAAGTATAGAAAATGCAGTGCCTAGGCAGGCCTTTAGTTACTATGTTCCCAAAATATCATACCAAATCCCCTTGAGCCTACGTTGTAAGACTCTAAAGCCCTATGTGATCCTAGTCCAAGTAGTCAAAGGTCTTAGTCATGAGTATAGCGGAAATTATATGGTATTAGCTATGATACATGAATGTCTTTTGTGAGAGTGAATGATTTTGCACAGTCCCAGAATTATACATGAATACATCTTTGAGAGTGAGATGTGGGACTTTTTTCTGTGAGGCACTTGCATTGCATTGTTGACATAAGACGTATTTAGTGATTTTGGCTTATTGATTATTACCTCACTTTTCATAGTCTGATTGTGACATGCATTATTCTGTATTGGTTTGCTAGATAGCTATCTTGTTGTATTTTGAAAAGTGGTGTGGCTGCCTGTTCCTAAGTTTGATGTGATGTATGCCATTAGGTTGATATCTGTGTGTAACTGTGTTGTTTATATAGATTGAGTCCGTCGCTTGAGGACAAGCAACAATTTTAAGTTGAGGGTGTTGATGTGATTTCAAAATACAACTCTTTTGATGCATAACACTTGGAATTTTATGTGTTCTCAATGCGACGTTAGTAGGTTTTATGTGTTTTTGTGTTTGTTTTGCAGGATTTCAGGGTTAGCATTGATTTTGGGAAAAATATGCAGAAGTTGCGGAGTTTGAGGATTTACGAGAACTTTTATTGGCCCTAGAGTAGTCTACGGGTCGTGAAGGAGGTTTTGTGTGCAATTCCAGTAAAGGGTGAATTTCTAAAGTTTGGTCTACGAACATGTCGACGAGTCGTGGAACACTTTATGAGTCATAGACCTAGTCTCGTACCCAAACGATCAAAAAGTGAAGACTTATAGAAATTTCATCAGACAAACCCCCCTATAGGCTGTAGAACCTTTTACAGTCCGTAGAAGGGTGTCATTGAAGCCAAGTCTAGAATGAAAGCAACAAGGTACAAAAACTCGATTACGGTCCTCGAGGAGCCTGATGACCCTGTTATCCTATTTTGTTTTGGATTTGTATTTTAAACACTATAAATAGGTTTTCAGGTTATTTTTCCATAGGAAAGAGGGGAGAACGAAAGAAAATTAGTAGAGAGAGTTTGAGAAACACTTGTAAACTTTAATTTTATGTTCTAATTACAATCTTGTGATTCTCACTGAAGCTTTGGATTTTCTTGTGCGTAATATAATTGTGTAAGTTCTCTATCATGTTATTCAAATTCATGAGTCTTGCATCTACTCAAATTATGAGTAGCTAAATCCATAAATAGGGTTATGGGAACCATGAAAAAGTAAAAACATAAAATAAGATAATTCGTAATTCTTGAAAAGTGTTCATGCATGTATCAATTAATTCTCTTCGTTTTGTGTGTTTTCTAATGGTGGCTAACATTAGAACCCGCCTAGTTTTACTAACTAGACTGAGGTAGTAATGAATAGGATAAGAGATTAATTAACACGATTCAATCAATTTTTCTCATCTAATTAACTGAACTGGGCCAAGGGGAGGTTGTACTGGGTCAATAGGTAAGATTTTGTAATATCACATTACGGGGATTGACCAAATCTCATAGTGAAATTTGCCTTTTGCCTGGGTGATATCGTCCAAGCTACACCTCCTTTTTGAGGCTAAAGCGGTCGTTGTCAAGAAATAAAACCTAACCAAGATTAGGGTCGAACCCATACCAGTAGTTCCATGCCACTCAGCATCTTGCACAAGATGTAGATTGGAAAATACGCTTTTTTATAAGAACTTGGTCCACCAGATTCTTCCTGGGTCGATGCTCGAGTGGTTAATGGGGACGGACTGTAAATTCATTGGCAATATGTCTACACTTGTTCAGGAACTCAATCAATTATTCAAAAATAAAAACTCTACCATATCCTCCTATGTGTATGAAGTTAATGGTTTCCGTTGATGTAAATCAAATCAACTGAATTTAAGTTGATAAGAAATTCTCCATTGGTAACAAATTGTTTCCTGGGTGCACTGCATTTTAAAAAGCTTTCTGTCGAACCGGCTCCTATTTCAATCCGTGCTGAACCGATTGATATACCAATATTAAGGGAACACTGTAGACATAGAAGAATTTAGTGTTGCAATTTGAGTTTATTAACTAACTTATTTCCCTAAATAGGGGGGTTCTGATAATAACTAAAGAAAGTAATGCTGAACTAAAACAAGTGCGCAACTAATATGGAGAGAAACTAGGGTATTGTGTTCTCCATGATTCCCTAGCTTAGTTTAATAGGATAATTGAATTTTTTCTAGTGTGTAGCAAGCAGAACAGTAAGTTACGTTCACAAAACCCTTTAGCCAGGAGAGAGGTGAATTTCACTATATGACTCAGATCCGATGTGTGACATTACTAACCCTTACTTACTATCCCGCTACAACCTCCCATTGGCCCAGTATAGTTGTTTAGGTGAGAAACATTGATCAAATCCTATTAATTAATCTCGTTTCCTATTTATTACTACCTTGGTGCAGTCAGTAACACTAGGCGGGTTTTAATGTTAGCCACCATTAGAAAGTATTCAAAATGAAGAGAATTAATTAATACATACATGCACACTTTTCAAGAATTATGAATTATCCAATTTTACCTTGTTAGTTCTTCATGGTTCCCGAAACCGTAGTTGTGGATTTAGCTACTCATCATTTTGGAGATGCAAGCCTTATGAATTTGAATAAACTCACACAATTAAATTATTCACAAGAAAATCCAAGCTTCAATGAGAATCATAAGATTGTAATTTGAAAATAAAATTAAAGTGTACAAGTGTTTCTCAAAACTCTCCAATGTTTTCTGCTCAATATCACTTCTCTCCTCTGAAAAAATAACCTTAATACATATTTATACTGTTTAAAATACAAATCCAAAATAAAATAGGTGCACTATGGGTCGTATAGCGATATACAACCCACATATGAGCTTTCATAATTTGTTGCTGCAAATTTGGACTTAACCTCTACAACACCCCTACACGGCCCGTAAAAGTTTCTACGGCCCATAAAAGGTTCTACAGCCCGTAGGAGTTTTCATCTAATGAAACTTCAGAAAGTCCTCCTTCTCTGATCCTCAAGGTACGAGACTTCATCTAGGACTCATCTGCATGTTTGTAGACCGAACTTCCGAAATTCACCCCTCACTGGAATTTCATATGAAACCTTCTTGACGGCTCATAGAATGCTCTACGACCCGTATAAGGTCTTGTGGATCCTCAAAATTAGCAACTTCTACAGATTTTTTGCCCAAAATCAATGCCAACCCTAATCCAGCAAAAGAAAAAAAACACATAAAACCTACTATAATTGCATTGAGAACACACAAAATTCTACTTTTTAAGCATCAAAAGTATTGTATTTTGACAGCACATCAACACCCTCAACTTAAAATTGTTGCTTGTCCTCAAGCAACTGACTCAATCTAGATAAGCAGCATAATAACACATAGACATCAATCTAATGGCATGCATCTCATCAAACTCAAAACATAGTCATCTAGCTATCCAGCAAACCAATACAGACTAATGCTTGCGACAATGAAACCATGACAAGAAAGGCACTAGTAACAAGCCACAATCACTGAATAAGTCTAATATTAATGACGCAATGCAAGTGCCCTCACAGAAAGAAGTCCCATATCTCACTCACAATGATATTTTCTTGTATAACCTTGGTACTAAGCGAAATCACTCACTCTCATAAAATATATTCGTGTATCATGCCCAATACCATATGCTTGCCCATATACTCATGACTAAGACCTATGTCTACTTTGACTAGGATCACTTTTGGACTTTACAGACTAGTAATATAGGCTAAGGGGGTTTGGTATGATATTTATGGAAAATTGTGACTAAAGGCCCACCTTGATAATGCATTTTTCTACACTTTTGCCCTACCAACACGGTTACTTTCATTTCATTCTTCCTTTCTCCCATTTCAAGCTTTTCTTGGTGCTTTCTTTTCATTTTTCAGCCTTTTGCCTTGTTTTTACACTTCATTTTTTCTTTTTAGTTCATAACTAAGGCATCACTTATTTTTCTAGCACCCAGTACACATTTTTACTCTTTTTCCTTGTATCACTAACTTTCCCCCTCATTTTGTGTTTTACCCTTACACCAGCCACCCTCAACTTAGGCTTTTCGCCTGAGTGGAGGTGCACATTATCCAACCTTAGAACTAGGGCGACTTTTGGTAGCCATCCTCAACTTAGACTTTTTGCCTCAGTCATGGTGCAGTATGTTCAAGGTAGAAGGAGGGCCAATTTAAGGATTTTACTTCTAATAAGGCTAGGTCACTTAGGTTTTTACAAAGAAAGGATACATGTCAGGCTCAAACATTAGGATTAAGGGGTATTCTGCACATTTGGTTGGTTATTTAGTATAAGTGGACTTTTATGAACAATGGCCTAAGATCCTTTCCTAACCAACTAACATAAAGTCTAGATCAATGTAATAGGGCATGTTCGGAATTGAAACACAATATATGAATTTGGGTAATTAAGCTCATACTCACATGGCACTAATTACACTATCAACACAGAGTCACAGATCATACTTTTTATCTCAGTTTTATCCTCACTTATCAGAACAAGCATTATTAACATGCTTAAACATGCATGGTTACTATCAAGACTAAGCAATCAAAAATTTTGGTGGATATCATTTTTCACAAAAAAAAAAAAAAAACACAAAACATATATAAGCCACAAACATCAATACTATATGCTACCAATACTACCTAAATAACTTAAACATACTGGTTCAACAAAAACTAATTTTCCATGGGAAAAAAGTGATGTCGCCCAAGTTACACCTCTTTTTTTAAGGATAAAGGGGTCGTTGTCAAGAAATAGAACCTAACAAAGGTTAGGGTCGAACCCAAGGGAATACATAGACTAAAGAGAATTCAATGACTGCAATTTGATTAGTTAACCAACTTACTTCCCCAAATGGGGGGTTTGCAATAATTAATGGAGAAATAAAACTAACACAAGACTGAAATGAATATGGAGAGAAACTAGGGTATTGTGTTCCCCATGGTTCCCTAACTTAGTATCACCTGATAACCTAATTCTCCTCTAGTTTGTAGCATGCAAGACGGTAAGTTAGGTTCACCAAGCCATTTGGTCAAAGGTGAGAGGCGAATTTTACTATCTTACTTGGCCCATCTTCATAGTGTGCATTACTAACCCTTGCCCTTTACTCCTCGGTACAACCTCCCCTTGGCCCAGCTTGGTTTATTAGACGAGAACAGATCAATCGAATCCTGTTAGTTAATCTCTTTACCTATTCAATACTACCTTGGTCCAGTCAATAACACTATGCGAGTTCTAATTGGCCACACTAGAAAACATGCAAAACGAAGAGATTTAGTTAGTACATGCATGCACACTTTTCAAGAATTATGAATTATTTAGTTTTACCTTGTTAGGTTTTCATGGTTCCCAGGAACCTATTTGTGGATTTAGCTACTCACACATTGTGTAGATGCAAGACTTATGAATCGAAAATAATAGAGAACTTAAATAACTGAATTAAGAACAAGCAAATCCATCTTCAAAGATAATCACAGGATTAAAGATGAAATGAAAGTACAAGTGTTCTCAATACTCTCCAATGTAATCTTACTATTTTCTCTCATAATTACTGAGTTTTCCTTGTACTATGCAAAAACTTCTGAAAATTAACCTAAAAAACCTATTTTTAATATTTAAAATAAATGTGCTTAACAAAATAGGGTAGTTGGGTCAGCGTGCATCACAAACTAGTTTATGGGCTGTATTGCACTCCATAGCCTATAATCAGGGTCTTGTAAGAAGCTGCTTGAATTCTGGACTTCAAGTCTATGACATACCCTCTACGACCCGTAAAGTGGTTTACAACCCATTGGGGGGGTTTCATCTGATGAATCTTCAGAAAGTCCCAATCTCTGATCCTCAGGGTACGAACCATGTTCTACGACTAGTAAATCATTCCACGACTCATCTCCATGTTTGTAGAACCAATTTCAGAAAATCAGCCTCTCACTGGCATTGTCCATGAACCCACTCTACCACCCGTAGAATAACCTACGACCGTAAAGGGTCTCGTGCGACATCAAAATCAGCAGCTATTGTATTCCTTCCCAAAATCTAGGCCAACCCTGGTATCCTTCAAATAAAACACAAAAACACATAAAACCAACCAACATCCCATTGAAACCACACAAAATTCCATGTTTTTAGCATCAAAAGTGTTGTATTTTTAAAGCACATAAAAAAGAACACATGCAAGAAAACCACTAGGATTTGCGTAGTTATAGGCCAGGGATACTCAGACTTCATTAAGGCCCATAACTACCCACACCCCATCGAAAAAGAGGTGTATCATCCTCAATGCACACAATAGTAAGAAATAAAGTACCGGGGTCAAAAAGAACATACCTGGGCGCCTAAGCACCAGTGTGTGGCTGTGTCCAACCACCCTCAACCTGCATAGTGGCCTCCTCAGTAATGGCACCATGACTACAGAGGGCAACACCCCTTACCTATTGTAGCTCACGAGCCTGTCGTATCTCCTCCTGCCTTGACTTCCTCCAGACAAGCTCAAGCTCCTCCTGGTTTATCAGCCCCGCATGTAGCCGCACTATATTAAGGTCATCATTGGTATGGGGCCTCTTCCCGTGGGATGGTTGTAGCAGCTCCTTAGGAGAAAATAAATTCACCACTAGCACTGGGAGTGAAGTCTTTTGTAATGTCAGTGGTGCTACCAATGCTGCTATTATATCAGCTCGAAGTTGCTGGATCTTCGTCTATAGGGCCATCAAATCTGTGGGCTGGGTTGAACTCAGGCTCTACTGGACCCTCAACTTGAAGATGTCAATTTGGGCGTCCACGGTGGAAACTCAATCAAGAATAGTAGCAACCGCGAATGCCTGTTGCGTCCCTCAGACTCTGTAATGGCCTGGCAGATCCAAGGTTTGATCTGCTGAACCAGCTGAGTCAATTGTGATTTAGCATATGACAATCTCTGCGCCATGTCCTGAATAGATACTGCAGACACGTACATCATGCCCGTGGGTGCTGCCTACAATGAAGTGGCCTGTGGTGCAGGAGTGGTAGTAGTAGGCCCCTCTCCTCATTTGCCTCGGTTTGTAGGAGACTCTCCTCTTTACCAGCATCTGTGGTGGCCCTGGGGTGAACATCTCTGGCATGGGAGCTAGTTGGTGCGGTAATCGCCGGAGTGTTATGGCTTCTCCTCAGCGCTGATAAGGCTTGTATCAAAAGTACGCTTGACCTCGATTATTGAGTCCAGCTTGTATAAACTCTCTACCCCAGACTCTAGAGAGAGTTTATAGATCAAGCATGGAAATTATATGGAGTTGGACCTCTTCAAGGCCGCATGCTTGATGTGCTTGGCGATGACGCATGCCCAATCTATCTCATAGCCTGCTAAGATGCTGGTAACTAGCACTGCACACTCCAACGTCAAAGTATTATTAGCAAGCGTCAACTGAATACGTGATCTGACAACCACCTACCAAAATTTGGTGGGGAAACAAAGAGAAGCCTTCATAATAGGCTCTGAGTGAGTGGCTACCAATGCAGGCTCCATACCCTACTCAGTAATAAAATCGTCCAATCTTCTCATCAGGCTGGCTCAGCGGTTAACATCTCTTATCAAGCTCAAGTCCTTGGTCTCCCCCACTCTGTGGTCAAAGTCTGTTGTAGATCTAGAGGCAGGGAACTCGGGCCCAAATGGCATACGACGGATGGTGGTCTCTGAGATATCCACCTGCCGGCCCCTCACTCTATTCTTCGTCAGTCTAGGCTGAGTGAGGGGCTTCTTCCCCTTTGGAATAGTACTCTGAATGGTGGTTGTATCTAGTACTCCCTTACTTTGGTCGGTGTGCACCTCCCTAGCGACTGGAGCCCGTATCTGATCATAGTGTCCTGGAGACCGGGGACATTGTCTATCCTAGATGAGATAACTTGGGGCTTCTCATAGATGGAGCAGGATGGCTTGCCCTGCTCTGCAGTCTGTACATCCTCTGGGTATATGACCCGCATACCGTGACATACCATTAACTAGTATGAGAATATGGTGGAGATAGTGCTGCCCACGGTGCGGTAGAGGACTCTGTCTCTAACTCGTCACCGGGGCCTGACTCTGAGCTAGACTCCTGTCTTGATAGAGTCATATGAATGGAGCTGCTCTTATTGTGGACTCCCTCTTCAGACAAGGGTGTACAAAAGACAAGATCCTGGGTCTGCCCAAGTGTTGCGGCAGCCCGTGTATGTGGTTTTTCGACCTCTAAGTCATGTCGGACACCGAGCTCTTCAAGTGATCCACTCATTATGGGGGTCTGCTTCTCGCCCAAGGGCTAATCTCTGAGCCTCCTCTATATGTCATTAATTTCCTCACATCTTGCTTTCTCGGCTATACTACCTGAAACATATGCATTTATGCACCTTGGTTAGCCCTATAAATTAGAAAATGATGTGCAAAATCATATCAGACTTAGCTGTAGAAGGGTTTACGAAAGCACTTCTACAGCTCGTAGTGGAAACCACGAGCCGTAGAAGTCTCTCGTAAAACAGGTTGTACTATTTTTTTTTACTGGAATGACATCTATAAGACTAGGTACGACTCTTAGATTGTTCGACGAGTCGTAGATTGAGTTGTAGATGATTCCAGTGTCAAAATATTTTTCACACAGGGATCTACAAGACCTTTTTACGAGTCATAAATTGTTCTACAACTCGTCGAAGGTCTCGTCTGATGGGAACTCAGAAACTTCAGGCTTCTAGAATCTCATATGAGGGGCAATATTGACTAGTGGAATGTTCCCCGAGTCGTAATAGCCACTCATTGTCCAGAAAACAAAGTCACCTGAGTTTCCAAGTCCATCAATACAGACCTTATATGACTTTTTCAACCTATTCTACCAGCATCAAAGCAATACACACATATCCACATGATTCATGACTCAACAACCAATACCCATCATGATAATTAGCACATGTACCGCATCAAATATTATTATACATGCTTTCCCAACCCTTCCGACCCCGTTTGGATGAATTAACAATAAAACACTAACTCATGTCATCAAACATCAAATGTCAAACATATAATAAATTTAATTCAAACGGTGTGTGATAACATGAGTGTCAACACATACTTCAAAACACACAACAAAGCAAATTCACCAAATTCCTATCCTAAACACATATTCAAGCATGGGCGACCATAATTTAATTATCAAGCATGTCAATATGCATACACGGGTTTGTGTCTAACATAACCATATCCGACAAAAATTCTCAATTTATCCATACAATAATTGGTAAATCCATGGTGTTTAAAGGAACAAAAACTTACCAAATTGGGTTATTAGATTATAGAAATTGAATGAGGTGATGAGAGACTAGAAACCCTAGGCTACCGGAAAATCTTGCCGGAATGTGCTGGTGGTGTTGTCGTTGGTAGTCGAAAACTTTTTGGGGTGGGAGTTGTTCGGGTCATTTTTGTAAATTAGGGCTCAAATGGGGTCAAAATAATTTTACCCAATATTTATAGTTTGACCGTGTCAATAAAAAACTAATGGGCCCAGACTCTACGAAACCCTGATTATGGGCCGTAGAGTATTTCACACCCCGTAAATCAAGTTTTAAGGATTGGGTTTCACAGACAAGTCTATGAGTAATAAATTGAAGTACGACTTGTAGAGTAGGTTGTAGGGACCCCAACACTTAGTCAAGACTCAGAAAACTTACATGGGGTCCACGAGCCCCATTCACGACCCATTGTAGTTTCTACGGGCTGTAAAGTTGGCTTGTGCACTGGAGTGCATAATGTTTTGCTCAATGGAAGTGTCTACGAGACGGTGTACGGGTTGTAGATTAATATACAACCCTTAGAACTAGTCGTAGAGGCACTTTTGGATGCCTTTTCAACCAAAAAAAGTTGACTTTGCCATGCACCTACACATTCTACACAGAACACACTTTTACCCGATATGCAACCAGCCCAATGTCAAAAATTACAACCATAATGTTAAAAGGAAAACTACCTACAAGTCCAATAACTAAAAATCAAGCTATAACTACAACCATTGCATAAAATAAACATTGGGTTGCCTCCCAAGTAGTGGTTGATTTATTGTCGCGACATGACTTGGACAACTTGGTTACTCAGACTTCACCAAGTGCCTCGACCTCAATCTTTAGATAAGTGGCCTCTCCATAGACTACTAGATATTAAAGACAACTTCTTCATCGTTCAATCTAAACCTGAGCTGACCAGCTTCAATATCCACCAGTACTCGACCAATGGCTAGGAATGTCATTCCGAAGATGATTGGAGCATCGAAGTCAACTTTGCAATCTGGGATCACAAAGTCTGGGGGAAATATGAACTTTTCAACTCTGATAAGCATATCATACAATATCCTCAAAGGCTTCTTCACCATGCGATCATCCATCAACAACAACATTCTTGTCGGAGTAGGGAATCCTAATCCTAGCTTCTTAAAGACTGCAAGGCACATTAGATCAATGCTGGGACCGAGGACAAAAAATGCCCTTGCAAACTCCACATCTCCAATGGTGCAGCGTATGGTAAAAGCACCGGGATCTACTCGCATTTGAACCAGTGACCTTGTAGCAATTACACTGCAATGTTGAAGCTCTTGGGAGAGCTCCTAATTCATAGTGTGCTTCTTCGTAACCAGGTCCTTCATGTACTTTGCATACCCCGGCATATTCTCCAATGCCTCAATAAGAGGGAGGTTGATGGAGAGTTGTTTCGGTATGGAGAGAAAGTGCATTAACTTGCCTTGCTCCTCCTTTTTTAATTCTTTAAGGGAAGGGAAGAGGAGGCCTTGGAATGGGCTTCAGCCTTTGTGGCGCCTCTGCAGCATCACTCACCTCATCCTTGCGACGATCATCTTCGATATTCATATCTTTGACCGCAATTGTCTCCTCTCGAACATTATTCTCATCAACCGGCATAGGAGGATCTGTGGTGCTCTTGCCACCACGAGTACTAACCGCCATGCACTGCCCTTCATTCTTGGGATTTTGAACTGTGTTGCTAAGTAGTGTATCCCTCTGACACTGATTGAGTTTAGTTGACACTGGACCAAACTGTTGCTCGAGCTATTTAATAGCCACCTAATGAGACTTTATTTTTGTATTTATACTGGAGATTTTAGATTTCATCCCCCTCAGAGTCTCATCCTGTGTCTTTGCTTTCTTCAACAGACAGTCTAAATCTCATCAACTCTAGAACTACTACCACATATGTTGTGGTATTGTGGTGGCACACAACGACCATTTTTGTAAACATCTCTGCAGCCCCAATCTGCATCTCTGTCTTGGCCTCAATTCCTGTCAAAGTACCCTCTGCAGTTGTCTTTGAAATTTCCATCTGGATTAAAGTTCTGACCTTGGTTACCTTGACCTTGGCTCCAATAGTCCTGATTGGACCGTTGGTCCGGGAACCCCCCGTCTGAGCAGTAATGAAGCAGGTGTCCTCCTGCATAATAGGGATCATCGTACATGGGTACTCACAAAGGCGGAGGAACAACTGCATTGACCTATTCCTGATTTTTCTTCATCACCACCTAAATGCCTGTACAGATTCAGGAAAGCTCTTGCATAATCTCTTAATTTATTTTTGCTTTCTCTGAAGAAGCACTGGCAACACATGAACTTTTGGTAGATGCTCTTTCTCTCTGCCCCCGTGCACGATTGATCTTGACCACTCTCTCTATCCTTTTTGCAATCCGTGCGAATGGTTAATCTAAGAACATGCCACCCCCATAATGGTATCAACAAATACATGACTATTCTCATCAAGGGAATGGTAGAAGATCTCCAACTAGGTGTCATTAACAATTTTGTGGTCTGGGACACTCCTCAAGAATTTAGTAAACCACTCCCATGTAGTACTAATTGAGTCACCAGGAAGTTGCTCAAAGTTGTTGATTTCGTCCTTCAACTTGAGCTTCTTCAATCTCGAGAAGTACCTCCCCAAAAAGGCCATCTGCAACTCAGCCTAACTGGTGATCGAACTTTGGGGGAGCTCAGATAGCCATATTGTTGCATTGCCTGTCAAAGATAATGAAAACACACGAAAACCCACAACATCCATAGATAGATTACATGGACTTATTACAGTCTTGCGGACAAATGCAACGTTGTGTAGATGGCTATGAGGATCCTCTAATGGTATATCATGACCCGGGGTCAGGGCCTAGATGTGACACGGTGAATGGGGACCCGAAAGCCCTCAAACAAGCCTCAAATTTTCAAAATTTGCATAGCAGGTTCAAGGCATATAAGACAGATAATTAAATAACGAAATCTAAAGTCAAAAGGGAAGACCATTCAATTATGGATAACAAAATGAAAAAAGTTTATACAGTGCCAACATGTGCCTCTAGTTAAGGAACGGGGGCCGGGACAAGTTCCGGGCTCACCCACCACAAAAAATCTATACATAGAAACACTAGAAGCAAAAGCTTTCCCTCGGAATATGGGGCTCACCACAGAAAATATCTCCAAGAGAGACTATTCGTCCGGCGGCTGATACTCAAACTGCTCGGTCCCTACATGGTAAAATCATGCAGGCATAGAGTATGCGTTAGTACGTTTAAATATACTAAGTATGCGGGTATGCAATGCACATGATATACCGAACCTGCATAACCATGTTAGATGGCAAGGGCACATAATATACAAGAACATATAAGCAATATAATTTAATATACAAGATGCCATGGGATGCGTGATGCGTGGAATGCGACTATGCTCCTATATAATGGGGATGAACTATAACTGACAAACCAAATCCATGCGAGCTATTACATGAATTGAACCGATTGGGACCTCCTACTGGTAGGGAGAAGATTACTTGCCAAGGGTAATCTACATTGCACCTTACAACCATGCTTTTTGGTGGATGGTCACCCTTCTTACTACCACGCTTTTCGGAAGGATTTGCAAAAATCACTTCAAGACATGTCATATCATAAACAAGTAGACGAGTAATATATGTCCCTATGTTGGCACATAGTTCAAGGAAAGGCAGAGGACCCCCAACCCATCGATGCTAATTCTTACACATCCCACAAGAATATACTTATATATATACATGTGCTTTCAAGAGAGTCAAATGTCCAATTTAAAACGTTAAAGGCACAAGTAGGCTCAAATGCCAAATTACAAGATCATATTCAAGATGCCAATGCAAAGAATCGCTCATCTACAAGTACAAGATGGTGCAAGCACCCAAGATGCTCAAGGAGCCAAGTCATAGACATACTAGTGATCATCTTCTTTTCAAATCCCATGTCTTACCAAAATCTTATCATAATTCCATATTTCCAAGATTTCCATGCACCAAGATCATGAGTGTGATGTAATGCAAAAATGTAGGGATGGCATGGGCAATGTAGAATATATCCCAAAATTAGCAATATAATGTAAAGACTAAGAAAATTCATAATAAATTCATATGAAAAATGTAGTATAAATCACCCATGCAAAACAACTTCTTTAACGAGACATGCATGCTCATATTTTCACAATCCAAATCGTTCATCATACTCAAACTTATCATAACTCAATTTTAGAAATATAGTATAGCACATGCATGGTTCATGATTTACCATGAATAAGTAGTAGAATCTTCACATTTTAAGTAGACAAGTGTGTAAAATGGCTTGAGAAGAGCTTGGGCCTTCTTGGTTCAAAGGAACCAAGAATCAAAACCCACATACCTAGTTTGGAGATGAACTTGAAGAGAAATGGGCTTAATAAAATGAGGGTCTTGACTTCACAAATTCTAGAGAGATGTTGGAGAGCTTGAGAGAGCAAAATCTAGTGAGAGGAGTGAAATCAGGGGAAAATGGCTGAATTTGGTGAAGTCCTACTTAAATAGGGAGCTTAGGAAGGGTGGGAAATGAAAATTTTTTTGTTGGAATAAGTCAATATTTCAAAAATGCCATTAATGAAACGAACCAGAAATTGGTCCGTGTGGGGCATACGGTTTGGTACACGGTCCGTGTAGTGTCACACGGACCGTTTACTGTGCCGTAGTCCCAGACTTAATATTTTCAGAGGCAAGATTTTCAGGACTAAGTATCACAACACGGACCGGTAAACGGACCGACCACCTGGGATCACACGGACCGTGACCCCATCTGTATATAGGTGATTCTCCATACCAAGGTTAGACGGAGGGCCCGACGGATTGTCTAAAGTCACACGGGCCGTGACTTGGTCCGTGTGGAGGTGGCCCTATGCAGGTCACCATACGGGAGGCCACACGGACCATGTCGACTTACACGGACCGTGTGGAGGCCCGTCTACCATCCACTCTCCCAGGTGTCACTCCATGGGAGGCTACACGGACCGTGTGGCTTCACACAAGCCGTGTAGGCCCTCCGTGAGGTGATGCCTGGAAAAATTTCTGGGCAAGTTTTGTTGGCCTCAAATGACGTCAAGGATTCAGAGCCTTTCATCATCTCCCCCTTGGGAACATTCATCCCAGAATGTGTAAGAATAAGGCTTGAAAAGTTAGAGTTTAGGCAAGATAGTTCCAACACAAGACATAATGCATAACTCAACTCAAGTTACAAGGTTTCTACAAAAGCTTTTTATGCCACAAGTCAAATTACATTTCAAGACCAAACTCATATCAATATTGGATTCAACTCATTTTTGAAGAAAAGAAGGTGTTTTAGTGTACACATATGCAAGTCATGCGATGAGACTCAAGAGGGCATGAAAATGACACAATTGATAAGGAAAGTCCCTAGTACCTTAGGCTTGAGTAGATTGGAAAAGGTGGGGGTATCGTTTTACCATGTCCAGCTCCACCTGCCAAGTAGCACTCTCCACTAGTTGATTTCTCCAAAGCACCTTTACCGAAGCCACATCCTTGTTGCGAAGTCGCTTTACTTGCCTATCCAAGATTGCTACCAACCCGTCCTCATAAGTCAAATTTTCCTCAACCTCAATCTCTTCCAAGGGCACAATGGCATTAGGATCACCCACTAATTACCTCAACATGGACACATAGAAGACCGGATGAATGGAACCCAAATCTGGAGGTTACTCCAACTTGTAAGCCACACCTCCAATCCGCTCAACAATTTCACAAGGGCCAACATATTGGGGGCTTAACTTGCCCTTTTTGCCGTAACGCATAACGCCCTTCATAGGAGAGACTTTCACATAAACCCAATCCCTTACATGAAATTCGAGGTCCATTCTCCTACTATCCGCGTAGGACTTTTGGTAACTTTGGGCCGCTTTCAATCTCTCCCTAATCACTTTTACCTTCTCCATAGCATCCAACACCAAATCCAGGCCAACTAAAGCCATCTCACCTACTTCAAACCACCCCATCGGGGATCTACACCTTCTCCCATACAAGGCTTCAAACGTCGCCATGCCAATACTAGCATGGAAGCTATTATTATAAGCAAACTCAGTGAGTGGAAGATGATCTTCCCAATTCCCCTAAAACTCTAAGACACATGCTCTCAACATATCCTCCAAAGTTTGAATAGTCCTCTCCGCTTGGCCATCGAATTAAGGATATAAAGTGGAACTTAACTTAATTTTGGTCCCAAGGCCCTTCATAAAAGATTTCCAAAGGTGGGAAGCGAATTGAGTACCATGATCCGATATGATGGCTCTAGGTATACCATGTAACCTCACCAACTCTTTGATGTACAACCCTGCATATTCCTCGGCATTGTAGGTAGTCTTGACCGGTAAAAATGAGCCAATTTCTTCATTCGATCGACAATAACCCAAATGTAGTGGAATTGCCTTCGGGTCCGAGGCAATCCAACCAAAAAGTCCATATTCACGTCCTCCCATTTCCATGTGGGAATTTCAATGTCTTGGGCCAAACCACCAAGTCTTTGATGTTCTACCTTCACCTGCTGACAACTCAGGCATTCCAACATGAACTTGGCAATATCCCTCTTCATACCATGCCACCAATATACCTCTCTCAAATCCCGGTACATCATGGTAGACCCCGGGTGAATAGAGTAGAGAGAGTTGTGAGCCTTACTCATAATCACCTTCCTAAGATCATCCACATCGGGAACACAAAGCCGGTCATGGTACAGAAGTACACCATCTCCCCCCTGGGAGAAAGCCTCAATCTCATTTGCAGCAACCAACTTCTTCAACTCACATAATGACGGATCTAGATCTTGTTTTGCTTTCACCTCATTCACCACAGAAGATTCTGCCCCATTCTGAACCTGAATACCACCTTCGTTGGAATCAGTCAATCTGAAACCCAACCTAGCCAACCAGTGAACATCCCTTGCCAACTCCTTGTTCCCATTTTCAACAAGAGCCACACTCCCCATAGATAACCTGCTGAGAGTGTTGGCTACAACATTGGCCTTGCCCAGATGATACAACACACTCATGTCGTAATCTTATAGAAAGAGCGTTGGCTACAACATTGGCCTTGCCCAGATGATACAACACACTCATGTCGTAATCTTATAGAAACTCCAACTACCTCCTTTGCCTGAGATTAAGATCCCTCTGAATGAAAACATATTGCAATCTCTTATGATCGGTGAATACATCAACATGAACCCCGTACAAATAATGCCTCGAAATTGTCAAAGAAAAAACCACTGCTACCATTTCAAGGTCGTGAGTGGGATAGTTTTGTTCATGCACTTTCAACTGTCTTGATGCATACGCTATAACCTTACCATTTTATATAAACATACAACCCAATCCGACCTGCGAGGCATCGCAATACACCACGAACCCTTCTGAACAACTTGGCAAGGTCAAGACGGGAGCTGATGTAAGCCGATCCTTCAAGGTTTGAAAACACTTCTCACATTCATCTGAGCATATAAACTTAGCCTGCTTCTGGGTCAACTTGGTCAATGGAGATGCAATAGATGAGAAACCTTCTACGAACCATCTATAGTACCCCGCCAACCAAAGAAAACTGCGGATATCCAAAGGAGTCAACGGCCTAGGAAAATTTTTCATAGCCACTGTTTTTCTCGGATCCACCTTTATACTATCCTCGGCACCACGTGCTTGAGAAAAGCCACTTCGCCCAGCCAGAACTCACACTTGCTAAATTTCGCATACAATTTCTTCTCTCTTAGAGTTTGGAGAACCATTCCCAAATGATTTTCATGCTCCTGTTCACTTCGGGAGTAAACGAGAATATCGTCAATAAAGACCACCACAAAGCTATCCAGGAAAGGTTTAAACACTCTGTTCATCAAATCCATAAATGCGGCCGGAGCATTAGTTAGACCAAACGACATTATCACAAATTCAAAATGCTCGTACCTGGTCCGGAAAGCCATTTTGCGGATATCACACTCCCTCACCTTCAACTGATGGTATCCGAATTGGAGATCAATTTTTGAGAAGTGAGTGGCACCTTGAAGCTGGTCAAACAAATCATCAATCCTCGGCAACGGGTACTTGTTCTTAACGGTCACCTTATTCAGCTCCCTGTAATCAATACACATACGGAGAGACCCGTCCTTTTTTCCTACAAACAACACAGGAGCACCCCACGGCGATGTACTGGGCCAAATAAAACCCTTCTCTAATAGGTCTCTCAACTACTCCTTCAACTCTTTCAATTCTGCAGGGGCCACCCGATACGAAGGGATAGAAATAGGTTGAGCATCTAGAAGAAGATCTATGCCGAAGTCTATCTCTCTATCCGGAGGAATTCCCGGTAAGTCCTCGGAAAACACATCTGAAAATTCATTCACCACAGGGACTGACTCGAGAATAGGCACCTCAGGATCTGCATCCCTGACCCTCACCATATGGTAGACGCACCCCTTAGAAATCATTTTCCGTGCCTTGAGGTAAGAAATAAACCTACCTTTAACAGAGGTATCACTACCCTTCCATTCAAGAACTAGCTCACCGGGAGGTTAGAACTGGACTTTACGAGTTCGACAATCTATGGAGGCATAAGATGCATGTAGCTAATCCATCCCAAGAATTACATCAAAATCAAACATCTCGAGTTCCACAAGATCACATGGGAAACTTTTATGCAACACAGCAACAGGAACCCATAATAGACTCTATGAGCAACAATAGATTCACCTATGGGGGTGTAGACTGAGAAAGGGTCTCTTAGAATCTGGGGTTTCAAACCGAACTTAACAGCCAACATCAAAGTCACAAAAGACAAGCTTGCACCTGGGTCAAGCAAAACATAAGCATCAAAATCAAGAACTTTTAACATACTAGTCACGACATCTAGAGCCTCCTCGACATCCTAGCGAGCATGGAGTGCATAGAACCTGTTGTTCCTTGGGGCAGCACCTTGGAGACCCCTCTGCTGACCTTGCCCACCTTGGGCTATCTGACCTCGACCTCCGCGTGTATTTCTAGGACAATAATTGACTTTATAGTCCTTACTTCAACATCCGAAGCAAAGTCCCAGCTCCCTCCGGTAAGTACCTGTGTGGGGCCTCCCACACTTCTCACACATGAGATATCCTGGTTCGTCACCCACCTGAACCCTGGGAGGGGGTTCCCGAGCATTAGCCAAGGGATCTCCCGAGCCTTGGCCCTGCTGGAAGCGACCAAGACCAACATTCCTAGCACCGGAGAATCTACCATCCACGCAGGCTCCCTTGAGATCGTGTGCCCTCCTCTCCTTGAGTTTCTCCCCCTCAATCTGCTCAGCATATACCATGAGTCTGGTAATATCCATGTTCCCAATTAGCATAGCAGTCCGACATTCTTTTACCAACAAGTCAAAAATACCCGAAACAAATTTTTGCATTTTTGCACGGGGAACGGCGACCAGGGATGGAGCTTATTTTGAAAGCTTGGTAAACTTGAGGGCATACTCCCTCACACTCATACTCCCCTGCTTGATATTAATAAACTCGGCCATTTTTTCTTCCCTCAGCTCAAGTGGAAAGAAGTGGTCGAGGAAGGCCGATTTGAACTCTCCCCATTTAACATCTCCGTCACAGATCCTTTCCATAGCCCACTGTGTATACCATACCTGAGCTACATCCTTCAACTGCTAAGCAGCCAATCCAGCTTTTTCCTCATAAGATATGCCCATAATGTTCAATAATTTTTAGAGTTCATCAATGAACTCCTGAGCATCTTCATCAACCTTTGACCCATAGAACTCCGGAGGATTCATCCTGGTGAAATCCCTTACAATGGAAGCGGTTGTAGGGTCCCGTGGCAAATTGGCTTGCCTTGCCTGAGCAATCACCAACCTATGAAAGCATGGCGAAAGCAGTACAGAATTCACTGTTAGAGATAGGCTCCTCCATAGGCTCGTGAGGGGCTTGATCTTCCACAGCTGGAGCCGGCCTAGGTAGTGGAGGTCTTCCTCGAGGCATTTACTGAAAAGTGATTAACGACACCAATAAGTAAGAAAATTCACAAGCTAGTCACAGCGCGATAAAAGATACAAAGAAGGGAGGAATTTCCTAATATGTCTCCATAGCCTCCCACTCATAGATATGGTGCACTTCATACCCATGAATAGGACTCTACTCAATGCAGCATGATGGGCTCCGATGACCATTATAAACCTAGGGCTCTGATACCACCTTTTGTCATGACTCGAGGTCGGGGCCTAGATGTGACACGGCGAATGGGGATCTGATGGCCCCAAAATAAGCCTCAAATTTTCAAAAATTTGCATAGCGGGTTCAGGGCATATAAGACGGATAATTAAATAACGGAACCTAAAGTCAAAAGGGAAGACCATTCAATTATGGATAACAAAATGAGAAAAGTTTATATAGTGCCAACATGTGCCTCTAGTCAAGGAACGGGGGCCGGGACAAGTTCTGGGCTCACCCTCAACAAAAAATATATACATAGAAACACTAGAAGAAAAAGCTTGCCCTCGGAAGACGAGGCTCACCACTGAAAATATCTCCAAGAGGGACTATTCGTCCGGCAGCTGATACTCAAACTGCTCGTTTCCTACATGGTAAAATCATGCAGGCATAGAGTATGCGTTAGTATGTTTGAATGTACTAAGTATGCGGGTATGCAATGCACGTGACTTACCAAACCGGCATAACTATGTTAGATGGAAAGAGCACATAATATACAAGAACATATAAGCAATAGGATTTAATATACAACATGCCATGAGATGCGTGCAATGCGATAATGCTCCTATATAACGGGGATGGACTATAACTGACAAACCAAATCCATGCAAGCTATTACATGAATTGGACCTATTAGTACCTCCCACCGGTAGGGAGAAGATTACTCGCCAAGGGTAATCTACATCGCACCATATGACCACGGTTTTTGGTTGATGGTCACCTTCCTTACGACCACGCTTTTTGAAAGGATTTGCAAGAATCACATCAAGACATGTCATATCATAAAAAAGTAGACGAGTAATATCCATACCTATGTTGGCACATAGTTCAATGAAAGGTAGAGGACCCCCCAATCCACGGTGCTAAGTCTTGCACATCCCATAAGAATATACTTATGTATATACATGTGCATTCAAGAGAGTCAAATGTCCGATTTAAAATGTTAAAGGTACAAGTAGGCTCAAATGCCAAATTACAAGATCATATTCAAGATGCCAATGCGAGGTATAGGTCATCTACAAGTACAAGATGGTCCAAGCACCAAAGATGCTCAAGGAGCCATGTCATAGACATACCGGTGATCACCTTCTTGTCAAATCCCATGTCTTACCAAAATCATATCATAATTCCATATTTCCAAGATTTCCATGCACTAAGATCATGAATGTGGTGTAATGCAAAAATGTAGGGATGGCATGGGCAATGTAGAGTATATCCCAAAATTAGCAATATAATGTAAAGACTAAGAAAATCCATAATAAATTCATATAAAAAATGTAGTATAAATCACCCATGAAAAACAACTTCTTTAAAGGGACATGCATGCTCATATTTTCACAATCCAAATCATTTATCATACTCAAACTTATCATAACTCAATTTTCGGAATATAGTATAGCACATGCATGGTTTATGATTTACCAAGAACAACTAGTAAAATCTTCACATTTTAAGTAGACAAGTGTGTAAAATGGTTTGAGAAGAGCTTGGGCCTTCTTGGTTCAAAGGAACCAAGAATCAAAACCCACATACCTAGTTTGGAGATGAACTTGAAGAGAAATGGGCTTCAAACAAATGAGGGTCTTGACTTCACAAATCCTAGAGAGATTTTGCAGAGCTTGAGAGAGAAAATTCTAGTGAGAGGAGTGAAATGAGAGAAAAATGGTTGAATTTGGTGAATTCCCACTTAAATAGGGAGCTTAGGAAGGGTGGGAAATGACAAAATTTTTGTTGAAAAAAGCCAATATTTAAAAAATGCCATTAATGAAACGGACCAGTAATTGGTCCGTCTGGGGCATACAGTCCGGTACACGGTCCATGTAGTGTCACACGGACCATTTACTGTGACGTGGTCCCAGACTTAAAAGTTTAAGAGGCAAGATTTTCAGGACTAAGTATCACAACACGGACCGGTAAACGGACCACCTGGGGTCACACGGATCGTGAGCCCATCCGTATATAGGTGACTCCCCACATTGAGGTTAGACGGAGGGCCACACAGACCGTCTAAAGTCACACGGGCCGTGACTTAGTCCATGTGGAGGTGGCCCTATGTAGTTCACCATATGGGAGGCCACACGGACCGTGTAGCCTTACACGGACAGTGTGGAGGCCCATCTACCCTCCACTCTCCCAAGCATCACTCCACGGGAGGCCACACGGATCATGTGGCTTCACACATGCCGTGTACGCCCTCTGTGAGGTGATGCCTGGCAAAATTTCTTGGCAAGTTTTGTGGGCCTCAAGTGACGCCAAGGATCCGGGGCCTTTCATGGTAGGCCCATGAACAACCATAGTTCTGCAGTATCTGAAGCAACTAACTCGAAACTACGAACTTTGTGTCAGCCGATAATGGTGGTAAGACAATACCTCCAATAACCTCCATAGCCATAGGGTTCAACTGATATTGATTCTACTGATAAGCATTGGCAATGAAGTCCTGTGGCTGTGTAGAAAAGTCCTCAAGAGGAGGTGGGTTATCATTATTGTCATTCTCATTCTCATTCCTATTCAGAGCTGCATTGGCGTGTTGTTGACATTATCTTGGGCCATTCTTCTCAGTCTTCTCTGGATCTCTGGGTCAAACTGAGTCAAGGGTATGCCTTCATCTTCGTGATGTGCTACAAAAATACATCACTTTTGATGCTTAAAACTTAAGATTTTGTGTGTTCTGAATGCGACTTCAATTGTTTTTATGTGTAGAAGACCTTTCGTGACCTTAGGATCAGAGAAATGGACTTGCAGGAAAAATATTAGACGAAACCCCCTTTACCCGTCTTAAACCACTTTACGAGTCGTGAAGAGGTGTCATAGAAGAGAAGTCCAAAATTCTAGCAGCTAATTACGAGACCTCGACTACGAGTCGTAGAGGACAATACGAGTCGTAAAGTGATTTTGTGGAGTTGGCCGACCAGTTTTCCAAATTAGTTTAGGATTTGGTTTTACTTATTATAAATGGGTTTTTAGGGTTATTTTTCAAAAAGAGAGACAGAGAAAGAGAGAATAGTTCATGTGAGTTTAGAGTGGTTTAGGTTAGAGAATATAATATTTCTAAGAGAGAAAATTGTGAGAGAGTCTTTGAAACACTTGTGATAGAATTCAATCTTGAAGCTTGTGATTTTCATTGACATTGGATTTGCTTGTTCTTAATTCATTTATGTAAGTGTTTTATTATTTCTTCTAAATTCATAATCTTTTCATTTATGGGAAACATGAGTAGCTGAATCAAGAACTAGAGTTTTGAGAACCATGAAGAACTAATAAAGTAAAATCTTATAATTCACGATTCTTGGAAGGTGTATATGCATGTATTAATTAACTCTCTTTGTTTTTCATGTTTTCTTATGGTGGCTAACATTAGAACCCTCCTTGTGTTGCTCACTGGAACAAGGTAGTAATGAATAGGAAAAGAGATTAATTAATAGGATTCGATTGATGTGTTCTCGTCTAATCAACCCAATTGGGCCAACGGGAGGTTGTACTAGGACTTATAGGCAATGGTTAGTAATGCAGACCATAGCGATGGGCCAAGTCGTATAGTGAAAATCGCTTCTCACCTTTGACCAAAGGGCTTGGTGAGCTTTAATTATCGTCCTGCATGCTATACACTAGACAAGAATTAGGTTATCCGGTGATACTGAGTTGGGGAATCATAGGGAACACTATACCCTAGTTTATCTCCTTTATTGATCTTTCTCTCATGATAGTTATATAGTTTATTTTTCCCATTGATTTTTGCAACACCTGCCCTATGGGGAATTGAGTTGTTAACTACTTGGTCTGCTTGTTGGTGAAATTGCCTTGAGTGTACGTATTCCCTATGGGTTCGGAGTAGACTGCTCGTTGGTGAATTTCCCTTGAGTCGACCTTTTCCCTGTGGGTTCGACCCTAACCTCAGTTAGGTTCTATTTCTTGACAGTGACTACTTTATCCTCTGAAAAGGAGGTGTAACTTGGGCAATATCAACATTTTTGCACCGTTGCCATGGAATAAGGCTAGCCTTAGTAAATTCATTAGTAATTTGAGTGTTAATCCTTAGTTCCCTTTATTTTACTTTTCCTTGTTTTTTTTTTGTTTATTTCTAGGGTGGACGAGTGCTGTATGCCCAACACTCGTAGTCAAGGAAATCCCTTAACTCCATTTGATTCAGAGATCCACAGAACGATTAGAAGGATGGCCCAAGACAATGCGGCTAATGCAACCCTTAATAGGAACAATAATGATGATTATAGGAATGAGAACCCACCTTCTTTGGAGGAAATTCCACAACTTCAGGATTTCAATGCCAATGCTTACCAGTGGAATCAGTACCGGTTAAATCCTATGGTTGTGGAGGTGACTGGAGCTATTTTGTTTCCACCACTACTGGTAGACACAAAGTTCAGAGTCTCGAGTGGGTTACTTCAGATGCTGTAAAACCGTGTGATATTTGCGAGCATACCCTTGGAGGATCCACATAGCCACTTACACGATGTGACATTCGTGTGTAAGAGTGTGATGAGAACACAAAATATGTCTATAGATGATTTGGGACTCCTTGTCTTTGCATTGTCTCTTACGGGCAATGCTGCATTATGGCTGTTTGAGCTCCTGCAGAGTTCAATCACAAGTTGGGTAGACTTGCAGAAGGCCTTTTTGGTGAGGTACTTCCCTAGATCGAAGAAGCTCAAGTTGAAGAACCAAATCAACAAACTTCTCGAAACATCCTGGTGTATCCATAAGCACTACTTTGGAGCGGTTTAGTAAATGTCTGAGGTGCATCCCTGACAACAAGTTAGTTGTTGACGCCTTGGTGGAGATCTTCTACCCTGCGCTTGATGAAAACAACGAGGCCTGTGCTGACACTATCATGAGGGGCATGTTTTTATATCAACCATTTGCAAGGGTTGTTGAACGCATGGAAAGAGTGGTCAAGATGAATCGTTCATGGGGGTAGAGAGATTGAGCTTCCACGAAGAGTTCATATGAAGTCAGTGTGGGTCCAGAGCACGCCAGAATCAATGAGGAGATCATGCAAGAGCTTGCTCTGATTCACACAGGCATGGAGGTGACGATGAAGCAGAACTAAGAGAGAGTAAATGCAGTAGTTCATCAACCTCCATGTACACCCATGTACGAGAAGCAATACTATGTGGAGGACGTATGCTTTGTTAGTGATAAGACGGGGGGTTTCCAGACCAATTCCCAAGGGTCCAATGAGGACTATTGGCACCAAGGTCAAGGAAACCAAGGTCGGAACTTTGGTAGAGATGGAGTTTACAGATAAATGGTGGTTACTATGATAGAATTAGAGGTCCAAATGCAGATTTGGGTTGGAGAGAAGGCTTCACGAATAGTCCTTATGTGCCACCAGACAACTGCAACACAGGTGCACACAATTCCAGAATTGAGGAGATGTTTGATCGCCTGTTGAAGAAGGTTGGGACACAGGATGAGACCCTAAGGGGGATGAAAACAGAGATCTCTAGTATAATTCAAAAGATAGAGTCTCACAATGTGGCTATCAAACAACTAGAACAACAGTTTGATCAATTGTCGACTTTGTTAAATAAATGTCAAAGGGGTACATTGCCTAGTAATATAGTGTAAAATCTTACGAATGACGGGCAGTGTATGGCGGGTACTATTTTGGGTGGCAAAAGCACTATTGATCCTTCTATGGTGGTCAAAGAGGAAGATGTTCGTGAGGAGATAGTTGCAGCTAAGGATGCAGATGAAGGAGATGGGCGTCACAAGGATGTGGTGAGTAAAGCAGCTAAAGCACCATAGAGGTTTTAGCCCGTCCCTAGGCCTCCTTCTCCTTTCCCTCAGAGACTCAAAAAGAGGGGGGAGGAAGGAAAATTCAAGCACTTCCTCTCCATGCTAAAGAAGGTCTCTATTAACATCCCCTTTATCAAGGCTTTGGAAAAGATGCCGAGCTACACAAAGTACATGAAGGACTTGGTCATCAAAAAGTGCACTATAAGTCAGGAGCTTTCTCAAGAGCTTCAACAATACAGTGTTGTCTCTACGAAGTCTATGGTTCAAAAAAGAGAAGATCCAGGTGCTTTCACCATACCCTGCACCATTGGAGATGTGGAGTTTACAAGGGAACTATGTGATTTAGGTGCCAGTATCAATCTGATGCCCCTTGTGTTCATCAAGAAGCTTGGATTGAGGGCCCCTACTCCTACTAATATGTGGTTGCTGATGGTGGAACGCACTATGAAGAAGCATGTAGGGATACTATATGATATGATTGTCAAGGTTGAGAAGTTTATATTCCCTATAGATTTTGTGATCTTAAATTGTGAATTTGACTTCGATGTCTCAATCATCTTGGTGAGACCATTCCTAGCCACTGGACGAGCCCTAGTGGATATGGAAACTAGTCAAATCAAGTTTATATTGAACAACGAAGAAGTTGTCTTCGATATCCGTCAATCAATGAAGGATCCAGATGAATTAAAGAGTGAAGTTTGGGCAATTGGCGAAGTCTAAGTAACCAACGTGTCCAATTCATGCTGCGACAGTAAATCGGGCACTACTTAGGAGGCAACCCAAGGTTTTTGATGTAATAGCATAGTTATATGTTTACTTTCAGTTTTTCGATTCATCGGTAATTTATTACTTCTGTTGTGATTGTAATTTTGGACAATGGGTTGGTTTCATATAGGGTAGCAATTTATTTATGAAGAATATGCAGGTACACGACTAATTCAGTCATATTGTCTTAGAAAGAGCATCGAGTTAATTTTCTACAACTGGGTCTACGAGCCGTAAAGTAGTTTACGACTCATACCCCATCTTATAAAGATTTCTAGTAAGCAGAAAAATGTCCACTCCAGTCCTTGAGCCAACACTATGATTTGTAGATTATACTCTGAGTCGTGAATGGGGCTCGTGAACCCCAGGTATGTTTTATGAAATTTCGCTATGTATTAAGGGTTTTACAAAACCATGATCTACAAGCCTTATAACCATCTCCAACTCAAAATCATTGTTTCATAGGATCAGGCCTAGTAAAATTCTCAGTTGACACGGTAAGAATAAATAGAGGGGTCAAATGTTTTTGCCCCACATTTGACCTAAAATTACAAAATCTACCCAACCTACCCCACACCCTAAGTTTCTCGACTACCTCCGGCCACTGTCGACCTATATTCCGTCCAGACACTGGCAACCCTAGAGTTTTGTGCCTACCCATCTCTCTATCTTCTCCAAGTTACATCTCAATTCGTGGCGAGTTTTTTATTTAATTAATACACTTAATTTGCCTTGTTTAAGTGATTAATTTGGAAGTTATGTGGGCTATGTTGTGAAGGAAAGAAACTTATGTTTGAATTGAATTTAGGATTAAGTGTAGTTAGGGTTGCCCATTTGCAATTATTGTCTAAAATTGGAATTGGAAATTTTTTCCTTACATGTTTTAGATTTATTATTTGTGTTTATTGAGTCACCCACCATATATGAGTAAATGATATTGAAAGAGATTGAATGATTTGTTCTTGTGAAATTAATGGATGAGGACATGGATAAATGATTTTGTGTTAATTAATTAGAAGAGGTCGATACCATAGGGTTATCAAGGATAAATCACTTTCAATGGGGTTTGCATGTATTGAAGAACATGTTGGGGGTTGGGTTGTAGCATTGAAATCATGTAGGTGCGTATGTTCTTGCTTCGATGATGATGTACTAATTATTGAAAATATCTTGTGGGGTGTATGTGATGGACTTAGAAACTCAAGTGACTGAGTTTTCTGGCCCATGAGTGGATTTTACGAACCGTGGAGTAATCCACAAGCCGTAATTACCCTCGTTGACAATTCCAGAAACATGATGTTTCTGAGTATCTATCAGACAAGACCTTCTACGAGTCGTAGATCACTTTATAGCTCGTAGATAGGTCTCATAGATCCCTGCCTGAATTTAATTACTCACTGTAATTTTCTACGACCCCAGTCTACAACTCATAAACCACTGAACCGTTCCTAGTCTCATAGACCTTTCCAGTAAAAAAATTATTTTGAATCACCGATTTACGAAGGCTCTTTATGGCTCGTAGTATGCACTGCGACTCGTAAATGTGCTTTCGTAAAACCCTTCTACAACTTTACTCAGGTGATTTCTGCATTTCAATTCTTTATTTGTGGGGACTAACCATGGTGTGTACATGTCTATGTTTAAGGTACTAGGGCCCCAAAAGGCAAACGCACTGAGATCGAGCCTATGAGGAGGTGGCCCAGGGATAAGCCCACGGATGATGATCAAACCACTCAACTGAGTGGGTCACTAGAGGTCCTTGATGTTACACTAGACCTAAAGGTGGCTGTACCACAGACCAAAGACAATATCAGAGCTAGGTGTACTCAGGCTCCCATTTCTACACCTCCCCAATCTAAAGAAGGAGGCAATGCGGGGAAGTAACTTACCATAGAAGACTCTATCCGAAGAGGAGTCTAACTCAACGGGAGACTCTGGGGACAAATCAGAAGCTTAGTCGTCTGTTGCTCTCTGATCATCACCATCTACATCGGATACCTTCTCTAACCGGTGGTGTGTCAAGGGCATGGAGGAGATCTACAGAGAGGGCGTGCGGCCGAAAGAGCGGGGTAAGCCTACCTACTCAATTTATGAGGAGCACAGATTTATAGCAGAAGAACTTAGCCGTGTCCCCGGTATCTGAGACACAATGATTTTGTATGGGCTCGAGTGGCTTACACATGCGCTTGGAAGATACTCCCCGACCATGGTTAGGGAGTTCTATGCTTCTTATGCAGCCACTGTCCAGACGTTTTTTCCCAAGCGGAAGAAGGACCTCGCTCAGCCTAGACTGACAAAGACGTAAGTGAGGGGTCCGTGGGTAGACATATCAGAAGAGACTATTCGCCATATATTATTTGGTCCCGAGGCTCGTGCCCCCAATCTACTACAAAGTTCGATTACAGGGTGAGGCAGGTGTAGAGCCCGTTAGTGATGAAGGATTCTGAGCAACGAGTAGCATTGATGAGATGGGTGGCAAGGTTCATTGCGGAGTAGGGTCCAAAACATGCTGGGGTCACAACTGACTCGAAGCCTATCTTCAAGGAGTCGCTCAACTTCTCCGCCAAATTTTGGTAGGCTATTGTTCGTTCACGCATCCGACCGACCCATACTGATAACACTTTAACGCTGGAGTGTGCAATTTTGGTTGCCAGCATAATAGATGGCTATGATATTGACTGGGCCCACATCATCGCCTAGCAGGTACATGAGGCCGCACTGCAGAAGTCCACCTCCATCCCTTTCTTGTGTTTGATCTACAGGCTCTGTTTAGACTCAAGAGTGGAGATACTACACCATCTGGATCAAATGATTGAGGCCAAAACAATTTGGAGCCCAGCCTAATCAAGGCTGATGTGAACCCGGTGGTAACCCCTACCTATGCCAGAGATGTTCGCCCCAGAGCCATCGCCTGAGGGTTTTTCCATTGATACCACCAATGCTGCTTCTACAGAGGAGAGGCCCTCGTAGCACGAGGCAGATAAGGAGAGGGGGCCCACTAATGATACTCATGCACGACAGGCCACTACTTCATAGGTTGCTCCCGCGAGCATGATCTATGTGTCTGCCACATCTATAAAAGCCATGGCACAGAGGTTAACACACGTTAAGTCACAATTGACTCAGCTTATTCAGCATTTCAGGCCATGGGTCTACCAGGCTATTGCAGACTCGAAGGTTTGGCGTCAAGCATTCACTATCGCTACAATCCAGGATCATATTTCTATAGTGGATGCCCGTATTGATGCCTTTGAGGAGAGGGTACTAAGGAGATTGAGTGATGCCCGACCTTCAGATTTATCAGCCTTGCAGATTGAGATCTAGCAGCTCCGGGCTGACATGACTGCAGCACTCCCAACACCTGTTGCACTTCTAGCGACTACACATCAGATGTTGGTGGTGGATTTATTTGCCTCTGATGAGCCTATCCAGCCATTTCACGGGAAGAAAGCCCTTATAAAGGGTGATGAGTCTTATGAGAGGTGCATACGCGTGAAGCTCTTACAGGAGAAGGAGCTTGAGCTTGCCTTGAAAAGATCAAGGCACGATGAGGAGATGAGACAAATTTGAGCGATTGGAGAAGGTGAGGGGTGTTGGCCCCTACAAACAGAGTACCACTGCTGAGAAGACCACCCCGCTGTAGGAGGGTGGCTAGACTCAGCCACACACGGGCGCTTAGGTGCCTAGATTTGTATTTTTGACTCCTTATGTTTTGTTTTATTTTAATTTTATGCATTGGGGACAATGCACATCTTTTTCAATGGGGTGTGCATAGTTATGGGCCTCAGTGATGTCTGAGTAGCTTATAGTCCTTAACTACCACAATTTTTTATCCCGAGGTTTTCTTGCTTGTGTTCCTTTTCCCTGTGGATATTTATTTTATGTTGAACCGACACATTTAGAATGTTTTGATAATACGTGTAACATATAGTACCAATACTTGTGGCATATTGCATGTTTTTTAACTTAAAAATATCTCTTTTTCCGAATGTTTAACCTAAAATAGCCAACCAAAATATGCTTAGAATAATAGACAGGAAGTTGAGTGACGGGAATAGAGTTTAGGTCATTTGGAGACCTTAGAATAGCATAGGAAGTCATAAAAGACCCTTAGGAGAAGCCACAATTTTAAAAAATCATTAATGAAGCAAACTAACATTTCTTTTAAGGGGTCCCGTGAAAAGGTCTCACGGTCCGTAAAAGGTCTCATGAACAGTGAAATCCTCCGCGAGTCCACACTTAGCCAAATATCAGAAAATATTGCACTAATGGGCCTTACAGAAATAGGTATAACATCTTGATTTAAACTCACAATGAGATGAAACTGGATGCATTTGAAAGCTGATTCAAAGAGCTTCAATTTGATAGGTGGTAGGCCACCCGGCTCTTTTTGTGCTAAGAGATATGACCATTTAAAGTTGACCCTTCTATCAATTTGTGTGAAAAGCTTAGCAAATGGAATTCCTTTGAACTTGGCTTGACATAGGAGACCCATCCTTTCCCTAAACAACATAAATAATCTTGAAATGAGGGCTTGAAACTGAACTTAGCTTGAACTTGAAGATTCCATAATTAGGAAAATTCAACGCAGGCATCCATACGGTTGGTTATATGGTTCATACTAAGCCTTACGGGGCATGTACTCCTCCGTACCACTTTACTAAGAAAATTCTTCACGACGAAGTTCATAGGCTGTGATCCAATGCTTAGAGAATTCCACTCCAACATGTATATGGGGGATTTCACGGACCGTGAAAGTTCATACGGTCCGTGAGACGGTTTGTGTGATATGCCTTGGCTTTAAAATTGTGAAATTTCAAGGTGAACGCTACCACACGGTCCATGAAGCGTCGCACGGCCCGTGTAGGGTCCATGTGTTGTATTCCTTAGTTCCATACTTCATGTTAAAGCCTAAAAACCCCTCACAAGGCCAAGGGTCACTTTAAGGAGGCTCCACACGGTCCGTATAACCTCACACGGACCGTGGAGGCTTCCACGAGGTTTCACATTGGTCACAAACTCTCTGGAACTGAATCTCCAAGCTTCATTGAGGTCATACAAAGTCCAGATCTTTACATGCACTACAGGCCGTATAGTGATTTACGACCCATTTTCGGGCTTTCGTCCTTTGTTGCTACAAATCTTGATTCAACCTCTACGACACCCCGCTACGGCCCATAGGAGTCTGATGAAACTTCAGAAAGTCCTCCTTCTCTGATTCTCATGGTACGAGACTTGATCTACTACTCGTAAGTTTTCTACGGCTCATTTTGATGTTCATAGACCAAACTTTAGAAACTCACCCCTCACTGGAATTTCACACAAAACCTTCTTCACAGCTCTTAGAATTCTCTGCAGCATGTAAAGGGTCTCGTTGATCCTCAAATTAGCAACTTCTGCATATTTTGCTCAAAATTAATAGTAACCCTAAAATCCTACAAAACAAATACAAAAACACATAAAACCTACTAACATCGCATTGAGAACACACAAAATTCCATGTTTTAAGCATCAAAAGTGTGGTATTTAGACAACACATCTCTGGGCCAAAGGGTTTGGTGAACTTAACTTACCATTCTGCAAGCTACGTACTAGAAAAAGAATTGGGTTATCCAATGATACTAAGTTATGGAATCATGGGGAACACAATACCGTAGTTCCTCTCCATATTGGTTAAACACTTGTGTTAGGATTTCTTTTTACTAGTTATTTTTAAACCTCTCCCACTTTTGGAGAGATAAGTTGGCTAATAAACCCGAATTGCACCATTGAATTCTTCTAAGTCTACCATATTCCCTAGGGTTTGACCCTAACCTTGGTAAGGTTCTATATCATGAGAATGACCGCTTTATCCTCAAAAAGAAAGTGTAGCTTGGGCGACATCAGTTACAACACAAATGGTACTTATGACCCGTGGATTGACCTACAACTCATAAATAGAGTTTCGTAGATTGAATCTGGCAATTTTAATGAGCGGTAGTTTGGTCAATTCCCTAAATCCTATTCCCTAAACTATGCCATTTTGGGATAAAAAGGGGTCCTAAATCAACCTTAAGTCCCTAAGACTACCCTTCATTCTCTTATTGTTTAATTCCCAAATTTACTTAAGGCATTCCTCCTCAAAGAACAAGTTAGGGCAAACTAGGGTCTCCATGAATCTTCCCAAGACTTCAAGGTTTGATTATCCCAACTTCTTCTAAGGCGTGTGAGTTGATTTATGGGTACCATTCCACCCATAAAGTTCCTTTTTAACTTTTTTTACTTTTTTTCAAGTTTCTTTAAGAAATTATGAATGCTTATGATGATTTCATGATGTTTATGTTGTTAAATGCTATTCATTATTTCCTACGATTATTTGTTTAAGTTTACGCATGTTTTGAGCTATTGATGATGACTCCAATGACGGCTTTGATAATGATGAAGTGTGGGCTTTTTCGATGGTCCTTAAAAAGGGAAATTTCTTCATGTTTTATGTGATTTATGATTGTTCCATTTAAAAAGCCTAGCTCATTTAGTTTTAACGTAAAGCTTTGCATGATTTATGTTGATGATTAGGGCATCAACATTATGTTTTAAATTAAAGTCTTATCAAAGATATAAGAATGTTGGCAATGGCCCTAAAATGGTGTTTAAAAAGGTCCCCAAGATGATAGGACAATTCTCACTTGGTGGTTCCTAAGTTCAAGCTACTCCTATGATTTCTACTTGTGATTTTAAGTTATATTTTACAAGATTCCATGGGATTATGTAGCACCGAGTGGACTTGAGATCGGGATTCATGTCGTTACTTGAGGCATGACCCATTAAAGCTAAATCTCAAAGTCCCTAACTATGCACCACCATAGGAGCCCTTGTAGGCTAAGCTAGTGGATCCACGTAGGCCATTATGTTATTAAGATGCATCGAAGTTCATGGAGTTCCACCTGGCAAATGGTATCATCATGCCAATATAGGGGATTTTGTTGGATTCCAGGTAGTATCTCACATGGTCTTATATGTTGGTTAAGGTCTTCTCCCACAAACTTATGATCCTATGATATGTTTACATTCCATGTGATTTCTAATGCATTGACTCTTATCCATATTGAGCTATATTACTTGTGCATGTTTAAGCTCACTTTGTGTATCTTTCCTCTCATATTCACTTATATGTCATATTTATGAATGATGGCATTATAATTCCATACATGCATTGCATCTCACAAACTTAGTACATTTTAATGTACTAACACAAAATTTGCCTGCATGATTTCCATGTAGGGAAAAGCACTCTCCATCATATCGTGCCTAGTAGTCAACGTTCAAGACTAGCACTGTTATTTGTGGTAAGCTCTTTAGTTTGGGACTCTACAATGTTCCCTTCTACCTTTCATTTTTTTGAATTCTTGAAAAAATGTATTTGTAGCCCTTTTTGAGGCGTTTACCTTCTATGTTGCCTAATTATGGATTCTTCTCTATTTAATGGAAATCGGTCGTTACCGGTTCCATCCATCGATGTATTAGTTGGTATGTTTATGGACAAGTATGTTAGTTATTCATTCTACTTTTTAATGTTGCTTCAGTGCTTAAAATGGCCTATGGTCGCTTTTCCCTTATTTTTCTATAAATATATTTATTAAATGCCTATGAATGCTAAAGATTCATGAGATGGCTTGAGTGAGGTGCCTTCGGATATCTCATTCGCCATGTTACAATTAGGCACCTAGGTCGGGTCGTTACAAGCTTGATATTAGATCCCGAGGTTCTAAATGTTTCTTAAATGTCCATGCATACCCTGTAGCATAGAGTCTCATTCAAGATCGTGAAGTGCGCCACTATCTTGAGTGAGAGGCTATGAGAAGATTTAGGAAAGTCTTTCCTTCTTTCCTATTCATATTGTGCCTTAGAGTTGAATAAGGTTTTCCATTAACTAACAATGGCCTTTTTCTTGTTTTAGATCATGTTGCCACGAAGAGCTCCTATCAATGAGGTACTCCTAAAAAACAAGTTCCTTCACACCAACAAGATGGTGGAGTATCTCATGTGGAGTTTCGAGCTGCCTTTACTTTTTTTGCCCAAGCATTAGCTAACCAACCAAATCGGGAGATAGACATTCCTGCCTAAGTTCCTACTCCAGCCGCTAGGGTACATGACTTTATGCGGATGCACTTGTTGGAATTTCATGTGTTTAGGATGGAAGAGGACCCTATTAACTTCATTGAGGAGGCTTATCGGGTAGTTGTAGTGATGGTCATTCCATCAAAAGAGAAATTTGAGCTGGTGGCCTACAAACTCAAAGGAGTCACCAAGATTTGGTATGAACAATAGGCAGACCAGAGAGGCCATGAAGTGGGTCCTATTAGTTGGGAAGAGTTCAAGTGTTCTTTCTTTGATTGGTTCTTCCCAATTGAGCTTAGGGAGGCAAAGGTCCTAGAGTTTATAAACCTAAAGTAAGGGACCATGAGTGTGAGGGTGTATGCTCTCAAACTCACTAAGATATCAAAGTATGCTCCCTTTATGGTCATGGATCCAAGGGCTCGCATGAGCAAGATGCTCTGGCATCTTTGAGTTGATGTCCAAGGAATGCAAGATGCCCATATTGGTGAAATAGATGTGTGTTTCTCACTTAATGATGTATGTGGAGAAAATTGAAGAGGAGAAGCTTCTAGAGAGGGCAAGGGAGTCCAAGAGGGATCAAGTTGATGGTGGAAGATACTCTCACAAAAAGAGCGGTGGTCATAAGTTTCAAGGTGGCCAAAGGCAAGGTGGTCAAGGATCCACCAACACTCCTCTTGCTCGGAATACAAAGGATAAAGGGGTATCTCCTAAGCCCCAAAGTCCATGTTTCCCAAAGTGTGAAAGACTCTATAATGGAATATTTCTAGCCGGATCCAATGCTTGCTTCACTTGTGAGAAGCCCGGCCACCATGCCAAGGATTGTAGAAATAGCACCAGAAGGCCCCAAGGCCAAGGCGGTCAAGCTCAAGGCACCCAATTGACCAACTAATTTTGTGCTCTTCATGGTCTCCAAGACGTTTATCAGGTTCCAAATATGATGAATGGTATGTTAAGGGTTTTTTAGTATGATGCACATGGACTTTTCCAGGAGGAAATTTGTAATTTGTAAACCTATTCCTTGCCAATAAATTTCATGAATGTCCCGATGTCCTCCATGACCCCTATAATGTAAGTAACCCCAAAGGAGAATCCATTATAGCCCGAAGAGTCTATAGGAGTTGTCCCATCTCTCTATCTTGCATAAAGTGGTCTCTTGTGACTAAGTTGATCTTTCCATGGTAGACTTTGATGTAATTCTTTGGATCGATTTGTTGCATGCTTCCTATACTTTCATTGATTGTCGAACCCGTAGGGTCAAGTTCTAATTCCCATATGAGCCAATTCTTAAATAGGAGGGTAGTTACTTTTCATATAAGGGTCGGTTCATTTTCTTCCTAAAAGCCCATAAAATGATCTCCAAGATATGCATCTATCATTTAGTAATAGTCAAAGATGTCACTTCTAAAGTTCGTTATCTTGAGTCGATCCCCGTTTTAATTGAGTTTCCTAATGTATTTTCAGATGAGTTACTGAGTGTTCCTCTCGAAAAGAAAATAGACTTTGGTATAAACCTCTTATTTGATACTCAACCTCTCTCAATCCCTCTATATAAAATGGCTCCCACGAATTTGAAGGAGCTAAAGGAGCAATTGAAATATTTGTCTGAGAAGGGTCTTATTAGAGCTAGCCGGTCTCCATTGGATGCCTCATTTTTTTTTTGTAAGGAAGAAGGACTGGTCGCTCTGCGTGTGCATTGAATACTTGCAACTCAATAAAGTCATCATCAAGAATAAGTATTCACTTTCGAGAATAGATGATTTGTATGATCTGTTGCAAAGGGATACAAACATGTCGTGATGCCCCAGTGATGGGCTTTCATAATGATGAAGTGTGGGCTTGGAAGTGATAGCATGGAAGTGTTCAGAGACCATTCAAAAAGGAAAAGCTCCAAAGAGGTTATTTGGTGTGCGTGAGATATGCTTTTAAGTAGGATATGTTTTCTAATTTGTTAGATTGAGCTTAAATATGTAATTATATGCAATGCATGAATTTGTGATGGGCAATTATGTCATGACCCAGACCTAAGGCCTAGCCATGACATGACGAATGTGACACTTGAAGGCATCCAATCTAAGTCTCGTGTTCATATCATAAGCATACATAAGGTAAAATAAGCATAACATAAGAGAATAAGAAAGCGAAACGTATCATAATAGAAATCATTGTTTTCCCTTAGGGGAATTCACATAAAATCATAATGTCTAAAACACGCCTTTACATCATAGGATCTTGGTGGGAACTAAAACGTATCTCACTATCTCACCCTCAAGACATACATCAGAGAAATTTAATAGAGTCTCAATAAAAGGGAATCATGAAATGGGCTTGTTCCTGAAGCATGGGAACTCACCAATAAGTCTTCAAAAGCTCACTCAGAATCTAGCTACGAAATGGAATAGTCACTTCATCATTCGTCCCTACATGGTTAGATCATGTAGGCAAATAAGTATATGTTAGTACGTGGAATATACTAAGTATGTAGGTTTTCCATGCATCAAGGAACATCACAAAATAATATCAATATGCACAGTCATAACCAATAGAGTACAGACACAATATACATGATCAATGCAAGCTAAACACTTGAGATGAAAAATCATCAAAATCCTTGCATAGATATGTGGTAATAAGACCAATTAGAAACATATAAGACCATGCATACTATTACATAGAATGTTGATGTTCCCTAAGCAGGCGAAGATGAGTCTGCTTTGCCAAGGTAGAGTTGATCAACCCCCCTATAGGCTCTATCTTAGCATGGTGAGAACCAATCATTTAACCCCACAACTTTAGGTTGTAGCCTAACATGGTGAGTGTATATTAAAAGCTATATGGATGCATTAGCACACCTTAAAGGCATATAAACATGGACATCATCCCTACAGTGACACGTAGTCATGGGACTATGGAACCTACCAAAACCCTCTCGGTGCTAAGTCATATCCCACAAAATACATAAATCTTGTATACATAGCTTTCAACTTAATTTGTACTTCATCAAAATCATACTTTCATAGATTGTAGACTAGTAATCATAATCTTTCATGAAACATATCATATCATAGGAATAATCCATCTACTTAGCTTTTCATATAGTGTGGGTAAACATCCCACCTTATCCTCGTCATCTTCATGAAACATTAGGGTATTAATCACCCCTATCATTATAGCATCATTATTATCATAACATCATCATCATTGTCACTAAAACATACTTTTACATACTTGAAATCATGTTGTATCAAGACACAACCTTGAGGCGTAGGCAATGACCTTTACATGTTGCATGAAGAAACAACCCAAGCTTATATGTGCGGAAACACAATAACAACAAAACCACCCGGACCTTCGGGGAATGTCAAAATAGGGGCCAATATAAGAAGATCCTTCAACATTTAGAAACTCATTTCACATTCATCAAACCATAAGAATTTGGCCTTCTTTTGGGTCAACTTAGTCAAAGAAGAGGCGGTGGAGGAAAATCATTCAACAAATCTCCTAAGCTCCTAATGTCAGATGGAGACAATGGTCTAGGCCAATTATTCACCGCCTATGTCTTCTTTGAGTCAACTCTAATACTATCACCCAAGATAATGTTGCTAAGAAAAGCCACCTCCCTTAACAAAAACTCGCACCTGCTAAACATGGCAAAGAGTTGTACATCTCTCAATTGGTGATATCTAGACTGGAGATCAATATAAGAGAAATAGATTGTACCTCTTAGTTGATCAAATAGGTCATCGATCCTTGAAAGTGGATACTTGTGTTTGATGGTTGCCTTATTCCATTGCTGATAATCCACACATATCTGAAGTGAGCTATCCTTCTTTCTTACAAACAACATGGGAGAACCCCATCATTATACATTAGCCCTTATTTACCTTTATTAATCATTAGGACACTCAACGATCTTATGTCCCATCTATCCACAACCAAAGCATGCATCGGAAACCCTCAAGCATTCACCAACATGGTTCCTCTAACAATTGGAACACCTAGAAGGAGTAGCACCACCCTTCATAATCTAACCTTTATATTTGGAATTAGACACCCTTTATTCGCAAACCATTAAGATGCACCATTGGAAAATCCTTGGCCTTGTTGAAAACGGCCACTACAGAATTTGGCATGGGAAAACCCACCATCATAATGAGCCTTTTTGGACTCTCTCATCCTCATCTTTTGAAGTTTCTGACTCTCCACTTATTTTGCATATGTCAAGAGTCGAGGGATATCCATCTCTTAAATGAGCATCGCAACCTTACACTCCATGTTTACCTTGTCGTACACACCCAATGTTAATTTGTTCAAACAGGACCTAGAGTTCACCACCAAGAAAGGAGCATATTTGGAAAATTTTGTAAACTTCAGAGCATATTCCCTCACACTCATACACCTTGCCTCAAATTCATGAACTCCATCACTTTGGTTTCCATTAGTTCAAGTGGGAAGAGATGATTAAGGAAAGTGCTTTTCAACATCTCCCAACAAATAATACATTCTTCAAATCTCTGAGATTTCGATTGGGTGAACGAAACTTGAGCAACTCCCTTAGGTTGATAAGCCACCAATTAGGCTTTCTCTTCTGAAGACACCCCCATATCTCCACCACCTTATAAATCCTATCAATGAACTCGTGGATCCTTATCCACCTTGGAACTACGAATCTCCAGGGGATTCATTATAGAAAAATCTCATTTCCTTGATGCTGGAGTACGATTCTTTGGAGAAGCAATGACTTGAGCCAATATAGTGATGGTGGCCTATAAGTACCCGAACTTTGTATGACCTTAATGGATCTTGGAAATTTTGTTTCGGAAAATTTTGGACTAAGTTGACGCTTCGTGGAAGCATTCACGGTCTGTGTGAGGCTATACGAAACGTATGGAGGCTCCTTGAAGTGGCCCTTGGCCTTATGTGGGAAGTGTTGGCCTTGATAAGGAAGTTTTTGACTAATGCATACCATATATGGACCCCAAACAGTTCGTGTGAGGCGTCACGATCCGTGTGGTGGACCGTATGGTAGCTTTGGTCTTGAAAATCCACATTTTTTAGCAAGGCATTTCACACAGACCCTCTCACGGACCGTATGGTTCTTCACGGTCCATGAGGCCCTTCTATATAGGTGCCAGAGTGAAAATATTCTAAGTATTGGATCACCGTCTTGGAACTGTGTCGTGAAGAATTTTTTTCTAAGTGAAGTGTTATGGAGGAGGCATACAGTCTGTATTCCTTGGTATGGACCATGAAGCCATCTGTATGGGTGCCTACGTTATATTTTTCCAAGTATTGGATTACTATCTCAGACCTTCATCAGTGGAAATTCTTCTAAGTGTTGGATCACGGAGCAAGTATACGAACCGTATACTTTATCACAGGTCGTATACTCCTCCATACGGACTCTAGAAACATTTTTCTACTCATTTAAATAATGGCGTATTCATAATTATGATTTCTCCTAAGGTTCTTTTGTGTCTTTCTATGCTACCTAAAGACATTCAAATGACCTATACTTTATTTCACTTATTCAAATTCACTCTTGCACATAGAAACATATTGAACTCTCTCTAATAACTCTCTCAAAGAATTCTTGTGAATCCTAAGCTTGGGAATCAAGGAAAGGCGCTTTCGTCATCAAATTTCTTCTTGAATATTCTCTATTAGCTAAGGTATGTGAGATTGATTCTTGGTCCCTTTCAACCAAGAAGAACTGAACTCTTTTCACTTGAATTTCATCAAACTTTTCTTACTTGACATATGGGTTTTGAAGATTATTATTGATTAAATTCAATTGAAGTGTGGGCTATGCTTTATCGTTGATGTTAAATTGATTTAAGACTGAAGGTGTTGAGTTGCATGATTATTATGAATATTGGAATATGCATTGTTCCTTTAAAGTTTGATTTATACATGGGTAATCAATACTATGATTTGAATGTGGATTTTACATGTGGATTTACTTGAATTTCATATTGAATTGTGGATTAAAGATTGAATCTACATTGCCTATTGCTATTCACATCACTCATGGCATATACATTCATGAGCATCGGATTTATGAAATTATGAAATGGGTTAAGCCCAATTATGCTTATGTATATGATTTTGATAAAATTATGGTTTTGAGACAAATGTGATCACATAAATATCTATTGTTATTGGCCCTTTGAGCATATTGGGTGCTTACACCATATTATTAAGTGAATGAGCTATTCCAATGCATGAAAAGTATGGATTTAATTGTGATTTGGCTTTTTAGCCTAAGTATGAATGATTATAAATAATTTTTGGCTTTTAAGCCTAACTGTACATTGAAATGATTTGAAAAGACTGTTGCCTCTTTTGAAAGCATATATATATATATATATATATATATATATATATATATGTAAAAGCTACACCTCCTTTTTGAATCTATCGTGGTCATTGTCAAGATACATAACCTAACCAAGGTTAGTGTAGAACCCAGAGGTAACATGGTAGACTTAGAAGAATTCAATGCAATTTAGTTGATTAACCAACTTTCCTCCCCAAAAAGGGGGGGGGGGTGGGGTTTATGAAAGCAAGAAAAAGTAATCCTCAACTAAGACAAGTATTAAACATATATGAAGAAGAACTAGGGTATTGTGTTCCCCATTATTCCCTAACTCAGTATTACCAGATAATCGAATTTTTTTCTAGTGTATAGCATGCAAAACGGTAAGTTAGTTCACCAAACTCTTTGGCCCGGGCGAGAGGCGAATTTCACTAAGTTATTTCGTCCATCCCCATAGTGTGACATTGTTAACCTTACATATTGTTCCACTACAACCTTCCCTTAGCCTAGTTCGGTTGATTATATGAGAAACATCAATCGAATCATCTGAATTAAGCTCCTTTCCTATTCATTGCTACCTTGATCCAGTTAGTAACACTAGGCAGGTTCTAATGTTGGCCACTATTAGAAAGCATTCAATACAAAGAGAATTAATTAATACATGCATGCATACCTTTCATGAAATATGAATTATCCAGTTTTACTTTTGTAGTTCTTCATGGTTCCCACAACCCTAGTTGTGGATTTAGCTACTCATGATCAGTGTGAATGCAATACTTATGAATTTGAATAACATAATTGAGAACTTACACAAGAGCATTAAGCACAAGAAATCCAAACTCTTCAATGAGAATCACAAGATAGAAATTTAAAAGATGAAATAAAGTTTTACAAGTGTTTCTCAATCTCTTTCACGTTCCTTTACTTGTTCTCTATTCCCTTATGAAAAATAACCCGAAAAACCTATTTATAGTGTTTAAAATATAAAATCAAAATGAAATAGGATAATTGGGTTGGCAGGCTCTACAATGGTCTGTTATACGGCCTGTAATCGGGCTTTCATGGACTGATGCTTCACTTCTAGGTTGTCTTCTATGATACCCCTCTATGGCCCGTATAAAGTTCTATGGCTTGTAGGGGGTTTCATCTGATTAATATTCAGCAAATCCCCACTTTCTGATCCACAGAGTATGACACTATGTCTACAACTCGTAAAGTCTTCTACGACTCATCTGCATTTTCGTAGACTCAACTTTAGAAATACACCCCTCACTTGAATTGTACACGAAACTAGCTTTATGCGTACAATCCTCTAAGGATCGTAAAGGTTCTCAGGGAACTTCACTTTTAGCAACTTCTGCATACTTTGTCCCAAATATTGTGCTAACCCTAAAATCCTGCAAAACAAACATAAAAACACATCAAATCTACTATAATCATATTGAAAACATACAAAATTCCAAGTTTTAAGGATCAAAAGTATTGTATTTTGACAGCATATCAAAACCCTCAACTTAAAATTGTTGTTTGTCCTTAAGTGACAGAATCAATCTACATAAGCAACATAGTAACACTTAGACCTTAATCTAATGGCATACATCACATCAAACTCAAGCACAGATACCCATACCGCTTTCAAAACATGTCAGATAGCTATCAAACAAACCAACACAGATCAATGCATTTGACAATACAATTATTACAATGTAGGTATCTTTTTGCAAGCCACAATCACTAAATTAGTCTAATGTTACCAGTACAATTCCAGTGCCCTTACAGAAAGACGTCTCATATCTCATTCACAATGATGTTTTCATGTATAATCTTGGGACTATGCAAAATCACTCACTCTCACAAATGACATTCATATATCATGCTCAATACAATATGCTTGCCCATATACTCATGACTATGACCTTTGACTACTTGGACTAGGATCACTTTACAACTTTATTGGCTTGTAACGTAGGCTTAGGGGGCTTTGGTATGATGTTTTGGGTATATAGAGACTAAAGGGCCTCCTTGAGACTGCATATTTCTACACTTTTGCCCTACCAACAATGTTACTTTTCATCTCATTCTCCCATCTCCCATTTCAAGCTTTTTTAGGTGCTTTCACTACTAGAAATATGGCTTATGACAACAGTTATTTTTCTGTTGCCATAGATAGAAATACTGTTGCCAAAATCCTATTGCGATGGTTTTCATAACCCTCCCAGCTGGTCGCGTTGCGCTAGCTCTATAGCAATGGAACATTGAAAAAGTTCTTAAAACCATTGTTGTAGAAGTTTCTATTGCAACGGTTTGCACCTTTAACATATAGTGATGGTTCTTACCCCTATTGGGACATTTTCCAAACTATTCCTATAAAGTTTTTGCAACACTTATTTTAGCGATGATTCTTATCCCCTATTGGGACGGTTTTCAAGTTGTTCCTATAACTTTTTCGCAACACTTATTTTAGCGACGATTTTTATCCCCTATTGGGATTGTTTGCATCTTTAACATATAGTGACGGTTCTTATTCCCTACTGGGATGGTTTTAAAACTGTTCCTATAACATTTTTGCAACACTTAATTTACCATAGCAACAGTTCATACAATAAACTATTCCAACGACATTTTAAAAACTGTCCCTATAATGTCTTATACAACATGTTAATTGCAACAGCTTTCTCTTGTCTATTGCAATGGTTTTATTGGACCTTTGGGGCAGTTTTCTTCTCTATATTGTGTCATTTATAGGCAAAAATATTGCATAAATATAAAACATACTTTAGATATACCTATAAATTTCAATCACAAGAAGAAACTATTTATAATCAAATAAAATGCACAATTCAAGGTCAAGGAAAATACATAATATTTTTTTACAACCAAGAATACACAACTTTTTCAAGTTCAAAAACAAAAAAAACTTCCAAAATACATGAAGTTGAGAAGACATCAACTCGATCCTCCTAAGTAGCACCTTCATTATTTTCATCTCTTTGTTCACCTACACTACCTGCAAATGATAATAAAAATGAATTAGAATTTTTTTTTAAAAAAAAAAGTAATATAAATGGAAAAATCTCAAAAATGTCATTGACTTATAGAAATTTGAAAAACAAAACATCCTCTCCTACACCTTTGAAAACTTTTCTATACATCTTCATCAAATTCTCATGTTTACATGGTAAAAATCCAGCTAAAAGAACATTTAAAATTACCCAACAAGACCAAATATCAGCGTGGTTCTAAAAAATACCCAGTAGGGTCTGAAAAATGATCATTTTCATACCATTCACAGAAATATTGGAACAATAAAGCTCAAATATGAAACTATCAAGTACCACTATCAGAAGCAGATATAAACAAAATTAAATGGAAACAATAGTATCTAAAAATCGATTCTTTTCATACCATTCACAGAAAAAATGAAACAACAAGCTCATATATGAAACAATGATAAAATCGATTCTTTTCATACCATTCACACAAAAAGGGAAAAACAAGCTCATATATGAAACTATGAAGTACATCAACAACAGTATTCTAAAAATCAATTCTTTTCGTACCATTCACACAAAAAATGGAACAACAAGCTCATATATGAAACTATGAAGTACACCACTAACAGAAGCAAAACTAAATAAAACCAAATGGAAAATTCCCTTAAAGAAAAATTCTAAGGTCTAACCAAAAGTGTCAGAAATTGATTTTTTTCATACAATCCACAGAAAACTGGAACAAGCAGCTCAAAATCAAACTATGAAGTGCCCATGACAAAAGCCGAAATCAAACAACTAAATCTATCGGAAGATAGTTTGAACCAGAAGACAAATAAAAAGATATTTAAAGCCCAGCTAAAACCAAACATGATATCGTACATTCACTATCAAAAGTATTATCCTCAAGCATTTGAAACTAAATCACATACAAGAATATTTATTGCCTAAACGTCAATACCAACAACTATACGAAAAAGTCCAACGGATTTGCTGCTGGATCTTTCAGAAGAACAAGGAGAAGAAGAATGAAAAGAATCAGATGAAGAAGAATTAGAAGAATCATTGGAAGAAGTGACACGAACCTTGATTACTGTTACGTGTAGATGGTCGACAAATTTGCTGATTTGTTTATGTTGCAGAGGTATTTTCTCTAGGTGAAGGAACACACAGTGCTGTCAGTATGTCCACACTAATCAATCTTGCACGTTGATGTTGCGCAATTATATTAGCAGTAACATCTTGCTGAATTGTTCTCCTTTGTTCCTCCATGAGTTCCTCTATTTTTTGTATCTTTTCCTGCATTTGCTTCACTGCGTCAGTTGTGGTATTTAAAATAACCCCCCGTCAATACAATCTTAGACGTCTTGGATGTTCAAGACCCATGACAGAAGAAAATGACTCAATAGAATCACCACTATCTGCACTTTGTTCTTTTTCAATTTCCTCCATTTTAGCCAAACAAAGATAATTCAATAATAAGATATATATATATATATATATATATAAATTATGAACAAATAACATATTTAAAATAAGAGTACAGTTACATAATGTTCGTACGATTTTACTAATTGTGTCTTCGATCGAGTCTTTATATGAACGCTCGGGGTGTCTTTCTCTTGTGACAACAAAGAGCTCCTTAACTGATACATAACTTTCTTTTTTTTTCTCCTTGTCACAAGAAAGAAATGTCATCAAAAATCAATTTAAAATAACAAGTTAAGATTTGATAAAGATCTAGCAGAAAACATACTCAATCATTTCAGATTAAACCAAATCTTATTTTGCCATAAGTGTGTGGATTCTTCGACTTTTTTCGATTCCTAGTATTGGTTTCAACCATTTTCTGCAAATAAATAAATTAAAAAAATAGACCATCTGATCTAAAATAACTAACTGAATATAAGAGAGTAAAAAAGGTGGCAGCAACATCAGTATAACAGTAGAAAAGACAAAAAAAAAAGCTTCAATAGCCATATCGCAATAGAGAACAAAATTTAAAATTTCCAAAATTAATATTACCTTGAATTTATCAAAGTCCCAATATTTGAAGAGTTCCTTTAATTGACATTCTGGAACATAAGGAGGCTTTTTTTGCCATTAGATCTTCATCATGACTAGAACTTGACTTGTAACATAATTTCTTCAACTCATATTTATGCCTTCTCCAAGACGATCCAATTACTTCTAAAGCCCATTTTGTCGCAGCATCAGGTATATCATATTTTTCCTATATTGTGATTTCATTAGGCTAGTGAAATAATTTTAATAAGCAATCAACATTAGTAATTTCAAACCTTAGTATATGCCCATATATCATCTTTTTTGTCCAAATACCTCCAATTCAATATGTCTAAAGGGAAAAGATTGCATTTCTCGCCAATGTGCCAAGAAAGTTGCTTAACTCTACAACAACATCATTTCTTCCATGGACCATCATTCTTGCTAGATCTTTTCTTTTTAACCTTTCCAAATACATTATTAAATTCACGCAACTCTTAGAATTTCTATGCCAGATAATGAAGTAGGTGCACTTTTATGATCCTCTTTTTCATCAAATGATTTCTTATCTCTTCGAAAAGGATGGTTTGGAGGCAAAAATGCTCGATGACCCATATAATACATCTTACGATTATGGTTGAGATATTGAGAGCAAGTACCATAGTTACAAGTAGGGCATGCCCATCTCCCCTTGGTGCTCCATCCAGAAAGCATTGCTAATGCTGAAAAATCACTAATTGTCCACAATAAAGTTGCATGTAATGAAAATGTTTCGTTAGTTACAACATCATATGTTTCCACTCCCACTTCCCAAAATTCAATCAACTCCCCAATTAGTGGTTGAAGGTACACATCTATATCCTTTCCTGGAGACGAATGGTCTGTGATGATCATTGACAACATTATATATTCTGACTTTAAGCAAATCCATGGAGATAGATTATAGTAGATTAACATAACTGGCCATGTGCTATGAGAGATTCTCAGAGTTCGAAATTGATTAAAACCATCACTTGAAAGACCCAATCTAACATTGAGAGGAGCATTAGAGAAGTCTTGATATAAAGAATCAAAAAGCTTCCAAGCTTCTCCATCAGTAGGATTTCTTATATACTCATCATTTGGTCGTTCAGTAATATGCCATCTTGTAGCAACAGATGTCTCGGAACACATAAATATCCTCTGAAGCTTAGGTTTTAAAGGAAAGTACCTTAAAACCTTTGCTAGAATTTTAGTATTCTTATTGGTTAAATCATTACAAACATTTTTCCATCTAGATGTCCCACACTGAGAGAAATTATCTAGCTTGGCATTGTCTTTCCAGAATAACATGCAATTGTTGGGACAATCATGAATTTTTTCATAATTAAGACCCAAATCATTCATCACCTTTTTAGCCTTATTAAAAGACTTGGATATCTGAGCAAATGGAAATGCCTCTTTTAACAAGTCTAACAAGTCTGAAAATGTTACATTACTCAACCCATGGATGCATTTAAACAAGAACAGTCGAATGGTGAAACTCAGCTTTAAAAAATTCTTACACTCTAGATACAACTCTATTTTCCCTTCCTCTTCTAATTTAAAAAACCTCTTTGCATCTTCTGATGGTCCCTCTCTCACTCCTTCATGCCTCTGGTCACCTTCTAAATTTTCAAAAACATCATGAAGTAGTCTATCTATGTCATCATGCATGTCAGATCTTTCATCATCAGTATTTTAATGTGACTTATTATTTGACAGTCCTTCTCCATGAAAAATCTAATTGGTGTATCCACCACGAGCAAATCCAAAAGCAATCAAGTGATTCTCTACCATACTTTGATAATGCCAATAATGATTAAAACATTTTTTGCAAGGGCATAATATTTCATTTTCTTAGGAAGCTTTTTCAAATGCTTTATCAAGAAAAGTATGTCACTCCACGTTCATATGCATCGGTGGATCTTGGGAGATTCATCAAACTTTTATCACTAATATCCATTGGATATCCTATGTGACATAAATTAAATATAAAAATTAGAATTCAACTAGTGAATTTCACAGCATTAGAACAATTCGATTCCAACTATGACTTACAACTATAATGTCAAGCTCCAACGTAGAACCTTAAAAGTAGAAAAAATGTGCATATGTGAACTATTGACGTTCACAACTATATTTTTTGGCTATGAAACTAACTGCAGCTTATGAGAGGAAGCTTGTAGCATTGCATTTTAATGACATAAGTTGACAAGAAAAAGTATGAGTATTTAAAAAAAGTAAATCATACTCATCTATAAAAACAGTTAACAAGATACATTCACATATGTAAAATAAGAGTTTACCTATGCTAGAAGTAAGAGCCTAACTTTCAACAACAATTTTTACAATAGTTGACTGCACAAGTCCTACAACAGTAAAAAGCATCAATATACATCAGTAAGTCATTTGTGAGATGAAATTTAGTACGCCACAATTAGTACTCCAATTATAAAAATAATAATGTTCAATTATGCATTGTACAGGTCAACATGCTAAGAACTCAAACACGAAGGAGTGTTGAAGGTGGAAGTGACAAAATGAAAAAGAAATGGTGGGGAAGGAGGAACAACACAAGGTTGTACTAAATCAAATTGCCTTATTGAGTTGGATCAATGTTTTTGCTTTACATACCAAGGCAAGTGATGTGCAATGATCAAGTTTGTATAAAAGTGAACGGGGATGTTAGTACAATGTGAGATTCGTAGTAGTATGTAATTTGATATAAGTGTTTCTGTAAAGTTAATCATTGTTTATGATACTCAAATCATATTTGTGTTGAACAACTAATTTTTTTCAACAGCAAAGATAGCGTTATAAATATTATATTTTATGGAAATGGAAATTGATGGTTATGCTAGGAACAATTAGAATAGATTGGTGAAGCAGAAATGATGACATACAAATAAAATATGACAACCATACTAGGTAATATAAAGGGGAGCCTTGGAGCAGTGGTGACGTTGTCCTACAGTAAAATCTAATCGAGAAAAAAGAAGAAAATAAATAGCATACTTACAGGATAACATCAGCACAACCAAAGTGGCTGTTGTAGATAACAATCTTTTTTCCTATAATACAGAAAACCAACCAGGAAGAGCAAAATGAGACTCTTCTTTTTTTTCTATAATACAGGAAAACCAAGAAACAAGAATGAAAGGAGAAGATATTTCACACAAAAGACAATAAGCATGACCATAAAAGCTTTTGAAATCATGGTTAAATCGGAGAAGAGTAAGTATTTTGCTGAATTGCGGAGAGAGAGACATATATACTGCAATGTTACATGAAAAGTATCATCTCAAATCACTACAACGTATCAATATTTGGGTAAAAACATACTGCCACTATTCTTAATCTTGATTAGATGCAGCTTAACTTTTATCTATTGAGTAGCGAATTCTTCTAATATTCATCAGATTGCAAGCAAATTTCTCTAAAATGATTCCAGAATTATGTAGCTTAAACACCTAAAAATAAAAACCATAATCACCTAAACAAATATTAGAACTTAAATTTTCAAAAACTACTTCCAAAACCTATGAGCAAAAGCTAGCTAAATCTATTTAGTCGCGAACTTCTTCCTATATTCACCAACAACTATGAATGTTATGTGAGTTCTTTTACAGTAATTCACGAATTATGCAACTTAAACACCTAAAAACGAAACCATAATCATCTAAAATAGGGAGAGAAAATGAGAACAGGAAAGACGAACACATTGATTCATATCAGAATCATTAATTTTCTACATTTTTAGTGGATTTTATTTAAAAAAATATGCAGTTTCTCTGAAAAAGCCCTAACTTATCATTTTTGCAACAACCATTTTCAAATTTGAGGTACAGACTTTAAAATACAAACAAATTAAATCAAATACATGAATTTGCAAAAAATAACATCTACTTCATAGAAACTCACTTGTGTATTTCAAAAACCTTTTCATGGATTTATAATATTATAGAGCAAAAGCTCTTTTAAAAACCCTTCACAAAAAGACAAAGAAAACCGAAATAGAATATAGTACATAAAATACCATACCTTTTGTAAAGATAAAACCACAAAGAATGACAACAACTAATCTGCTAAACTTTTGCAGATGGTGCTCTCGACGAAGATGAGCTCTTTCTGGATACGAAGAGGAGCTCTTGCTCGAGCAAAGATAAGCACTTAACAGGAGATGAAGCTTTGTGAAGAGAAATCCTTTTGCATGTCTCTGATTTTTTAGAAAATTAGGAAATTTCCAAAGGAAACTCCTTGAAGAGAGAAACCCTATATCTTGGTCTTTTAGACTTCTAGAAAAGACCAGAGCATATATTCGCGGGCTTATAAATTATTTGGTGGGAAATATATTTGGGAAGTGGTATTATAATATGTTTTAATAGTAGCTGTTGCTATAGAGTTTGATGTTGCAACGGTATAAATAATTGTTGCAACAAAAACCTCTATGGCTACGATTTTGGACTATTGCAACGATTTATTTTAATAAGTGTTGTGTTTGGTCAAAGGTTCTATGGCAATGGTTAAAACTGTTGCTAAAAAGTATTTATAGCAACAGTTATTTAACCATTGCATAATTGTTGTTGCCATAAGCCATATTTCTTGTAGTGTTTTATTATCATTTTAAAACTTTTACGTTTTATTTTCACAACATTTTTCTTTTTAATTCATTGCTAAGGCATCACTGATTTTTCTTGCACCCAGTAAACATATTTTTCTCTTTTTCTAAGTATCACTAACTTTCCCCCTCATTTTGTGTTTTACCCTTACACTAGCAACCGTCAACTTGGGATTTTGGCTTGAGTCGAGGTGCACAATATCCAACCTAGGAACTAGGGCCACTTTTGGTAGCCACCTCAACTTAGCTTTTTGTCTTAGTCAAGGGGCACAATGTTCAAAGAAGGACTAGGGCCAGTTTAAGGATGTTACATCTAATAAGGCTAGGTCACTTAGGGTTTTACAAAGAAAAGTTACATGTAAGGCTCAAATATTAGGATAAAAGGATATTTCACACATTTGGTTGGTTATTTAGGCTAAGTGGACTACTATGAAAAGTGGCCTAAGATCCTTTCCCAACAAACTAGCCTACAGTCTAAATCAGAGTAACAATGGAAGTTCTGAATTGAAACACAATACATGAATTTAGCAAAGTAAGCTTATACTCACATGGCACTGATTACACTATCAATGCAGACTCTTAGATCAATGCAAGTTCTGAATTGAAACACAATACATGAATTTAGCAAAGTAAGCTTACACTCACATGGCACTAATTACACAATCAACACAGACTCTGAGATCATGTTTTTCATCTCAATTTTAAACCCACTTATCAGAACAAGCACGGTCAACACAATTAGACATGCATGGTTGCTATCTAGACTAACTAATCAAAATTTTGGTGGGTATCCTTTCTCACCAAAAGAAGAACAAAAACACATATATTCCATAGATATTAGTAATATATGCTACCAATACTATCTAAACATCCTAAATATGCTGGTCCAACAGAAAGTAAATATCCATGGGTAAAAAGAACATAGGCAAGAAAACCCCTAGGCTTCAAAATTTAGGATAGGTATAGGCCAAGGCTACTTAGACTTTATTGAGGCCTATAACTACCAACACCCTATAAAAAAAGATGTGTATTGTCCTCAATGCACACAAAAAATGCAAAATAAAGTACCAGGATCAAAAAGACATACCTGGGCGCCTAAGCGCTGGTGTGTACCTTGGGTTTCCTCCCAAAGAACCTCTTATTTATTGTCGCGACATGAAATAGACAACTTGGGTCCTTGGACTTCACCAAGTGTCCATGATCCCTCATTAAATTCCCTGGAAGGATCAGTGGTGCTCTCATCACTACTACTAATAACCATCTTATATCTTTCAGTATTCTTTAGGTTCTATACTATATTGTTGGGCAATGTGCATTTTTGGCACTGACTGAGTTGAGATGACACTTGACCAAACTGTTGTCCCAGTCTTTTGATAGTGACAAAATGAGATTCAATTTATTGTTTTATATTGGAGATTTCAGACTTAATCCCCCTCAAGGTCTCATCCTATGTTTTAACCTTCCTCAACAGTTGGTCAAGCATCTCCTCAACTCGGGGATTGATGGTATTCATATCTTGATTGCGAGAGGGGTACAAAACAACTATTTACGTAGTCATCTTTGTGATCTCAGTCTATATATCTTTTCTATCCCCTCTGCCTGGCATGGTAATCTTCATGGTTGCTTCTAGCACTAAGTAGTTCCTGCATCTTCTTTATTAGCACCTCCATGTTGGCATTATTCTGCACAAGCGCTTGTATGATGTTCTCATTTATCCTTGTTTATTTTGAAGTTATGCCGACCGTTCCCAAGCTTTTGGTAGAAGGCTTACCTTGGTTCCCAAATGTAATTCAGCTTGGCCGCCATATCCAGGTGCTCAACGATCTTTGTGAATGCTTGATATAAGAACATGCCCCCCAAAATGGTATCAGCATATGCTTGGATATTTGCATCTAGTACATGGTAGAAGATCTCAACAAAGGCATCATCATCAATTTTGTGGTCTGGGACACTTCTCAACAACTTTGTGAACCGCTCCAATGTAGTATTAATCGAGTAACCAAGAAGTTGCTCAAAGTTGTTGATTTGATATTTCAGCTTGAGGTTCTTCGATCTGAGGAAGTACCTCTACAACGAGGCCTTCTGCAACTCACCAACTGGTGATCGAACTCTGTGGGAGCTCGGATAGCCAGAGTGTTGCATTGCCTATTAGAGATAAAGGAAAAAAACAAAGTCCCACAACATCCATAGGCAGATTCTGTGTTGCCATCACACTCTTGCAGACAAATGCAACATTGTATAGATGACTATGCAGATCCTCTAATGGTAGGCCGGTGAACAACCCACAATTCTGCAGTATTTGAAGTAACCCACTCGAAACCACTAACTTTGTGTCAGCCGGTAGAGGTGGTAACACAATAGTTGTAGTAACCTCCATAGCCATAGGGTTCAGGAGATATTGGTTTCACTGATAATCTTAGGCATTGAAGTCCTGTGGCTGTGGAGAAATGTCTTCAAGAGGACGTGGGTTATCATTATTTGCATTCTCATTCTCGTTTTGCTTCAGGGTTGCATTTGCCACGTTGTTTGTATTATCTTGGGCAATCCTTCTTAGTCTTTTATGGAACTCTGCGACAAATGGAGTCAAGGGTATGCCTCGACTTCGTGTATGCGCATACACTACACCTATATTGTATAAGAAAACAAAAATAATAATAAACATAAAATGAGGGAAATAAGGATTGATTCTCAAATTACTTGAATTAGACAAGTCTAGCCATATTCCCGGCAACGCCGCCAAAATTTTGATGTCGCCTAAGCTACACCACCTTTTTGAGGCTAAAGAGGTGGTTGTCAAGATATACAACCTAACCAAGGTTAGGGTCGAACCCATAGAAAAATATGGTAGACTTAGAAGAACTCAATGCAATTCGGGTTGATTAACTATCTAATCTCCCCAAAGGGGCGGTTTTTATGAAAACTATAAGAAGTAATCCTAAACTAAGACAAGTGTTAAACCAATATGAAGAGGAAATAGGGTATTGTGTTCCCCATAATTCCCTAACTCAGTATTACCAGATAATTGAATTCTTTTCCAGAGTGTAGCATGCAGAACGGTATGTTAAGTTCACCATACCCTTTGGCCCAGGCGAGGAGGCAAATTTCACTACGTGATTTGGTCAATCTCCACAGTGTGAAATTACTAACCCTTACCTATTGTTCCAGTACAATCTCCCATTGGTCCAGTTCGGTTGATTAGATGAGAAACATCAATCAAATCCTGCTAATTAATCTCTTTTACTATTCATTACTACCTTGATCGAGTCAGTAACACTATGCAGGTTCTAATTTTGGCCAACATTAGAAAGAATTCAACACGAGGAGGATTAATTAATACATGCTTGCACACTTTTCAAGAATTACGAATTATCCGATTTTACTTTGTTAATTCTTCATGGTTCCCACAACCCTATTCGTGGATTTAGCTACTCATGATCAGTACAAATGCAAGATTTATGAATTTGAAAAACATAATTGAGCACTTATACAAGAGAATTAAGCACAAGAAATCAAAACTCTTCAATGAGAATCACAAGATTGAAATTTAAAAGATGAAATAAAGTTTACCAAGTGTTTCTCAAGCTCTATCACGTTCTACTACTTATTTTATATTGTTCCCTTAAGAAAAATAACCTAAAAACCTATTTATAGTATTTAAAATACAAAACCAAAATGAAATAGGATAATTGCGTCGAAAGGATCTATGATGGTCTTTGTGGGCCATATAACAGTTTACAGCCTGTAATTGGGCTTTCGTGGACTCATTCTTCACTTCTGGGGCTATCTTCTACGACACCCCTCTATGGCCCGTACAAAGTTCTACGACCCATAGGGGGTTACGTCTGATTGAGTTTTAACAAATCCCTAATTTTTTATCGTCCGGGCACGATACCAAGTCTTCGGCTCGTAAATTCTTCTATGACTCGTCTGCGTGTTCGTAGAATCAACTTCAAAAATACACCTCTCACTAGAATTGTACAAAAACAAGCTTTATGGGCTATAGAATCCTCTACGGCCCGTAAAGCGTCTCGTGAAACTTCACTTTTACCAACTTCTATACACTTTGCCCAAAATATTGTGCCAACCCTGAAATCCTGCAAAATAAAAATAAAAACACATCAAATTTTATAACAACGCTTTGAAAACACACAAAATTCTATGTTTTGAGCATCAAAAGTGTTTTATTTTAACTGCACATCACAACACATGTATATGGTAGCCATTACCAAAATGTTCGGGTTGTAAGAAATGGTTACATATTGATATGGTATGATATGATATTGGAAATCCTTCTAAACTAACCGGGTCATAAGGAAGGTGTCCATCCACCGAAATGGATGTGTCGTAAGGTGTGATGTAGATTACACTTGGCAAGTAATCTTGTTCTACCGATGGGAGGTCTTTATAGGAATATTTCCTATAATAGCTCGCATGAGTTTGATTTTTAGGTTGTAGTCCATCCCCAAAATATATGAGCATTATGGCATTTCATGCATCAGGGATTTCATGGCATATTGTTATACTACTCTTGATATATGTAATTCTTTCTATATTATTTGGCCTTTTCCTCTAACATTGAATGAAGGTTCAATAAGTCATCTGCATTACAAGCCCACATACTTAGTAAATTCAGACGTACTAACACATATGTTTGCCTTCATGATCTAACCATGTAGGGACCGAGGACTACCTTCATCCATCATACAATAGCTAGCGTAGATCTTGGGATACTTGTTATGCTGATTCCTACCTTCCAAGGACAAACCATCATTCCTCTACCTATGGATCTTTTGTTTATGTTATTTACTTTGAGGGTGAGCTCGGGATATGTCTTGGCCCCTATCCTATCCAATGATTAGGGGCATTGAGTGACATCTTATAGGCTCTTTTACATTTATATGCAAAATGTTGTATTCGATGATTTTAATTATGGTTATGGCTATCTATTGGATATCGTTATGTGGAAGGATTATAAATATTTTGATATGCTTTTATGTTATGATGTGAAAGATCCTAAGTCCTGAATCACCCTCATGGAGTGATTCATTCTTACCCGCCCCTAAGCCTTTATGTGATATGTGTCATATAGATTCATGTTAATCCCTTTCCCTATGATATCCCCACAGCATGAGTCCTATGTTCCTGTCCCTAAGAACAATGTGTTTAATATTTGTATACACTTCCAAACGGATGATGTGAATATGAATACTTTGAGGCTTATTTCGGGACTCTCAGGTTCCTATTCGCCATGTCACTCCTAGACCTTAGGTACAGATCGTGACAAGCATGGTATCAGAGCACTAGGTTTGTAAATGATCCTCGGAATCCAACATGTCATGTCGAGTAGTCATATTCATGTGGGTGAAGTGCACCACACCTATGAATTGGAGGCTATGATGGAGTTCTAGGAATTGTCTCATTTCTTCATGTCTTATCTCGTGCTTTAGGCCGTATGTTTGGTTTCCTTATCCTGATGGTGTCCTTGCTACATTATAGAAGATTCCTACACAAAAGAGCTCCCCTACCACGACCGACCCCGGCTAATGAGGGCTAAGCTCCACAAGGGCCTATATAAGAGCCTATCTCTAATGGTGAATTTTGTACGCCCTTTGCTATGCTTGCCCAGGTGGTGACTACTCAGACAAGGCAGGATAATCTTCCTCGGGATCCCACTCCTGCTGCTAGGGTAAGAGATTTCACTTGCATGAAACCTCTGGAATTTTATGGGTCAAAGGCTGATGAGGATGCTCAAGAGTTCATTGATAAGCTCACTAAGGTGTTGGCTGTTATGAGAGTCACTTTTGAGGAGAAAGTTAAGTAGGGTACTTATCAGTTGAAAGATGTTGCTAAGTGTGGTACACTCTATGGTTGATGGAGAGGGTTTGTCGTAATGTTGTAAATTGGGAAGAGCTCAAGTTTGCATTTCTGGATTATTTCTTCCCACTTGAACTTAGGGAAGCCAAGATGACAGAGTTTATCGACCTCAAATAGGGTAGCATAAGTATGAGGGACTATGCCCTCAAGTTCACAAAGCATTCCAAGTATACTCCTATGCTTTTGGCTAAGCCCTGTGCAAGTATGAACAAGTTTATTTGTGGGACCTCTGACTTGGTTGTGAAAGAATGTCGTACAACTATTCTTATTTGGGATATGGACATCTCCAGGCTCATGGTATATGCTGAACATATTGAAGAAGAAAAGCTCAAGGAGAAGAGGGTGCATGATATTAAGAGGGCCCGTTATGATGGTGGGTTCTCAACTCCAAGGGTTGTGGTTATGGCACTTCCAACAGGGCCAAGGTTCTACTGCTCGAGTTGCTAATGCTAGGGTTCCTTCTCTGAAGGCACCGGTTCTTGGTAGGGCATTGTTTACCTAGTGTGACAAGTGTGGGAAGAATCACTTGGGTGCTTGTTGGAAGGAGTTGGGTGCATGCTATGGATGTGGTGATAAGAACCACAAGGTTGCTGATTGTCCTAAGGTTACTCAGAAGGGTCAAGTCAAGTGGCTCAAGGTGGTCAAGGCCAGCAAAGAGCTCCCCAAGGTGTTTCCCCAAGAAATAATAGGTTCTATGTTTTGCATGCTCGCCAGGAAGTTGAGGGGGCTCTGAATGTTGTGGTATGTTGAATTTCTTTAATTACGATAATTATGCTTTTCTTGATCCGGGTGCAAATTTGTCTTTTATGACTCCTCTATTGGCTATTAAGTTTGGTTTGAATCCTAAAATCTTGAGGGAGCCTTTTTTAATCAATACTCCCGTGGGTGAATCTATCGTTGCTCATAGGGTTCCCCTATCTCTGTATTGTATAAAGTCTTCTCATGTGATCTTTTGGAACTTGAGATGTTTGATTTTAATGTGATTCTCGATATGGATTAGTTGTACGCTTCATATGCCTATATAGATTATAGAACTCAAAAAGTCAGGTTCTAATTTCTAGATGAGCCCATTCTTGAATGGAAGGGTAGTGACTTCGCTATTAAAGGTTTGTTTATTTTCTACCTTAAGGCCCGCAAGATGACCTCGAAGGGGTGTATCTATCATATTGTGAGAGTCAAAGATGTGGAGTTCGGTCACCTACTCTTGAATTGATCCCGATGGTGAATGAGTTTCCAGATGTGTTTCTCGAAGACTTGCCTAGTATTCCTCCCCAAAGGGAAGTAGACTTTGGCATACATCTACTCCCAAATATTCAAGCTATCTCTATCCATCCTTATCATATAGCACTAGTTGAGTTGAAGAAGTTGAAGGATCAGTTGAAGGAATAGTTGAGGAAAGGCTTCATTAGGCCAAGCATATCTCTATGGAGTGCTCCGGTGTTATTTATAAGAAAAAAAGATGGATCCCTTCGGATGCGCATTGATTATATGTAATTAAATAAGGTAACCATTAAGAATAAGTATTTGTTGCCAAGAATCAACGAATTGCTTGATCAAGTTCAAGGGGCCACCAATTTCTCAAAGATTGACCTCCGTTCCGGCTATCATCAAGTTGATGTTAGGGAGTGTGATATTCCCAAGATGTCTTTTCATACTAGGTATTGGCATTTTGATTTTGTGGTGATGTCATTGGTCTGACTAATACTCCAGTCATGTTTATGAATCTTATGAATTGGGTGTTCAAGCAATTCTTACTAGTTTTGTCCTTGTCTTCATCAATGATATCCTTATTTGTTCCGAATGTGAGCGGGAGCATATTGGTCATTTGAGGTTCGTTCTTCAGACTTTAAGAGAGAAGAAGTTGTATGCTAAGTTTAGCAAATGTGAGTTTTTGTTGGGTGAGGTAGGTTTTCTTGGTCATGTGGTGTCCGGTGATGGTAGTAAGGTTTACCCGATAAAGGTTGAGGCCGTGAAGAATTGGCCTAAAAAATTGACTCCTTTTGATATTCAAAGTTTTTGTGGGTTAGCTAGTTATTATAGAAGGTTTATGGAATGATTTTCATCTGTTGAATCTTCATTGACCAAGTTGACTCAAAAGAAGGCAAAGTTTGTACGATCGGATGAGTGTGAGAAGAGTTTTCAGACTTTGATTGATTGCCTTACATTATCTCCTGTTTTGATCTTACCAGCTGGCTTAGATGGGTTTGTTGTGTATTGTGATGCTTCCGAATTAGGTTGGGTTGTGTAGTTATGCAACAAGGTAAGGTGATAGCTTTTGTGTCAAGGAAATTGAAGATGCATGAGCATGATTACACGACTCATGATCTTGAGTTAGCAATGGTGGTGTTTGCCTTGAAGATTTGGAGATACTATTTGTATGGGGTGCATGTTGATATTTTCACCGATGACAAGATTTCGCAATATGTGTTCAATTAAAGGTATCTTAGCTTGAGGCAAAAGAGATGGTTGGAACTCCTTAAGGACTATGATATGTGTGTACAATATCATCCCGACAAGGCAAATATTGTAGTCGATGCTCTTAGTAGGCTATCTATGGGAAGTGTGGCTTATGTTGATGAAGGAAAGAGATAGTTGGCAAAAGATGTTCACCGTTTGTCTAGATTGGGTGTTAGATTGGCTAACTTTGATGATGGTTGTATTCATGTTTAGAATAGGGCCAAATTTTCTATGGTGGTTGATGTTAAGGCTAAGAAAGATCTAGATCCATCATTAGTTGAGTTGAAGAAGTTGGTTGCTGAAAAGCAGATTAAGGTATTCTCCCAAGGGGAGATAGTGTGCTTCAATACCAAGATCAGTTGTGTGTTCCGAATGTGGATGATCTTAGGAGGGTGATCATGAGTGAAGCCCATAACTCTCATTATTTTGTTCACCTTGGATCTATTAAGATGTATCGGTATTTGAGGGAAGTGTATTAGTGGCATGGTATGAAGAAGGTTACAGCCAAGTTTGTATCGAAATGTCCTAATTTTCAACAAATGAAAGTAGATCAAAAAAAGCCCAGTCGTTTGACTCAAGATATTGAGACTCCTACTTGGAAGTGGGAAAATGTGAGCATGGATTTTGTGGTTGGTTTGCCTCGGACTTGAAGGCAATTTGACTTAATTTGGGTTATGGTTGACCGAATGACTAAGTCGGCTCATTTCTTACCGATCAAGACTCCCTTTAGTCCCAAATATTATGCAAGGTTGTACATCCAAGAGTTGTTGAGGTTGCATGGGGTGCCTAGGTCTATCATATCGGATCATCGCACCCAATTTACTTCTCACCATCAGAGGTTGTTTCAAAGAAGAGTTGGTAATAAGGTAAAGTTGAGTATGCCTTTTCATTCTCAACCCGATGGACAAGCCGAGAGGACAATTCAAACTTTGGAGGATATGTTGAGGGCTCGTGTATTAGAATTTGAAGGTAATTTGGATGATCATCTTAAACTCATTAAGTTTGCTTATAATAATAGCATACATGCTAGCATTTGTATGGCACCGGTTGAGGTTGTGTATGGTAGGAGATGTAGATCTCTGGTAGGGTAGTTTGAGTTTGGAGAGATGGCTTTGATTGTCCTGGGTTACTTGTCGGAGGCTATGGAGAAGGTGAAGTTTATTAGGGAGACGTTGAAGACGGCCCAAAAATGCCAAGGGTCCTATTCGGATGTCAGGAAGAGGGATCTTGAGTTTCATGTTGGTTATTGGGTGTATGTTAAGATCTCACCTATGAAGGTTGTAATGAATCTTTGAAAAAAGGGCAAACTAAAAGGTGATGTTTATTAGGGAGACGTTGAAGACGGACCAAAAATGCCAAAGGTCCTATTCGGATATTAGGAAGAGGGATCTGGAGTTTCATGTTGGTTATTGGGTGTATGTTAAGGTCTCACCTATGAAGGTTGTAATGAATCTTTGAAAAAAGGGCTAACTAAGTCTGCGGTATCTAGGTCCTTATGAGATTTTTGAGTTGAATGGGAATGTGGCTTATAGGTTGGATTTGCCTTCGGATGTGATTTTTACTCACCCGGTTGTTCGTGTGTCCATGTTGAGGAAGTTGGTTGGTGATCCTATTACCATTGTGCCTTTGGAAGGTGTTGAGGTTGAGGAGAACTTGTATTATGAGGAAGTTCTGGTTAAGATGTTTGATAGGCAAGTGAAGCAGCTTCGTAACAAGGATGTGGCTTCGATTAAGGTGCTTTGGAGGAATCAACATGTAGAGAGTGCTACGTGGGCGGCAAAGTTGGATATGATGAAATGATATCGCTATCTTTTCCAATCTACTCAAGCTTAAGGTATTACCTTTTTCCTTCTTCATGTGGTCCTAATTTGTTCACTTTTGAGTTTCATGGCACGACATGCATATTCGTGCACCAAAATGTTTTTTATGATGTTTTGAATGATTTGAATACGTTTTGATATGAGTTTTAATGTCTTTAGGATTTTCAAGTGATGAAATACGAATTGTAACTTATCTTTTGATGTTTCATGTTCTAAGTCAAGCCTTGTTCTAGCACATTCAAGGACGAATGTTTCCAAGTGGGAGATGATGTAAGGACCAAGACTTTATACGACCATAATAGAGTTTCAAAATATGGTTTTGGAAAATTTTCGACCAAGGTCATGCTTGACGAAAGCTTTCACAGTCTAGGTGAGGCTATACATACCGTGTGGAGGCTCGTTGAAGTGGCCATTGGCCTTGTGGGGGAAGTGTTTGCCTTGACATGGAGGTTTGATACTATGGCATACCACACGTAGACCCCACATGGCCCGTTTGAGGCTTCACGGTCAGTGTGGTGGACCGTACGGTAGCCTTGGTCTTGAAAATCCATATTTCTTATCCAAGGCATTTCACATGGACCCTCTCACGAATTGTATGGTCCTTCACGGTCCGTGAGGCCCTTTCGTATAGTTGCCGGAGTGGAAGTTTTCTAATTATTGGATCACCTTCTCGGAACTTTTTCGTAAAGAACTTTTTTCTAAGTGAAGTGGTATGGAGGAGGCATACAGTCTGTATGCCTTGGTACAGACCGTGAAGCCATTCAATATGGGCCTACGTTGAAATTTTCTAAGTATGAGATTACCGTCTCGGACCTTCGTTAGTGGACATTTTTTTAAGTGGTGGATCGGGAGAAAGTATACGGATCGTATACTTTATCACAGGCTGTATACCTCTCCATACGGACCTTGGCAATATTTTCCTATTCATTTCATTTATGGCGTTTTTCGTAATTATGATTTCTCCTATGAGTATTTTGTGACTTTCTATGCAGCCTAAAGACATTCAAATGACTTATACTTTATTTCTCTCATTAAAATTAACTCTTACACTTCGAATAATATTTAACTTTGTCCTAAGAACTCTCTCAAAGAACTCTTGTGAAGCCTAAGCTTGGGAATCAAGGGAAGGCTCTTTCTTCATAAAATTTCTTCTTGAATCTTCTGTATTAGCTAAGGTATGTGGGATTGATTCTTAGTCCATTTGAACCAAGAAGACCCAAACTCTTTTGACTTGAATTTCATGAAATTTTGCTTACTTTAAATATGGGTTTTGAAGATTATTGTTTATTGCATTCAATTGATGTGTGGGCTATGCTTAATTGTTGATTTTAAATTGATTTAATCCCTAACATCTTGAATTACATGATTATTATGGATATTGGAATATGCATTATCCATTTAAAGTTTGATTTAAGCATGGGTAATCAATATTATGATTTGAATGTGGATTTTACTTATGGATATACTTGTATTTCATATTGAATTGTTGATTCAACATTGAATCTATATTGTCCATTGCTATTCACATATCATTCATGGCTTATGGATTCAGGAGCATTGAATTTATAAAATAATGAAGTGGTTTAAATTCAAATATGTTTATGTATACGATTTTGATAACATTATGGTTATGACAAGAATATGATCACATAAATGTCTATTGTTACTGGCTCTTTGAGCATGTTGGGTGCTTGCACCATATTGTTAAGTGAATGAGCTATTCCTATGCATGAAAAGTGTGGATTGAATTGTGATTTGGCTTTTTAGCCCAAGTATGAATAATTATGAAGAATGTTTGTCTTTTAAGCCTAAATGTTCATTTAATTTGAAATGACTATTGCCTCTTTTAGAAGAATGTATTTGTATAAGTATTCTCGTGGGATGTTTGACTTAGCACCGATGGATTGAGGGCGTCAGGGCTATCCCCAAGGGTCCTCTCCCTTCCCTTGAACTATGTGCCCACATAGGTATATGGTAGCAATTATTGAAATGACACGGTTATAATGAATGGTTACACATTAATATGGTATGATATGATAATGGAAATCCTTCTGAAATGCCCGGGTCGTAAGGAAGGTGTCCATCCACCGAAATGACTGGGTCGTACGGTGTGATGTAGATTAATCTTGGTAGGTAATCTTCTCCTAGCTATGGGAGGTCTTCGTCAGACTAATTCATGTAATAGCTCGCATGAGTTTGTTTTGTTGGTTATAGTGTATCCCCACTATATATGGGGATTATTGCATTTCATGCATTACGGATCTCATGGCATATTGTTGTACTACTTCTCTTGGCATATGTAACTCCTTCTATATTACTTGCCCTTGAAATCTCACATTGAATGTAGGTTTGATAAATCATATGCATAGTATGCCCGCATACTTAGTACATTCAAACGTACTAACACATACTTTTGCCTATATGATCTGAGCATGTTGGGACCGAGTACTACCTTCATCTACCATATGACGACTAGCTTGGATTTTGGGATACTTGTTGTGGTGAGTCCTATCTTCCATGGACAAACAATCATTCTTCTACCTATGGTGCTTTTTTTTTTATGTTATTACTTTGAGGGTGAGCCCAAGACATGTCTTGGCCCCCTTCCTATTTTATGACAAGAGACATTGTTGGACATCTTGCAGACTCTTTTGTGTTTATATGCTAAGTGTTGTATTCAGAGATTTTGATTATGGTTATGGCTTTCTATTGCATATTGTTATGTGGATTGATATGAATATTTTAATATGCTTTTATGTTATGATGTCAAAGATCCTAAGTCTCGAATTGCCCCCATACAGTGAGTCATACTTACCCGCCCCTTAGTTTTTATGTGCTACGTGTTATGTGAATATCTATGTTAATCCAATTCCCTATGACATCCCCATAGCATAAGTCCTACTTTTCCGTTCCTTAGAACTATGTGTTTACTATTTGTATACGCTTCCGAACCGATGATGTGAATATAGATACTTTGAGGCTAGTTTGGGGACTCTCAGGTTCCCATTCGCCATGTCACTCCTAGACCCTAGGTTCGGGTCCTGACATGGCCCTAAACTCATCATTGATGACTTGGTCCAATTGAGGGACTTGAGGAACTTGAGGTGCAGGGGGAACTTGTTCCTCCTTATCATTTTCTACTCTATGCAATGGAGCACGTCGTGGAGCCATTTCTGAAAATAACAAAACATACGCATTAGGATACGAGAGTTTTGATGGCACAACATATCTCACAAAGAAGCGAGCTTTTACTAAATGCCACATGGCCTCTCGCTTATAGGTGTAGCGCGCTTCAAACCCATGGACAAGACTCTACTAGACGCAACATGTTGGATTCACTAGGATGATTTCAAACCATGTGCTTTAATAAGCATATTTTCCACAATCTGGACTTAGGGCCTGGCCATGACACGTTGAATGTGACATCTGAAGGCATCCCATTCAAGCTTCGTGTTCGTATCATAAGTATTCACAGGTAAAAAAGCATAAAATAAGAGAATGAGAAAGCTTATGTACCATAACAGAAATCATGGTTTACCCATAGAGGTATTTATATCAAATCATAATGTCCAAAACGTGCCTCTACATCAAAGGATCTTGGCGAGACTAGAACATAGCTCACTAACTCAGCGTGAAGACACAAATAAATGAAAAGTAATAGTCTTACAACTTGTTTGGATGGTGGTTTGCCATGGTTTCATAATGTATGGTACTAAAGTTCAAAAATCATCATATAATAATCCAGAAATTGCAATAGAAAAGAAATAAGGGAGGTTTGTGATGATTTTTCAATCTTTTCTACTAGGTAATCTAGTATCCTTATGCATGAAGATAATCAATTTGGTCGTTGTGGTCAGACTCTATTGTGGATATCTTATCACATTCTCCATAGGGCCCTCTTATCTCTTCCTTCTCCGAGCTTTGGTTATGCAAGAAGGAACGTATGGTATGGTATGGTATCGTACTGTACCATACCATATAATGTTTGGATAGACTGTACGGGTCGCTATTGTTTAATAAGAATTTGTTGTTTGATTTGACTGTATGGTACTGTATCGTAACTTATGAATTAACAAAAATACCCTTAACTATTATAAATATTAAATTTATCAATAGTTTTAATAACTTTTTTAAAACAAAAATACATAGAATTGAGTAGGGAAACATACAGGCTAATATATCCTCATTTCATAAAAACAATACAAGAAAATAAAAAGTAAGAATTTTTAAATAAACAAACCTCAAAAAATATACTAAAATGTGAAAGAAAAGGCGAGAGGTGGAAAAGAAGTTTCAAAAGTTGATGCGGAGAAAGTAATAAAAAATACATATATTAAGGTAAAGTTTAATAAAGAATAAAGGATAAATTATAATTATTTAAATTTAAATAAGGGTATAATTGGAAAAAAATAAGAGAACCATGGGATACTACCAAATTAGTGGTTTCAAAAAGTGGGGGTTTTCATGGTTACAAAACCATAAAACAAAACCATACCATACCATATTATTTATGAAACAATCAAAACAAACGTCGTTTTCTTAATAACCATACCATACCATACTATGGTAAACCACCATCCAAACAAGTTGTTAATAGAAGAGCATCATATAAGGGGCTTGTTTCAAAAGCATGTCAACTCACCAACAAGTCTTCAAAAGCTCACTCAGAATCTAGCCACAAAATGTAATAGTCGCCTCGTCGTCCATCCCTATATGATTAGATCATGTATGAAAAAAGTATGCATTAGTACGTGGAATGTAGTAAGTATGTAGGTATGCCATACATCGAACATCACAACATAATATCATTATGCATTATCATAACATAAAGAGTAAGGACACAATATACATGATCAATGCAAGTTACAAACCATGAGAAGAAGCATCATCCAAATCCTTCATAATCCTAGCATATATATATGTGGGAATAAGATCATAACCGACATATAAGACCATGCGGACTATTACATGGAATCTTGATGTTCCCTTTACACCAAGCAAAGAGAAGTCTACTTTGCCAAGGTAAACTCAATCCACACCCAATAAGCTCTATGCTAGCATAGTGAGAACCCATCATTTAACCCCATCCTTTAGGTTGTATCCTAGAACGGTAAGACATGAACATCATTCTTACAGCGGCACATAGTTATGGGACTGTGGAATCTGCCAAAGCCCTCTCGTTGCTCTATCATATCCCACATAATACATAAATTATGCATATATATAGTTTCACCATAATTAGTACTTTATCAAAATCATACTTCCATAGCCTATAAAATAGTCATCATATTCTTTCAAGAAACATTTCATCTCGTAGGAATAGTCCATCTACATAGCATTTCATATAGTGTGGGTAAACTTCTTACCTTTTAATCATCATCGTCATGAAACATTAGGTCTTAATCACCCTTATAATCATATAATCATTATCATCATAACATCATTATCATTGTCATTAGAACATGCTTTTACATACTTGGATTATTGTCATGAAAACGCATAGCTTTATTATAGTAGACTAGGGTATGTGTGAGTTCATCAACAATTGAGTCAAATCCATGCAATTTAAGGAAATTCATAGAAGAGACACACAATTAAAATCAATTTGGATCATAGGTAAAGAAACCCATATTAATTCATCCAGCGCTAACCATACATATTTGAAATCATATACTTTCACTTAAATATCATAGAAATAATATAATTTTTCATAATTCATGCATAAATTATTATAATCATGATGTAGGAATGCATGCATTTGGAATCATAGCATAAAAGCCCATAAGAAATCATCATGAAAATTTGGTAAAAAGAGTTGTTTGATTGGGCTTTATGGATGGAACTAATTCACAAATAAAGTCCTACATACCTCAAGTGAGAATTCCTAAGAATTAGAGTGGAAAAACCACGAAATCCTTAGCAAAGTATGGAACCCTAGCTTCAATAGAATCCTTGTCTTAGAGAGATAAATATTCAAGAGCCTTTGGGAGAATTATGAGAGTGATTGAGTTAGAATAACTTATGAATAGGATTTGTAGGAGTTAGATTGGTTAAGTTAGTTAGGAGGGCCAAAATGACATAGTTTAGGAGTTAAATGAATTGGAAATACTAAAAATACTCTTCATTAGAATCTGTCTAAGCCATCCATGAGACCCTGTCCGTAGGCCGTTGTTCCACCTACGATTAGCTCATAGAACTTATTCCACAAAGGCCGAGCTAGTGGAATTTGAACTTCCAATACTATGAACACATAGGATGACCTACTATTTCTTTCACGGGCTGTAAGTCCCTTTGTAGAGTAGTTCCAAACTTAGAAAATTTCAGGCTCTTTGGGGCTACTTTCCACGACACTTTAGATGGTCCTTGGTTCCATCTACAGTCTGTCCTATTAATCATGGAACTATTTCTATAAATCCATGGTTTTCCAACTTTATTGAACTAAGGTCCATGAGACCCTCCTACGCCCGTGATCCCATCCATGAGACGTGGATTGGCTCATATGACTATATCAGTTCAAAATTTCTTCAACATTGAGATTCTAAGCCAAACAACATAGGGGTGTCATAAATTAGTTGATCATATTATATTATATAAAATCTATGTCGTAATATTGTTTTGTATATTTTGAATACTATTAACATCTTGTTGTTATGCGTTAGTCTTTCTTACCTTTTGGAATGTGTGATACTCAAATCGTGTCCTTGATTTGAGCACATACTAGTGCTTGCCATAGAATTGTATATTCCTGGAGTCCATACGCTTCAGATTTTTTCTGACACCATATAGGATAGCTTAGCTCCCTATAGACTGATATAGCAAACTTAGGTCTGCTAGATATGAGCATTAGCTATATAGTAACTCATCTTCAATGACCCTTTATTCATAACTTTCATAACTCCCCTATTCTATCACCTTATGATTTCAATTAGCACTTTGGGCTCTAATCAATAGTTGAGATGGATTTATTCTGAACTTGGAGTAGGGTTGAATTATCAGAGAGTATGGAAGGTATTCATTGGTTCCCAACTTATTAATTAAAAAACAAATTCAAAAATATTTGTCATTTTCTACTTGGGTTACGTTACATCATTTCCAATAGTCCTATAAACACCGAACCCTCTTTGGTTGGTCTATTATTAGCCTAAGAAGAAATCTAAATGAATTATAAGACTAACATCCCAAAAAAGTGTCTATCGTCCCAATTTAATGTATAAGAGGCATTGGACATAAAAATGTCTATCGTCCCAACTTAATATATAAAATACATTGGACTTACTAATAGGATAGGTTTTAGACTAAAGGAAACTCTAAGGCTGCTAATTAGATACTTAATCATGCAAAAACAAGTTGGATGAGCAATTAGCCCGAAAAATCTCAAATATACCTCTAACATAATTAGCTAAATGCTTGCAAACCACAAACCAATTGAATATAGACCATAATAGATCATGTGTGCGTACATATATAATCAGATGGATCACTGTCAATATACAAACTTGAATAACATGCATAAAAGGCATCCATACCAACAAAACTACTAAATGCAAAAACTATAAGCTGACATAATTTTAGCTTTACCTCCTAACAATTTTCACATATGATGAAGAATGTGTATCTTAACAGTCCTAATATCTTTAACAGTATAAGCATGCTAATTTCTTTTATAGATATGATATCTAAACGCACACGATGACAAACAAAAACCTATAGATTTCTTGGCATAAGATATTTAGATGTGCTAAAAACCTGTGTGACATTCTACATACATGCTTTTATATGATAGGCTAAAAACCTATACACATGCATACCTGCATGCATGCATGCATACTTACATACATACATAAATATATATATATATATATACATGCATGCATGTAAACATACATACTTGCATGCAAGTGCGCACGTACACACCCATATAAATGTCACGCATGTGCACACATATATAAATGTAATGACCCTCCAAGTCATTTTCTTATCTTCTGATCCTTTCAATTTTTTAGATCTTTTTTATAGTGACTCCTAGTAATTTATGGCTTGTTGGTACTAACAGTTCAATCACCTTATTATTCCTTTGGTTTTCATGTCAGTTTCTGTGTTTTGGAGCTCTTAGAGTTTGACTGGTGACATTGGTCGAACCTCTCAGACGACAACCTTAAAATGTATTTCTGACAGTTCCATCAGCTTAAAATTGTCATTTTAGACTAGGAACATGGTTGGCTCGATTCCCAAGGTTATTGGTGCAAGTTTGTGCCATTAGGCATTTTAGCCTTAAGCTTTCTCCTATGTTTGACTTTTGTAATATTCTTGGGAAACATGTCCGAATGAGGATTTGGTGAGTGGGTTAGCTCTAGAATGTCGAATTTGATCTTTAATGACATTTCATCCTATTTTGAGGGTTTTGATTTTATTGAGAGACTTCTTTCAGATTTTTACGTAAAATGTTGCATGGAAATAGTACCCATTTTTTGTTGGGATAACCTCTTTTGAAAATTTTGACTATGCTATTAAGTCTGAAATGTGTAATTTGATGGGAAAGCATAGGTTTTTGTGCACATGTAGATTCAAACAAATCCCGAGCACCCCATCAGAGATTTTCAACTTGGGGAAGACTAGCTAAAGTACATCAACTAGTGTAGGCCCCATCTCTTTATGGGTTGTATACCATGTTCACGAAGGTCAAGCTTCTAATCCTCTACATTCATAGGACATACGCTACATTTACGGGTCAAGCTCTCCATTTGTGAATGTCTATGGGCATAATCTTCTACTTTCACAGAACCCATTCTATGAATCCACAAAGGTCATTTACTAGGTCTTTTTATTTGGACATATGAACCCATTCCTATTCTCAGACTTCAAATTCAATTTTCTTGAGCTATAGATCTCTGACTGAGGTGATTTCAATTTTGTAAAAATTTGGTATTGGTGTGATGTGGATTGGTTGAAATTCATCGTGACTATATTTTTGAGGTAATTTTCCACCCTAAAGGGGCTGATCAACTTAATTCTTAATCTTTAATGGTGTCTAATTTTCATGAACTTTTTTCTTCAATATTTTAACATTGCATTTTACCCTATTTCGGGATACAAGATAATAGTGCATTTGGAACCTTCTCACAAAGTTTATTTTAAAATTCCATCGCAGGTCCCACAATCCCATTTTGTACCTGATTATGGATTCATCTCTTAAAATTTGATTTGAGTGTCAAAATAACCATATTAGCATGATGATTAACATTTTCATAGAACGACAACAATTTGAAGGTGGATAGCTTTCGTGAAGTGAATTTAAAGCACACGTGATTAACTTTGAGGTAGGCAGCAGTCTTTGTTCTTTACTAGGCTTTTCTTGATAATGTTTAGTATTGATTTCATGTAAATTTGGATTGTATTCAGCTAGTATCTCATTTTTCTATTCTATTCTATTTTAGTGATTTTTGGATGGGCCTTAAACTAGTGTAGTCTTGTGAAGACCTTAGCTTAGTCGTGGGGACTTCTTTTTAGTTGTTTTAGAAGGAATGTCCTTTTTAGGAGCTTAGTGGGTTACCTTATACTATTTTTGAGCCTTAGGTGTTTTGATATTAATTTTATTACCTTCATAGTTAGGTGTGACTTCTAGTAAGGAATGTTTCTAATAGTATGTATGATGTTTGGGTTTGAGGCCTGTGTGTGTCAATGTAGCCATAGGTATGATGTTATTCGCCTTGTTGTTGAAATATCATTTTGGATTTGGGGATTAGACGTTGATCCTAAAATTGTTATCCCCCGAACTTGATCTTTAGCTGCCTGTGATTAGTTAGTTAGATATTTAATTGTATGTTGGTGACTTTCTTATTGGTTTTTAGGTATTCTATATTATTGGCCCTAAGGCCTTAGTTGAGGAGTTCTTGTACCCTAGGTTAGTTCTCTCAGCCTTCATATGTAATGGAATTGGTTTGATCTTCAAGTTTCTATGTCTTGTTTGGATACTTGTGATGGTATGCATTGCATTGTTTGCTCCTTCGTATTAGTTTTATGATATGATCTTTATTGATGCTTTGGTTTATCAGTCTTTCATAGCCAGACAGAGAAAGAACGGTTTTCATACTACTAATATGAAATTGGTTTCAAACTAGTCTAAACAAGAGTCATCATACTTGGATCACATGCTTTTTGAATTTTTACACTTATGAGTAGTTGAGGACATACTCTTTTTTACCTGAGACTGTGGAAGGCATCTAGGATAACCTCAGTTTTATGATATGACTAGGGATACATTATTTTTCTTTTTGCGTTGATATGGCTACTATTATTCCTTTAGTATCACCAATGGAATTGGTGATGATAAGACCTGGTTTGGTCCCAAGTAATGTATACGGGTTACCCACGCCCCCATGGAACCTTCATATAATGAGTACTATTAAATTGGGTGTAGGTTTCGCTTGGATCCTACATTGCTAGTTAGGTTGTGATAGGTTTATCTACTTTTAGATACATATATGATAAATATTCTCATGCATATCTCATTCAGATGTATTGTTGTTATTAGTATATTGTTTATTGTTTGGATCTCCTTTTAGTTTGAGATGTTCATTGAATTATTTTCGCTGATTGTGCCAACCAATAGTACGAGATGCCGGTTTGTTATTGTTTGACTATATAGTTACTTGTGTTTTATTACTATTGTTAGACTAGTGATACTTCCTTCATTTTTTTGCCATATTCTCTCTGTTAGGTGGAACTACATTAATCCGTAGCTTGTTAGGTTATTTGTTTGTACTTAGTGCTTGCATTTTGAGAAGTAGACTTTATAGCCTATCTTTCTTGCTAATCGATGGTAGAACTATTTCCCTCGAGCTTCTTATATCATTTTCTTATCCTCGTATATCTCATTCATTACCTTTCATTGTCTATTCATTCATGATTTTATCTACTGTCTTATTACTTGTGTTGTACTTTTCTTGTTTATATGATATATACGTTTTATTTTTCTATAGAGCTTAGTCATCCTATGCCTATTGGGTACCATTTGTTGGGTATTTATACTATACTTTTGCCTCCTATACGTCATAGTGCGAGTCCTTACTGTTGATTGACATTGTGTAGAGTGGTTGCGGATTTGTTGATTGGCAGTAAGATCCTAGAATCTAAAGATTCACATTTCAATCTATTTTTATTTAGGATAATTTTCATTTTGTATTTAGAGATAGCCTGTACTAATCTTGTATTTGTAAAAGCTTTATACTCTTACTTTATGAATTAGACGCTCGAATATTGACTAATATCAAGTCTTGGAGTTGGTTCTTGTATATCCTTGCTTCAACCTTGTACTTCTTCTTCATATTTGGCAACTTTATTTTTACTTCTTATGGTTTTCCCACGGGATAGTCTATTACCTATAATTTCGAATAATGTGTAAGACTTACCTATTGATAGATTATAGTAGGTGCCATCACAGCCTAAGAGGTTGCATCACAATATGTTTGTATTAGAATTCTAAATTGACCAGCATTATTGGTATGAGCGATGTCTAGTTTAGTCCTAGGGATCGAGCAAAGATGTCCATATCCTATCTTCAGAAAGATACAGGAAATTACTAAGGAATTCTATTCTTTACCCCTTAGTATATGTTTTACTTTTTCCATGTCTCTAAAACTACTTATTTAGATATCTCTCTTTCTTAGAAGGATAACATGTGTGACACCTCCCAAGATGATTCGCGAAGTCCCTATAATTGATTTCTTGCATAATGCATTTTTCGTTTGTCTTTTGGCGAAATTGAGTCCATATTCCTTTTCAGGAGGCAAAATTGTGTGGAAAATGGCCTCCTTGGAGTTTTAAGTCAACCGTATCAATAAATAATTTTTTGCTTGTTTTTGCACTTTCCAAATGAGTACGCAACCTCTCCGTGGAGTGGAGAGGGTTCACTTAAGCACAAAAGTAACCCAAACTCTTCCCAGGGAAAAAATAGGGAAAATTGAACTTCACGCTAAAATGAACTACCATGGAGCAAGTCCACGTTGGGACTGGTTTCATCTATGTATAAATTTTTCCAAAAATTTCCAGATTTGAGTAAGGGAGATTGGGACATATCCCTAAACCCTTATGTATGGGATTCCATTAAAATTCCACTTATTTTAGGCCTATGTCACCAACAAAAACCTCCAAAATCATCTCTAAGCTCTCCAGGACTTCTCTTTCAAATTTCCTTCTAAATTCTAGGGTTTCCAAGAGCCCTCTATTGAAGGCCAAGCTTCAAGGTCACTTCAAGCTTCACCTATCCTTTCTCTAGATTTTCAAGGTATATGGGTTTCTTCATCTATGAGTTTTCCAACCATGGAGATCCAAAACCTTTTTTACTTAATCCTTTAATTTCAAAGTTTATATCACTATGGGTACTTTCCATTCCAAATTGTATGCATGATTTATACCATAAATTGTTACTTATTGATTTGACATGCATGAGATGGGTTAATATTTATAAACCTTTTTCGTTAATACATTGGATTGATAATTTCTATAATGGGTCTTGTTAAATCCTTACCTAAATACTATATTGTGGCTTAAATCATGAATGTTATGTTCAAATGAGTGTGTATTGCCATCCAATTGATTGAGTTGATAAATTTTCTAAAAATGTATATCTTAAACTACTATGGTCTTTGAGTGTTATTACAGGTTTTCTAAATTATGGTTTATGACATGACTTTCATGACGCCCTAACAAGGATTTCTCAATGATTATGGTGAAGTATTTTGAAATGGTTCCAAGCAATTATGTTTCACCCCATTCCCACAAGTAACTCTTGAATTGCATGATTTTATGTCCTTATGCATTACCCTACCTTCTTTTGGAACTAAGATCATGTAATGAAGCATCTTATCTTGACCAAATGTTTTCTTACAAGTTATCGATGTTATGAATTATATGAATGATTAAGGGCTACGAATTATGTTATGTAACTCATTCAAATCTTATGAAAACTAGGTATTATTGTGAAGCCCTCTTTTTGATGTCATGATATACAACGTTTTTAGGGTTCATGTGGACTAATATGGGTTAATATAAATATGATTTCAATTGATGATTTCAACATGCACTAATTTTATGAAGTTATATGCTTGAAATTGATATTCAACTTCACCCCATATAATTACCCTAGTCTATATTTATATATCATCATGGCCAATTGAGGACCTTATGCATGCTTTTCTATAAATATGGACTAAGTTTTAAAATGACTTTTAATAAGGAATGAAGGCTTATGAGATGATCTATGTTTATTACTATCTTATGAAAGTTCTTAATGAATGAATATTGATGGTGGAGGATCTCCCATTTAGTCAATGAAAGAAAGAACAATGGTGGAGGATCTCCCATCTAAGTAATTACCTATGTTTAGAAATATTTGATGGTGGAGGTTCTCACATCTAAGGATTGAGTTTCGAGCTATCCTATGACTTTGACTTTTTGATGTCAAAATGGGTTGGGAATTGATGAGTCCATATCCTGGACTCATTTATGACTTAGAATGTAAAGAAATATTGTCCTCAATGTGCTATTATGCTTCATATATTTATTAAAATGTGTGATTAGTGACAGGATTGAAGATAAAAGTACGTAGGTAGATAATATTCAACAAATCACGATAAAGGAGCAAAAATGACAAAAAGGCAGCCAGAAGAGATGTAGCCGACAAATTAGGTGAATCACCAAAAGGTGACCAAGACCGCCTAATATTGCAGTATTCTATACCCTAAGCACAGGAGAGAAAGGCAATGCAGGTGGATGTTCTATGGATCACAGAATACGATTGGCGTAGAACGAAGACATCATCGATAGTTGTAGAGACTTGAGCCTTTAAGCAATACTTAAGAAGGTGGTTAAGTGCACATCAGCACATTGCTAAAGTGCTTGGCGATGACTGACGTTCATTGCTGAACGGTGAAATGGTGCGCAAACTTTGAGTCATTTGAATAGACTATAAAAGTTTTTTTTTTCTCAAGGAATAGAGTACATAGAAGCTTCGTGCTCAAGAAGTACAAGGGTTTGGCGATTTCAAGCTTTAGGAAGAAGAAATTGAAGAGATTACTTGAAGTAATTCATCTTTTCACTTGTAATTCATCATACCCATGTTCTCAGCTGCAGATCACGGTATTATTTCTTTACTTTTAAACATGAGTGGCTAAAACCCCTATGTTGGGGTGTGTATATAAAATGGGTGTTTGATTTAATAATTTTGGTATATGATATTTTGATTATATTGATGTTAATCTAAGAGAGTTTATACTTATTGCCATGTTTCATCTATAATCTTGAGGTTGCGAGCTTGGGGTTACTTTAAATCTCTGATTATTACATTAATTTGAGTAAGTAGAGTGGACAATAGGTGTATTAGCTGGAAATCTTTTAGGGTTTCAGTTGAATGCCACAAAGTAGGGTTCAATGGATACAATATTAGGAGATTTACTATAATCTCTCAGGCTAAGCATTCCCTAAAGCAATTTGCATGTGAAGTCGTAATAGGTTTAGGTGAAGTACCTTTGATGTCCTAAATGATGTGCTGGTTACCAACAACCTATTTACTGAGTTTTTGGACACAGTCAATTAAATATATCCCCATATTTGCACACCCCCGACATCTCTCTCAATGTATTGTTATTTGCATTTTTAGAAATGTTGTTAGCTAAATCTTAGTATTTATTTAGTCGCAACCCCCCATTTTAACACTACAAATGCCTAATTCAATGCATTAATTCACCTTGTGAACCACAATTCCCTGTGGGATTCAATTCCAACTCCATGTCGGATTTTTATGCTGATGACAACCATCCAAATCTTCAATTCAGAAGGTGTGATTGAGCATCTATTAAAAATAGTGTTTTTTTTGGGGAATGGTGTTAGTTCTTGATTGAAGCCTTTGTTTGAACTTAACCATTCTAGTTAGAGCTATCTTTATTACTTTTCTTGTTATTTGTACTGCTTTTAATCAAGTGTTAAGATGGATAATTCTGGAAGAGTGCACGGTTACAATGTGGGAGATGTGAATGACTTCCATAATGTCTATTAGGGTTAAGTGGGGAGTACGGGAGCGATCCGATTTACCCGATTGGTTGGAAATACTGAGTTTCATGTCACGAGCACAATGTTGCAGTTGCTCTAGCTAAATGAACTATTTGGACGGCAGGCCCATGAAGATCCCCAAAAGTATATTTGGAATTTCGTAGATGTTTGCTTGACATTCAACTTCTGGGATGTCATACAAGAAGCCATCAAATTAAGGCTCTTTCCTTTTCCATAACGAGAGAAGCCATAAGATTGTTGGATGAACTTTCTTGAGATTCAATGACATCTTGGGAGGAACTACTAGATACAATCCTCAAAAGGTTCTTTCCTCCCGAAGATGGTCAAACCTGAAGAAGTATTGAAAACTTTAAATGGATTGATCGTGAGCCACTGCATAAATCATGGCTATTGTTATGAAAACTTTTACTCTAATGCCCTAACCATGAAATACGGACCACCTGTCGTTGCAATACTTCTACGTGAGCCTGAATTATGTCAGCATAGGTGTAGCTGTTCAATTGGCAAGAGGAGGAGTCATGAAACAAACATTTGTTGCTCCCTGAGAATTGTTAGATGAGATGACCAAGATAAATAGAGCATGGTACATTCGAGATGCAAATGTTTCTTCTACTCAAAGGGGGATTTCCAAGGAATAATTAGCCAGGGAGAAAGGGCAAGATGAAAACATGGCCAAATTGATGATGCAACCTGATCTTTTATCAAGATATATAGCAAATTATAGTCAAAAAGGAGTGAAAGTTGTGGGAGCTAGTGGTGATGTGTCCTATGAGTGTGTACCAAATGATAATTGTTATAATGAAGAGGTGTGCTAAATAGGAAACCAAGTGTTGGGTTATAGGACAGTCTTTCCAAGGCCACTCGAGAATCAAGGTTGGGATAGCAATGTTAGTCAGAGAGATAGAAATTGAGTGGATCAATCTGGACGTTGTCAAGGAGAGGGATGTGGGAGAAATCACTATATTGCCACTTAACATGTGTACGGGCAGGGAAAGGGAAGTGAGAGAAATCACTATATTGTAACTTAACATATATTGAAGTCCAATGAGCCATTTGTGAAATCAGAAGGCTCCCAAATAGAAGATATGCTAGCAAGGATCTTAGGCAAAGTGAAGGCTTCAAAAAATGTTTAAATGAAATGAAATTAGGCTTCTCTCAACTATTCCAAATGGAGACACCTCACTCAACCTCTATCAAACACTTGGAGACACGACTAGAAACACTCTTGGCTCAACTCTACAACCAATTGAAAGCAATGATCAGCTGTGCATGGCTTGTTACTACTCAAAGTGGTAAAGTTATTGAGTCTAATTTTGCAGCCAAGACACTATTTAGGGGTAACAAAGATTCAGGAAAGGAAGATGATGTGATAGTAAATAAATGAAACAATTCTCTGGGCCATCCATGAGTGAGTCCAGTAAAAAAGATGGGGGTGAATCAAATTAAGTTGAAAAAGAACCACCTAGAAATTTTTCCATGAATTCTATTCCATTTCCCTTAAGGCTAAAAAGAATGGTGATGACATAAAGTATCAGAAATTCCTCTTGATGTTCAACTCCCTTTCAATTAACATACCCTTGGTCGAAGCTCTTATGAAAATGCCTGCTTATGTGAAGTTTATGAAGGAATTGGTAACCAAGAAGAGAAATTTAGTGTGTTAAATGATTGATGTATCACACAATTGTAGTGCAATTTTGATAGAAAAAACTGGTTGCAAAGAAAGAGGATCTCGGTACATTTACAATTTGGTGTACTAATAGAGCTAGTCAATTTTGTAGGGCCTTGTGTGATGTTGGGCTCAACATAAACTTAATGACCTTGGTTGTGTTTGAACAATAGGGGGTAGATATTGTTGCCCCAACATCAATGAAATTGCTCGTGGCAGATCGGTCAATTAAAAAATCGATCATAATATGGTATGATGTTTTGGTAAAAGTAGACAGATTTATACTTCCAGTTGACTGTGTTGTTATAGATTGTGATGTGGAAGTCGAGATGCCCATCATCCTTGGTAGGCCATTCATGGCCACTGGGAGAGCATTGGTGGATGTTGAAAGAGGCAATTTGATATTTTAGGTGAATGATGAAGAGGTGAGCTTTAATATTTTTTGGACAATGAAGAGTAATGTGCTGTCAAAATACAACACTTTTTATGCTTAAAATTTGAAATTTTTTCTATTCTCAAAGCGATGTTAGTAGATTTGATATATTTTTATGTTTTTGCAGGATTACAAGGTTTGGCATAATTTTGGGCAAGATGTACTGAAGTTGAAGTTTTTGCTATTCTATTACACCCTTTATAAGCCATGGAATTTTCCATGTCCGTAGAGTTGGTTTTGTAGCAAAATTATGTGAAGGGGAGATTTTCTGAAGTTGAGTCTATAAATATTGGACGAGCCACGAACATATGTATGAGTCATAGATATGGTGTCGTACCATAAGGATCAGAAAGTGGGGAGTTGCTGAAATGTCATTAGAGGAAACCCTCACAGGTCGTAAGTCTTTATACAGCCTATAAATTGGTCTATTAGAAATTTACCCCAAAATTGAAGATGAAGTGCACGAAGCCCCAACGACGGGCTGTAGAAATTTATATGGCCCGTAGAGATTGTTGTAGAGCCTGCCGAACCCAATTCTCCTATTTTGATTTTTTATTGTATTTTAAATCCTATAGATAGGTTTTTAGGTTATTTTTCAGAGTGGAACCAGAGAGAATCAGTAGAGAACATGAGAAACATTATGAGATACATGGAAAATGATACTTTGTGATCTTAATTCATACTTGTGATTTTCATTGAAGATTTTGGATTTCTTGTTTATAATTTCATTCTTTTAAGTGCTTAATTATGCTTCTTAAATATCATGATTCTTGCATCTACAATGATAATGAGTAGCTAAATCCACAACGAGTTTTGTGCGAACCATGAAGAACTGATGAGGTAAAACTGAATAACTCGTCATTCTTGGAAAGCGTGCATGCATGCATTAATTAATTCTCTTCATTTTGATTGCTTTTTAATGGTGGCCAACGTTAGAACTCGCCTAGTTTTAAAGATTGGATCAAGATAGAAATGAATAGGAAAAGAGAGTAATTAAAAGGACTAAATTGATGTTTTCGTCTAATCAACCCAACTGGATCAACGGGAGGTTATACTGGAACAATAGGTAAGAGTTAGTAATATCACACTGTGGGGATGGATCAAATCATGTAGTGACATTTACCTCTTGCCTGGATCAAAAATTTTGGTAAATATAACTTACCGTTCTGCATGCTACACACTAGAAAAGAATACGATCATCTGATAATATCAAGTTAGCGAATCAAGGGAAACATTGTACTGTAGTTACTCTTCTTATGGGTTTCACATAGTTGTCTTAGTTTAGGATTTCTTTTCACAATTTTATAACCTCCTTCCCTTTAGGGAGATAAGTAGGTTAATCAACTCAAATTGCTTGAAATTACTCTAAATTTACCATATTTCATGTGGGTTCGACCCTAACCTTTGTTAGATTATATATCTTGACGACGACTGCTTTAACCTTCAAAAAGGAGGTGTAGCTTGGGCGATATCAAGATTTTGGCGCCGTTGCCAGGGAACACAACTAAACTTATTTAATTTGAGTAGTTCAGGTATTAATCCTTATTTCTCTCATTTTATATTTTTGTTGTTTTTTTTTTGTTTCAGCGTGCAAGTGTAGTATATGCACAACACTTGAAGTCGAGGCATTCCCTTGAGTCTGTTTGACCCAGAGATCCAAAGAACACTTAGAAGAATAGACTAGAACAATGTGAAAAGTGCTACAAACAACATAGTGAATGCAAAACTAAACCAGAATGAGAATGATAACAACCCACCTCCGCTTGAGAACATTGATCCATAGCCGCAAGATCTTAATACTGAAGCTCATACATGGAATGAATATCGGCTTAATTCAATGGTGATGGATGTGACTGGAGCTATTCTATTGCCACCACTAACAAATGACACAAAGTTTATTATTTCAGGTGGGTTACTTCAAATGCTGCAAAATCGCGGGTTGTTTGCGGGCCTACCATCAGAGGATCCGTATAGCCATCTACACAAACTTGTCTTTATTTGTAAGAGTGTGATGGGAAACAAAAACTTGTGCATGGATGATGTTGGGCTCTGTGTCATCCCATTATCTCTAATAGAAAATGCAACACTATGGCTATCAAAGTTCCCACAAAGGTCGATCAGCTGCTGACTGAATTGAAAAAGCCCTTTTTGGAAAGGTTCTTCCCAAGATCGAAGAAGCTGAAGTTGAAAGACCAAATCAACAACTTTGAGAAACTTCCTGGTGTCTCAATCAGTACCGTATGGGAGATGTTCACAAAGTGTCTGAGGAGTATCTCAGACCACAAGATCATGGATGATGCCTTAGTAGAGAACTTCTACCGCACCCTGGACGAGAATAGCCAAGCATGTACTAATACTATCATTGGTGCCACATTTTTAGATCAGCCATTTTTAAGGTTTGCTGAGGAGGATACTTACTTCGTCACTAATCAGATGGGGGGTTTTTGGACCAATGCCCAAGGGAAAATCAGGACTATTAGCGTAAAGGTCAAGGAAAGCAAAGTCGAAATTATAATTGGGATGACACCTTCAGAGACAACAATCGAGGAGGTTACTATAAAAGAAGTAGGGGCCAAGATAGAGATATTGATTGAGGATGAAGAGATAGTTACAGGAATGATCCATATGTGCCACCACATAATCAAGATTCAGATGCTGGTAGCTCTAGAGTTGAGGAGATGTTTGATCGTCTATTGGAGATGGATGACATACAGGATGAGACCTTTAGGGGGATGAAGTCTGACATCTCCAGCATTAATCAGAAGATTGAGTCTCATTCTATTGCTATCAAGTAGCTGGAGCAACATATCGAGAAAATATCAACTCAACTCAACTCAACCAGTGATAAAAAGGTACATTGCCCAGTAATACAGTTCAAATTCCAAAGAATGAGGGGTAGTGTATGGCAATAACTATTCATTGTGTCAAGCAGACCATTGATCCTCCAATGCTAGTTGATGATGAATGGTTGTGAGGAGATAGTTAAATTCAAAGATGCAGATACTGGCGATGATCGTGCGAAGGATGGAGTGAATGATGTTGTAGAGACACCACAGAAGTTGAAGCCCACTTCTAGACCTCCTTCTCCCTTCCCTCAAAGAATCAAAAAGGAGGAAAGGTAAATTCAAGCACTTCCCCTCCATATTGAAACAACTCTCCATCAACATTCCTTTAATTAAGGCATTTGAGAAGATGTCAGGGTATGCAAAGTTCAAGAAGGGTTTTGTCACAAAGAAGAGGACTGTAACCCAGGACCCCTCCCAAGGGCGTCAATATTGCAGTGCCATTGCCACGAGGTCCTTGGTGCAGAAATGTGAAGATTCTGCAGCATTCACCATACCTTGCACCATCAGAGATATGGAGTTCAGAAGGGCATTGTGTGATCTTGGTGCTAGCATAAAATTGATGCCCCTTGCGGTCTTCAAGAATCTAGGATTAGGAGCCTGTAGGATTACTAAATGTGATTGTTGATGGCTGATCGAATGGTAAAAAAGCCTGTAGGATTACTATATGACGTCCTTGCCAAAGTAGAGGTTGATATTCCCTGCAGACTTTGTGATCCATGATTGCAAAGTCGACTTCGAAGTCCTAATCATCTTGGGAATGTCGTTCCTAGCTACTGGATGAACACAAGTGGATGTGAAAATCGACCAACTCAATTTTTGATTGAATGATGTAAAATTTGTCTTTAATATTTGTTAGTCAATGAAGAGGATAGATGTCTTGAAGATGGATGTTTGGGCACTTGGAGAAGTTTGAGTAACCAAGTTGTCCATGTTGTGCCACGAAAATAAATGAGGTGCTACTAAGGAGGCAACCCAAAATATTTGATGTATTGGTGGTAGTTTTGTTTTGTTTTTAGCTTTTGGACTTGTAGGTAGTTTAATGTTTAGTATTTTGGTTGTAATTTTTGGATATTGGACTGGTGCCATATAGGGTAACAGTATGTTTAGTGAAGAATATGCCGGTACAAGACCAAGTTAGCCATTTTTGGGCTGAAAAGGCAATAAGAAGTGCTTCTCTGACTAGTCCTACCGGCCATATGTCAAACTATGACCAGTAAACTGACTCGTAGAATACTTCTAGTGAGCAAAATTATGTGCACTCCAGTCAAGGAACTCTACGGGCCATAGATAAAACTACAGGCTGTGAAAGAGGCTCGTGGACCCCAGGTAAGTTTCCTACTTTAGCTATGTGTTGGGGGTTCTATGACCAACTTTACAAGTCTTATTTCACTTTACGGCTCGTAGATGGGTCCATGAAACATATCTTCCAAATTAAGGTTTGGCCAGACTACGAGACCGGGATCTACGAGCCGTCGATTTTTCTATGGCCCGTAATCAGGGTTTCATAGAAGCCTAGGCCCAATTATTTCAACTGACCCGGTCAAAGTATAAAAAGGGATAAAATAATTTTGAGCCCCACTTTTCTCAAAAATCCCCAAAATACTCGACCCCTCTCTTTTACCCTAAGCTTTGACAACCGTATAGCCACCATCCACTTTTCTGGCATGTTTTTCCCACAAACTCCGGTAACCTAGGGTTTACCCTTCTTCGGCTTCCTCCTTCAATTTCCCATCTTTTCGCTTGAATTTTCATAAGATCTTGGCCCTAAAAATATTTTAATATTGAAATTTATGTGATTAGATTATAATTAATTGATGGGTATAGTAGTTAAATTCTAATAGGTTTGAATCCATGATTGCCTTTGTATGCCTTTTGTGTGTAATCTTTATTGAAGTGTTGACATGGTTTCTGGAATTGTATTAAATGTCATGAACTTGTGTATATGGCAATGTTTGAATTTTAGTATGTGATTTCCATGACAGCACATGTCGTTTGATTTGAATAGAATACATTGCTTGAAGAATGATATGTATTTACATGTTTGAGCCTTAATGTCTAAACATTCAAATGGTGTCGATTTACCGAATAAACATGTAAAGTGAGAATCGATGGGACCGTGTGTGATCATTGCATATAGGATATTGGGGTTGCATAATGTCTTGCTTTAGTGCTGATTTTGGATGCTGAATACGTCATTTGGGACCCGTTTGATTGACTTGGAAAATTAAAATTTCTAGGTATTTCACACTACGAGGGTCTTCTACGGCCCATGGAACATTCCACGTGCCATAGTTGCCTCTCATAAGAAAATCCAAAAGCTTGACAATTTTTGAGATTAAATCGGGCAAGACCTTCTACGAGCCATAGATTAATCTACGAATCATAGAAAGGTCTCATAGGGTCTTGCCTATAGAAAATCAAAACTGGAATCACATGTACGACTCAGTCTATGACTCATCGAATATTCTATGTGCCGCACCTAATCTTGTAGATGCAATTTAGTAGCCAAATTAAATACACTCCATCTTCTATGGGGCTTTCTACGGCTTGTAACTTTCACTATGGCCCGTAAAAGTGCCTTCATAGACTCATCTTTAGCCATTTCAAATATGTTCTTGTTTGTCATTCCATTATTTGTGGGGATAAACGTGTCTCCTAAATATGTGCATTTCAAGTACCATGGCCCTAAAAGCTAGGAAAGATGGGATACAAGCCATGTAATGGCGACTACGATATGAGTCCTCGGAGCTTAGTGTTCAGCCTGACCCAGATGTTGAGCGATCACAAACACAGAGGTGCCACTAGATAGCCTGGGCAGCCTTAGACTTAGGTGGTTGTTGTCTACTCTCCGTATTCCGAAGAGAGAGGCAACAAGGATAGCAGTTTCATTCAGATGACTCCCTCTAGAGAAAAGTCCGAGTCTGGATTTGGTGACGAGTTAGAGACATAGTCTTCAGTTGCACCTCGGGAATCATCCTTACCTCTGGATATTCTATCTTAATGCTGGTGCATTGAGGGCATGCGGGCCATCTACAAGGAGGGTATACAGAAGTACGAGCATGGTTGACTAGGTTGTTCTATTTTCTAGGAGCCCCACATCATCACATCAGGTTTGGATTGTGTCCTAGGCCTTCATCACACCACTACAAGATATAGTCTCCAGTGGTTTGAAGGGCAGTCGGTGAAGTACTCCCCGACCATGGTTCGAAAGTTTTTTGCATCCTATGTAGCCACGATTCTAGATTCTTTTCCCAAGGGGAAGAAACCCCTCACTCAGCCCGATTGATATATACAAGGGTGAGTGGTTGATAGGTTGATATATCAGAGAGTACTATCCGCAGCATGTTTTTTGGGCTAGAGTTCCCAGCCCCCAGGTTTACACTAGAGTTTGAAAGGAGATTGGGACAGACTCGGGATAAGGCCCTAATGAGAGACCAGGACCGGAGGGAATCTTTGATGAGGTGGGTTGCTGACCATATTACAGAGCAGGTTCCGAACCCTGAGTGGATTTCTACGCCAGTAGAGCACATTTTGAAGGCCTCACTTATCTTCACCGATAAATTTTGGTGGGATGTGGTTAGATCACAGATCCGACCCACACTTGCTGATAATATACTGATGTTGGATCGTGTAGTACTAGTTGCTAACATCTTGGCTAGCTATGAAATTGATTGCGTTGGCCTGATTGCAGAGCAGATACATGAGGTGGCTCTGAAAAGGTCCACCTCCATCCTCTTCTCATTCTTGATATATAGACTCTGTATAGAGTGGGGGGTGGAGATACTATACCATTTGAACTCCTTGATTGAGGTTCAGTTGACCTTACATTCCAGCCGAGTTAAGGCGGATGGTAATCTGGCGACCCTCCAATGAGCACCACGCCCACCTACTCAAATGCCAGAGATGTTCGCTATGATTGCACCTCCTGAGCCTTGATCAACTACCACCACTGTTACTCCTGCTGCTGAGGGTCCCCCATAGACTTTGGTCGATGTGGAGAGGGGGACCACTACCACTACTACTGACTTAGAGGTTGTGCCCCACAGATAGTACCCGCTGGCATGGTTTATGTGTCAGCGTCTTCCATTTAGGCCATGGCGTAGAGGCAAGCCCGCACTGAGTGCTAGCTAACTCAATTATTGCAATAGATTTGGTCCTAGGTCCGCCATACCATTTTAGAGGCAGAGGTTCCCATGCAAGCATTCGTGGTGGCTGTTATTCAAGAAAGACTTACACCCGTAGATAGCCGCATCGATGCATTATAGAGGTGAGTACAGTAGAGCCTCAGCTCAGCATGGCCTGTAGACATGACGACCCATCAGACGGAGATCCAGCAGCTCCGGGTGGATATGATAGCAGCCCTAGGATTACCGATTGTGTTCCTACCGGTCGATCCCATAGCGGTGGTGGTAGATTTATTTTCTCCGGAGGAGACATCACTTACTTGTGTCAAGAAGAGGCCCTACATTAATGATCCTGATATAGTGAGACTATAGGTGGGGTTCATAGAGGAGTGGGATTATGACCTCGTTAGGGGTACACTAGATGCAGGATGAGAAGATGCGGTGAGCTCCAGAGCTAAAGAGAGTGAAGGGTGGTGAACCCTCCGGGCATGCTCCTTCTATTAAGGAGGCCACCAGGCAGGTTGAAGGTTGTCAGACTCAGCCAGAGACCGGTGCTTAAGGGGCCAGGTATGTTTTTTGACCCTTGTGCTTTACTATTATATTTTGAGCATTGAGTACAATGCAAAGTTTTTTGATGGGGTGCAGGTAGTTATAGGCCTCAGTGAAATCTGTGTAACATTGGCCTATAATTATGAAAAAAATTGAATTTGAGGGGTTTTCTTGCATGTGTGCTTTTTCCCCAAGGATATTTACTTTCTACTGAATCGGTTTGTTTTTGATGTGTAGGTAGTATTAGTAGCATGTAGTACTGATGCCTATGGCATATGTGTGTGTTTTTGAAAAAAATGGTACTCACTAGAAATTTGGTTTGCTACTTAGTCTTGATAGCAACTATGCATGTTTGATTTTTTGACAATGCTTGTTCTGATAAGTGAGGTTAAATTTTGATGAAAATCATGATCTGAAAGTCTTTGTTAATAGTGTAATCAGTTCCATGTGTCTGTGAGCTTTCCTTGCTAAATTTGTATGTCGTGTTTAAATTCAGAACTTGTGTTGTTACTATGACTTAGACTTTAAGTTAGTTGGTTAAGAAAGGATCTTAGGCCTTTTTCATATCAGTCTACATAGCCTAAATAACCAACCAAGTGTGTAATATATCCTTTGATCCCAATGTTTGATCCTTGCATGTACCCTTTTCTTTGTAAAACCTAAGTTTACCTAGCCTTGTTAAATGTAAAATCCTAAAATTAGCCCTAGTCCTTCCTTTAATATTGTGCACCTTGACTGAGGGAAAAATCTTAAGTTGAGGGTGGCTACCAAAAGTGGCCTTGATTCATAGGTTTGATATTGTGTACCTCGACTCGGCCAAAAGCCTAAGTTAAGGGTGGCTGGTGTAAGGGTAATCGCTCAAAGTGAAGTGGAAGCTAGTGATACACACAAAAAAGGAATAAAAATGTGCTCTGGGTGCATAAAAATGAGTAGATTCCTAATTGAGGAGCTTAAAATAAAAATGATGTGAAAACAAAAGGCAAAGAGCTAATTTGTGAGAGTAGATCACCCAGAAAAGCTTTAAATAGAAGAAGGGGAGAATAAAGTGAAAAATGACAGTGTTAATAGGGAAAAAGTGTAGAAAAATACAATTTAAAGGAGGTCCTTTAGTATCTATATTCCCAAAACATCATACCAAAGCCCCCTGAGCCTACTTTACAAGCCAATAAAGTCCTAATGTGATCCTAGTCCAAGTAGTCGAAGGTGATAGTCCTGAGTACAGGGGCAAGCTTATGGAATTAAAAATGGTAGTTGAATATCTTTTGTTAGAGTGAGTGATTTGTGTAGTCCCAAGTTTTGAATCAGAAAATATCATCATGAGTGGAATACGAGACTTCTTTTTGTGAGGGCACTTGTGTTGCACTATTAGTTTTAGATTAACTCAGCAATTGTTGCTTATTTATGACTTCCTTGCTTGTCAGAGTTGCGTTGTCGCATGTATCGATCTGCATTGGTTTTCTTGATACCTATGTGATATGCATTTATTAGTGGTGTGGGTATCTATTCTTGAGTTTGTAATTATGTGTGCCATGAGATTGAGGTTTGTGTGTTATTGTGCTACATATGTAGATTGAGTCCTTCGCTGAAGAACAAGCAATAATTTAAGTTAAGAGTGTTGATGTGTTGTCAAAATATAACACCTTTGATGCTCAAAACTTTGAATTTTATGTGTTCTCAAACCAATATTATTAGATTTGATGTGTTTTTATGTTTGTTTTGCAGGATTATAGGGTTTTGCATAATTTTGGGCAAAATGTACTGAAGTTGAAGTTTTTGTTGTTCTACGACACCCTTTATGGGCTGTGGAAGTTTCCACGAGCTATGGAGTTCGTTTCATAGCAAAATCTAGTGAAGGGGAAACTTTTTGATTTTGAGTCTACAAACACGCAGACGAGCCGTAAACCTATGTACGCATCACAGATATGGTATCATACCCTAAGGATTCGAAAGTGGAAAGTTGCTAAAGTCATCAGATGAAACCCTCCACAGGGCATAAGTCTTTATACGACCCGTAAATAGGTCTTGTAGAAGTCAACCACAGAATTGAATATGAAGTCAACGAAGCCTTGACCACGGGCTGTAGAACTTTATATGGCCTGTAGAGATGGTCGTAGAGCATGCCGAACCCAGTTCTCGTATTTTGATTTGGTTTTGTATTTTAAATACAATAAATAGATTTTTTAGGTTATTTTTCAGAGTGGAACCAGAGAGAGTTAGTAGAGAACGTGAGGAACATTGTGAGACACTTGGAAAACAATACTTTCTGATTGTAATTCGTACTTGTGATTTTCATTGAAGAGTTTGGATTTCTTGTTCTTAATTTCATTCTTGTAAGTTCTTAATTATGCTATTCAATATCATGATTCTTGCATCTACAATATTAATGAGTAGCTAAATCCAAACCTAGGGTTGTAGGAACCATGACGAACTAACAAGGTAAAATTGGATAATTCATCATTCATGGAAAGTGTGCATACAGGTATTAATTTATTCTCTTTGTTTTGATTGCTTTTTAACGGTGGCCATTGTTAGAACTTTCCTAGTGTTACTGACTGATCTAGGAAGTAATAAATTGGAAAAGAGTGCAATTAACAGGATTCGTTTGATGTTTCTCGTCTAATAAACCAAACGGGATCAAGGGGAGGTTGTATTAGAACAATAAGTATAGGTTAGTAATGTCACACTACGGAGATGGATCAAATGATATAGTGAAATTTAGCTCTCACCTGGATCAAAGGGTTTGGTAAACTTAACTTACCATTCTGCATGCTACACACTAGAAAAGAATGTAATTTTCATCAAGTTGGGAATCATGGCGAAAACTATACCTTAGTTTCTCTTCTTGCTGGTTTCACATACTTGTCATAGTTTAGGATTTCCTTCTACAGTTTTACAAACCCCCCTCTTTGGGAAGATAAGTAGGTTAATCAACTCGAATTTCTTGAAATTACTCTAAGTATACCACTTTCCCTATGAGTTCGACCCTATCTTGGTTAGATTATATATCTTGACAATGACCGCTTTAACCTTCAAAAATGAGGTGTAGCTTGGGTGACATCCAAGAGACATAGTTATTTTCAAGTGAATGTTTTTATTGATGTAGTTGATGATGTTGTGGAATGTATTGGACTGAAATATTTTTTGAAGGTAAATCATTGGTTGAAATCCTATTAAATTATGATGAGGTTGATGTTCACAATCGTGAGGGAGTAGTGTCTAATAACCTGATTGGTCATTTTTTGTTGTATATATGAAATTACTTGTTTACCCTTTCGTAAGTTGCTTTAGGCCTATTTTGAAGTATTAAAATGACTGAAACTGGTCTCCTGAGTTTTAAAAATTTAAATATGAATTTTGGTATTTTTGGAAGTTTAAGTTATTGAAAAGGTGAGTTTTTCTTTCATTCAGAGTTTCAGAGGTTGAATAGGGAATACGTAAATTCCATTAGCTCGGGAATATCAAAATTGAACTATGAGAAGTTACAGAACTGAATTTGGAGTTAAAATAATGTTTTTAGGCCCAGAGTTGTGATTTTAGTCGTTTTCGGGACAAAAGTTTTTGGTCAATATTAAGAGATTAGAAGCTTAGATAAGAATTTTAGAGATTAGAAGCTTAGATAAGAATTTTGACAGTTCCACTAGTTTTGGGTGGTGAAACTAATGCTAAATATGGACTCGAAATAATTTTTGGAGTTGCCGAGTGTAGTTTTTGTATTTGGAGTTTTAAACTAGATTTATAGTCTTGCATTGGTTAATGTGTTGAGGAGGCCATGAAACTAATTTTTGATGATTCTGTTGAGCTCGGATTGTTATTTCTTGTATGGATACATATTTGGTTTTAGAAATTATGAGTTCGAATGAGTTTCGGGGGTCCATTCCGAGTAAGGAATTAGACTTGGCATTGCTGGTTTGCTGATATCTGGTGCAGGTGGATTTCTTCTCCACCTTCACGTAGAAGCCTCCATATTCACGAGGGTGTGGTCAATTATGCTCCACATTTTGCAGACTATGTCCCGCATCCACAGAGTTATGACCTGTATGGTCTCCACGTTCGCGAGATGAACTTTGCAATCGCTGAGTAGTTTTCATGTCTGGACACTTTTAAGCTCGTAAAACATCATTTTTAATCCATTTTCGAATTTTCAAAAATTTTGGGATGATTTTAAAGAAAGGTTTTCGAAGATTGTTTTTGGTAAGCATTTCTAACACTAAACTAATCGTTTTCTATAAGTTCTATCTTGATTTTATCTTTGATTTCAGGAAACTGAACACCCAAAATTGGGAATTCTTAGACTATCATTTCCAAACTTAATACTAATTTCTCATTCGATCCAAGCTTATTTTTAATGAGATTTTCACCCATGAACTCCATTTTTCGTATAGAACATGATTTTAGAGTTATTTTTCAGATTCAGTATTTTCGGATATTAGCCCTAAAATTGACCATTTTGCCCTTAAGCCTAAATTATGCAAATATGGGTATCAAAATGCTTCTCTTTATGAGTAGTGACTATTGTTGATTGATTGATCAAATTAGGGAATCAATTTGAGGACTTCAGTTGATTGAAAGCTTGACCGAGTGTAGGTTCAGCATCAAGGTAGGTTCGGCTAACCTTTTGGGACGGGATTTTTGAGTTATTAATTATGTTCATGTGATAATTATCAGATTTAGATGGATAATTTATAGTTTAGTTGATGTATTAAAATATGATGGGAAAGTGATTCAAGGTGAGCCGAATTGTGGTATAATTTTGATCCTATTGATGTATTGAAATGAATTATGATTGAATGATGAGGATTTGAGATAAAATGTGACTAAATGAGACATTGAAACTAATTGGGAAGACACAGGTCTGATATTATCGATATTCTTGTATAATTGGCACATGGAAGGTCTGGTATTATTAAAAAAACTTGTATTGTGGGCACAAGTTATGTCTAGTATAATTGTTATATTGAATATTTGGGACGAGTTAGGTCTGATAATTTTGATATTATCGCATACTTAGGATGAGTAAGATCCGATAATATTGACACTCTTGATCATTGATATAACTAAGATCATTTAAAATATGAAGATGGTTTGGGCATTAGCTGTGACACTTGATGTTACTCCTTGAGTATATATGGGTATTATGAGTTTCATGCCTTGGTATTCCTATTGTAATACTATTCTACATGTTTACTGCATATTTGGGTTGGACTGTTGATCTACATCTATTGTGTATGTCTTGTGTCATCCCTTGACCCAAGTAGGAAGCAAGGGCATTATGATTAACATTGGTATCACCCCCTTGACCCGGGCAGGAGGTAAGGGTGAGATGCATACTTCATATACCTTGACCACAGGCAGGTGGCAAGGACTTGGCATCATGATGTCCCTTGATCACAGACAGGTGGCAAGGTTGTGGCACTCAGATATTACTTTCATCATAGGCAGGTGGCAAGGCTGTGACACAATTGGTATTTGGGCTGATTAGTTGTGCATCATATTCATACTATCGTTATATGGAATTTATGCATTCTTGAAAATGTCTTAGCTCAGTTTTGTTGTGTATATTGCATTGCGTACTAACAATTTTAGATGCAGGTGTAAGGTTTGTCATTATTACAAGATTGTTTCTATTTCTCTTACCTTGTCAATTGGACCTTCTAGGTGTATTTCGGTGTACTCACCCCGATTCTATTTCATCCTTGCAGATAAGGCACAGGGACACACACAAGGTAGCTTATTCACTCTTTTGGACTTTTCTGCATACATTCTTATCTTACTTGTGAGGCTCAGAAATCAAGTCACCATGGATCCTTAGGATTTCCTTTATTTTTCTTTTTAGACTTGTATCAGGTTCTACGAGACAGCCCTGTATTTTGTTTGAGACATGTGTATTTACACTTCTAAATTAGTTAGATGCTCTTGTACTCGTGACTCCAGATTTTGGGAGATTTGTTATGTTATGTTGAGATGGTTTCCGCTTTATTCCCTTTTCTTGTAGTTGCGATCTAATTTGGGTCGCAACAAGTTTGGTATCAGAGCCCTAGGTTCGTTGGGCACGTGAGTCAAGAGCAGGGTGTCTAGTAGAGTCTCACAGATCAGTGTGTACATGTCCACACCGATCTTCAGGAGGCTAAGGGATGATTAATAGGAAGCGTTTTCACATCTTTCTTTTATTCGTACACTTGTTCATATCACCTTACTCCTTCTGCGCAGAAGACGATTACTCGATCCTATCTATCAATGGGAGAGCTCGAGTTGGCCAATGTAACTCCTACTCGATGTCAAGACAGAGTTCGTGATAGGGCTAAGGGCCAAGGGCCAAGGGATCTCCAGAGGGGCAGCACCATCCAAGGGACATATCCGATCAACTTCTCCAAAGCCTGCTATGGTGCCAGAGGAGCCTGCTTATTCTATTCCACTACCTTTAGCTCCATCCCCTACACCGTCAGTTTAGGAGCTACTTATGGGGTTAATGGCTAGATTGGAGAGAGCTCTTCAAGCCCCAGCTACTGTTGAGATACCGGTTTTTACCAAACTAGTTGGTCCTTCTAGTGCTCCACCTGAGTTGGCTATGATTCATGTGGGTCCTCTTCAGCTCCAGTAAACCCTCCTGCGATTGTTATTACTCTACTTCAGGCACCCAGCCGGAGTTAGGATTCTCAATTTCAGAGTTTGGCAGTTGCTCCATCTATTGCACCTCCCTTCTTTATGGTGCCACCATCTTCGACTTGCCCAGCCATGTCTAGAGCAGAGCAGAACAACTTTGAGAGGTTTGTGTAGTTGGTTGCACCGCGATTTAATGGCACTCCATGCGACAGAGCTTATGATTTCCTATCAGAGTGCCAGGACCAACTGTGTAACCTTGCTATTCTTGAGTAGCATGGGGTTGCGTACACTTCATACCCGTTCAGCAGCCTTGGCAAAGAGTGGTGGGGGTCAGTTCTATCTCGTCAGTCTGTTGCGTCTTCGCCTTTGAGTTTGGAGCAGTTAATGGGGATGTTGTTTTAGAGGTTAATTCTGCATAGCCTCCAGGATTGCCATAGTGATGAGTTTGATCGACTGTAGTAAGGTTCTATGTCAGTTTCAGATTATGAGGCAAGATTTTATGCCTTAATCAGATATGCTCTATCCAATATTTCTACAAAGTTCGAGAGGATTCAGGGGTTTGCCAAGGGCTTGAAAAGGGATCTTCAAGAGGCTGCAACTTCCTTAGCATTGGCTAAAGGCACTTTTTAGGGTGAAAGGCAGGGTGGCGGGAAGAGATTTTGTTAGCATGGTCAGTTTAGTGGACACCCACCACGTGATAGAGGGTTTCTGATGTAGGGCCATTAGGGCTGAGAAGTTCAGGCAGCTCTTCCAGCATCTAACAGTGTTGATAGATCTAGGCCCACATAGGAAGGCCGTGATAGCTCCCTTGGTTCAGATAAATGTGGTGGTTCTTCGGCAAAATTATCATAGAGGCGAGACCCTAAGGCTTGTTATATTTGTGATGAGCTTTGGTATTTTGCCAACCATTGTCCACATAGGGTGTTTCCTACTCAAGCTACAGGATATCAGGCAATAGCCCGAGACACCTGTCGAGGCATGAGGGGGGTGCTAGAGGAGGTCGTGGTACAAGGAGTGGTGGACCGTGGAGGCCGACGGGCTAACGGTGGTCATAGAGTTTGCTACACTATTGCAGATAGAGCTGAGACAGAGGCCTCTGATGCAGTCATCACAGGTATGGTTCTAGTGTGCTATCGTTTTGCTTCATTTTTATTTGATCCAAGCTCTATTTATTCCTATCAGTCCACCTATTTTGCTTCTAATATTGATATTATATGTCAGCCGCTTATCGAGCCTATAAGTTTATCCACCACGGTAGGTGAATCTTTAGTGGTGATTTAGTTTTTCCGGGGTTGTGTTGTGAATTTTACAGGGAGAGATATTGTTGCGGATCTGATATTGTTTGATATGGTAGATTTTGATGTGATATTAAGTATGAACTGGTCGCCTCCTTATCATGCTATTAATGGCTATCACTTTATCTTGCCCTAATTTGCCTCAGTTGATGTGGACTGAGCAGCTAGTTCCTATCATAAGGGTCTTATTTCTTATATGCTTGCTTGTCGATTGATAAGGAATGGGTGTTTAGAATATTTCACTCATGTTCAAGCTGTTTCTCAGGAGTACCTATCATTGCAGACTATCATGGTTTCTAGAGAGTTTAGGGATGTATTCCCGACTTATTTTCTTGGTGTTCCTCTGGATTGTGATATTGACTCTTCTATTGACACTGAGCTGGGCACCAAGCCCATATCTATTGCTCCTTATCGGATGGCCCCGACTAAATCAAAGGAGTTGAAGGAACAAGTTGAAGATTTGTTGAAGAAAGGCTTTATTCGTGCGTGTCACTCCCCAAGACAAGGTCCTAGATGTAACACAATGAATAAGAACCCAAAGGGATCCCAAACAAGCCTCTTAGGCATACATAGAACATCCTTGGTTTTGCAAAAGCATAGAAGAGCGATGAACACGTAGCACATAATTTCTAAAGGGAAACAGGGCTTTGGACTTATGCTATGGGGATGTTCTAGGAAAAAGGATTAGCATCGATCACATATCAGGGAAAGACTAAGGGGAGGGTAAATATAGCATAACCATAAGACATCTCCCGGGCTCACCCTCAAATGATAGTATCCAAAAATAGACGAGTTCTAAACAAGACATGAAAGTTGATGGATTTTATCCCCAAAAGTGGAGGACTCACCAAAAACAAATCTTCACTCAAGCTGGCTAGCCACATGGTGGAGGAGGATGGAATGGAACTCCGGCCCCTACATGGATAGATCATATAGGAAAAAAGTATGCATTAGTACTTGGAATTCATAAAGTATGTGGGGTGCAAATGCAACAAAAAACATAAGCCATAATTAAACAATATGTATAATCATAATCAATGGATATAAGCTTGATATGTCATGCATGCTCAAAGACTAGGTCAAATATGTATGAGGAATCATCAAGTCATATAACATAATGTATATGTATGGAAAGAGACCATAATCGATATGTAAGACCAAACAAGATATTACTTGGAATCCCGATATTCACTCCACACCAAACTAGGAGTGGTCTACTTTGCCAGGGTAAACCAAAGACTCACCTTACGGAATCTCCACCATTTCGAAAAGTGCTTCTTAATCACCTTACGTGAACACCACTCTTTTCAGTATACATATAATATCAACCTTACGGGAACACTATCCTTTTCGGTATTTGATTCACATGTGTCATATGAGAACACCACCTTTTTTGGAAAACCATGCGACTTAAGCTATATGGATTCATTAGCTAATTCATAAACCTCTGGTTTTAACATAGTTATGGGACAATGGTTATCTACCAAGGTCCGCTCACTATTAGGTCACAATCCTAAGTAATACTCAAATAATACTTATAACCATAATAAGCAAAGCAACATAATATTATAATATCATCATAGTTCATAGAGTAGCTCATCAAAATCAAAGCTTCTTAATATCAATATAGGGATTCATAACTTTCATAACATTCACAATAATTTCACATTTCATAACATGCATAATAGCCCTTTAATTCATATCATTCATAATTTCACATAACTCGTCATAAAACCTTTGTATTCATAGATGTTTGGTATACATTTTTACTCAAATCATGACGGGTTCATGTACAAACATTAAAATCATGCAAATCATAAGTAAATGCCATGAGAGTTACAAAACAGGGTCACTTATTCATTACTCAAAGAACCCACTAACACATAGTAAAACTTCACTAGGGCATCATCAAACACCCATAAAATTCCACATAGATTTTCAATGCTTAATCATATATAAAGGCATATCAACACAAAATACATCATATTATCATCATATAAAAGGTTTCATAAAATCACCATGTAATACCATAACTTGAAAATCAAAAAAGAGAAGAAAATGGTTGAGCTTGTGGAGGAAAGGTCTCCAGAACCAAACCCACATACCTTAGTGACAAGAGATGAAAGAACCTTAGAAAAATGAAAGAGAAACTCGGAACCCTAGAATGCACCTTCTTGCTAGAAACCTTGGGGAAACTTGAGTCTGTTTTGGGACTTAGAGGATTTTTAATAGGGTGGAATGGAGTAAATTAGGGTTACGAAGGCTGATAAGGGGCCTTTTGAAGGTAAAAATGATATAGTATAGGCATTACACAATAGGAAAGGTCAAATTTACCCCTTTTAAAATTTTACCATACAGGACCAGAGACCGTATTGATGCGTCGTGGTCCATTCTACAGGCCTTAGGTAAGGGTCTCATCTGATGACATTTTAGACTTTTAAAAACTTTTTTTTGATTCAAATTCCATGACATGACTTACATCTCGTAAGTCATTTTACGGGCCATCTCATAAGTCGTACATCCCACTTCAAAAATCATCATTTTCACAAAGTGTAACCTTCAACCCACGAGCACCACTTATGACCCATAAAACCAAATACGGCCCGTAGGATGCCTCGTAAATACTGATACACAGAAAATTTTTAGGACTCTTTTCTTGCACATTTTATACTTCTCATGGGTTGGGCCTTATAGTCCGAGTGTATCTCTTTAGGGTGCTCCTGTATTATTCGTGAAAAAGAAAGATTGCACTATGCGTATGTGTATTGACTACCATAAGCTTAATAAAGTTACCATCTCGAAAAAATATTCTTTGCCTTGCATTGATGATATGTTTTACCAGTTGTAGGATGCCTCGGTATTCACCAAGATTGACTTGAGATTTGGTTATCATCAGTTGAGAGTTCGGTAGTCTGATACCCCGAAGACAACTTTTAGGACCCATTACAGGCATTATGAGTTGATTAGTTATGGATTGGTTAGCTTCTTGCTACGCCGCCATGGATAGGTTAGCTTCTTGCGATGCCACCGTGGTTATGAGTCGTACATCAGTTGGAATTTGATGCTATAATGGGTATAGATTGGTTAGCTTCTTCCTACGCCACCTTAGATTGGCGAACAAAGAGAGTGTACTTCCACTTTCCAAATGAGGCGGTCCTTGAATGGGAAGGCTATGTTGGGGCGCCAAAGGGTAAGCTTATCTCTCATTTTAAGGAAAGAAAGATGATATCCAAGGGATATGTATGTCATCTAGTTAGAGTGAGGGATGTGGATGTAGAATCACCAACTCTTCAATATGTTCCAATAGTGAATGAATTTCTTGATATGTTTCCTGAAGAGCTTCCAGGTTTACCTCTATAACGAGAAGTAGATTTTGGCATTGACTTACTTCCAGGAACTCAACCTCCATATAGAATGGCCCCGACAGAATTACTTGAATTAAAAAACTTGCTAGAGAAGGGTTTTATAACGCCTAGTGTGTCCCCTTCGGGTGAATTAGTGTTATTTATGTGTAAAAAGGATGGCACCTTGAGAATGTGTATCAATTACCGACAATTGAATAGGGTGACAATTAAGAACAAACATCCCCTCCCCAGGATTGATGATTTATTTGATCAGTCACAGGGTGCTAAATGCTTTTCAAAAATTGAGTTGAGATCAGGTTATCACCAAGTGAGGGTGAAGTAGAAATATTTACCCAAGAACGCTTTCAGGACACGCTATCGTTATTTTGAATTTCTTGTTATGTCATTTAAGCTAATTTATACACCAGCAGTTTCTACAAATTTGATGAATAGTGGGTTCAAGTCATTCTCGTATGTGCTCGTGATAGTATTTATAGATGATATTTTGGTGTATTCAAGATCAGAAGACGACATGCAAAGCACTTATGATAGGTATTACAAGCTCTTCGTGCTCGACAGTTGTATGCCATGTTTTCCACATATGAATTTTGGTTAAAATCAGTTGAATTCTTGGGCCATATTGTATCCGACAAAGGAATAAAGGTTGATTGAAAAAAGAAAGAGGCCATGAAAGATTTTCCAAGGCCAACAACACCAACAGAAGTTCAAAGCTTCTTAAGGTTAGCAGGTTATATTAAAAGGTTCGTTGAAGGGTTTTCTTCTATTTCTGAACCTCTAGCTAAGTTGACACACAAGACGGTCAAGTTCTAGTTGAAGGATGCATGTGAAAGGAGTTTCGAAGAGTTGAAAAGTAAGCTAACTTCTGCACCTGTGCTAGTACTTCCAGAAGGCAGAGAGGGGTATGTAGTGTATTGTGATGCTTTAGGAGTTGGCTTAGGTTTAGTAGTGACACAACATGGTAAGGTAATCGCTTATGCCTCACGAACTGTGATCGCATGAGAAATACCCAACACAAGACCTTGATCTAGAAACTATTGTATTTTCCTAAAAAAAAATATGATGCCACTATTTGTATAGGGTTCACGTTGACATATATACTAATCATAAGAGCCTGCAGCACATCTTTAAGTAGAAATACCTAAATTTAAGGCAGTAGAAATGGATAGAGCTAATAAAAGATTACGACATTGATATACTATACCATCCAGGGAAAGCAAACGTGGTAGCCAATGCTCTAAGTCATAAGACAATCATTAACATTAGTGATCAGACTGTGGTAAGTCAAGTAGTCGCTAAGGAGCTACATCAACTAGCCAGTTTGGGAGTTCACCTTCTTGAGATCCCAAGGAAGGGATTGTTGGGCATAATGCTACAGAGTCTTCATTGGTAATGGAGGTGAAAGAAAAGTATTTCAAGGGTCCTATTCTACAACGACTTAAGAAGAAGGTGAGTCAAGGTACGATGAAGGGCTTTGAACTTCCACAAAATTGTGTACTTTATTGCCAAAATAGATTATTTGTGCCTAAGATTAATATATTAAGAAGGAGGGTACTGGAAGAAGGCCATCATTAAAGATATTCCATCTATCTTGGATCAACTAAGATGCATCATGATATGAAGGAAATGTTTTGGTGGGGAGGCATGAAAAAAGACCTTGCAGAATTTGAGGCTCAACGTTTGAATTGCCAACAAGTCAAAGTGGAGCACCAAAAGCCGGGAGGTTATATGCAATGTATAGAGCTTCCAACATTGAAGTGGGATATGATCAATATGGATTTTATCACTGGGTTGCCTCTCTCATTTCAGAAGTTTGACTCTGTATGGATAATAGTTGATAGACTCACAAATTTAGCACACTTCATACTATTTAAGAGTGATTATACGGCGAAAGAGTTTGCAAATTTATACCTCAAAGAGATAGTTAGGCTATATGGAGTCCCAATCTCTATTATATCTGATCGGGGAGCTCAATTCACCGCACAAGTTTGGAAGTCCTACCAAAGGAGTTTAGGAACCCAAGTGAATTGGAGTACCATTTTCCATCCCCAGGCAGACGGTCAAGTAGAGCGCACCATTCAAACACTCGAAGATATGTTATGAGCTTGTGCATTGGACTTCAAGAGTAGTGTGGTGGATCATTTTCCACTTATTAAATTTGCCTATAATAATCGCTATCATTCAAGAATCGAATTGGAACATTATGAAGCTTTGTATGGAAGGAAATACAGGTCCCCATTGGGATGGTTTGAAATGGGCGAGACAACTTTTCTTGGGCCAGATCTAGTACAACAAGCCATGAAAAAAGTTAGGGTACTACAACAATGGCTAGAAACAGCCCAAAGTCATCATAAATCATATGCAGATGCTAGGAGGAGAGGAATAGAATTATCAGTAGGAGATTGGGTATTCTTTAAGGTATCCCCAAAGAAAGAGGTTATGAGATTTTGTAAGAAGGGAAAACCAAGCCCACGGTTTATAGGGCAATATGAGATTATTATGATATTCGGGCGGGTTACATATGAATTGGAGCTACCCAAGAGCTTTCAATTATTCATCCAGTATTTCAAGTGTCAATGCTTTGAAAGTATGTAGGTGACCCATCTCGTACCACTCCTATTGAAGATGTGAAGGTTAAAAAAAAACTCACCTATGAAGAGGTACCTATTTCTATTTTAGATCGTGAAGTTAAGAAGCTAAGAAATAAGAAAATAGCTTCAGTAAATGTACTTTGGAGGAACAATAAAGTATAAGAAATAATGTGGGAAGCTGAGGAAGAGATGAAATCTCAGTGCCCTCATCTATTTGAAGCTAAAGAGAAATTCCAAGATGAAGAATTAGGGCATTAATAGGTATGTGTGTTTTAATGTTTATTATCTTGTCAAAAGTTTGTTCAAATGAAGGGTTAACCTTGTGTAAGCTATCAAGTTATGCTAACATTTGGGGACGAATGTTCGTAAGGGGGGAGGATGTAACACCCCACATTGTACGTGTACTAGTCCTGTGCATATGGAACATGATATGGTTTGGTCAAATGATCACCAATACTTAAAAGTACCTAACTTTTAGACTGGAGGGCTATATTTATGTCTAACGTTAAGGTGAGTGAGTGTATATAAGTTTTTAAGTTGAATTAATGAGATCGCAGCCTTAAACGAAGTGAAAGAAGTGAGGTGCTTGTGGGACATAGGAAGCTCGCAGGTGAGTAACCTACGTGCTTAGGTTAAATGGGATAGGTAGACGGGGAAGATTATTTCATACATGAGTGAACTCACTTGAGGCCCAAAATTAAGCGAAATGAAAAGGACGCAGAGACAAGGCCCAACACCAAATTTGTCCAAGTCTAGTAATGAATGAAGCCCAAGTTAAGGGTGTAATTTTAGCCCATGGTTAAGCATTATAAGGGGAAAACTTTTGCAGCCCAAGATGAACAGGAAAAGGTCCCAAGTACATTCACAATCCACTTGATGGTTTGGGCCCAAACTAAGTGAAGGGAAAAGAGAAAAATATGCAGCCAAGGCCCATCGAATTGGAGCCCATTAAGGACTAAATGAAAGGGCCAAGCAGGTGCACCACAAACCTGCTAAATGTGTCTTAAAATAGAGGGGAAAGTCATTTAATATGGGTCCCTTTAAAGGGGCTTAAAACCAGCTTATTAAGTCATTTTAAACTTGGAAAAATTTCAGCTTTTATAAAGTTTCTTTGTTACTCTTTCTTGACTTTACAAAGAAGCCACAAGAAACTTTTATGGTTCTTGGAGAAGCACTACTTCTTGAAGATTAAGGTAAGTAACAATAGTTATGTATTTAGTATGATTTTCCATGAAAACAAGAGAAATAAACTGGCTATACTTGTGTTGAAATTTTTGACAACATGTGTTCCAAAAATTGTTGCACGCTTTTCTTGTTTATTAAGAGGCTTTTCTTTTTTTGTTTAGGAAGGTTGATGTTCTTAACAATATTTAGGTCAGAAATGGTAAGGTAAGGTCGATGCACTATTTTGTTTTACTTAAACTATCGAGTTTTAGTGTGTTATCCTAAGTGTGTTATTAGTAGAAATTGTGGGCTGATTGATTAAGGACTATGGTCTTATGACCTCCACCTGTTTTGGGACTATTTCAGGATTGGTTGGGTATGTAAAAATGTTGAAAATAGTTTGGTTAAAGTTGGAATGGGCGTGAACTGTTACCGTCGAAATATAGAAAAAGGACGTAATGTGATGTTGCCTAATTGTGTGTTTTGTGGAATTGATATGTGTTGTACCTTGTGTGCTGAAGTAAGCATATTATGATACTGTAATAAGTTGTATATGTTCATGTAAATGAAGGTGTATATTAGACTAATGTGCTTAGAGAAGGAAAAATAGGAAAAACGCCTTTGTGTTGATAGTTACGGGCTTGCTGCCCGAGCATTGTTTTATTTATGAGATTGGACTGTCAAGATGTGTTTATCAGCTGCTAATACTTGTTTTATTACCTACTCTATTGTAGATATAATTGGGGGGAAAAGGAGGTTACATCGAGGTAATAATGAGGTGGTACAATAAGGTATGTAAGGCTACTCAATTTTGCAATATTTTGCTTGAAATCTAGGTTCTTAGTTGGCACATTGAGGCACTTACAAATTCCGACATAACTAAGAACCATGTCTCCACTCTTTAACATGTTCATAAGATCCCGTACATAGCCATTTTCAAATCTGCATACATATTTTAGATACCAAGATACATGAGTTCCTTTAATTCGTTAAATAAAGTCCATGTGTTGTCTCATTTCCTACGCATTTCATTAGTTGTGTAACCTACTCTTTGCATTGTGGTATTTTCTTTCATGATGGTTTGCATGTCACATGTTATATCTATAGTCCTACAACTCAAATTTGTATGACCACCAAAATAATCTTCTCAAGCGTAAATAAAAGATATAAAGTGAAGTTACTTACTGATGGGTGGTATCCTAGGGCTGGAAGAATCACCTAGTATGGGTCGATCCCATATTACGGGGGGTATCCCAAGGGTGAAATGAAAGCCTAGCATGGGTCGATCTCGATATTGATTTACCATTGATCAACTGTTCATTTGTAATATATACTATGCAAAGATTATAAAGTAAAGAATGGTAAAGTAATGAAAATGACATAAAGTGCATGATTCCACAATATGACTCAAGATTGTCTGTTATTCTTACACAAGTGCATGGTTTAACTTTAGTTCTTATTTAATATACAATACTTCTTGCCTTAGATATTCAATATACTATCTCATACTGACGTCCCTTACCGGGGGATCAGTATTCCATGTTGCATGTACAGAGCTAGTAGATCTACCTAATAGGAGCACAGGATATCCAGCTGCTATTACTAAGCTCCATGTTACTTCAAGGCTTAGTATGCCTAGAGCTTATATTTTTCTTTATTGTATAATAGTTAGTCATGAGGCGGCGCCCGTCCCAACCCTTATAAGATAGAGTTCCTTATCTAGAGGCATTGAAGACTATGTAAATTAAAGTGTGCTCATGTCTTGTACTTTAAACGTCGTGGCTCCTATGGCGTGGTCATATGTATTCCCTTTTGGCTTGTTATTACTATCTACTTTCTTAAAAGCATGTTGAATGTGAACACCCCTTATAATGTTCATAGAGAATGCATGGTTATAGGTTGGTTCTCCCGAACCTTGTCAGCAACTTGTGCCAATCTGCCTTAGTGGGACTATGGGCGTGACAAGAGGGGTTAAGAGGAATGGCCATCAGGGCCGGCTAGTTTAGTCAGCTCTTCAAGCATATGACAGTGTTGATAGATCTAGGCCCACATAGATAAGTCGTGATAGTTCCCTTGGTTCGACTAGACGTGGTGGATCTTCGACACAGTCATCACAGGGGTGAGACCCTAAAAAGCTTGTTATATTTGTGATAAGGTTGGGCACTTCGCCAATCGTTGTCCACATCGGGTGTTTCCTGCTCATGCTTCAGGACCTCAGGCAGCAGCCAGAGATACCTCCCAGGGCATGAGGGGTGTTGTTAGAGGAGGTCATGGTATAGGGAAAGGTGGATCTCATGGAGGACCACAGGCTGGTGCTGGTCGTAAAGTTTCCTATGTTATTCTAATTAGAGCTAAGATAGAGACATTTGATTCAATTATCACATGTATGGTTCCAATTTCCCTTTCTTCATCTTAAGTTTTATTTGATCCAGGCTATACTTATTCTTATATGTCAGCCAATTTTCCTTTTGATATTGATATCCTATGTGAGCCATTTGCTGAGCATATATGTGTATCCACCCTGTAAGGTGAATCTTTAGTGGTTAATCAAGGTTATAAGGGTTGTTTTCTGACTTTAATGGGGAGAGATACTATTGTGGGTTTCATATTGTTAGATATGGTATTTTGATGTGATATTGGTTATGGATTGGTTGTCGCCTTATCATGCTATTCTTGACTGTCATGCAAAGATCGTGACCTTATCTTGCCTGTATTTGGCTTAGTTGATGTGGATTGGAGCACCTAGTTTTAATCCTAAGGGTGTTATTTCTTATATGCATGCTTAACGATTGATGGGGAATGGGTGTTTGGCATATTTAGCTGACGTTTGGGCTATTTCTCAGGAATCCCCATCATTGCAGACTACCAAGGTTGCTAGACAGTTTATGGATATCTTCCCAACTAATTTACCTGGTGTACCTCTGGGTCATGATATTATCGTTGTTATTGATGTGGAGCATGGCACTAAGCCTATATCTATTGCAACTTATCAGATAGCCCCAGCTGAATTGAAGGAGTTGAAGGAATAATTAGAAGATTTGTTGAAGAAACACTTTATTCATCAAAGTACGTCTCTCTAGTGTGCTCCTATATTATTTGTGAAAAAGAAAAATAGCACCATTCGTATAAGTATTGACTATCGTATGCTTAACAAACTGACAATCAAAAACAAATATCCTTTGCTTCGCGTCGATGATCTTTTTGACTTGTTGTAGGGTGCCTCGATATTCTCCAAGATTGACTTAAGGTGTTTTGATCAATCGAGAGTTCGAGAGTCTAATATACTGAAGACAGCTTTTAGGAGCCATCATGGGCATTATGAGTTCGTGGTTATGTCATCCAGGTTTACTAATGCCCCAGCTACTTTTATGGTGTTAGTAAACTTAGTGTTCAAGTCCTATTTAGACATCTTTGTGATTATGTTCACAGATGATATCTTGGTTTATTCCTAGAGTGAGGTAGATCATGTTCATAACTTGAGGACTGTACTCCAGAGATTGAGGGAAGAGAAGTTGTATGCAAAGTTCTCAAAGTGCGATTTTTGGCTGGAGTCTGTTGCATTTCTTAGCCATGTTGTATCAAAAGAGGGTATTATGGTTGATATATACAAGGTAGGAAATTTTTGTGAGTGGGTTAGGCCTACTTCCGTGGCTGAGATTCAAAGTTTCCTTGGTTTAGCGGGGTATTTTTGGCATTTTGTTCAGGGTTTCTTATCTGTAACAAACCCATTTACTAGATTGACTCGGAAGGCTGTGGCAGTTCAGTGATCGGATGATTGTGAGTTGAGCTTCCAAAAGCTCAAGGATTTGTAGACTTCGGCACCTATTCATACTTTACCGAAGGAGGGAGTCCCATTTGTAGTATACTTTGATGCTTCGGGCATGGTTTTGGGTGGTGTATTGATGCAGAAAGGAAAGGTGATAGCCTATGCTTCTAGACAACTTAAAGTGCATGAGAGGAACTACCCTATCCATGACTTCAAGTTGGTTGCGGTTGGGTTTGTGTTGAAGTTGTGGTGACATTATCATTGTTGAGTACATTATGAGATTTTTACCGATCATCGGAGTCTTAAATACATCTTTTCTCAGCCTAATCAAAACATAAGATAGCGTAGGTGGTTGAAGTTGTGTAAGGACTTTGATATCTCTATTATATATATATCACATGGTAAGGCCAATGTGGTGGCAGATGCTTTGAGCTGGAAAGCCACTAGTATGGGGAGTTTGGCATTCTTGAGGACTTTGGAAAGGCCCTTAGCTCTAGAGGTTCCGTTGCTTGCTATGCAGATGGTCCATTTGGACATTTCTCCTCCTCAGAGTATTTTTGCCTTTGTTGAGGCCAGGTCTTCTTTGTTTGATCAGATATGTGCTCATCAGTTTGAGGACCACAGATTATGTATGATTCGTGACAAAGTGTTGTGAGGAGAAGCCAAGGTGGCTACTATTTATTGTGATTGTGTTTTGAGGGTTAATGGTAGTGTTTTGTGTGCCTAGTGTGAGAAACTAGGTAAGATTGATATTAGAGGACATCTATTGTGCTAGATATTCCATTCATCAAGGTGTGGCTACGATATATCTTGATTTTAAACAACATTATTTGTGGTTTGGTATGAGGAGAGACATAGTCAAGTTTGTGGCCAAGTGGTAAAATTTTCAACAGGTGAAGTATGAGCAACAAAAGCCCTGTGGATCAATGAAAGGATGCCCATTCTTGTTACAGGTTTGTCCATGGCCTTAGGTAAGTTTGATTCAGTTTGGGTGGTCATTGATTAATTAACCAAGTCGGCACACTTCCTAACGGTGAGGACTAGCTATAGAGAGGAGAAGCTGGCTATGTTATATATTCAGCACATTGTAAGATTGCACGATGTGCTACTGTATATAGTATAAGATGCAGGTTATGTGCTTACTTCTCACTTTTGGCGAGCTCTACACCGTGGTTTGGGTACTAGAGTTGATTTGAGTTCAACTTTTCACCCTCACAGTGAGGTTAGTAAGAGCACAACAATCATGTGTTGGAGGACATGCTTAGGGCCTGTGTCATTGTTTTTAGGGCCTCGTGGGACAAACACTTACCTTTGGCAGAGTTTGCATATCACAATATTACAATTTGAGCATCTAGATAGCACTATTTGAGGCCTTGTATGGACGGAGGTGTAGCTCAACCATTGGATAGTTTGATTCAGATTCGGCTAAGGTGTTGGGTGTTTATTTGCTTCAGGATGCCATGAACTGGATCAGATTGATTTAGAGTAGACTTTAGATAGCCTAGAGCCACCTGGAAAGTGATGCTGCTAAGAGGGTTAGGCCTCTTGAGTTCTTTGTTGGAGACAGTTTTTGGCTAAAAGTTTTACCCATGAAGTGTGTGATGAGATTTGGGAAGAGGAGCAAGCTTTGTCCCAGATTTATTGGCCCATTTGAGATTTTGAGGAGAGTTGGTGATGTAGCTTATGAGTTGACTTTACCGCCCAGATTATCTTCTATTTATCCTGTTTTTCATGTTTCTCTTCATTGTCAGTATATTCCTGATGAGTCCCATATGATTTCTTATTACTCTATTAAGTTGGGTCCAGATTAGTCCTTTGAAGAGGAACCTATAGCTATATTGGAAAGGCGGGTCTGGAGATTGAGATCCAAAGATATACCTTATGTGAAGGTTCAGTTGCGGCACCATTGATGAGGCTACTTGGGAGTTGGAGTTTGACATGCAGGCCAGATATCCCAACCATTTTGAGGCTTCAAGTGCTTTCTTTTCTTTTATGTTCGAGGATGAACATTATTTTTAGTGGTGAATGATATAACGACCTGATTGGTCATTTTTGGCCTTATCTAGAAAAATTACTATTTTAACCTTTCGTAAGTTACCTTGGGCCCGTTTCTAATTGTTTGAATGGTTAGACCTAGAATCCTGAGTTTTAAAAGTTGAAAATATGAATTTTGGCATTTTTGGAAGCTTATGTTATTGAATAGTGAGTTTTGTGTCATTCTGAGTTTCGGAGGTAGGATCGGGGATATACCAATTCCATTAGCTTCGCACTACCAAAGCTGAACTATGAGATTTTACAGAACTGAATTTGGAGTTAAGATGAGGTTTTTATGCCCAAAGTTGTGATTTTAGTCATTTCAAGGATCAAAGTTTGACTTTGGTCAATAGTCGGAGTTCGAAAGCTCAAATCATAATTCCGACAGTTCCACTAGTTTAGGATGGTAAGACTAACGCTAGAAATTGTCTCAAAATATTTTTTGGAGTTCTTGATGCCAGTTTTGGTAATTTGAGTTTTAAACTTGTTTTATTGACTTGCATTGGTACATATGAAAAGGAGGCCATGAAACTTATTTCTGATGACTCCGTTGAGTCCAACTGTTGTTTCTGGTATTGATACATATTTAGTTTGTGAAATTCTGAGTTTGAATGAGTTTCGGGTGTCCATTCTGAGTAGGGAATTGTACTTGGTATTGTTGGTGTGCTGGTATCTAATGCAGGTGGATTTCATCTCCGCCTTCATGGAGGGTGTGGTGTGGTCTGTTGAGCTCCACATTCATGGAGTTGTGACCTGTTTGGTCTCCGCATTTGCGGAATGGGCTCCCCGATCGAGGAGTAATTTTCATACCTTAGATTGATAGTTTTAAACTCGTAAAACACCATTTTTAATCCATTTTCGAATATCCAAACTTTTTGTTTCGATATTGAAGAAAAGTTTTTTAAGATTTTTGTTGGGTAAGCATTTCTAACACTAAACTAATCATTTTCTATGTGTTTTTTCTTGATTTTATCTTTGATTTCATGAAATTGAACACCCAAAATTGGGAATTCTTAGACTATGATTTTCAGACATTAAATACTAATTTCTCATTCGATTTAAGCTTGATTTTAATGGGACTTTCACCCATGAACTCAATTTTTCGTATAGAGCATGGTTTTAAAGTTATTTTCCAGATTTGGGAACTTCGGAATTTAACACTAAAATTGAACCTTTTGACCCTAAGCCTATGCTATGCCAATATAGGTATTAGAATGCTTCTCTTGATGAGTAGTAACTATTGTTGATAGTGATTGACCAAATTGGTGGATCGATTTGAGGACTTGAGTTGATTAAAAGCTTGTTCGAGTGCGGGTTTGACATCGAGGTATGTTTGGCTTATCATTTGGGACTAGATTTAAGTTATTGGTCATGTTTATGCAATACTTGTGAGATAGATGGATAATTGTGCAATTGAGTTTATTTATTGAAATATGATGGGAAAGTTTCCAATTGAGCTGAATTGTGGTATAATTTTGATCCTATTGATGAACTAAGAAGAATTATGATGGAATGATGAGGATTTGAAATAAAATGTGAATAAATGAGACTTGTGAAACTAATTGGGACGAGATAGGTTTGGTATTATTAATATGCTTGTATAATTGGGACGAGTTAGGTCTGGTATTATTGATATACTTGTATTGTGGGACGAGTTAGGTTTGGTACCATTGTTATAATTGTATATTTTGGACAAGTTAGGTCTAGTAATATTGATATTCTTGCATACATGGGATGAGTAAGGTCCGATATTATTGACACTTTTGATTATTAATATAACGATGATAATCTAAAATATGATGGTTGTTTGTGCATTAGCTGTGACACACTTGATATTACTCCTCGAGTATATATAATTATTATGAGTTTCATGCCTCGGCATTCCTATTGTAATGATATTCTACATGTTTATATGCATATTTGGCTCGCACTATTGATTTACATCTATTGTGTGCGTCTCGTATTATTCCTTGACCCGAGATGGAGGCAAGGGCATTATGATTCACATTGTTATCTCCCCCTTGACCCGGGCAGAAGGCAAGGATTAGATTCATACTTCATATACCTTGACCACAGGAAGGTGGAAAGGACATGGCATCACGATATCCTTGAACACGAGCAGGTGGCAAGGTTGTGGCATTCTTATATTACCTTGACATCGGGTAGGTTGCAAGGTTATGGCATTTTGATATTACCTTGACCACGGGCAAGCAGCAATACTGTGACATGCTTGGTATTTGGACTAGTCAGTTGTACATCAGATTCATATTATGGTTATATAATATTTATGGGTTCTTGAGGATATTTTAGCTTAGTTTTATTGTGTGTATTACATTGCATGCTAACCTTTTTGGATGCCGGTATAGGGTTCTTCATTATTATATTCTTGTTCCAATTTCTCTTACCCAGTTAGTTGAAACTACTGTGTACATTTTGGTGTACTCACCCCTACTCTATTTCATTCCTACAAATCGAACACAGGGATCCACACAGGGTAGCTAGTTCACCCTTTTGGACTTTTCATCGTCCATCTGATCTTACCGGTGAGGCTCAGACTTCGAGTCGCCATGGAACTTTGGGATTTCCTTTAAGTTTCATTTAAGTCTTGTATCAGATTCTATAAGACAACCTTGTATTTCGTTTGAGACATGTGTATTTACACTTATGTATTGCTTAGATTCTCTTGTACTCATGACTCCAAATTTTGAGAGATTTGTTATGTTATGTTGATATGGTTTCCGCTTAATTTCCTTTTTTTTAGTTGCAATCCATTTTAGGTCATGACATAGTGGTTGCTCTAATGGGGGCTGGGAGTCATTTGATAGTGATATTGCCCAAGCTACACCTCCTTTTTGAATGTTTAAGCGGTCGTTGTCAAGATATATAACCTAACCAAGGTTAGGGTCAAACCAACTGGGAATATGGTCAGAGTTGGTGTAATTGCAAGCAAGTCGAATGAATTAACCTACTTATCTCCCGAAAAGGTGGGGGGTTTGTAATTGCAAGAAAATAAACCTAAGCTAAAAGCACATGTTGTTAAACTAGTGAGATAATTAACTAGGGTATTGTGTTCCCCATGAATTCCTAACTTAGTATTACCAGATAATCGTAACCTTTTCTAGTGTGTAGCATGCAGAACAGTAAGTTAAGTTTACCAAACCCTTTCATCCAGGAAAGAGTTAAATTTCACAATGTGATTTTATCCATCCCTGCAGTGTGACATTACTAACGCTTACCTATTATTCCAGTATAACCTCCTCTTGATCCAGTTCGGTTGATTAGACGAGAGGGATCACATTAAATCATGTCAATTGATCTCTTCCAGTTCATTACTACCTTGATCCAATCAGTAAGAATTAAGCGGGTCCTAATGTTGGCCACTGTTAAAAAGCAATAAAAAAGAAGAGAATTAATTAATACATGCATGCAAACTTTCCAAGAATTACAGATTATCTAGTTTTACCTTGTCAGTTCCTCATGGTTCCAACAATCCTAGATGTGGATTTCTCTATGCATAATCATTGTAGCAAAAAGAATCATGATATAGAATAACATAGTTAAGCACTTACAATGATAAAGTTATGAATAAGAAATTTTAAAAAATTTCACTTGAAATCAGAATATATTGTTTTTATGTTAAAATCACAAAGTATGAAGTCACAAAGTATGAAGTCACAAAGTTGTTTCTCAGTTTTCTCTTGCGTCTCTCTATCAAAAAGACCTAAAAGAGGCATTACGGGCTCTCAAACCTATCTTCTTGAACACTACAAGAGGCATTAGATTGATACTTGCGCCTAAATCACATAATGCCTTTGCGAACTCAACATCTCCAATGGTATAGGGTATGGTAAATGCTCTGGGATCTTCTCGCTTCTGCACTAAGGAACTTGTAGCTATCGCACTACAATGCTGAAACTCTTAACAGAGCTCTTGGCTCACTGTTCACTTATTGGTGACCAAGTCCTTCATAAACTTTGCATACCTGGGCATCTTCTCCAATTCCTCGAATAAGAGGAATATTGATGGAGAGTTGCTTCAGAATGCGGATGAAGTGTTGGAATTTACATACCTCCTCCTTTTTTTTAGTCTCTGAGGGAAAGGAGGAGGAGGTCTAGGAATGGGTTTCAACTTATGTAGTGTCACTACTGCATCACTCTCCCTATACTTGGCACAACTATCTCGTATGCCTGCATCCTTACTCTCAACCATCTAATCACGAACATCATCATCATCAACTTGCATCAAAAGGTCAGTGTTCTGATTGCCATGACATGTCATCACTTCCATACACTGCCCCGCATTTTTTGGATTCTGCACTGTATTGTTGGCTAATACACCTTTCTAATGCTGGTTCAATTAAGTCGACATCTAACCAAACTGTTAGTCCAGCTGGTTGATAGCAACAGAATGAGACTCGATTTTATGATTTGTATTAGAGATGTCAGTTTTTATCCCCTTCAAAGTCTCTTTCTGGGTGTCAACCTTCTTCAACAGTCAATTAAACATCTCCTCAATTTGAGAGCTACCAGAACTAGAGTCTCAATTATGTGGTAGCACATACAGTCCATTTCTGTAAGAATCTTTGTGTCCCCAATAAATATCATTGTCCTGGCCTCTGTTCCTTTTATAGCAGCCTCCTCGATTATTGTCTTTGAAAGTGCCATCCCTGTTAAAATTTTGACCTTGGTCTCCTCGACCTTGGCACCAATTGTCCTGATTAGACCCTTGGGTGTTGGTCTAGAAACTCGCCCATCAGTGATGAAGCAAGTGTCCTCCTCATAGTAAGGATCATCGTACATGGGTGCTTGTGAAGGCTTATGAGCTACTGCATTTACACGTTCTTGGTTCTGCTTCATCAACAACTCCACATGGTACTAATCCAAGCGCTCTTACATTATCTCCTAATTTATCATTGCCGCGCCGAATTAGTATTGATTGAGAACGAGCTTTTGGTTGTGGACTTGTCTCTCATCCCCTATGCATGATTCATCTTGACCACTCTCTCCAACCTTTTAGCTATCTTTGGAAATAGACAATCTAAACACGAGCCTCTCATGATAGTGTTAGTAACAACTTTGCTATTTTCATCCAGGGCTCGATAAAAGATTTCCACCAAGGCATCAACCATAATCTTGTGGTCAAGGACACTCCTCAAACACTTTTTGAACTCTCCAACATAGTGCCGATCGAATTACCAGGAAATTTCTCGAGGTTGTTGATCTGGTCCTTCAACTTCAACTTCTTTAACCTCGGAAAGAAGCTCTCCAAAAAGGCATTCTGCATTTTCTCCCAACTGGTGATTGAACTCTGTGGGGGCCCGAATAACCATAGCATTGCATTGCTTGTAAGAGACAATGGAAAGACACGGAGCCAAAAGGCATTCATGGATAGATTCTGACTTCCCATCATACTCTTGCAGACGAAGACAACATTGAGTAGATGGTTATGCGATTCCTCTGATGGTAAGCCAGCGAATAGGGATGGCAATAGGGCGGGTGGAGGATGTGGCGCAGGTTGAGCTCAACCCGCAATTTTTATAAACTGCCCCGCATGGTGACTTTTTTCAATTTCAACCCGCCCTGCCTCGCACCACATAGACTCGCCCTACATAAACCTGCCTCGCTTAAATTTTTAAGTTCTTTTATTTTTTAATTGAATTTAATATGAAATATTAAAATTCAGAATTTTGTTAATTTTTCACTAATTAACTATGTTTAGTTGACATTTCAACAATTGTTTTTTAATAGTTAATTACAAGTTTCTAATTAACATTTTAACAACTTATAATTTATACGATATGTCTAATTCAATTTAGAAAAAAATAAAATTAAAGTCAATGTGTAATATAAAAATTTATATCTTTGACTTTTACTAATTATAAATATTTAATTTTCTTTGAATTCTTATTTGATTTTTTAAACTTGCAACCCGCCCCGTCCTGCATTAGTTTTAAAAATAGTTTCTTCAACCTACCCCGCCCTCGCCCCACCCCACATAACTTTAAACCCGCCCCATCCTGGATAGTTCTAAGCCCGCCACGCACCACCCCGTTGCCATCCCTACCCGCAAACAACCCATGATTTTGCAGCATTTGAAGTAACCCACTTGAAACGATGAACTCTGTGTCATCTGGTAATGGAGCTAACACAACAGCTCTAGTGACATCTATCTCTATTGGATCAATTCTGTACTGATTCCATGTGTTAGCCTCAACTTGAAGATCTGGTGGTAGTGGATTATCATTCTCAAGTGATGGTGGGTTATTGTTATTATTGTTCTAGTTCAGTGCTGCATTCGCAGCTTCATTTGCAACATTGTTTGTATTCTTCTGGGTCATTCTTCTCAGTGTCTTCTGGATCTCAGGGTCAAATAGATTCAAGGATCTGCCTCAATTACGAGTGTTGTGCATACACTACACCTGCACGCTACACCAAAAAAAATAACAAAAATGTAAAATGAGGGAAATGAGGATTAATTGCCAAATTATTAAAATTAAACCAGACTAAGCCGTATTCCCAGGATACACCTCTTTTTTGAAGATTTAAGTGGTCGTTGTCAAGATATATAACTTAACCAAAGTTAGGATCGAACTCACAGCGAATATCGTCAGACTTGGAGTAATTGCAAGCAAGCCGAATGAATTAACATACTTATCTCCTGAAGGGGGAGGAGGTTTTGTAATTGCAAGAAAATAAATCTAAGCTAGAAGCACGTCATGTGAAACCTGTGGGAGAAGTAACTTGGATATTGTGTTCCCCATTAATTCCTAACATAATATTACTAGATAATTATAACCTTTTTTAGTGTGCAGCATACAGAATGGTAAGTTAAGTCTACCAAACTCATTGATCAAGGTGAGAGGTAAATATTTCTACGTGATTTGGTCTATCCCTACAATGTGACATTACTTACCCTTACCTATTGTTCCAGTACAACCTCCCTTTGATCCCGTTTAGTTGATTAGACGAGAGGGATCAAATCGAATCCTGTGAATTAATCTATTTTCCTATTTTTTACTACCTTGATCCAGTTAGGAAGAATTATATGGATTCTAACGTTTACCACCATTAAAAAGCAAGCAAAATGAAGAGAATTAATTAATACATGTATGCAGTTTCCATGAATTACAGATTGTTAGTTCTTCATGGTTCCCACAACCTTAGTTTTGGATTTGGCTATGCATAATCATTGTAGAGAAAAGAATCATGATATAGAATAACATAATTAAGCAATTAAAATGATATAGTTAATAACAAGAAATCACAATGTGTTGTTTTTTATGTAAAAATCACAATGTATGAAGTTACAAAGTTGTTTCTCAATTTTCTCGTGTGTCTCTCTTTCATAAAGACCTTAAACTCCTATTTATAATCAGTAATTACAAATAAAAAATGAAATAGTAAAACTGGATTCAGAATGATCTACAGTCTAGGTTATGGGCCATATAAATCCAGGACACGTACCTTGACTTTGTACTCTTCATTCTTCAGGAACTAATGTAACTTCTATAAGATCTTTCTATGGGTTGTATTCAGACTTACGACCCATAGAGCGTTTCTTCAAATAGCATCTAGAAACTTGGCAAAATCATATCCTTAAGGCACGAAAACAATCCACGACTCATACAAAATTCTACGGCTCATCTGACAGTTCGTGGATGCTACTTCAGAAAATAGGCCCTTCACTGGATCTCAACTATGAAACACCTCTACAGTTCATGGAAGTAGCCAAGGCCCATAGAGTGCCTCGTATTTCCTCAAAAACGTAGCATTTACAACACTTTGCCCAAAGTCATGCCAAATCCTGTAATTCTGACAAAAAAACATAAAAACACATCAAACCCACTAACATTGCTTTGAGAACACAGAAAATTCCATGTTTTAAGCGCCAAAAGTGTTGTATTTTTACAAAACATCAGAGGGATCCATCCAAGCTTGATAAAGACTTCAGGAATCATGAGACTCAACTAGCAAAACCATCTATTGAGGCACCACCATAGCTTGAATTAAAGGTGCTGCCAAGTCATCTCAAATATGCCTTTTTGGCATGGATAACACATTGTCAGTCATTGTAGTAGCTGAGTTTCCAGAGGGGAAAACCAAGGCTATTGTCAGTGTGCTAAAAGAATATGTAAAAGCTATCGGATGGACTATGGCTGACATTATGGGTATTCTTTCAAGGATATGCACCCACAAAATGAAGCTAGTAGAGGGCTGCAAACTATCTGTAGAGCATCAGCATCGACTTAACCCTCCTATGAAGGAGGTACTTAAGAAAGAAATCGTAAAACGGTTAGATGCTAGAGTAATTTATCAAATCTCACATAGTAATTGGGTGAGTCCAGTTCAATATGTTCCTAAAAAGAATGTATGATTGTGGTGTCGAATGAAAAAGGGTCAATTAGTTTCCACAAGATCGGTTACCAGGTGGTGAATTTACATGGACTACCATAAATTGAATGCCACTATGAAAAGAGACCACTTCCCTTTGTCTTTTATATATCAAATGTTGGATAGGGTAGCGGGTAGAGGGTTGTAGTGTTTCCTTGATGGGTACTCCGGGTATAGTAAAATATTTATTGCCTCATAGGACCAAGATAACACCACCTTCACCTGCCCTATGGAACTTTTCCTTCAAAAGGATGCCTTTGGGTTGTGTAATGCACTGAAAACTTTTCAGAGGTATATGTCATCTATTTTTGCAGACATGGTAAAGGACTCCATGAAAGTTGATGTGCTGCTAAAATACAACACTTTTGATGCCTAAAACTCAAAATTTTGTGTCTTCTCAAAGGGAGGTTGGTAGGTTTGATGTGTTTTTATTTAATTTTGTAGGATTACAAGATGCGGGATGATTTTGGGCAAAGTTCAGCAGAATTCATGTTTTTTGTGATTTATGGAGTAGTCTACGGGTCGTGGTTTACTCCACGAGCCATAGGATGATTCGTGGGTCAGATCCAAGAAAAGGCCAATTTTCAGAGTTTGAAAAGTATGAGTTATCAAGAGATCTATAGAATGCTTCATGGCCCATATATGATTTCATAAGTCAAAAGTCAAAAAATATATTAAATGCTGAATATTTATCAGATGAGGTCACTTATGAGTCATACGTTTAATGATGGGTCGTGGATAAGTTCGTGCTTGGAGGATCAATATTTTGAGGAGTTTCAAAAGAGTGAGCAGACGAGATCCTTTACAAGTTATAAGTCATAAGACAGACCATAGGAAGGTTTCGTAGGTTGAACACAGCTTTTGGAAAATGCAGATTAGGAAGACAAAGTACAGATCGTGATTCTATATACAGCCCGTAACCTTGTTCGTCTAAGTTATCTAATCCAGTTTTCCTATTCCATTTGGGATTTATATTTAACTTATTATAAATAGGTTTTTCAGGTTTTTCCTTAGTGTGGAACAATAGAGAGAGTAGAAACACTACAGAGAAGTTAGATAGAACATGGAGAACACTACTTGTGATTATTGTTACTCCCACTTTTGATCAATAACATTGTGATTTCTTTTGGAGAATTTTGGATTTCTTGTTCTTCAATGCATCATTGTAAGTGTTTAATTATGCTATTCCATAACATGATTCTTTCATCTACAATGATCATGCATAGCTCAATCCACAACTAGGGTTGTGGGAACACTAAAGAATTAGCAAAGTAATATTGAATAATCCTTTATTCTTGGAAAGTGTGCATGCATGTATTAATTATCTCTTCATTTGGAATGCTTTTTAATAATGGCCAATGTTAGAAGTCACCTGATTCTTACTTACGGGATCAAGGGGGAAACGAATAGGATAAGGGATAATTAATAGGATTCGATGTGATCTCTCTCATCTAATCAACCTAATCGGGTCAAGGGGTTGTTGTACTTGAACAAAAGGTAGGATAGTAATGTAACACTACAGGGATGGATCAAATCACGTAGTGAAATTTACCTCTCGCCTGGATCAAAGGGTTAGGTAAACTTAACTTACCAGTTCAACATGTTACACACAAGAAAAGATTATGATTATCTGGCTATACTAAGTTAGCAATTCATGGGGAACATAATGCCTTAGTTACTTCTCTTATTGATTTCACAACGCTTGCTCTTGATAACATGCTTCTAGATTATGTTTAACTATTGCATTTTAAAAAAACCCTCTTTCGAGAGATAAGAAGATCAATTCATCCTAATTTCTCATAATTACTCCAGGTCTAGACCATATTTCCTGTGGATTCAACCCTAACCTTGGTTAGGTTCTATATTTTGACAACAACCGCTTATACCTTCAGTAAGAGGTGTAGTTTGGGTGGTATCAGAAGTCTTCATAGATGATTTCTCAGTGGTAGTAGACAAATTTAAACAATGTCTAGATCATCTTGAAAAAGTATTGCAACATTGTGTTAACACTAATCTAGTGCTAAAATGAAAGAAGTGTTATTTCATGGTAAAAGAGGGCATTGTCTTGGGGCATCGAATCTCAAGAAAAAGGTTGTGACTCGATCAAGACAAAGTAGATGTAATCGCAAGCCTCCTACCTCTTGTCTCACAAAGGAGTGAGGAGTTTTCTTGGGCATGCTACTTTTTACTGGAGATTCATAAAGGACTTTACTAAGTATCCATCCCTATATGTAAATTGTTTGGAAAGGACTCTTTTTTAATCTTTGATGCAGCATGTATTAAGTCTTTTAAATCCCTTAAACAAAAATTGATTGAAGCTCCTATAATATTCTCCCTGGATTGGTCCCTACCATTTGAAGTTATGTGTGACACGAGTGGGGTGGCCGATGTGCTGCCAAAATAGAACACTTTTGATGCTTAACACATAGAATTTTGTGTGTTCTCATAGCGATGTTAGTAGATTATATGTGTTTTTATGTTTATTTTGCTAGATTACTGGTTTTGCACAATGTTTGGTCAAACTGTGCAGAGATTGCAGAATTTGAGGTTCTATGACACCTTTTAGGGTCCGTGGAAGTTTCCATGGGCCGTGAAGTTGGTTTTATCAAAGTCCAGTGAAGTATCATTTTCTAAACTTGAGTCTATGAACATGTATACGAGCGTAAAAGTTTCTACTAGTCGTAGACCATGTGTCGTACCCATTGGAATAGAAAGTGGGGAGTTGCTGAAAAGTCATTAGATGATGCCCTCCACAAGCCGTAAAACTTTATACCACCAATAGACAGTTTGTGTAGATGTCATCCCGAGAGGTGCTGAAGGAATCTACAAAGCCACAACTACGGGCCGTAAAACTTTATATGACCCATAGAAGTGTTCGTAAAGCCTACCGACCTAGTTCTACTATTTCGTTTTTATTTTGTATTTTAAATACTACAAATAGGTTTTTTAAGTTATTTTTCATACGGAGAAGTAGAGAACAATACAGAACTTCAGAGAGTCATTGTGAGAGACTTGTGAAATATTATTTTGTGTTCTTTAATTCAAACTTGTGATTCTTGGTGAAGAGCTTGGATTTCTTATTCTTAATTCTATTGTGTAAGTGCTCAATTATGTTATTTGAAATCATGATTCTTGCATCTACACTGCTAACGAGTAGCTAAATCCACAACTAGAGTTGCGAGAACAATGAAGAACTAACAAGGTAAAACTGGATAATTTGTAATTCCTGGAAAGTGTGCATGCATGTATTAATTAATTCACTTTGGTTTAAATGCTTTTTAATGATGGACAACGTTAGAACTTGTCTAGTGTTACTGACTGGATCAAGGTAGTAATGGATAGAAAAAGAGATTAGTTGATAGGATTTGATTGATGTTTCTCATCTAATCAACCAAACTGGATTAAGAGGAGGCTGTACTGGAACAATAGGTAAGGGTTAGTAATGCCACACTATAGGGAAGGATCAAATGACGTAGTAAAATTTTTCTCTCACCAAGATCATAGGGTTTGGTAAACTTAACTTATTATTCTGCATGCTACACACTAGAAAAGAATTTGATTATCTGGTAATACCATGTTAGGGAATCATGGGGAACACAATACCCTAGATACTCTTTATATTGATCTCACACTTGTCTTAGTCTAGGATTTCTTTTCATAGTTTTTACAACACCCCCCCCCCCCCGGGGAGATAAGTAGGTTAATCCACCCAAACTACTTTAAATTTCTCTAAGGTTGCCCTATTCCCTGTGGGGTCGACCCTAAAATCGGTTAGGTTATATATCTTGACAATGACCGCTTTAACCTTCAAAATGGAGGTGTAGCTTGGGCAACATCAGTGGCCTTAGGGGCTGTTTTGGGTCAAAGGAAAGGAAATCTCTTTCATCTCATCTATTATGCAAGTAAGAATATGAATGCTACTCAAGAGAACTATACAGTGACCGAGTAGGAACTCTTGGCAGTAGGGTATGCATTTGAGAATTTTCATGCCTATCTCCTAGACACGAAAGTCATTGTGCATACTAACCATATAGCTCTTTATTACCTCAAGGCAAAAAAGGATGTTAAAACAAGAGTCACCCTATGGCTGTTATTGTTACAAGAATTCGACTTTGAGGTGAAAGATAGGAAGGGATGAGAGAATCAAGTAACCGATCATTTTTACCAACTTGAGAAATATACCTCTAGTAGGAGGATATCTCTTATAGATTCCCTGATGAGGTTGTGATGAGAGTAACGACAATCAATTCTCCTTGGTACGCTATCGTGTCAGATCCCACCAAATGAGGAAATTCCTATATGATGCAAAGAAGTATTTCTGGGATGAGCCCTATTTTTTCAAGGAGTGTACGAACAATATGATCTGCAGGTACATGCCTAAATCTTCCATAGCGACTATCTTGAAAGAGTGTCACTCCTCACCAGTTAAAGGTTATCATGGAGGAGTTCAGACTACCTCTAAGGTCCTCCAAAGCAGCTAGTACTGGCTAAACCTCCATAGAGACGCTCATGAGTTCACCAAAGCATGTCTAATTTATTGACTTCAGATTAACATTTCTAGGAGGCATGAATTCCCATTGACCCCGATCTTAGATCTTGAAGTATTTGATATATTATAGGGTCGACTTCATAAGACCCTTTGTATGTTCATTTGGAAACAAGTGCATCTTGCTGGCCATAGACTATGTATCAAAGTGGGTAGTAGTAGTGGCTTTACAAATTAATGATGGTAAATGAGTGATTCAATTATTGAAAAGAAATATTTTTTTCTCAGTTTGGTACTCCTCGAGCCATTATTACAGATGGTGGGAGTCACTTTTGTAATATGATGTTTGGGTTTTCGCTAAAATATAGAGTTAAACATCGAGTGTCAACTCTGTATCACCCTCAAGCCAATGGGAAAGTGGAGGTGTCGAACAAACTAATAAAGATGATCCTTACAAAGAAAGAGAATGGAAGTCAAAGTGACTTCCCTGGCAAACTCGATGATGCATTGTGGGCCTACCACTTGGCTTATAAAGCTCCTATTTGGATGTCACCATATCCGATTGTGTTCGAAAAGGCTTTCCACTTGCCTGTGGAACTCTAACACAAAACCTTGTGGGCTCTGAAAAGGCTAAACTTTTGGCATGATGAAGTCATAGATGCTCGACTTACACAACTCCATTTGCTTGACGAGTTTCTATTGAGATCTGATGAGAGTTCTTCCTTATATAAAGAAAAAATTAAGAGGTGGTAGGACTTGAGGATTTTGAAGAGTGAATTTATTGTGGGAGACCTGATAATACTTTATAATTCGAGGATGCATTTTCTTCTCGAGAAGCTCAATTCAAAGTGGTCAGAACCTTTTAAGATCATTGTGGTACTTGCAAATGATATGGTTGAAGTTGAAAACTATAAAGGGGATAGATTCATGTGAAATGGGCAAAGGCTGGAAAAGTACTATCGCAAACCACCTAGTGTTCAAGTGGTTAACGTCATCTACATGGATGAGGATTAACTTGTAATGGATACCGTCGTGTTGTGACATAAACTTAGACACTTATTTGGAGGAAACACAAGTGTTAGTAGATTTAAATAATGTGTGTTGAATGGTTGCAGGTTTCTAAGTTTAATTGGAGTGGAGGAAACAAAGGGCGACGACAAGTCTAGAATCGACTGATTAACAACTGAATTAGGCGACTACAATTTTGGCCATTTTGTGGGTCATATTTTGACAATAGAGTTGCTATTAAATTTGGTGATCCCAAGTTCTTCTCAGTGCATTGCTGAAACAAGAAGGTGATAGCCCATTTGCCCGCCTTATGGTTCAACAATAGGCCCCTTTAGCCGCCGTGAATTTTGTCAGTCACTATTGCAAATCGGTGCATCACCGAGTTGATATGGCAACCCCGACTTGGACTGCATTTTGGGTCACTAAAAGGACCCTAGGTTGCTATCAATTTCACTGGCCCCAAATGCAAAATTTGACATATCGCTGAGATAAAACGGTGACCACGATTTTGATCGCACTTTGGGGACGACTGATGAGCCTATGGTACAACAGATTTGGGCAATCAAAGTGACAACTCGGTGGAACGCTGAGTTGGTTTGGCAATGCAGAGTTATTTTTCCCTTTGGCGAAGTGGATAAGCATCAAATATTGTAAGTAAATATGATCTCGAGTATAATCGGTGGATTTCCAAATGTGTTCAGTGGGATTGCACAGTACTGCAGAAGTTAAACCCTCTCACTTACTTAAATCCTTAAATGCACTTAAAGTTCCTTTCCTTATTAATCCCCTCATCTACTACTCTTCTAGAGCACACCACACATACTTCTCAAGATTTTCTCTATCTTTTTCCTTTGGATTAATGCGCTCAACTTCAACAATGTCTCCTTCATCTCCATTGTTGGCACATGGCATCTTAGGTATGTAAATCTCGCCCCTTTTCATCTGGTGCTAGCATAGAGGTTGATTTTGATGGTATTACTTATGTGGAATAGTGTTAGAGTTGGAAATTTTTTTTATGTGCTGATTTGGGACTCTATATTTGTGAATGCTAGCTTATTGGGGTATTGTTTTTAGCAAAATTGGTTTGTTAACATTGTTGAAAGCATAAGTGTTGATTCAATGTTGTGTTCACTGATCTAGATTATTGGGATCTCTATTAGGGGTGTGTGTGCTTGTCTTGTTTGATTTGTATATTTTGGTGAAGTTGAGTAACCCATGGTTTTAGTTGAGCGACTTGAACCTGCCCAATGATACATTGAGTGATGTCATTCTTAAAGGTAAGTCATTGCTTAACCAAAATCATACCATTGTTTTGCTGCTAGGTATAAATTGATATGTGCAATATGTTGGGTAATGTGAGATTAGGCTCGTGTTGTGGAATTTCCCCTATTTTGTTGATTCAAATTTTGGAAATATGAAGATTATGGGATATTTGCCCTGCTGATCAGAGTCGACGGTGGTCAATTTGACCGCCGAAGCTGACTCGGCAGTGCGCCAAAAGGTCCCACACATCTCTTTTATTTGTATTCCTTTAATATTGTTTCTGTCACATTAGGCGATGGTCTAATTGACTGCGGAATTTATTCAGCAAATCGCCGAGTGCTCATATTTTTCACTTAGTGTGATAGCGCTCTTGGACTCTGATTGATGTAGAAACCGATGATGGTCATTTTGACTGCCGAATATGATTGGCGATCCACCAAACTTTTTTGGCTGGCAAAATAACCCCATTTGCCAAAGATATTCTCTGAGTTTCTTTTCTTTTCCTTGTTCTTAACCCTTTTCTAGCTTTGCTTGGCAGGTCAGGTACGGTTCAGGTCTTCAATGATGAAGGGTGTGATGCCGTTTTTTAAAGAAAATGGGTGATCCTTATGCTACGTATATTAGCCTTTTTGAGTTCCTTGAGAGAGTGGGAGGGGTGGTCTGTACCCTCACAAGGCCACCGGGAAATGAAATCTCCATGGCAACTCAAGGCAAAGCATATACCATCACATGTACATAAAGGTGAAGGGTAATATTTTTCAGAACAAGCATGTGGACATGGAGGATCCTCCGAAATCAAAGGCAGATAAGGCTAGAGAGAATACCTTGTTTGACAAAATTGAAGTCAAGAGGGAAAAGAACAAAGCAAGTAGGGAAAGAAAGTTTGCTAGGATACATGGAGCCATCCCTGCAGCAGTCCCAAGAGATCCATCTCAGTAGAGGTCCATGAACGGGGTGTCCCGGCATTGTTGAGATCCCTTCAGTCCTAACTTTAGAGAATGCAGAGTGATTCAAGGTTGATTCTTAACTCACTCCTACAATTTGTGTTATGTTGTCATTGATCTTATACATTGAGGGCAATGTTCATTTTAGGAGGGGGTGAGCATTCTTTCACCTATTCAGTTGGGACAAATGGTTTTGTTGTGTAATTAATTAAATCAATCCCTTTTAACTATTTAATTTTTGGTTTGTAAATATTTTGTTATTTGTGTTATAATGGATAAATAGTTTTTTAATATTCTTTCTTCTGATTTGGACAGATAAATAATTGTGAATGACGTCTTTAGTATTTTTGGCAAACCTCGCACATATGTGAAAATCTATTCAAATGTGTTTATTATATCTCTAGTCCTTAGCAATCTGAGTATCAGTAGTCATATCTTTGATTCTGATGGTGACATGGATGAGGAGCATGTACTAACTCAGCGGTTAGTCTTCCTCTTGAAGAGTCATTCCATGAATGGATTTTGTGCATCTTGAGTTGGCTATGTGAGCATTGATCTAGGATATGCGATGATCGTAGGTGGTGGGTGTGTGTTGCTACTGTTTTAATGTGAATCCAGTTTACCAATGTGAGTTAGAACTTTGTTAAAAGACATGTTTTTCCACATCTATAACTCGCCCGATTTGTTTTGAGTGATTTGGTTGATTTTGGATTAGGAAAGGACTTATGCCTTTTTTTGTTTCATTTAGTCCACCTTTACCATATATGACTCCAATGATATTGAATCGATCCCTTAATGAACCCTTTTAGAGCCCTGATACTTTCTTTGGCAAACATGTATCCTTGACCTTTCGTTTTAAAGACAATCCCTTCTTTTTCCTTACCATTCCCTCCTTGAGCTGAAGTGAGCGAAAGTAGTGGCCAAAGGCCAAAATTAGGAGTGTTGGTAGAAGAGGGGTGTCTCCCATGTAAAAGTTGAGGAAAGAAAAACAAAAAAAAGGAGAAGAGTCCTTGAATGATAAGAAAAAGAAAAAGATTCAAAAATTCTTTAAAAAAGATGAAAAGAAAAAGAAATTGCTTGAAAGAGAGGACCATCCAAAATTGTTGAAAGATTGCTGCAAAGAAGGGGACTCCTAGGATGGAAAATGAAAAGGAAAAAAGTGTCAATTGGAGAAGAAAGAATGTGGATCAAAGGATACATGAGCATGAAAAGTGTGTGTAGAGTTCAAGGAAGGATGAGATCCTATTATACCTATGTTATCCTACCAATCTTAGCCCTACATTAAAGCCCGAACAAAATCTTTTGGGAACCACGTCCAGATGAAATCGAGTGAACTCCGATTGAGAATAAGAGAAAGCCTATGGTTTGAATCTTAGATGCCATTTCTCAAATGGGAGAGTGAGTGTTGAAAAGATCCTTCGAAATTGTGTCCTAATCTTGTGTTTATAGGATCTTCTTTGCATGAGGGAAAATAACGATGGTTTTAGATAGTGATTAGAAGCTACATGATCAATTGTGAGCATAGCCATGTCATGAGCACTTTGATCACCTCTTGAGGCTTCAAAATCGCATAAGTGGTTTTGTGAAGGCTTTGAAGATAGACGACAAAGGTGGAATTGTATGTGCTACCCCTGTGGCCTTGTTTGCATGCTTTGACTTGGATCAATTGGTACTTGATTTTCTTGAGGGCAAGCAAAAGCTTAAGTTGAGGGTGTTGATGAATCCATATCTTGGACTCTTTTGGGGCTTAGAATGCAAAAAGATATTTTCTACAATGTGTTGTTGTGCTTCATATGTTGATTAGAATGTGTGATTTATGAAAAGATTGAAGATAAAAGTACATAGGTGGGCAATACTCAATAAAGCACAGAAAAGGAGCGAAAATGCCAAAAAAGCAATCAGAAGTGATGTCGCTGACATATTCGGTGCATCTCAAAAGGGCAACTACGATTACCTAATGTTGCAGTATTCAAGACCTCAAGCACATTACATAAAGGCGACGCAAGTGGAAGTTCGGCGGATCACTGAACATGATCGGCGGAGAACAAAGATGTCACCAATAGTTGCAAAGACTTAAGCCTTAAGGAAATGCAGGAGACCGCGATCAAGTGCACATTTGGCGTATCACCAAAGTGCTCGGCAATGGCCAACCTTGACCGTTGAAGGGTGAATTGGTGCACAAACTTTGAATCATTTGCACGGACTATAAAAGCTTTTTGGCAAGGACATTATACAGAGAATTCTATATCAGATTTTTACAAAGACCATATGTATAGAGAGAGAGAGAAAGAGAGAACTGAGTACATTGAAGCTTCTTGCTTAAGAAGTACAAGGGTTTGGGGATTTTATGCTATAGGAAGAAGAAAATTGAAGAGATTAGTTGGAGTAATTCATCTTTTCTCTTGTAATTCATCTTACCCCTGTTCTCAACTACAGCTTATGGTATTATTTCTTTACTTTTAAACATGTATAGCTAAAATCTCTATGTTGGGGGTGTCTATATAATATGGGTGTTTGATTTGTTAGTTGGGTCTATGATATTTTGATTATATCGATGTTAATCTGAGGGAGTTTACACTTATTGCCAAGTTTCATCTATAATCGCGAGGATGCAAACTTTGGATTCATTTTAGATCTCTGATTATTGCATTAATTTATGTAATTAGAGTGGGCAACAGGTGTATTAGCTAGAAATCTTTTGGGGTTTCAGTCACATGTCATAAAATTGGGTTCAATGGCTCAAGCATTAGGAGATTTTCTATAATTTTTCAGGCCAGGGGTCTCCTTGAGCAATTTGCATGTGAAGTCGTAATAGGTTTATGTAAAACACCTTACCTATCATAAATGAAGTGTTTGTTACCAGCAACCTAGCTTACTCACATATTTTAGACCCGGTTAATTAGATTTGTCCCCATATTCGTACATCCCTGAAATCTCTCTTAATCTATTGTTAATTTGCATTTTTAGAATTGTTATTAGCTAAATCTTAGTATTTATTTACTCGCAACCCTCCATTTCAACACTATAAATTACTAGTTCAAAGTATTACTACACCTCTTGAACCACCTTCCCTGTAATATTCGACCCTAGCTCCTTGTTTGTATTATTATGCTGATGGTGACCGTCCACATCTTCCATATGTGAGGCGTGATTGAGTGTGCATTAGGAATTAGATAAATTGCCCTCCCACAGAAATAGGAATGATTTTAATGATATGATTTCATGACTTATGATTTTTTGCTCTTGTAAGAGCACTATCTAGCTCTGAGTTGGACTAGAGGTGAATACCCAAGTCCTAAAACTATGTAGCACTGTAGGTAAAGGGATTAGAAGTTATTACCCAAATCTCTAAGAGGCTAGTATCCCAACGATAAGGGCTTGAGGCGAATACCTTAGTCCATGAACTAGAGTTGAGTACCCGGTTCACATAACGCTTAGTGGATCCACTTAAGCACTAGGAGGTTCACCTTGGCAAAGTGACTTCCTCCTTTCTTTTGGTGTAGGTAAAACATACAGTCTCCATGGATTAGTTCGCCTGGTTTATGTCGGTTATGGCATCTGTCAATATGGCTTATGATTTTCCCAAATTCTTATGATGTATTTCATTCATGACCTATGATTTTTCTCACACATATTTATGGTCCCTTGTTATTATTAAAGGTATTTCACATAAAGGTATATGGCCTTCTTTTCTTGTATGCATGGTGTTTTTCCTTACATTTTCTGATGTCTCGTTCTTAGTAATATGGTCCTTATATTGAAGTAATGCATTGTTGTCCTAGTGGTTTTAAAATTGTACTTATGTATAATGACCTACACCCTTTATTATTCAATGTTTAAGGATTTTATTATGAAATAAATTAAGCATATGTTCTTTAATTTCCTCATGCATTATTCTATGTTCCACGGCTTGATATCTTAAATGGTTATTTTTTTCACTAGCTTATGACTTATAATTCATTGCATTACATGCCCACATACTAGTACATTCAAAGGACTAACGTATACTCTATGCCTATATGATTTCACCGTGTAAGGACCGTACTCCTTGATATCCTCCACCTAGCTACCTTTGAACTATAGAAGATTTTGCTTGTGGTGGGTCCTCTAGTTCGAGGCCGATATTCGTCTTCTATCTAGCTTTCTTATGCTATGACATTGGCTTTCTTGTTACTTTACTTTTGAGTGTGAACTCGGGACATGTCTTGGCCCATGTCCCTTCTATAGATTTGAGGTATCGTTGTATAATATGTTGTGCGTAACTTATGTGACACCTATGTATCCATGGAAACTTTCCATTAGCCCCTATGCTTTATATGATTGTTTCTTTTGATGATGGTAGAAAGTGGGGAATTTCTTTAGTTCCTACTCCTCATAGAGTGCATCCCACATCTCCTTTCCCTTAGTTTAATTGTTTGTGATTGAATGGCAGATATTTATTATACCTTGTCCCATAAAGTGCATCCTAAGCCCCTAATTTCCCATTAGTACGTTACTTGATGATGATTGAACCATGCTTCTTAACCAAGGATATATTTTTATATGTTATTAGGCTTGTTTAGGGTACCTTGGGGTTCCCCATTCGCCATGTCCCACCTACGCCCTACGCTTAGGTCCTGACAAGTTTGGAACCAAAGAAGTAGATTTTTAAAAGGTCCTCAAAAATCCAACATACCGTATCAAATAAAATCATATTCAATGGTATGAAGCAAGCCATTTCTATAAGTAGGAGGCTATGATGCTTCTAGGAATTCTCTCACTTTTTTCATGATCTATGTCGTGCCTTAGAGTTTTCCTAAGACTCCCTTTTTCTAATGGATTATTCTTTCTTCTTTTCTTGAAAATGACTCCAAGATGAGTGCCTCAAGACCCTCAAGACGAGGGCGTGACTCATGCAGATATTCAAGAAACTTTTACTATCTTAGCACAAGTTATAACTGATCAAGTCAACTAAGATGCTAATGTTCTGAATGCTCTCACTCCAGCTTCTAGGGTGAGGGGTTTTTCTACAATGAACACTCCCAAGTTTCATAAATCAAAGGTTGAGGAAGATGCTCAAAAGTTTATGGATGAGGTGCACAAGGTGTTAATCATTACGGGAGTGACTTCGGAGTAAAAGGCGGAGTTGACGGCCTTCCAAATTAAAGGGGTTGCTCAAGTATGACACACTTAATGGAAGAGCGAGAGAAGTGAGGATCAGGGTCCTATTTTCTATGAAGAGTTCAAGATGCATTTCTAGATTGTTTCTTCCATTGGAGTAGAGGGAGGCCATGATGCAATAATTTATCAACCTTAAGCAAGGAAATATGAGTATGAGGGACTATTCACTCAAGTTCACCTAACTCTCAAAATATGTTCCGTTCTTTGTAGCTGACCCCTCTGCTAGTTATGTCGAGATTATACGACATGCCTGTCCAAGAGTGTTGGACCTTTGTTAGGTAAATAGATATTTCAAGGCTTATCACCTATATAGTTTAAATTGAAGATGGAAGGATGAAAGAGAAAGCAATACAGACTAAGAAGGCTTTATTGAGGACGGGTCATATTTTGATAGTGTTTTCATGCCTAAGTTTCACAAAGGTATTGTGGCTAGCCCTAAGTATAAAGGTGAGGGTATTGGTGGTCAAGCATTTCCTACATGCCCTAAGTGTGGAAGGTACCGACCGGGAGATTGTTTAGCCGGTTCGAGTGCATGTTTTGGGTGTGGTGCGACGGATCATAAGTTGAGGCATCGACCATGGGCTCCTAAGAATGATAAGGATAATCATTGACATTCTCAATTCTACCCCTCTAAGGGTCCCTAGACTTTGTATGGTGCTTCACCCGTATATTATGAAATATCCTTATGAAGCAATGATATTGGTTTCATGTCCATTGTTCTGTGGTTGATGTTGTGACCCAAGAGTTGTAGGATGTAGATAAATAAAAGTGTTGGTTTAAATAATCATCCTCGTGCATCAGTTATTTTTATCTTGACTTGTTGCCTAGAGTGCATGCATGTTCGTGGGGTATGTTTTGGATGAAATCGCATGTGCAATTGTGTAAATATATTACTTATGCTTCTAAAATGATGTTCATTGCTAAAGTCTTTGAAATTTCCATGAAAGTAATGTTTGGCTTACATTATTGCATACATGATAGGTTTGTACATGTTTTTCCACAAAATTTGTAACTAGATTTATTCACATTCGAGGATGAATGATCCCAAGGGGAGATATTGTGACGCCTCCCAAGAAGACTTGGAAAGCCTCTATAATAGATTTCTTTCATAATGCATTTTCCATATGTCTTTTTTTGCAAATCTGAGTCCATATTCTTGTTCAGGAGGTTAATTGTGTGGGAAAACGGTCTCCATGAGTTTTTTACTCAACCCTATTGTAAAATAATTTTTTCGCATGTTTTTGGACTTTCCAGAAGTGTAAGTAACCTCTCCGCATCGTGGAGAGGGTTCATTTTAGTACAAAAGTGACCCAAACGCAGCCTAGGGCCAACACAGAGGATAATTGAACTTTGTGCAAAAATGAACTTATCCTGGAGCAAGTCTACGTCGTGGACTGGTTTCATCTATGTAAAGATTTTTTGGAAAAATTTTAGATTTTAGTAAGGGAAATTAGGACATATGCCTGACCCTTTATATATATGACCCCACAAAAATTCCTCTTATTTTAGGTCTATTTCACCAACCAAAACCGCCCAAATCCTCTCAAGTCTCTCCAAGACTTCTGTTCCGAATTTCCTTCTAAATTCTAGGGTTTCCAAGACCACTCCATTGTAGGCCAAGAATCAAGGCTACTTCAAGCTTCATCAAGCATTTCCTGTCCTTTATAACCAATACACGATATGTGGGTTTACTAATCCATGGGTTTTCCACCTATGGAGCCCTAAAATGCTTTTATTTAATCCTATTATTTCAAGGTTTATTTAAAAATGGGTACTTTCGATTCCAAATTGTATGCATGATTCATTTAGAAATTGTCATTTATTAATTTTATATGCATGAGATGAGTTAATATTTGTAAACCCTTTTTATTACTACATTGAGTTGATGATTTGCATAATGGGTCATGTTAAATTCTTATCTAAATGCTACGTTGTGGTTTAAATCGTGAATATTATGTTCAAATGAGCATGTATTGCCATCTAATTGCATGAGTTGATATATTTTGGAAAAATACCCAATCTTAAACTAATATGGGTCTTTAAATCTTATTATGGGTTGTTTAAATTATGGTTTATGACATGACTTTCATAATGCCCTAACTAGCATTTCTCAATGATTATGGTGAGTTTTTTATAAATGGTTCTAAGTGATTAAGCTTCATTCAATTCCTACATGTTACTCTTGAATTGCATGATTTTAAATCCTTATGCGCTACCCTACCATGTTTTGGCACTAAGATTATGTGATGAAGTATCCTATGTTGACCAAATGCTTTCTTACAAGTTATACAAGTTATGAATATTATGAATGATTAAGGGTGACGAAGCATGTTATCAAACTCATCGAAATCCTTTGAAAACTATGTATTTTGTGAAGCCCTCTTTATGACGTCATGATAACGAGGCTTATAGGATTCATGTGGACTAATATGGGTTAGTATAAATATGTTTTCAACTTATGATTTCTACATGCACAAATTTTATTAAGTTACTTACTTTAAATTAATTTTAAAATTCACCCCATATAATTACCCTAGTGTATATTGAACTATGATCATGGCCAATTAAGGACCATAAGCATGTTTTTCCATAAAGATGGACCAAGTTTTAAAATGATGTTTTAATGAGGAATGAAGGCTTATGAGATGATCTGTGTTTATTATTGACTTACAGAATTCTCAATGAATGAATGTTGATGGTGGAGGATCTCCCATCTACTCAAAGAATGAAAAAACGATGGTGGAGGATCTCCCACCTAAGTAAATGTAACACCCCTCATATTATTAGGTTTGGAAAACTAAAAGTTTAGGATTTTTCCAATGGTTTGACTCTACGAGCCAGTCTACGGCCCGTAGAAGCAACCACGGGTCATAGGTGGTCTTGTGGAGGGTTCCTAGGGAAATTGGAAAATTGAGGAATTTTTGAGAGTTGACATACATGATACAAGACGGACTGTATAAGGTACCACGGCCCATCAACAGGTCTCATAGGAAGAGGACTTGAGGGACCTAAATGTTTTGAAGTCTGGAATCGATCAACAGAAGGGGTTACGACCTGTAAGTGGAATAATGGGTCATGTTGCATGTTCGTGGCTTAGAAGCTGCAATTCCAGCTGCTCAAATTTTGTGACACCTAGTTCCATGAGCTAAGGTACAGACCGTAGGTGCATCCACGACACATAGGAGGGATTTCGTGGACGGCTCCGATAGTTTTTAATGAATTGTATTTTTGACATTTCCCGTTCATCTAACTCCTAAATGATAACGTTTTGGCTACCCTAACTTACTTAACTTACCTAACCTCAATAAAATTCTATTTCAAAATTATTCAAAGCTTTTAATTCCCAAATTTCTATCAATGGATCTCAATATTTTTCTCTATAAGTCAAGGGTTCCATTGAAGCTAAAGCTAGAAGGTTTGATTAAGGATTTCCAGATTTTCTTCTTCAACTCCATGAATTCTACTTGAGGTTTTAGGGCTTCATTCATGGATTAGTTTCATCCACGAAGCCCAATTCAAAACCTCTTTTTTATAAAAATTTTATGATGGTTTCTTATGGGCTTTTAAACTATGATTCCTTATGCATGGATTATGATACCTATATGATGGTTATGACCAATTATGCATGAGTTATGATGAATTACATGATCTATATGATATTTAAGCAAAAGCATGTGATTTAAAAGTATGCATGATTAGGGCTTAATGACTTGATGTAGGTCCCTTTGTTAATGATCTAATTTGTTTTCAATTGCATGTTTTCTCTTTGAATCCTACTCCATTTCATTATATTTTCTCTATTATTCATGGACCCACACTTAGCCCTAGTCTCTTATGATAAAGCTATGGATTTTCATGATTATGATCTCAAGTATGTAAAAGCATGTTTATGATGATGATGATGTATTGAAAGCTATGATGATTCTATGTTAAAGAGGATAATGAAAATCCAAATGTTTATGATGATGTTAAGGTGAGAATGTCTACCCACACTATGATGAAAGCAAACTAGATGGACTATTCTGATGACATAATGTTTTCATGAAAGGTATGATGACTACTTATTAATTATGGAAGTATGGCTTTAACGAAGTATGAACTATGTTGAAAGCTATGTATATGCATGATTTATGTATTCCATAGAATATGACTTAGCAATGAATGAGATTGGGGGGTGGGGACTCAATTTAAGGGGTCTTTAATATAAAGCCTAGCTCTCTTATAACTACGTGACACCATAAGTATGATGATTATATACCTATATAGTATTAAGTTAGTGGATCCACATAAGTGAATCATATGCCGAAATGGGAAGGTTCTCGAAAGGTTCATGTTAAAGCACTTGCCTAAATAGGAAGGCTCCTGTAAGATAATGTATAGTCTATCCTGGCAAAGCAGGCTACTCTTTTACTCATTGTTGAGGCAACATCAGGTTTCCATGGAATAGTCTGCATGGTCTTATATGTTGGTTATAGTCTTATTCTAACATATGTAACATAAAGTTATGAATGGATTTAATGATGCTCCTTCTCATGATTTTAAGATTGCATGCTCATACATTTTGTGTCCTTATCCTATTGAGTATGATTATGTATATTGATATTATTGTAATGTCACTTGATTCATGGAATACCTACATACTTAGTACATTTCATGTTTTAACACATACTTTTTGCCAACATGATCTATAAACGTAAGACAGATGACAAGGTGACTATTCCTCTCTGTGGCTAGATTCCGATCTTGAGCTTGAAGACTTGTAGGTGAGTTTCCATGCTTTTGGAACAAGCCTTATGATGTTTTTTCCTTTATGTTGAGACTTTATCATTTTCATTCGTTTGATTTATGGCTTGAGGGTGTGCTAGTGAGCTATGTGCTAATCCCCGCCAAGATCTATGAGGTAGAGGGATGATTTGGACCATATGGACTAATGTATTCCCTTATAGGAACTATAACGCTCTCATTTTATGTACTTTTGCTTGCTTATTCTCTCATGTATGCTTATTTTACCTTATGAATGCTTATGATATGAACACGAGGCTTGGATGGGATGCCTTCGGTTGTCAAATTAGTCATGTCACGGCTAGGCCCTAAGTTCGGGTCGTGACACTAATGACCTATGTTTACAATTTATTTATGGTGGAGGATCTCATATCTAAGGAATAGGTATGGAGCTATCTTATGACTTTGACTTTATGATGTCAAATGGATTGGGAATTGGATAAATCCCCTCCCACATGACTTGGAATGATTTTAATGATATTACATCATGACTTATGATTATGTACTCTTGTGAGAGTACTACCTAGCTCCGAGTTGGACTGTAGGCAAATACCCAAGCACAAAACCTACGTCCCATAGTAGGTTTAGAGGTGATTACCCAAATCCCTAAGAGGTGAGCACCCTGAAGACAAGTGCTTGAGGCAAGCATCTGAGTCCATCAACTAGAAGTAAATACCTGGTTCTCATAAGGCTTAGCGGATCCCCGTAGGCACAAGGAGGCTCTCCTTGGCAAAGGGACTTCCCCTTTTCTTCTAGTGTAGGGAAAACATCGGGACTCCATGGATTAACTCATATGGTTTATGTCAGTTATGGTGTCTCTCACTATGACTTATGACTTTTCCAAATGCTTGTGGTGTATTTTGTTCATGGCCTATGATTTTTCTCACGCACGTCTATGGTCCCTTGTTATTACTAAAGGTATTTCACATAAAGGTATATGGCCTTCTCTTCTAGTATGCATGGTGTTTTTCCTTACCATTTCTAATGTCTCATTCTTAGTAAGATGGTCTATCACTTGAAGTACTGCATTGTTGTCCTAATGGTTTTAAAATTGAATTTATGTAAGATGACCTACACCCCTTATTATTCAAAGTTTAAGGATTTTATAATAAAATCAATTGAGCATATGTTCCTTATTTTCTGCATGCATTATCCTATGTTTCATGTCTTAAGTGATATCTTAAATGATCATGTTTCTTACTAGCTTATGACTTATACTTCATTGTGTTGTATGCGCACATACTAGGACATGCAAATCACTAACACATACTTTATGCCTACATGATTTCTCTGTGTAGGGATCGGCACTCCTAGATATCCTCTATGTGGCTACCTTTGGATCGTAGAAAAAATTTCTTTTTGGTGACTCCTCTAGTTCGAGGGCAGTATCAATCTTCTATCTAGCTCGTTTATGTTGTGACATTGATACTAATATTACTTTACTTTTGAGGATAAACCCGGGACATGTTTTGGCCATTGTACCATCTATGATTTAGAGCTATTGTCGGATAACATGTTGTGTATGATTTATGCGACATTATCTATCTATGGAGAATTTCCCTTAGCTTTTATCCTTATATGATTGTTGCGCTTGATAATGGCCACAAGTGGTTAATTTCCTTCGTCCCTACTCCGCATTGAGTGTGTCTCACATCCCCTTTCTCTTAGTTTGATTAGTGTTATTAAATGCAGGAGATTCCATATCCCTTGTCCCATAGAGTGTGTCCTAAGACCCTAATTTCCCCCACGTACATTACTTGATGATTTTTGAACCATGCTTCTGAACCAAGGATGTGCTTGTATATGTTGTGAGACTTGTTTTAGGCACTTTGCCTATGTCACACCTAAGCCATATGCTTGGGTCGTGACAAGCTTTGTATCAGAGTACTAGGTTTATAATTGGTCCTCTGAAATACAATATACCGCATTGATTAGAGTCTTATTCATGGGTTTGAATTGCACCACATCTATGAGTAGGAGGCTATGAGGCGTTTAGGAATTGTCTCGCTTCTTTCATGATCTATTTCATGCCTTAGAATTCTCCTAACACTCTCTTTATCTAATGGATTACTCTTTGATATTTTCTAGACAATGCCTCCAAGATTAATGCCTCAAGACCCTCTAGACGAGGTGGTGACTCATGTGGAGTTTTGAGCCACTTTGACTATGTTAGCACAAGTTACAATTTATCAAGTCTACAGATGTGGTGATGTTCCAAATGCTCTCACTCTAGCTTCTTGAGTAAAGGACTTTGCTAGAATGAATCCTCTCGGGTTTCATAGTTCAACGGTGGAGAATGATTCTCAATAGTTTGTGGATAAGGAGCAGATAGTGTTAATTGTTATGGGAGTGACTTCGGAGGAAAAGGTAGAGTTGGTGGACGTCCAACTTAAAGGATTTTCTCAAGTATGGAAAACTTAATGGAAGATTCGGAGGAGTGAGGATTGGAGTCCTATAATTGGGGAGAGTTCAAGGAGGAATTGTAGATCATTTCTTTCCCTTGGATTTAAGGGAGGACAAGATGCAAGAACTTATCAAGCTTAAGCAAGGTACTATGAATGTGAGGGAGTATTCCCATAAGTTCACTCAAAATCTCCAAATATGTTCTATCGTTGGCAGTTGACCCCCATGTTAGAATGAGCAAATTTATGTCGGGATGATCCGACATGCTTGTCCAAGAGTACAGGACCGCTATGCTTGTTAGGGAAATGGAAACTTTAAGGCTTGTGACCTATATAGAGTAAATTGAAGATGAAAAGATAAGAAAGAAAGCAAAAGAGTCTAAGAAGGCTCGGATTAAGAATCTTTTAATAGTGCTTTCATTCCTATATTTCACAAGGATAAAATGCCCATCCCTAAGTATCAAGGTGAGGGTATTGGTGGTCAAGCATTTCCTATATGCCACAAGTGTGAAAGGCACCATCCTGGACATTGTTTAGCTGGTTCGAGTTCATGTCTTTGATGTGGTTTGATGGATCATAAGTTGAGGCATTGACAATGGGTTCAATAGAATGATAAGGATAATCGTCGACGTTCTAAATCCTACCCCTCTAAGGTCCCTAGACTTTGTATGGTGTTTCACTTGGTATGTTATGAAACCTCCTTATGGGGTGATGATATTGGTAAAGATTGGTTTCATGTCCATTGTGCTATGGATGATGTTGTGGCCCAAGAGTTGCGAGATTGAGATAAGTAAAAGTGTTGGTTCTTATCGTCATCCTCATGCATCATTTATTTTAGTCTTTACATGTAACCTAGAGTGCATGCATGTTCATGGGATATGTTTTGAATAAAGTCTCATGTGCAATTGGTTAAATGTGTTACTTATGCTATTAAAATAATGTTCATTGCTGAAGACTTTGAAATTTGCATGTAAATAATGTTTGGCTTACCTCATTGTATTCATAATGGGTTGGTAGATGTTATTCTACTCAATTCTTGCTAGCTCTATTCATATTCGAGGACGAATGTTCCTGGGGGAGGAGGGGATATTGTGACACCATACAAGATAACCTATAATAGATATCGTGCATAACACATTTTCCATACAGCTTTTGGAAACTCCGAGTCTGTATTCTTGTTCAGGAAGCATAATTGTGTGGTTAAATGGTCTCCTTAGATTTTTAAGTCAATCGTATCGAAATAAATTATTGTATGTGATTGCACTTTACAGATGAGTACGTGACCTCTCCGCGTCATGGAGAGGGTTCATTTTAGTCCTAAAGTGACTCACACTCATCCTAGGTCCAAAACAGGGGAAAATTTAAATTGCGCAAAAATGAATTGTCTCAGAGGTAGTCTGTGATGTGGACTGGTATCATCTATGTACAAATTTTCCTAAAAATTTTCAAATTTAAGTAAGGACAATTACGACATATATCTAAACCCTTATATATCGGATTCCATGAAAATTCTCTTATTTTAGACCTATTTAACCAACCAAAACATCCAAAATCCTCTCTAATACTCCAGAACTTCTTTTCCAAATTTCCTTCTAAATTCTAGGTTTCCAAGACCACTACATTGAAGGCCATGCTTCAAAGTTACTTCAAGCTTAATCAAGATTCTCCAATCCTTTCTCAATAATATCAAAGAATGTGGGTTTCTTCATCCATAGGTTCTTCCACGCACGGAGCCCTAAAATCCTTTTTACTTAATCCTTTAATTTCAAGGTTTATTTCACTATGGGTTATTTCTATTCAAAATTGTATGCATGATTCTTGTTCAAAATTGTCATTTATAGATTTGACATGTATGAGATGAGTTATTATTTATGAACACTTCTTATTACTACATTGGCTTGATGATTCCTATAATGGATCTTGTTAAATCCTTATCTAAATGCTATGTTTTTGTTTAAATCATGAATACCATGTTCAGATGAGTATCTATTGCCATTCTATTGCATGCGTTGATAGATTTGGAAAAGTTTCCCTATCATACACTTTTATGAGTCTTTGAATCGTATTATGGGTTGTTTAAATATCGGTTTATGATATGAGTTTCATGATGCCCTAACTAGGATTTCTAAATGATCATGATGAGTTGTTTCGAAATGGTTCCATGTGATTATATTTCACCCCATTCCCACATGTTACTCTTGAATTGCATGATTTTATGTCCTTATGCATTACCCTACCATGTTTTGGAACGAAGATTATCTAATGAATCATCCTATGTTGACCAAATGCTTTCTAATAAGTTACACAAGTTGTAAATGATTAAGGGTTATGAAGTATGTTATGAAACTCGATGAAATCCTATGAAAACTAAGTATATTTATGAAGCCCTCTTTATGAAATCATGATATACAAGGCTATTAGGGTTTATGTTGACTTATATGGGTTAATATAAATATGTTTTCAACGGATGATTTATATATGCACCGATTTTATTACATTACATTCTTTAAATTGATTATAAACTTCACCCCATGTAATTACCCTAGTCTTTGTTGACCTATGATCATCGCCAATTGAGGACCTTATGCACGCTTTTCCATAATGATGGACCAAGTTCTAAAATGATGTTTTAATGAGGAATGAAGGCTTATGAGATGATTTGTGTTTATCACTGAGTTACAAAAGATCTCAATGAATGAATGTTGATTGTGGAGAATATCCCATCTAGTCAATGAACGAAAGAACGATGGTGCAAGATCTCTCATCTAAGTAATGACCTATGTTTATAGATGTTTCATGGGGAGGATCTCCTATCTATGGAATGAGTATGGAGTTATCCTACAACTTTGACTTTATGATGTCAAATGGGTTGGGAATTGGATAAATTGCCCTATGATGAACGCTCAAACACACCAAACGTATGGAAGATGTAGATGGTAGTTATCAGCATAATAATCCAACGAGGAGTTGAGGTCAAATCCCACAAGGAATGGTGGTTCAGATGATGAAACAATGAGTTGAACTAGGCCTTTGTAGTACCAAAATAGGGGTTGCAAGTAAATTAAAATGAGAGTTCAGTCAACAACAATTCTAAAATGTCAATTAGTAATATATTAATAGAAATGTTTGGGGTGTGTAGATATGGGACAAGAACTACTGAATCGGGTCTAAGTACTTGATTGTTCAAGTCAAGAATATGTGAGTAAGCTAGTTGTTGGAAACCACTACCTAATTTACGATAGTAATATTGTTTCACGTTAACCTATTACAGTATCAATGTGCGAATCACTCAAAGACACACATGGATTGAGAAACTCATAAACAAACCTCCTACTACTTTGGTCATTGAACCCAACCCAAAAATATTTCTAGCTAATACACTTGTCACCTACTCTACTTACTCAAGTTAACATAATAATTAGAGATCTAAAATTTACTAGAGTTTGCAACCTCCAAAATATAAATTACACATAGAAACGTATTGTAAACTCACTCAGATTAACATCAAAACAATTAAAATATCATAGACCCAGCTATGAGATCAATGAGCCATATCATATACACACCCCCAACAATGAAAGTGTGTAAGAAGAATTACAAGAGAAAAGATGAATTTCTTCTACTATTCTCTGAAATCTCTCCTCCCAAAGCTTGGAATTCACAAAGCCCTTGTACTTCTTGAGCAAGAAGATTCTATGTACTCTTTATCTATCTATCTACCTCTATATGGTCTTTATAGAAATCTTATATGGGAATGTTATGTACAATGTCCTTTCAAAAATCACTCTATAGTTCGTGCAAATAACTCAAAGTTTATGCACCAATTCACCATTCGGCGGTCAAGATCAGCCATTACCAAGCACTTCAGCGATGCACCAAATATGTACTTGATTGTTATCTCCTACATTGCCTTAATGCTCAAGTCTATGCAACTATCAATGATGCCATTGTTTTCCGCCGATCATGTTCGGTGATCCATCAATCTTCCACCTATGTTGATTTCTATCATGTATTTGTGGTCTTGCACACTGCAATATCAGGTGGTCTAAATTTCCCTTCTACAATGCGCAGAATGTGTCAGTGATATTGTTTCTAACCACCTTTTTGGCATATTTTCTCCTTTTCCATGTATTGTTGAGTATAGTCAACATACATACGTTTACCTTCAATTCTATTATAACTCACATATTTTAATCAAAATGTGAATCATAATATCACATCGAGGACAATATTTCTTTACTTTCTAAGCCCCAAATGACTCCAAGATTTAGATTTATCACCACCCCAAACATAAGCTTTTGCTTGCCCTCAAGAAAATCATATACCAATTGGTCCAACTCAAAGCTTGCAAACAGGGCCATCGGGAGCAACACATATAATTCCATCTTTGTCCTCCATCTTTGAAGCTTCCATAAACCACTTATGAGATTTTGGAGCCTCAAGAGGTGGCAAAAGAGTGCTCAAGACATGGCTACGCTCACAATTGATCATGTAGCTGCTAATCACTATCTAAAAGCTTCATTATTTGCCCTCACACTAAAGATGATCCTATACACACAAGATTAGGACACAATTTTCAAGGATCTCTTCAACACTTACTCTCCCAAGTGAGAAATGGCATGTAAGATTTAACCCATAGGCTTGTCCTTATTCCCAATTGGAATTCACTCGATTTCATCCGGACTAGAATTCCAAAGGATTGTATTCGAGCTGTAATGTAGGGCTACTGACAGGTAGGATAGCATATGGATAATAGTGGGTCATACCATCCTGAAATCTAAATACACTTTTCAGGATTATGAATTCTTGTATCCTCATTCTTTTCTTCTCCAATTGACACATTTTTGCTTTTGATTTTCCATCATATGTGTCCCCTTCTTTGCAGCAATCTTTCAACCATTTTGGAAGGTCCTATTTTTCAAGAAATTTCTTTCTCTTTTCATCATTTTCACTTTTTGGATCTTTTTCTTTTTCTCATATTTCAAGGACTCTTCTCCTTTCCTTCTTTTCTTTTTCTTCCCTCAAACTTTACATGGGAGACACCCTTTTTCTACCAACACCCCCAACTTTGGCCTTTGGCCACTACTTTCGCTCACTTAAGCTCAAGAAAGGAATGGTGAAGAACAAGAAGGGATTGTCTTTCAAAATATATGTCAAGGATACATGGTTGCCAACGAAAGGATCAAGGCTCAAAAAGGATTCACTAAGGATCAAGTCAATATCATTGGAGGCTTATAAGGTGAAGCTGGACTCAAAAGAAACCAAAGAAGGCCTAAGGTCCTTTCCTAATTCGGAATCAACCAAATTACTCTTCAAAATAAACCGAGCAAGTTCTAGATATTGCAAAACATGCCTTTCAACAAATTCCTAACTTACATCGGCAAAATGGATTCGCATTCAAACAGTGGCAAGACACACTTAAAATCTACAATCATCACATACCATGCTCAATACTCACATAGTCAATTGAAGATGAATCAAATCCACTAAAGGATTTATTCTTCAAGAGAAAGACTAATCAGCGAGTTAGTACATGCTCCTCGTCCATGGTGCCATCTAGATCAAAGATATGGACTATCAATACTCTGATTGCTAAGGATTAAAGACACGATAAATGGATTTAAACAACTCTTCACATAGACACGAGGTTTGCCACAAATGTTAAGGACATCATTCATAATCATTCATCCATTAACATCAAAAAGAAAAATCAAAAGAACTACTTATCTATTATAACACAAAATAAAAGAATATACACAAACCAAAATTTAAAATTGTCTCAAATTTCCATCAACAAAAACTAAAGTAATTATTCTATCTCATCAATCCCATCAAATTCAAAAAATATCAATCAGTCATCATCAACATGAAGAAATATTAGAACTCCAATAGCTCCCCCTTCCTACAAAAGAGAACATCATCCTCAATGTGCAAGAGCAACATCAATTTAAGCATAATAAGGAAGGAGTGTGAATTAGAATCCCCCTATACATGATCAATCCTACTATGGATGTGGTGGTACAGCTAAATAATAGGTCATGGGGAATCATTGCCCACATCTTGCGGTGTACTCTCCAAATCAATCATCTGACTCATAGGCTTAGGCTCATGTACATTAGAAGTGGCAATCATGGATTTGTCGTGGATGGACTTTTTTGTAACCTAGTTATAATTTCATCAAGATCCTACTGACTTGGATTACCTCCCAAGGAATCCTTATAAGTCTCTAAGGTATCTGGTACATTAACTTCTTCATTACACTTAATGAGAATATCAACCCCTATCGCACCCTCAGGAACCACATATATATTAACCTTCTCATCGAACTCATCCCAAAAAGAGTTAATGTCCATAGACTTCAATGATGAAACCTCATTTTTCAACCAATCAATATCGGCTTCTATGGCCGTCAAACCACCACTACCATCTTCTTTCTTTTCTACAGCAGTCACCCTCTCAGACAAGTTCGCCAACTCTTTCCCATAATCCTCAAGAACTACCTCTAGCCTATCCATCCTCAGGTTTTGAGCCTCAACCAACTCCCTTTGCTAATTTTTAGCCTTAATATGTAGGACCGATGCAGTGGTTTTGGCCCTCTCAATCATCCTGGGCAAGGAAGATTCAACCCTAATGATGCAAGTGTCAGCCGCTTTGGCTAACTGGCCAATGCTCAAAATAGTAGCTTTTATGATCGGGGGTTAGTCATCTTTAGCCTAAGGTGGAGTCTATGTAGCAATGGTAAGGAATGGGGTAGAAGAGGAAGGTATAGAGTGAGAGGAAGAAGATATACCTATGTCGGGTGCCAGCTCTGCAGTGCAAACTCGAGGGCCTCAATATCAGCCACCGGTGTTTTATCTACCAGCTTCTTCCTGGCCTGGTCCTCTTCATCCCTTTAAAATTCAGCCTCTATTCACCTAGTATTAGTGGAGATCGATGGAGTGACCAACGAATCGACCTTGCTTTTTAATGGAACTTCGGCCCTTCTACATAGGCTATGTGGAGGCTAGGTAATTGAAGTGAGGTCCGCAACTAGTTTTCTCTAGTGAGGATCTTTGGGGCAATGATATAACCAAGATTTTACTGCCGGTCATCCATAATACATCCAACCAATACTGCCTTTGGATGTGAAATGATTGGCTCATTTTGAGAAGGCATTTAGTTTTTATTAATGAATCTGAACCAGAACCACATCAGGATATTCATTTCCTTCTTCTTAGTAGTAGCTCCTTCCTCCAACCATGAAGGAGTTGGGATTTCAATCAGTAGTGTCAATCAAGCTTTGTTGTCATCAAAAGTCGTTAGCTGCATCATATCATCCGGCTTGTGTCGGTGCCGGTATGTGTAGCCCAAAACATCATTGATATCAGCTTCACTGCATGGGACTTGCACACCACGAACCTCCATAGCATCGAGAGGCTTGAGGATGATCTTCACCTAAATTTTGCTTTTGGGAATGTCTGTGGAATAGGCCTCATAGAACTCTCTAACCCATCTTGGAATATATGGGTCCCGAGGGGTGGTAAAGTACTGAAAATTATCTTGAGCCCATCTGTTGAGAGTCTACTCTCCTCCAAGATTGTCTTGAGCCCCACTTCTTTTGGATTATTTTGGATATCTGGATGAGAGGGTCATAAAGAACTTTGGACATAGCCGTAGTTACTCGCAATTTGTGACTCGACTCCAAAGTAGGCTTACGTGTTGGAGTTTTGGACTCCTCTTGTTTATCCTCTGAAGTTGTGCATGTTACATTGAGGGATCCCTCATCATCACTGTCGAAATTCTTATGATCTACCACTTTTCTCTTGTCTTTGCCTCCTACATCCCTATGAGGTTAATGGGATCTTTGCTCTGCCAAGTGATGTCGCACAAGCTAAACCTACTTTTTGAATGTTAAAGCGGTCATTGTCAAGATATATAACCTAACCGAGGTTAGGGACGATCACATAGGGAATATGGTAGACTTAGGGTAATTTCAAGTAATTCGAGTTAACTAACCTACTTATCTCCCCGAAAGGAGGCGGGTTGTGAATTACAGAAAGTAATCTTAAACTAAAACAAGTGTGTGAAACTAGTATGAAGAGTAACTAGGGTATTTTGTTCCCTGTTATTCCCTAACTTGGTATTACCAAATAATTGCATTCTTTTCTAGTGTGTTACATGCAGAATGGTAAGTTAAGTTTACCAAACACTTTGATCTTAGTGAGAAGCAAATTTTAAAATATGATTTGATCCATCTCCGCAGTGTGACTTTACTAACCCTTACCTATTATTCCAGTACAACCTCCCCTTGATCTAGTTTTGTTGATTAGACAAGAAAACATCAATCGAATCCTGTTAATTAATATCTTTTCCTGTTCATTACTACCTTGATCCAATCAGTAACACTAGGCGAATTCTAATATTGGCCACCGTTAAAAAGCAATCAAAACGAAGAGAATTAATTAATACATACATGCACAACTTCCAAGAATTATGAATTATTAGATTTTATCTTGTTAGTTCATCTTGGTTCCCACAACCCTAGTTGTGGATTTAACTACTCATATTCATTGTAGATACAAGAATCATGATATAGAATAACCTAATTTGAGCACTTGCAAGGATAAAATTACGAACAAGAAATCCAAGATCTTCAATAAGAATCACAAAGTATGAATTAAGATCGCAAAATAATGTATCACGTGTTTTTCTCATTGTTCCTCTTTCCTCTCGTACTTTCTCTACTTGTTCTCTACTGAAAATAACCTAAAAACCCTATTTATAGTGTTTAAAATACAAATCAAAAACAAAATAGGAGAACTGGATTCAACAGGCAATACGAGCATGTCTAAGGGTAGTACTAAGTCCTACGACCCGTATCGGGGCTTCGTTGACTTCATTCTTCAATTCTGGGTTCAACTTCTACGAGACCTTTCTATGGGCCGTATTCAGATTTACATCCCGTATAGGGTTTCTTCCATGACTTTTTAGAAACTCCCAATCTTCTAATCCTCTAGGTACGAAGCCTTATCTAGGACTCGTACTTCATTCTACGGCTCATTTGATACATTGTAATTTGATCATCAGAAAATCACCCCTTCACTGGATTTTATTACGAACACAACTCTACGGCTCATGAAAACTTCCACGACCCTTAAAGAGTGTCAAGAACAGCAAAAACTTCAGCAACTACACACTTAGTCCAAAATCGTGCAAAATCCTGTAATCCTGAAAAACAAACATAAAAACACATCAAACCTACTAACATCGCTTTGAGAACACACAAAATTTCATGTTTTAAGCATGAAAAGTTTTGTATTTTGACAACACATCAACACCCTCAACTTAAACTTGTTGCTTGTCCTCAAGCAACGGACTCATTCTACATAAGAAGTCTAGTAACACCCAAACTCAATCTAATGGCACACAATATTCCAAAATAAAACACAGATACCCACAGCACTCATAAATGCATATCAGATAGCTACCAGGCAAACCAATACAGATCAACACATGTGACAGTGCAACTATGACAAGCAAGGTAACCACAGAGAAGCAACAATTACTGAAATAGTCTAGAATCAGAATGTAAGGCAAGTGCCCTCACACAACGAAGTCCTATATCCCACTCGCGATGATATTTTTATATTCAATGCTTGGGACTAAACTAAATCACTCTCTCTCACAACAAATATTAACATACCGCATTCATTACCATATGCTTGCCTCTATATTCATGACTATGACCTTCTACTACTTGGACTAGGATCACTAAATGATTTCTTAGCTTGTAATGTAGGCTCAGGGGGATTTGGTATGATGTTTTGGGAACAAAGTGACTAAAGGCCCTCCTTGACACTGCGTTATTCTACACTTTTTCCCTACCAACACTGTAATTTTTCAACTCGTTCTCCCTTACTTCTATTCAAGATTTTTTGGGTGCCTTAATCTCCTTTTTAGCTCTTTGTTTTTTGTTTTTGCATCATTTTTTCTTTGAAGTCATTGTTTAGGCGTCAATTCAATTTTCTTCCACCCAGAGGACATTTTTACCCTTTTTCCATGTATCATTAGCTTCCACCCTATTTTATGTGATTACCCTTACACCAGCCACCCTCAGTTTAGGCTTTTAGCATGAGTCAAGGTGCACAATATCCAAACTATGAACTACGGCCACTTTTGGTAGACACCCTGAACTTAAGCTTTTTGTCTCAGTCAAAGTGCACAATATTCAAGGAAGGACCAGGGCCAATTTCAGGAATTTTCATTCAATAAGGCTAGGCTACTTAGGTTTTTACAAAGAAAGGGTATATGCAAGGCTCAAACATTGGGATCAAGGGATACTTTACATATTTGGTTGGCTATTTAGGCTAAGAGGACAAATGTGAATAATGTCCTAAGATCCTTTCCTAACCAACTAATCTACAGTCTAAGTCAGATTAACAGAGCATGTTTTGAATTGAAACACAGTATAAGAATTTAGCAAAGAAAGCGTGCACATACATGGCACTTATTATACTATTAACAAATACTCTTAGATCATGCTTTTCATCACAACTAGACCTCACTTATCAAAACAAACACTGTTAAACAATCAAATATGCATGGTTGCTATCAAGACTAACTAAAAACATTCTGGTACGTATCATTTTTCATAAAAAACAAACATATGCCATAGACATCAGTGCTACATGCTACGAATAGTACCTACATATCCTAAACATGCTAGTTCAACAGAAAGTAAATATCCTTGCGGAAAAAGAACACATGCAAGAAAACTCCTCGGATTCCAAATTCGGGATAGTTATAAGTCATTGTTACTTATACTTCACTGAGGCCTATAACTACCCACACCCCATCGGAAAAACTTTGCATTGCCTTCAATGTACAAAATACAATAATAAGGCATAGGGGTCAAAAAAATATACTTGGGTGCCTAAGCGCCAGTCCCTACCATGGGTTTCCTCCTAAGCAGCGCCTAATTCATTGTCGCGGCCCGACCTAGAAAACTTGGCTACTCGGACTTTACCAAGTTCCCATGCTTCCATTGTCTTTAGCTCTTAAACATTGCTAAGATACAGTTTGACTCTTTGACCATTCATTTTGAATTTTGCGCAATTTTGCTTTTCTAAGTCAATAGCCCCATGGTCGAAAACATGTGATACTCTAAAAGGCCCAAACCAAATAGACTTGAGTTTTCCAGAGAACAACTTCAGTCTGGAATTGTATAGCAACACCAAGTCCCTTGGTGCATATTAGCGGTTCTCAATACGATGATCATGATGTAGCTTCATTCTTTGCTTATACAAGGCTGAGCTCTCATATGCCTTCAAGTGGAACTCGTCAAGCTTGTTTAGTTGATTCAACCTTGAGTTTGCCACATCATTCCTATCTAAATTCAACTTTTTGAGCGCCCACATCGCCTTGTGCTCAAGCTCCACCGGTAAGTGATAAGATTTACCAAAGACAAGTTGGTAAAGTGACATGCTAATAGGGGTCTTGAATGCAGTTTGGTATGAGAATAATGCATCATCAAGCTTTGGCGACCAATATTTTTGGTTTGCATTCATCGTCTTGGATAAAATCTGTTTGATCTCCCTATTGGACACGTCAACTTGAACACCTGTCTATTGATGGAAGGGTGTTGCTACATGATGCTTTACTCCATATTTTTCAATTAGAGCCTTGAACAATTTATTGTAGAAATAAGAACCTCTATAGCTAATGATCGCCTGAGGGTTCCAAACCTTGCATTCCTTTTCAGAAATGTTACACTTTTGCCTTCATTATTGGGTAGCACAACCGTCTCTACCCATTTTGATACATAGTCTACAACAACTAAATATACTTGTTGCCGTGTGAGCTAACAAATGGGCCCATGAAATCTATCCCCCACAAATCAAATAATTTAATCACTATAATGGGGTTTAGAGGGAGCTCGTGCTTGCGGGAAATACCACCTTCTCTCATGCATCTATCACATGCTTTGGCATAGTCGTGGGCATCCTGGTGGATTGTTAGCCAATAGTAGCCACACTGAAAAATCTTATATGTTGTTCGAAAGCTAAGAATTTGGCTAAGACAACCACCAAGAGACCCTTATGCGGGTCGTGCAGCACACCACGATCCGCAGTGAGGTCGCTTGCAACCTTCCAGGAGCCGTGGAGGGGTGTCTCATGAGGACCTCTCCCAAAACTATTGTTCTAAGTATAAAATTACCATCTCGGGAATTGGGTCATTTCCATGGAAGGTCGTACGACCAGTGAACCTTTGTACGGGCCTGAAGCCTTCAGTGGTAATATCCTTAGCCTAAATTTTCCAAGTGTCAGAGAAGGCATTTTCATGGGGACTTTGTATGGTCAGTGAACATTTGTATGGACCGTCGTGCATTTGTATGGGACCCCTGGACACCTTTTAAAGTCCACTTCATTAATGATCTTTTCATAATTTTGGTTTATTCTAAATGTTTTTTAGGACCTTGGTACCTATCCTAAGCCCCTAAATCATATTATACTCACTCTTTATACTCATTCACTCTCATTATACTCAAGCTCTAGAATTCAATTACTAAGGTTCTCTTTCATAGTCTTGTATTACAGATTCAAGCTAGGATTTCAAGAGGGCTTTCAATTCAAGTCAATTCCATCCTAATTCTTCTAGTTTCCAAGGTATGTGGTATTGATTCATGATCCCTTTCAATTATGAAGACCCCAAAGACTTCTTACTTTTTAATTTATATTACTTTGAATATGGTCCTTTTAAATTAGTGTTGATTTGATTTGAGATATGGATTGTACTTAATTAATATTTTTACTATGGTTTAAGCCATATTATGTTGTATTGCATTGATATTATGAAGGTTTGAATATACATGTCCCCTTTAAATTATGAATTTATGCATGGATAATTTCAACTTTGCTTTAATTGTTCATTTCTTCATGGATTTACTATGATTTCACTATATTATGATGATTTAACTATGAATTCCTAGCACCCACGCTATTCATTCATTCCTCATGGCATATGCATGCATGATCATTGATTTTCATGAGATTTATGATGTGGGTCAAAACCCAATTACGAATATTATAACAACTCTCATGGGCCTCGAAAAAACACCCTATAGTATATTTCTTGAATATCTCATAATTTGTGCATGATTTTGCAAATCCGATATCATATTCTTTTTAGGGGCAAAATTGTGTAGGAAAGAGGTGATCTTCAATTTTTAGATGACCAGTAGCGAAAAATAACTTTTCACAATGGGGGCTAAACCAGAAAGGGCATGTGACCACTCCGCGTAGGGGACTTGTTGCACACAAGTGCAAAAATGGCCTAAACCCATTCTTGGGCCAAATCAGGGCAAAAATGTACTAGTCAGCTGTAAGCCCACATCGTGGACTTATCACAGACTAGTTCAACAGGTTCCTTACTTTTCTGTTTTCACTTAAGGGTAATTAGAAAATAACCCAGTGCCTATATATGCGGGAATACCTTACTCTTCATCTATTTTCAAGCCCTAGAACACTCAAAAACTCTCCCAAAAGTCCTCTTAATTCCTCACAATTTCCTCATCTAATTTCAAGATATCTCAAGAACTTGCATTGGATTTCAAGAACCCAATTGAATCCTCAAGTCTTCCTCAAGCTTTTTCTTCATGAAACTCCAATTTTAAGGTATGTGGGCTTCATTCGTGGGGATTATTCCACCCATGAATGCAATCCTTCTCCCTCTATCAAATTTCATGATTTTGAATGCTTTATGGGTAAACCTTACTATGGATTGTATACATGATTTAAGTTTGAATTCTTCAAGTAATGATCTTATTATGCTTAAATAACATTGGGGTTTGATATTGTAATAAAATTTTATGATATTAAAGTTATGTACTCTATGATGCTATGAAAAGTTATTACAGAATTTGTGGATTTTAGTTGGATTTCATGTTACCTATAATGAGGGTTTTACTATAATGTTGGTGGATTGATTTGAATGACTTTAAAATGAATTGATTTTACTCCACTCATGATCTATACTCTTGAATTTCATGATTTCTAGCTTATGTGTATATTACCTACCACGTTTTGACTAAAGTATTTGATCCTATGTTGATGAGAGTCTTATTGTAAGACATGTGCTCATGACAATGTTTTGGATGCTATAAATAATATGAAGCTTTTTTCTCTGATATTATGATTAAATGGTTTGATAAGCTACTCTTACAATACTACTATGAATTATAAAGCTCTATAAAATATTGTTATGTACATAAATTGAGTATTCCTTGGGATTGTTGACCTAGAACCGAGAGGACCTTGGTTGGTAGCTATTGTCTCTTAACTATGTACCACCATAAGACATTTTGTAAATCCTATCGAAAAGATTAAACTGTAAGGTAAGGATATCTCTTAACTCCTACCGAAAAGATTGAACCGTATGTTAAGGACATCTCTTAACTCCTACCAAAAAGTTTGAATCGTAAGGTAAGGACATACCTTAACTCCTACGAAAAAGATTAAATCATAAAGTAAGGACATCTTACAATAACTACCAAAAAGGTCAAGTCGTAAAGTAGAATAATTCATAACTCCTACCAAAAAAGCCATGTCATAAGGTAGGGACAACACTCTCTGAAAAGATTATATCGTAAGGTGAGTGGATAGTCTACCTTGGCGAAGTAGACCTCTCCTTTATTCGGTGTGGAGTGAACACTGAGATTCCAAGTAGTAGCTCACTTGGTCTTATTTGTCAGTTATGGTCCTTTTCCATCTATGTATGATATGTTTTCTGATTTGGCAATCCTCATACATATTTTGACTATGGCATTGAGCATTCATTTCTTATTGAGCTTATATCTGTTGGCTATGATTATGCATATTGTTTAATTATGGCTTATTTCCTTTGTTGCATTACACCCCGCATACTTAGTACATTCCAAGTACTAATGCATACTTCTTTTGCCTACATGATCTAACCATGTAGGGACTGGAGCTCCTATCCATCCTCTTCTTCCACGTGGCTAGCCAAATCGCTTGAAGATTCCTATTGGTGAGTGCTCCACTCTGGGACGATATCCACTTTACATTCATGCTCTTGTCGAGACTTGTTCATTTTTTGATATTTATCTGTTGATGGTTAGCCCGGAAGATGCCTTGGCCCTCGTTCTATTCGCATTATAGGCGTTTTTGGATATGGATATGTGTTTTGAGATTGGCTCCTATTATGTTTATATGATTATTAAAGACTTCCTTTAGTCCTTGTCCCTTTCTATGTGTTGATATTTGTTGATGATGTGAGGAAAGTCCCAAGTCCCCTATTCCCCCATAGCGTGAGTCATACTTACCCGCATCTTAGACCTTATTTATTATGTGATTCATACAAAACCATTTCCCTATAACATCCTCATAGCATGAGTCCTAAGTCCTGCTTCCCCTTAGAATTATTTGTTACTTGCTTGTTGTTTAATTATGCTTCCGCAACCAGAATTTACAAATAATATGCTTAACAGGCTTGTTTGGGTTTCCTTGGATTTCCCATTCGTCGTGTCACATCTAGGCCCTAGGCTTGGGTCGTTACAAGTTTGGTATCAGAGCACTAGGTTTTTAAATGGTCCCCAAAAATCCAACACACCGCATCGAGTATAGTCTTATTCATGGTTGTGAAGTGCGCCACAACTATGAATAGGAGGCTATGAGGTGTTTTAGGAAATGAATCACTTCTTCATGATCCATGTCGTGCAATAGAGCTAAATCCTCTAAGGTTTATTTCTAATTCCTATCTGTTACATTTCAAAATATGTCTCACGCTCTTCAGAATGATAGACAAGATGGTCATCATCCCTTACTTGAGGATCAACTTCCCAACAATGAAATATCAAAAGGGGAGATTCGCGATACTCTATGGCTATTGGCCAAAGTTGTAATCGCTCAACTAAACTAATAGGTTGGTACCCCCGGGATTACAAATAATAAGAGAGGGGAGAAGAAGGCTAAGAGGGCCCGAGTTGATGGTGCTTCATCTTCTACTAGTCTACCGGTGCCCAAGTACTAAAATGAAAAATTCCCTTATGCTATTTGTCAAGGGTATGGGAAAAAGTATCAAGAAAAGTGTTTGGCTGGCATTGAGGGTTGTTTCAACTGTGGCGGTGTTGGGCATAAGATGAAAGATGGCTCTATGGCCTCCAAGGAAGGGAGAAGAAGGGCTCAATTTGAAGGTAGACTCCCATACGCTAAACTTAATGGTAATGGTGCACCAAATCCTCTTAGGTGCCCAAAATATAGAAGGAATCATGTCGGCGCATGTTTGAGTAACACAGGTGCATGCTTTTGGTGTGGCAAGATGGGCCACAAGATTATTGATTGTCCATATGATCAAAGGAAAGGTAAAGATGGTCGTCCTCAAGGACATGCCGCTCATGGAACTCAAAAGGCACAAGGTGGTGCCAAGGGTGGTGGTGCTACTTTTCCTAAGTGTCAAAAGTGTTGGAAGAACCATGGTGGCGTTTACCGAAGAAGACCAGGTGGTTGTTTAGGTTGTGGAAAAATGGGCCACCCAATCTCTGAGTGTCCTTATGTTGCTAAAAGAGGTAAGGAAGGGTGTCCTCATGGTCAAGTGGTTCAAAGAGGTCAAGTACAAGAAGGTGCCCAAATACTAAGAGGAGGTTCATGTGGAAACCGATTCTATGATCTTCAAGAGAGGCAAGAGGTGGATGAGGCCCTCAATGTTGTCACCGGTATGTTAAAGGTTTTATGATTATGATGTCTACAATTTATTAGATTTGGGTGCCACTTTCTCTTTCATTACTCCATTCGTTTGTAATAGGCTTGAGGTGTATTCTAAATCATTGTGCGAACCCTTTGAGGTGTCTACCTCCATTGGTGAGTTTATTGTTTCTAGAAGAGTCTATAAGGTTTGTCTAATGTCTATATTGAATAAAGTCTTGCCTTGTGATTTTGTTGTGCTTGTCATGGTAGCTTTTGATATTACTCTTGGGATGGATTAGTACATGAATGTCATGCTTCCATCGATATGGAACCCGCAAAGTTAAGTTCTAATTTCCTAATGAGCCCGTCTTTAAGTGGGAAGGTAATAATTCGGTGGTTAAGGGTAGGTTCATTTCTTTTCTTAAGGCTCGAAAGTCAATTTCCAAGGGTTGTACATATCATCTTTTAAGGGTTATAGATGCTGAGTCTAGAGTCCCTCCTATTGAGTCGGTTCTGGTGGTCAATGAGTTTCTTGGTGTCATTTTTGATGAGCTTCCCGGTGTTCCTCCCGAAAGAGGAATAGGTTTTGGTATAGATATCCTCCCTGATGCACAACCCATTTCCATTCCCCCTTACGGTATGGCCCCGGTGGAGTTAAAGGAGTTGAAGGACCAATTGAGAGATTTGTTGGAGAAGGGTTTTATAAGGTGTAGCAAGTTACCTAGGGGGTGCACTAGCGTTGTTTGTAAGGAAGAAAGATGTCCCACTTGGAATGTGCATCGACTATAGGCAACTCAATAAGGTCACTATAAAGAACAAGTATCCTTTGCCAAGAATGGATGACCTATTTGATGAACTACAAGGGGCTACTCATTTTTTTAAGATTGATCTTCGATCCGGACACCATCAAATGAGGGTGAGGAAGTGTGATATTCCCAAGATGGCTTTTTGGACTAGATATGGGCATTCTAAATGTGTGGTGAAGTCATTGAACATAACTAGTGCACTGGTGATATTTATGGATCTCATGAATAGGGTCTTTAAACCCTACCTTGGCATGTTTATAGTGGTGTTCATAGATGATATATTTACTTCCGGAGTGAGGAGAGCATGTGAAACATTTGAGGGTAGCATTGAAAACCTAGAGGAAAGGAAGTTTGTTTGCTAAGTTTGACAAACGTGGGTTTGGTTAATATGGAAGTGGTAAGAAATTGACCTAGACATTGACCTAGCTTTGTTAGAATTGAAAGTATTGGTGGAGGAGGGAAAGGTGGAGGTTTTCTCCCAAGAGGGAGATGGTATCCTTAGGTATCAGCAAGGTAGGTTGCGTATTTCCAATGTTGATTGGGTTAAGGTACTTGATCTTGACAGAGGTGCATAATTCATCCTATTATATTCATCCTGATTTTTACGAAAATCTATAGAGGTTTTAGGGAGGTATCTTGGTAAGGTTGATGAGATAGCTTCAATTGGACCGTACTTGGTTATGGATGCAATGGAGAAAGTGAGGCTTATAAGGGGGGAAATTAAGACTGTACCAAAGTAGGCAAAAGTCCAACTCCGATGTGAGGAGAAGTAATCTTAAGTTTGGTGTAGATGATTGGTATTTGAAAGTCTCACCCATGAAGGGTTTTGCTCAGTTTGGAAGGAGGGTAAATTAATCCCAAGGTATGTAGGACCTTATTGAATCTTGAGGAGAATTGGTAAGGTTGCCTATGAATTGGAGTTGAGTATGGTTCATTCGATCTTCCATGTATCTATGTTGAGAAAGTGTGTAGGTGACCCAAGTTCTATAGTACCTTTGGATGTTGTGGGTGTTGTAGAAGATAATTTGACTTATAAGGAAGTCCTGGTGGAAATATTGGATAAACAAGTGAAGAGGTTGGGAAACAAAGATGTGACATCCATCAAAGTTCTTTGGAGGAATCAACAAGTCGAAACCACCACTTGGGAAGCCGAAGCAGACATGAAGGGCAATATCCATACCTCTTTCACACTATTCAAGCCTTAGGTAACAAATTACATCCTATGATTTCAAGTCTTAAGTTTCAGCCCTCATGTCATTTTTGCATGCATACATATTCATGGTAACAAGTTTTGGTGATTTTGATATATATGTTTGAAACTTTTGAGAAAAATATCTTAGTACATGGATTGCATTCATCTTGGGCTGAAATATTTCTAATCACTCTTCTCACATATGTTTCCTTTACACTCGGGGACGAATTTTCCCGGGGGAGAGATAATATAACACCTCTCATGCTCCTAGAAAAAATGCCCTATAGTATATTTCTTGAATATCTCAAAATCCGTGCATGATTTTGCGAATCCGACATCATATTCTATTTTAGGGGAAAATTGGGTAGGAAAGGGGTGGTCTTCGATTTTTAGATGACCCGTAGTGAAAAATATTTTTTCCCTACGGGGGCTGAACCAGAAAAGGTATGCGACCAGTCCATGTCGCGGACTTGTTGCACACTTGTACAAAAATGGCCTAAACACATTCTTGGGCCAAATCAAAGGAAAATTGAATTTCACGCGAAAATGTACTAGTCTGCTACAAGCCCGCATCGCGGACTTATCGCGGACTAGTTCAACAGGCTCCTTAATTTTCTATTTTCACTTAAGGGCAATTAGGTAATAACCCAATGCCTATATATGCGGGAATACCTTACTCTTCAGCCATTTTCAAGCCCTATAACACTCCAAAACCCTCCCAAAAGTCCTCCTAATTCCTCACAATTCCCTCATCTAGATTCAAGATATCTTAAGAACTTGCTTTGGGTTTCAAGAACCCAATTGAAGCCTCAAGTCTTCATCAAGATTTTTTCAAGAAACTCCAAGGTTAAGGTATGTGGGCTTCATTCATGGGAATTTTTCCACCCATGAAGCCAATCCTTCTCCCTTTATCAAATTTCATGATTTTAAGGTTGAATACTTTATGGGTAAACCTTACTATGCATTGTATACATAATTTAAGTTTGAATTCTTCAAGTAATGATTTTATTATGCTTAAATACCATTGGGGTTTGATATTGTGATGAATTTTATGATATTAAAGTTATGTACTCTATGGTGCTATGAAAAGCTATTAAAGAACATGTGGATTTAAGTTGGATTTCATGTTACCCATAATGAGGATTTTACTATAATGTTGGTGAGTTGATTTGAATGACTTGAAAATGAATTGATTTTACTCCTCTCATGTTTATATTCTTGAATTGCATGATATCAAGCTTATGTGTATATTACCCACCACGTTTTTGACTAAAGTATTTGACAAGATCCTATGTTGATGAGAGTCTTATTGTAAGACATGTGAATTATAAATATTGCATATGTTGAAGGGCTATTATGCATGCTATGAGTTCATGACAATGTTTTGGATGCTATAAATAATATGAAGCCTTTTCCTTTAATATTATGATTTAATGGTTTGATGAGCTACTCTTATGATACTACCATGAATTAAGAAGCTTTGTATAATATTGCTATGTACCCTGGCACCGAGAGGACCTTGGTTGGTAGCTATTGTACCTTAACTATGTGCCACCATAGTATATTTTGTAAATCCTACCGAAAATATTGAATCATAAGGTAAGAAAATCTCTTAACTCCTACCAAAAAGATTGAATCGTAAGGTAAGGACATCTTTTAACTCCTACCAAAAAGATTGAATTGTAAGGTAAGGACATCTCTTAACTCCTATCGAAAAGATTTAATCGTAAGGTAAGGACATCTTATAATACCTACCAAAAAGGTCATACCATAAGGTATAATAATTCATAACTCCTACCAAAAAAGTCATGTCATAAGGTAGGGACAACACTCTCTGAAAAGGTTATATCAAAAGGTGAGTGGATGGTCTACCTTGGCAAAATAGACCACTCCTTTATTTGGTGTGGAGTGAACTTTGGGATTCCAAGTAGTAGCTCGCTTGGTCTTATTTGTCGGTTATGGTCATTTCCCATCTATCTATGATATGTTTTGTGATTTGGCAATTTTCATGCATGTTTTGACTAAGGCATTGAGCATTCATTTCATATTGAGCTTATATCTATTGGCTATGAATATGCATATTATTTAATTATGGCTTATGTCCTTTATTGCATTGCGTCCCGCATACTTATTACATTCCAAGTACTAATGCATACTTTTTTTGCCTATATGATCTAACCATATAGCTCTTATCCTTCCAAGTACTAATGCATACTTTTTTTGCCTATATGATCTAACCATATAGCTCTTATCCATCCTCTTCCTCCACATGGCTAGCCAGATCGTCTGAAGATTGTTATTGGTGAGTCCTCCACTCTATAGATAATATCCACTTTACTTCCATGCTCTTGTCGAGACTTGTTTATTTTTGGATATTTATCTTTTGAGGGTGAGCCTAGGTGATGTCTTGGCCCCCGTTCTATTCGCATTATAGGTGTTGTTGGATATGGATATATATTTTGAGGTTGGCTCCTATTATGTTTGTGTGATTATGAAAGACGTCCCTTAGTACTTATCCCCTTTATTCCCCTGCATGAATGTATGAATTGATGTATGATTTGGCTTTTGTCACGCCCCAAAGAGAAGGGAGGCACGACTGGCACCCGATACCGTTATTGGATGGGTAATCCACAAAACATGCTAGTTAACTAAACTAGGGACTAGAAGAAAATCGTGCAGTACGACATCTGAAAGACTAAGCCTGAACCTTTTAGGTCATGACCTGGTCAATAGTAAATCATGTACATCAAGATAGGTAAACCAAAATGATAGAGTACTAGTTAGCTGACAAGGCTGCAACAATAGAGGTACATGCACACACTATATATATATATGTGAATACGATGAATGGAGACTGAAAGGCATAAATGAACCAACCCACAATCACATGTCCACAATAGCCTCTAAGAGAATCACTAACACTGCCGGGACAGGGCCTCGTCGATACCCAATTGTACAACAAAAAGTATACATCCTGTAAAAGCTCCAGGAGGAGGTGGAGCTTACCATTTCACAGCTGAACGGGGCTCCTAGTGGAGGGGTAAATTAAAATCCCTACCTGAACCTACACACATGAAATAAAATGAAGCGTCCCCAGGCAAAGGGACGTCAGTACGAATAAACATGTACTGTTATGTAAGGCAGGAAGTAAAATCATACATAACCATAATAAAAAGGTTAATAGAAATACCACCTGTAATCAAAATTCAAGTAGCCTTAATGGCCAATAAGCAACATCCTAGTGATCAAATATGCATGGTATGCTCGAGTATCGCATGTCAGGAATACATACATATATATATGCAAATGCATGACATGTTCAACCAAACGCTAGAAATGGTGGTCCTTTTCGGCAGCTAACCGGCATCATATCTACCAACCTGTGGCCATCTGTAATGTTGACACCCAATTTTGACCGACCCATGACATATTTTCATCGTCATTTGATTAAATAGGTATTTTTAAAACTTTGCAAAATAAATGAGTTTATATTTCAATTTATCTAATAATTATGCATTTAATATTTTGCTTCCAAAGTGCGTTCATTATATTGTCATTTTATCACTATTATTATGATTTACTAAAAGATAATAATAACATATATTATTCTAGCGAGTAATAGTGGTAGTAATATTTTAATTATATTATCCACATTATTTATTATTATTATTGCTACTTTTATTATTTTTTTTAGTATTTGTACTACGCGCATTGTACTATATTAAATAATATCTTTTAAATTATTTTCTTTAGTCAAAATAGCAATCTTTACACGTTTAGCATTTATTTTGGCATGAATTACGTATTTTTACATAAATATTACTTTATAAAATCTTTTCAAGTGTATTATATTTATTGTTTAAATTATATCTCAATTTTTTCAATTCGTAGCCATCTTTAATCCACTCATGTCAATTTTAATCAAATCCTTGAAATTTCATTTCAATTTTAGTCGATTTCCTTGAAATTTATTTCAATTCTAGCCAGTTCGTTACAATTTTTGCATTTTTAACCCAAATTGAGTCAATTTGTGGCTAACTTTTAAACCCCAAACAATTTTAGGCTAATATTTAAATCCGGATTACCCATTTTTGATCCGGATCTGATCCAAACCCATAAATCGTTAATCTCAACCGTTCATGAATCATCATTTTCCCATTTTTCCAATTTTTTTCTCACTCTACGCTCTCTCTCTAAAAATTTGCTCTCAAAAAATCGCTCACTGCCAGCTCCACCGAAATGACGCGTGAGCCGCCGGCGGAGGGCAAAAGACCGCCGGACAAGGAACATCAAGAGCGCCTGGATGAGGGGCTTCTACTACAACAAAAGACGCGCTCAGATTCATCCCACAGCTCTGGGAAATCGCAAAGCAGTCCGGCGATCACTATGGCGATATCCGAAGAAGAACTATCTAGGGCTCGCAAAATTATGTCCCTACTAAATATGGGTCAGATTCGAGTAATTCCAAAGAGTGGAGATGAATCTACATACCCTGATCCACCTGTAGTCCAAAAATCAGACCATTTTATCGCGCCGATTGAGAGATCTGATCAGGCGATTTTGGCGAGAATCGCCTCAAAATTGCCTGATGTGCGCTTGATATTCGACCAACTTCGGAGGAGATTTGAGATAGTGCACCCACTGGAGAAGCCCCTCCACGACCTCAGCTACAATCTGAATTATTTTGGGCCAATTCCACTAGTGAAATCGACGGCGGGGACTTAACAGTCGCCGGCGACGGAGCTCTAGCGAGATTTGAGGGTCGTGAGATATGTCAAAATGATCCTGGGGGGCAGGAGAATCCTCCAAACCAAAAATACCCAAATGTTAATGTTGCAATTGGCTCGAATTTGGAAATTAGGGTTTCGGCGACTCGAAAAGATCCCGATTATGAAATTGATGGTCCAAACACCAATTCTATTATGTGTAATGTGCAGGAGGCTCCGCTGGGGGTTCCTAGATGCCCTCAATACCAACCATGCCACATGAATTCGATTATGGGTAATCTAGAAGCTAAAGATAATAACAGTGAGCCCTTAGCACTGAATCCTGATCAAATTAGGAGTAATCAAGTTCATCAAGAGGTAACTAAGGATTCAGAATCCTTAGGAGGTAAGTGTTTGGAGTTGATTAATATTTCTGGTAATATTCCTAATGATGCTAGGTCTAATTCTATGTTGGTCCAAGAAAGAGGCCAATGTGACCTTCCTAAAGCTAAGCATGTGGATCCTGGTAATCAAAAAAACCATCAGATTAATCCTGGTTTGATTCTTGGGGATAAGAACTCAGGTAGTGGTAATGATCACAGGGGTAATAAGGAAAGTGGGAAAAACAACAACAATCAAGATCCTCAAACTCATATTTTTCACCCTCCCAAACCTCATAATCTAACCAAGCTTACATCCAATTTCTAGAAGCAAACTCCTCCCCATCATCATCCTAATTTGATTGGTAACTCTGACAAGATCCTCAAGAGTACCACTACCTCTCCTGTAACCAGAAAATTCCCTAAGATTAATCAAGTCCCTGAGCCGGCTCCCTTTACCATTGTTCATTCCTATGCTACCAACCTAAGGGCCAACCAAGCTAAAGTTGATGTTCCTGTGGATATAATCCCTCCCATTTTCACTACAAGACAAGGCCTGCCAGCTGTTATCTTCAAGAAGCAGGACTACATGGTTAAACTGGCTGAAAAGTGTAAATATACCTTGATTGGGAAATTCTTTAACACCATGCCTAAGATTGACCTTATCAGAAAGAGTTTCATTCAGCAAACTTTACTTATAGGTGGTGTGAAAATTGCCCATTTCAATGCTAAGCATATTTATATTGATCTTGACAATGTGGAAGATCATATTACTATTTGGAACAAACAGAGGATGTTTATTGAAGGTCAGCTTATGAGGTTACAAATCTGGACACCTTCTTTCATTCCAGATAAAGAAACCCCTATTGTTCCTGTGTGGGTGACTCTTCCAGAGTTACCGTGACATTGCTATGATAAGGAATTCATATCGGCTTTGTTAGCCCCTATTGGAAAGACTTTGTATTTGGATACTGCTTCTATTCATAAAACAAGGGGGAGTGTTGCAAAAGTTAGGGTCCAGATGGATATTACTAAAGAAAGGCCACCTCATGTTTGGATGGGTACTGATGAAGATGATCATACCATAGGAAGGTGGCAAGCTATTTAGTATGAGAGGCTTCCTGACTACTGTATGTATTGTAAGCACCAAGGGCATAGAGAACAGATTTGCACTGTCAAAAAGAAAGATGAAGCTGAGAAGAGGAGAAGAGAACCTGAGAATGATGCAGTCTACAAAACAGATCAGGTTCATTCCCTACCTAATTCTTTCCTAGTTGTTAATACTGATGTTTGTTCTAGTGATGCAGATGTAGTAGGGGGTCAACATACTGGAAAGGAGCAACAGAAGGAGGTAAATAATGAGGAATGCTAGGGCCAAAAAAGAAAAGAAAATCAGAAAAATAAACAAACCAATGTTCCTAAATACATGGACCTTACTTATGGTAAGGTTCAATGGAAACCAACTGGTAACATTATCAGTGGCACCAATGATCAAGGCAATGAGAAACAGGCAAGGAATCACAACTCTGGCCCAAGTGAAATCGGAAAGAGTTGTGAGGCAGATATAAAAGGACAGGAAGATGCACCTAGAGGTCCAGGTATTGACTTATCTCCCCATGGGAGTATTGATCTTGCTCATCAGGATCAGACTCCCATCCCCCATAGTATTGGTGAGCATGTTGATGTTGTTAAAGCCCCATCCCCAATCCCCTCTGGGTTAGCTGATATTGTAGTCTGTGGTGGTCAGGAAGGATTGAAGGAGACACCTACTAACTTGCAGGATGGGGAACCAAGGGGTGGGAATTACAAAACTCCTGCTACCCCTATTGACCAAAGTCAGATGCTTCATCACAGTTCTAGTAGACTTAATCAGTCCAGGGAGGGTCCTCCAGGTCAGAGCAACAACATGGGTTCTATGGCTAAGGATTTAGGCTCATTTGCTAGCACTCGTACTATGGGGACCAAAGGCAAGAAGAACAAACTGAGCAACAAAAGAAGGGATGCTCTTCAAAAGAAAACTAAAAACCAGGTTGAGCAAGTTGAAGGCAATCAGTTTCAGTCTCCTACCAGAAGTGATGGAGTTAATTGCAGAAAATTCATTCTTATTGATGATTAGAATGAGATATCCATTCCCCCCCCCCCTTCAGGTTGACTATAATCATGTTCATACAGACAAGGTTACAGAGGTGGCTACTACAGATTGTGGTTTCAATACTGATCCGGCTATGCCTAGTGGAGACACAGATGAGTTTGGAGTCATTAAATCTGAAGATGAGCTTGACAAGGATAATTTTCCCAATGATGAGGAGAAGGATGAGGGAATCAATCAGAAAAGGGTCTATGAACCAAGCACTAAGCATGAGGAGTGGATCCAAGAGGAGATACAACAGGTGACTAACCAACAAGGCCTATCCCCTAGGGGGCTGCATCAGAACAGTTTCAAGGCAAAAAGTTTCAAAGATGCAGTTCCTACCACTGTTGGTAGACCAAATACCAGACTATATGCTTCCAAAACTTCTCAATGATTAACACATTCATATGGAATGCTAGGAGCATTAATACTAAGGGTGCCGTAGAAAGAATTAAAAATCTCAAACAGCTCCATCATCTGTCCATGATCTCTATTCTGGAACCTTTTTCTGATAACTCTCATTTGACTTAGTTCAGAATTCATCTGGGTATGGATAAGGCTACCTTCAATAGTAATGGTAAGATTTGGGTATTTTTGAATGAGGAGATTAATTGTTTAATCTTAGACTCTGATGACCAACAGATTACTTGTGAGGTGAAGCATGTCCAGGATCCTCATTCCTTTATTGTTACAGTTGTTTATGCCAAGTGTAGGGACTACCTCAAACATCCTTTGTGGGAGAAAATGATTCACACTTCCAATACCAAATCTAATGTTCTTTGGTGTGCTGTGGGAGATTTTAATGTCATTACTTCCACTGAGGAGAAGCTTGGGGGGTTCCCTATAACATCAAAAAGATTTTTGAGTTTATTAGGGTGATTGAGGCTTGTGGTCTTGTTGACTTAGGCTTTACTGGCCAAAACTTTACATGGTGCTATAACAGAGGTGTCAATTCCAGCATTTGGAAGAGGCTTGATAGAGCCATGGTTAATGACAAATGGTTGGAGTGCATGCCCCTCACTACCATTACTCATCTACTTTCTGTGGGTTTTGATCACTGCCCTCTCTTGATGGAAATGTCTCCAAGTCAAGAAAAAGGATTCAAGTACTTTAAATTTTTGAACTGGTGGACTGACCAGCCCACATTTATGGATATTGTGAAGGATAGTTGGACCAGAAAGGTTTTTGGAGACCCCATGTGGATATTTCATCAAACGTTGAAGACTCTTTCTTCTACTCTCAGTAGTTGGTCTAGGAGTCAGTTTGGTGATGTCTATGCTAAGGTCAAGGAGTTTGAGGAGAAAGTTAAACTTGCTGAAGAAGACCTCATCAATGATACCACTAAAGATAAAAGGAGTCACTTTACATGGTGTAAATGCTGATTATATAAGGTTTTTGAAACTTGAAGAGTCCATGCTCAAGCAGAAATCTCAGCTCCATTGATTTAAAGATGGTGATGCCAATACCTTGTATTTTCATGCTCTTATAAGAGGTAGAAGGAGGAGGTTATATATTCGTAGAGTTCAAGAGGAAAATGGGGAGTGGATCCAGGGGGATGAGCATATTGCAGAGGCTGCCTATGATCACTTTCAGAGCATCTTTTCAGGGGAAGATAAATACATTGAGGAAGAGGTGATTAATTGTATCCCTAACATGCTGAATCAGGATCACAATGACAATCTCAAATCCATGCCTACCATGGAGGAATTGCATCAAGTTGTGATGTACCTTAGTCCACACTCAGCAGCAGGACCAGATGGTTATAATGGTAAATTCTATCAAGTATGCTGGGATATCATCAAGAATGATCTGTTGAAGACTGTCTAGGCTTTCTTTTGTGGGAAAAGTATCCTAAATACTTTTCTCACACTTGCCTAGTGCTCCTCCCTAAGTCCAAAAATCCTAAAAAATTTGTAGAGTACAGGCCTATTAGTTTGAGCAATTGTATCAACAAGATCTTTTCCAAGTTATTGAGTATGAGATTGGCTCCCATTCTGCCTCTGCTGGTCTCTAAGAATCAGTCGGGTTTTGTCAAAGGGAGAAATATATCTGAAAACATCATGCTTGCCTAGGAGATCATTCACCAAATTTAAAAACCTGTGGAAGGGGATAATATTGTCATCAAGCTAGACATGGCCAAGGCATATGATAGAGTGTCTTGGGCTTTTGTTTGTGTTATTATGAGGAAGATGGGTTTTGGTGAACTGTTTATTGACATGGTTTGGAGAATTATGTCTAATAATTGATACTCTATCATTGTGAATGGTACCAGGCATGGTTTCTTCCACTCCACTAGGGGCTTTAAACAAGGTGACCCTCTATCTCCTGCCTTGTTTATCTTGGGGGCTGAGGTGTTATCTAGACTTCTTAACAGGTTACATCAGATGCCTGGGTTCCAAGGATTCTATATGCAGCAAAGAGGTCCTCAGTTTAATCATCTCAGTTTTGAAGATGATGTGATCATCTTCACATCTGGTACTAGTGAGTCCTTAGAGCTTATCATGAAGACTTTATCTACCTATGAAAGTGTGTTTGGTCAGAAGGTTAATAGCAACAAAAGTCACTTCTTAATATCTCCTACAGCCCCCCAGAGTACTTGTGAAAGGGTCTATACAATTACTGGTTTTACTCATAAACCAGATCCTATAACTTACCTTTGGTGCCCTCTGTATATTAGAAGGCAGAGGGTGATAGATTTTTCAGAGATGGTTTCCAAAATTGCTGCAAGGATTTCAGGTTGGCAGTCTAAGATCCTCAACTTTGGTGGTAGAGCTACTCTTATCAAACATGTTCTTCAATCCATTCCTATTTATCTGTTGTCTGCAGTATCTCCTCCTTCCACTACCTTTAGACAAATTCAAAGTCTTACTGCTGAATTCTTCAGGGGTTGGTGGGAAGGTAAAAACAAGTACCATTGGTCTTCCTGGAAGAATTTGAGCTATCCTTATGAGGAGGGGGTATTAGTGTCAGATTGATCAAAGATGTGTGTAAATCATTCCAATTCAAACATTGGTGGACCTTCAGAACCAAAAACACCTTATGGGGAGATTTTCTTAAGGCTAAGTATTGTTAGAGGTCTAATCCTGTGTGTAAAAAATGGGATACTGGTGAGTCTCTGGCCTGGAAGCATATGATGATGAATAAACAAGAGATGGAACCTCACATGCAATGGAAGATCAACTCTGGAAACTGTTACTTCTGGTGGGGGATTGGTTAGGTGTTGGCCCTTTGGCACACCTCAGGGATACTAGTAGCAGACTCAACAACACCAAGGTTTCTGATTTTATCCATAATGGGCAGTGGAATCAGCATCTGATCTATAGCATTGCCCCTCCCCAGGTTGTTGAAAATTTTTTAAATACTCAGCTGCACATTTTGAATGGAATACCTGATAGGGCTATATGGAGCCTCAACTCTAATGGAGACTTCACCATCTCATCTTCCTGGAATTTGATAAGGGACAACAGAGTGAAGACCAAGTTCAACACTTGTATGTGGCACAAGAATATACCCTTTGAGTGTTCCTTTTTACTATGGAGGGCATTAAAAGGGAAGCTTCCTACTAATGAGATATTGATCAACTTTGGATATGAGCCCAGTAAGTGTTACTTTTTCTATAAACAAGGGTGGGATACCATTGATCACACTTTCATCACTGGCCACTTTGCTCAAAATGTGTGGAAGTTTTTTGGTAATTCATGTGGGGTTACTACTGATTGCAGTCCTTTGAGGAATACCATTATGAGATGGTGGAATATGAGATATAAGAGTGATGTTCAGAAGCTCATTTTTCAAGTTGTGCCTATCTTCATTTGCTGGAATTTATGGAAAAATAGATGTGCTAGTAAGTATGCTACCAGCAAGTCTAACCTGGCAAGAGTGAAGTACCTTGTGTCTAAAGAAGTCTCTTATATGCTGAAGATAGCATATCCCTATTGGATTGGCCCAGTAGCTGGATGGATATTGTGAGCATTACAGCTAATTGTGTGCATGATATCAAAGTCACCCCTGTCAAGTGGAATAAACCACCGGATCAGTGGGTGAAACTTAATTCAGATGGAAGTGCTCTTTCAAATCCAGGAAGGCTGGGTGGTGGTGAGATCATCAGGAATACTGCAGGCCTCTTCCTATTTGCTTATGCTACTCCTATGGGAGTAGGGACCAACAACAAGGCTGAATTGGAAGCGGCCATCTTTGGAATTAGCTGGTGTCTTTAGATGGGTTACAGAAGAGTCATTTTAGAGGTTGATTCGAAATTGTTGAAGAAATGGTTGACTGGTCAGCAGACCAACCATCCGACGATTGACATAGCTTAAGGCTTAGACAAGTGCCACCAGTATATCTCTCAGCTGGAGGAATTTAGATGTTACCATACTCTCCGAGAAGCTAATTTTGTGGCTGATTCGCTTGCTAAATATGGCCATAAGTTCAACAGCCCTCAGTTATACTTTAATATTCAACAAATGCCAAAGGAAGCCAAAGCCTATTTCTATTTAGACAAAGATGATATGATCACGTTCAGAATGAAGAAATTGAAGAGAATTAAGAAGCCGTCTTGAGTTGCTATGCTATGAGTTACCAGAAGTTCTCCTGGGCCTACTTCTAATCTCTGTTTTTTTTTTTTTGTTATCTTTAGGATTAGTCGTAGGTTTATTTTCCTTTTACTTATGTAAGGGGAGAGTCTCCCTCGTTTATTGCTTTCTTAGATTATATGTAAGGAGAGTAGTACTCTCTTAGGTATAGTCTAGGTTTTCTTTTCGCTTTTAGAAATGGGGACTAATTGGCCGACCTTAGTAGGTTGGCCGATTGGTGAACCATCTTAGGCCGGAGGTAAGGTTTATGTCCCCCCTCCTTTGTATTTTTCGGTTTTTTATATTTATGATAAGGCTTGGGGTGTGTGGATCAACCCCTGACCGCCACGAGGGGTGAGATCCTTGGGTAAGGTCTGTTAACTAAAAAAAAACCGTTCATGAATCTTGATCCGACGGCTATTTTTTGATCTATTATATTTTCCATTTTTATTCAACTAATACCCCAAAACCCTAATTTTCTCTCCCATTTTTTCCCTCTACAGGCTACCCCCTCCCCTTCTCTCTCTCCAGCCGACATCCTCCCCAGCCTTCCTCCCGCCGGCACCGCTGCCGACAGCAGCCGGCGTATGCCTTCCCTCCTCCTCTCCCTCTTCCCTGCCGCCTCCCCTTCCCCCGTCACTGCCTTTTTCTCGCCAGTGCACCACCAAACAAACCCATCCCTTTCCCTCCGTCGCGGCCACCTCCCCGTCGCCAGAAAAACCCTAAACCTACGACCCTTTGCTGCACCAGCCAACCCCCTCTCCTCCCTCCTTCCTCTCTCTCCCTCACTGCCGCCTCCCCGCCGGCTAAACAGCACCTAAAACCATATGCAATGGTGCCGCCTCCTCCCTCTCGTCTCTTCTCTTCCCTGCCGCCTCTCCTCCCCCATTTCCATTTCTCTCCCCCGCTCTGGCGACCCATGGCTGCCACCCCTCGCCCCTCGCTACTGCTGGCAATAGCAGCCAACCAAACTACCCCACTGCCGCCGAAAAAAATAATAAAAAAATAATATATTATTTAATCTATAACCAGTAGCCCGGTCAGTGGTGATGTTAATTTCGCATTCAATTTCTTTGAAAATTGCTTCCTGTTGTTGTTATGAAAAATCTTATGAAATTGCATATATGGAGGTACGAATATGAGCTCCCCGGTCTTCTTTAATTTGGTTTATTGTCAGAGTATTGCTCTTTAGTTCTAGCACTGATCTTGCCTGTTCATCTTGAAAAAATGTGATTTATTCTAATTATGTTATAACTGTTATTATTATTATTATCATTATCATTATTATTATTATTATTATTATTATTATTATTATTATTATTATTATTATTATTATTATTATTATTATTATTATTATTATTATTATTATTATTATTATTATTATTATTATTATTATTCAATTAATTGATCAGTGAATTCTAGTTATGGTAAAATTGAAATTGTGTTGATTGTTCTTCCACTGATTTGGCCACAATTTATTTGTGATTGCATTGTCTTCCCCAAATTTGGCCCCGTATTGTGATAGGGGCTGATTTCCCTCGGTCTTTGGTATCTTTTATTTTTGGATAAATAGTCTGTAATTTAGTTTACAAGGAAAGTCCTTTTCTTTTTTCCTTTCCACGTTTGATCCGATATTCTGATAAATCTTTCTTTTATGGTAATTTGGTAGTGTATAATAAGTCCAAGCACTGCTGATTGCCTCCCTTTTACTAGAATTTGTTTTCCTTGTTTAGTTATTTTGGGAAGATTTGACTGGATCCCATAATATGACCCCTTTTTAGTGTTAAGTTATTCTGATTTATTGGCTTACCTTTTTTACTTCCTCCTTGGCTCTATATAAATAATTCATCCTCAGAAGGTTTTTAAGACACAGACAAGAGAGAAAAAAAAGAGGAACAGAAAGAAAGTAATTCTTATGCAGTAAAATAAAATAGTTAGCTTACTTCAAAGCTTTCACAACGAAAATTTCCCCTCTCACGCATATTTGATACAGTTGCTTCTCTCATTTGGCTGTTCTTTGTCTTTTGGATTTATTCGACGGGTAAGCATATATATTTTTCTATTACTTTGTGCCGGTTACTTCATTTATTTTTGTGTAGCAGGTTTAAATTCAAGTCTAAACGCAAAAAGTTGTCGGGGATGGAGGAGGATAGGCCATGAAGTTCCTTTTTTTGTTATCATTATGATTGTATTTTAATTTTCCGCAAGACTTATAATAAAAAATAGTAAAGATTGGGGTAGTTAAAGAGGGGGGGAAGTACTTGCTACTTGCTTTTTGTTGCCAATTTATTTTATGTGGTGGGTTGCTCACGTAGGCAAATCTTAATTTTAGGATTTAATTGTTTAAAATAAGTCTTGCGTGTGTCAAAGTTCTACGTATACATAACATGAAAAGATAATTAAGTCAAATATTTTAGATGTCATGCTTAGGATATTTCTTTTACCAATATTTGTCTTGTTTACTAAAATATATAGAAAATAAAATTGGTTTGCTTTTAAAATTTTCATACGCTAGAAAACATGCCTATAGGAATTCACGAGTTTATTCATGTTTAGTCACATTTGGTTTAAATTTTTGGTGATTTATATATATAATAAATAAATACAGGACCGTTTGATTAAAAATAGGATAAATAGTGTATGAGAGTTTTTACATTAAATATTCTTAGGATTCATCCTAACTTTTAAAGACCTATTAATCATCTTTTTTAGGTTAAAATTTAATTGGATAAGCGGTTTTGTTTTTTATCAGGATTTGTTACGTGAATCACTCGAAAAAAAATGTTCATAGATTAAGAAAAGGGTCATATGATGTTTAATCTCATTATTGGTCAATTCTTTAAAATACAAGTACAAGTTTAAAACTTTTTTTAAGTTATAAAAAATTTTCGTTCCTAAAGTTATGTTCACATTTTTAAATCTCGTTCCTTTTAGTACTGGACTATTCAATATCATTGTGAAATTAGGGAATTTTGAAACTTTAAATGTTATATTTTGACAAATACTTTCACGTTTTTAACCAAGGATTTCTTTAAATTACTTAAGTGTATTTTGTGACATTTTATTTCTTTTTGTGCATGTGTTTGGAGGCATACTTGAGCCTTTTGTGCTAATTGTTTGTCACGGTTGATTCTTGATTTACTCGAGTCTAATAGGAAACCTAGATTTTTCTTTAGTCTAGAACCCCCAAAAAATTAAAGGTCCAACGCCTCACGGACCATAGGATGGGACGGTAGGCACTCTAGGACTCATTAGTATTTTACATTTTTTTTAGTTCGCTTTTAAGTTAATTAATAAAACTAACCTAGGAGGGGTAGGGGTAGATAGGACCCTCGTAAATGATGATCTACGCTCGAACTTTAATAAGACGAAACCTTGGTTACTGTCCTTGGGCTTAGTAATAAGCCAAGTGCGACTGATCCGAGTAAAAATAAAAAATAAAATAATAATAAATAAGTTGCTCAGTTAAATTCTCCTTTCTTGCTTTTTCTCCACTTTTGAAGTGTTGGGGTAGATTAGTTTAATTTGATGGCTTGTTCAATTATTTATTCTTTTTATCACTTAGATTTATTTAGGGTATTTTCTAAAAATATGAGACTTTATTTGCTAACCCCCCATAAGTACGAGATACGATCGGGACCCGCATTCGCAAACTCGAGGGGTATTTAATACCTTACCTTCGAGGTAGCTTGAACCCTTACCTGTTTCTCTGGTGACTTTGACCCTTAGACTAGAATGGTGTCCAAATGCACCCAATCATTAGGTGGCGACTCTTCCAAAATCCCAAAGTCGTTGCCACGATGTCGTCTAGGTTCCATTTTTTCACAAGAATAAATGGGGCGCGACATGTACCATATACATATATACATAATTATTTGGGCAAATAGGCCCCATACCCCCGACTATAGCTCGGATTCCATGCATAATGTGCAATGTATGATATGAATGTTGAATGCACATAATAGGCCATAGCAAGAACTTAGCCAGTCTTGGCTCATTGGTACACGTATTCTCAAAGCATCATAATCATTATCATTTAGCCAATCATGGCTCATTGGTACACTTATTCTCATAACATCATAATCGTTGTCATAGCATATACACATGACTCGTGGGATCTTATATGTACTTTTTAACAAGTTTGGGAACTTAACCCAACATTTAGAGTCACGCCTTAACTTTGAAAATGTTCATAAAGGTGTTTTGCATAATGCTTATACTTGGTCCCATGTCAATTAGTAAAGGAAAGTATTTAAATAGGATCAAGCACTTTAGTAGTTCAAAATAGGAACATTTCACCGGAGAATATTGGAAACCAACGCGTTACTTGCTAAATGCTTCAATTATATTTTTGTATGGAAGGACTGATTATGAATACTACATTCCCTTCACATTCTACATTTATTTTAATGGCATTACACCAAGAAGAGAAACGCCTCGAACATATGAATAGGTAGCCGGGAAAATCGACGAAATGATATATAGAAATTAAATGTCCAGTTTAAGTGAACGAATAAAATTTCAACCTAATACCATAATGAAAATAACTCAACTGTAATCCCAGTGCCTTTCAGAGAAGGTGGTTCTAGCAACAGAATAGTAAGATATCGCATTTGACATTTTAAGAAACTTCCCTGATGTCGTGCTAAAAGGAGGGATGGAGCTTAGCCTAACATACCTCTCCAACGAACGTCCAATTGTAAAACATTTCTCACGAAAGTTGTTTCTTACGTCCTAAGCTTTGCAAAGACTATATATACGCATCTTAAAGACACCTATAAACAGTCAAAAATTTAGCATTAATGACCAGATTCGGCAAGGAGCATTTACACGAGGAAATGTCCGTAAAACTTCATAAAATTGACCATAGAAGAACCCAAACTTATTACCTGAACACACCAGCTAAAACCAACAAATACCAGCAAGAACACCACTTTTTTACAGCCCGAAAACTGCTCCAAACACAGCTAATACGAAGAGAAAACAATTGCAAAGCGTAAAGGCATGCATTTCTAGGCACGAGGACGAATTTTAACAGTAAAAACGTGAAAAACTTACCTAAATCATTTAGAGAACTTTTGGGAGCTTTCTCTTTAGTTTCTTACTGTTTTGGGATGAAAATGATTCATTTTTTAGCTTTAAAATGTCAAAAAAACTGACTTATAGTTGGGCTTGACCTGACCCGGCCCATGACCCGATTTTCTGCTTGGGCAGTCTCAGTAAAACTGTCATAACTTGGTATTCTGAGGTCGGTTTGATGCGCGGTTTTGTGCGTTGCAAGATAGACTCATAGATCTTCAATTTGATAGGTCATGGACCTTCCAATTTCTTATATTTTGGGAGATATGTCCTATTACATTTGACCCAAATTTAAGAAGGATTTCTTAAAGAAACTTATGGTAACTTTGGCCAACCTTTATCTTGCAACTTTCATGATTTCAAAACTTAATGTATGACCTTTGTTCTATTAAAATAAATTTAAAAAAATCCATTATTAGCAAATTATAAACTTTTAGTCCCATCCAAAAAGTGAAACCTAATTTAGACCTTCCGAAAAGGGCGAGGTGCCACTCGGGTCATTTCTTTAATTCCGAACGTGTATTTAGGGTATTCCTTTGGCTTAAAACTTTAAGTCCTTGCTATTACCACTTATTGGTAGCCTATAATCCCTAGGGGCCAGCAAAAGTCACATATGCCTTATATAACGCCACACAATTTATATAATGGAAGACGAGAAACATGGGGTCTCACAGTCTCCCCCTCTTAAGAGCATTCATCCGCGAATGTGTCAAGACAGCCCCTTGGTTAAATCACCATCTACTAAAATGTTATTTTTGGATACATCTATTACCCTTGCAAACCATAAATAAACTTCAAAAAAACTCCAATAACTAAGCTATGTATAGTTATCTCGCGACAAAACATACAAGTTATACCTCCAAATCCTAACTTAAGTTGATAAAAAAATAGATAACTGCAAGTTTTGGAACGTGACCCACCTTAAGCTATAAATAGCTGGGGGTTGATTCCTCATCATTTATGCTTTGGCTTCCCAAGTTATTTCCTAAATATTTTTGTTCCGCCAGAACACTTTCATGAAGGCTATTTTTCATTTTAAAGCTTTCTTATTTGTCGATCTAAAACAGCCACTGGTACCTCATCATAAGTTAAGTCTTCAGCAATGGGAGTATCCTTAATATGAATAATACACGAAGGATCTCTAATGTACTTCCGCAACATAGATGCATGAGACACTGGATGGATTGCTCTCAATTCTAAAGGAAAATTAAGCTCGTATGTTATCTTGCTAATTTCTCTAATAATCTTATGCGGTCCAACAAATCTAGGACTGAGCTTTCTTGTCTTTCCAAACCGCATGATTCCCTTCATAGGTGATACCTTTAAGAAGACCCAATCTTATACATCAAACTCTAAGTCTCGTTGTCAAACATTTGCATAAGACTTCTGCTGATTCTGAGCCGTTTGTGGTAAGTCTCTAATAAGTTTCATTTTTTCCATTGCTTGTCGAACTAGATTAGGGTACAACAACTTTTCCTCCCCAACTGAAAACTAATCAATCAGACCTATATCTTCGCCCATATAGTGCTCCCTAAGGATCTATTTGAATACTAACATGGAAGCTATTCTTATAAGCAAACTCAATAAGAGGTAGATGGTCATCCAAGTTTCCTTTAGAGTCCAACATATAGGCACGTAACATATACTCAATGGTCTGGACGGCACGCTCTGCCTGCCCATCAGTTTGTGGATGAAAAACGGTGCTAAGATTCACATGAGTGCCCAGACCCTTCTGAAAAGACTTCCAAAATGTACTTAAATTGAGCCCCTCGATCAAAGATAATAGATAATGGAACTCCATGAAGGCAAACAATCTCTTGAATGTAAAGCTTAGCATAATCCTCCGTTGAATAGGTCGTTCTTACTAGCAAGAAATGAGAAGATTTTATCAACTTATTAATGATTACCCAAATAATGTCATACCTGCGTAAAGTATGAGGCAACCTAGTGATGAAGCCCATATTTGTCATGTGCTAATTTCCAGAATGGGAAATCAGTATACTTAGTTAGGCCTCCAGGTCTCTAATGTTCTGTTTTAACATGCTGGTAGTTGAGGCACTGGCCACCATCTTTGGAATATCTTTTTCATTCCATTCCACCAATAAATTCGTCGGAGGTCTCAACACCCCCTTTTTTTGTTGCCCCTGGTTGAGCCGAATATCTAGGATAATGAGCCTCAAAATAAATCTTGGCATGGAGCCCTTCAATGTTTGGCACACATAAGAGGCCCCGGTACTGAAGGACTCCATCTCAAGTTAGCTCAATTAGAGGATGTTGTTGTTGTGGAACACTTTCCCTCGATATCATAAGCTTAGGATCCTCACGTTGTTGCTTTTTTTTAATTCAGTAACAATGAAAGATTCTGTTGTATTTTGAACAATAACGCCTCCACCTTTCACATCTGCTAATCGCACCTGCAAACTAGTTAGTTGATGTAAATCTTTTCTCATTTCAATCTTATCAGCTTCAACATGACTTAGACTTCCCATGGACTTTCGGCTAAGTGCATCAGCAACAAGATTAGCTTTACCGGGATGGTACAACATGTCAACATCATAATCTTTTAGTAATTCTAGCCATCTCCTTTGTCATAGGTTCAACTCCTTCTTCTTGAATAAATATTAGAGGCTCTGGTGGTCGGTAAAAACATCAATATGAACTCCTATAGATAATACCACAAAATTTTTAGGGCAAAAACAACTACGGTGAACGCAAGACTATGGGTAGGATAGTTTTGTTCATGTTTTAGTAACTTTCTGGAAGCATATGCAATAACCCTACCATGCTGCATAGGAACACAACCTAGGCTAATTCTCGAGGCATCACAATATACAATGTAGCCTTTCGTTCCATTCGGAAGAGCCAGACTAGGTGTGGTGGTAAGTCTTTTCTTTAGCTCTTGAAAACTCTGTTCACATGATTCAATCTACTGAAACTTAGTTGCTTTATACGTCAACCTCATTAGTGGTGTACAGGTAGTGGAGAATCCCACAACAAACCTCCTATAATATCTTGCCAAGCCCAAAAAACTATGGACCTCTGTCAGATTCAAGGGTCTCGGCCAGGCCATTACTGCTTCGATTTTTTGGCCATCGGCCTTGATACCATCGCTAGTAATAACATGGCCATTAAAAGCTATAAAAGTTAACCAAAATTCACATTTGGAGAATTCATCATATGACTTGTTGTCCTTGAGAGTATGTAATATAACTCGCAAGTGGTCTGCGTGCTCAGCTTCTGACTCATCCTAAGCATTGCCTTTGGAATATCAACATACCTGACTCGTAGCTGGTAGTACCTCGGTCACAAGTCAATCTTTGAAAAAACATCAATCCACATAAAAGGATACCTATTCTTGATAGTGACTTTATTTAGCTATCTGTAACGGATACACATCCGTAAAAAGCCATCAATCTTTCAAGCAAAGAGCACTGGAGCACCTCATGGAGATGTGCTTGGCCTAATAGGGTCTTTATCAAGCAAGCCCTTCAATTGTTCCTTCAAGTCTCTTAGCTCTACATGAGCCATTCCTTAGGGAGGAATAGATATAGACTGCACATCATGAAGAACATCTATAACAAAACTGAGATCCCTTTCGGGGGATCCTTGGAAGCTTATCGGGAAATATTATCGGGAATTCATTCACAGTAGGGACTAACTAAAGGGCCAGTTGCTAATAAAATATCTTGTCCTCCCATGATGGTGACATGCACTTGAACCCTTTCTATACTACCTAGTATGAATCTTACCACATTGTGTACATTGTGGAGTAGGTTGTCTCATTTGTGCATAACGCTCTTGTTGACAGCTATCAAGCTGATCTAAATTCTGCCTTGGCCTTGACTGAATATAATAATCAAATCGCTGCCCCTGCATCTGTGGTGGGAAACTACCTACTGGCGGAGATGGATATCAGTGAAATGGGGGCCTAAAATCACCCTGTAGCTCCCTATAAGACCTCATAGTACGAGCCCTCTTATTCTTATCCCTATCTCTACGGGTATCCCAAATTTGACGAGAAAGATCCTCTGTAGTCTGAGCAAAAGCCTGAATACAAGAAATATCTACACCATCTTATAAAGAGGCTATCCTACGGTATATGATAAAAGTATCTCCCAAACCATCCACATAACGATGAACTCTAGTACTCATGGTACGTACAATATCTGGTGCATACCTAGCCAAAGAATTAAACCTAAGGCTATACTCCCTTACTCACATATCCCCCTGCCTCAAACTAATAAACTGATCAAGACGGGCCTCCCTCACCTCCCGTGGTAAGTAATAGGCTAAAAATGCCTCAGAGAGGTCCTTCCACTCTGCTGGCAGAGCATCAGGCCTTCTGGATCTCTCCCAGTCCTCGTACCACAAGATGGAAACATCAAGTAGTAGAAAGGAAGCCAACTCCACTTCCTTGGTGATAGAGGCATGCATCATACTCAATACTCTATACATATGGTCTATAAAGTCCTGTGGATCCTTAGTGGGATTGGACCCTGTAAATACTGGAGGGGCCAAGTGAAGAAACTCTCGTACCTTTGAGCTTGCTGTTTGATCCATTCTAGTATCAGCTCTCACCTTTAATTGTCTCTCATGAATAGAAACCATCATAGTTAGTAGCTCATTAGCCTCCTTCATCTCCTGATCCCCAGTCTCTAATAGGGCTTGGGGTACCAAATCTCCTTGGGCCCCAACAAGTACTGGTGAATCTAGTACTGTGGGCATTGGAGACTCCCTATGTGCCTCAATAGGGAATATATCTGCCTCACCAAGCCAAACATGATTAGTACCTTTTCTCGGATCCATACTTATCTCATGTTGTGCCATCTCCTGAGCATACGTAACCCATTAAATAAGAACAACATAACATGATATAGATTTCATATGTTCCTATAGCTTTGCTCTATAGCACGGTCTATTAAGTGAAAGAAATATGACCATCCCTAAATGCCTCATAGCCTTCTGATTATAACTGTCGTGCACAACACACACATAAGCAAGACTCTACTAGACACGGCATTGTGGACTCCCTGGGACACGACCTACTCTGATACCATATTTGTCACGCCCCAAAGAGAGGGGCGCCGCCACTGGCACCTGATATCGTTATTGGACGGGTAAGCCACTAAACATGCTAGTTAACTAAACTAGGGACCAGAAGAAAATCGGGCAGTATGACGTCTGAAAGACTAAGCCTGGACCTTTTAGGTCATGACCGGGTCAATCGTAAATCATGTACGTCAAGTTTGGTAAACCAAAACGATAGAGTACTAGTAAGCCGACAAGGCTGCAACAATAGAGGTACATGCACACACTATATATACATGCCAATATGATGACTGGAGACTGAAAGGCATAAAAGAACCAACCCACAATAACATGTCCACAATAGCTTCTAAGAGAATCACTAACACTATCGAGATAGGGCCCCGACTAAACCCAATTGTACAACAAAAAGTAAACATCTTGTGAAAGCTCCAGGAGGAGGTGGAGCTTACCAACTCACAACTGAACGGGGCTCCTAGTGGAGGGGTAAATCAGAATCCCTACCTGAACCTGCAAGCACGAAATAAAATGCAGCGTCCCTAGGCAAAGGGACGTCAGTACGAATAAACATGTACGGGTATGTAAGGCAGGAAGTAAAATCATAGATAACTGTAGTAAAAAGGTAAATAGAAATACCACCAATAACCAAAACTCAAGTAGCCTTAATGGCCAATAAGCAACCTCCTAGTGATCAAATATGCATGGTATGCTCGAGTATCACATGTCGTGAATACATATATATATATATATATATATATATATATATATATATGCAAATGCATGACATACCCAACCAAATGCTAGAAATGGGGGTCCTTTCTGGTAGCTAACCGGCATCATATCTGCCAACCTGTGGCCATCTGTACCATATACATATATATATTATCATTTGGGCAAATAGGCCTCATACCTCCGATTATAGCTCGGAGTTCATGCATAACGTGCAACGTATGATATGAATATTGAATGCACATAGTAGGCCATAGCAAGAACTTAGCCAGTCTTAGCCCATTGGTACACTTATTCTCATAGCATCATAATCATTATCATTAGCCAATCTTGGATCATTGGTACACTTATTCTCATAATATCATAATCGTTGTCATAGCATATACATATGACTCGTGGGATCTTATATGTACTTTTTAACAAGTTTGGGAACTTAACCCAACCTTTAGAGTTACGCCTTAACTTTGAAAAATTAGTTTAAAATAGGAACATTTCACTGGAGTATATTGGAAACCAACGCGTTATTTGCTAAATGCTTCAATTATATTTTTGTATGGAAGAAAAACTGATTATGAATACTACATTCCCTTCGCATTCTACATTTATTTTAATGGCACTACACCAAGAAGAGAAACATCTCTAATATATGAATAGGTAGCCGGGAAAACCAACAAAATGATATATAGAAATTGAATGTCCAGTTGAAGCGAACGAATAGAATTTCAACCTAATACTATCATGAAAATAACTCAACAGTAATCCCAGTGCCTTTTACAGAAGGTTTTTCTAGCAACAGAATAGTAAGATATCACATTTGACGTTTTAGGAAGCTTCCCAGATTTCGTGCTAAAAGGAGGGACGGAGCTTAGTCTTAACATACCTCTCCAACGAACATCCAATTGCCAAACGTTTCTTCACGAAAGTTGTTTCTTACGTCCTAAGCTTTACAACGACTATATATACGCATCTGAAAGACATATATGAATAGTAAAAAATTTAGCATTAATGACCAGATTCGGCAAGGAGCATTTACGCGAGGAAATGTCCGTGAAACTTCATAAAATTGACCGTAAAAGAGCTCCAAACTTACTACTTGAACACACCAGCTGCAAACCAACAATATTAGCAAGAACACCACCTTTTTACAGCCCAAAAACTGCTCCAAACAGTGCTAATACGAGGGGAAAATAATTGCAAGGCGTAAGGCACACATTCCTACGCACGAGGACGAATTTTAACAGTAAAAATGCGAAAAACTTGCCTAAATCACTTAGAGAACTTTTGGGAGCTTTCTCTTCAGTTTCTTACTGTTTTGGGACGAAAATGGTTCATTTTTTAGCTTTAAAATGTCAAAATAGCCGACTTATAGCTTGGCTTGACCCGACCCAGCCTATGACCCGGTTTCCTGCTCAGGCAGTCCCAGTAAAACTGTTATAACTTGTTATTCTGAGGTCGGTTTGATGCGAGGTTTTGTGAGTTGCAAGCTAGACTCATAGATCTTAAATTTGATAGGTCATGAACCTTCCAACTCCTTATTATTTGGGAGATATGTCCTGTTACATTTGACCCAAATTTAAGAAGGACTTTTTAAAGAAACTTATGGTAACTTTGGCCAACCTTTATCTTGCAATTTTCTTGATTCCAAAACTTAATGTATGACCTTTGTGCTATCAAAATAACTTCAAAAAATCCATTATTAGCAAATTATAAACTTTTAGTCCCATCCGAAAAGTGAAACCTAATTTAAACCTTCCGAAAAGGGTGAGGTGCCACTCGGGTCATTTGTTTAATCCCGAACTTGTATTTTAGGGTATTCCTTTGACTTAAAACTTTAGTTCCTTGATATTAACACTTATTGGCAGCCTAATTATCCTTAGGGGCCAGCAAAAGTCACATATGCCTTATATGATGCCACATTATTTATATAATAGAAGACGAGAAACACGGGGTTTCACAGCTTTTTAGCCTAAGTATGCATGACTATGAAATATGATTTGGACTTTAAGCCTAAATATGCATAATTATGATTTGAAAAGACTTATGCCTCTTTTTCAAGCACGTATATGTATATGCATTCGTGTGGGATGATGACTTAGCACCGAGTGGACTTGTGTGAAGGGGACTATCCCCAAGGGTCCTTATATGAATCTTCAAGTCCTATAACTATGTGCCAAAGATAGGTTCACATTTATGCCCTTTTTAAGGGATGAATATGTTAAAGATCTACCTTTGGCAAGTAGGTCACCTCTTTATCCATAGTGGGGAAGACGACGGAGTTCCAAGTAATAGCTCACTTGGTCTTATGTCGATTGAGGTCTCATCTGCGCTATGTTTAGAGTATTATGACATTCATGCATCATGGATTTCATGGCACATTGATATTATATTCTTTCCTATATACTTATTTCTATATATGTGCCATTGTAATCTAACATCAATTGGAGGTTAATAAGTTTATAAGTATTTGCATCCCCCTATACTTAGTACATTCAAACGTACTAAACCATACTTTTGCCTACATGATCTGACCATGTAGGGACCGAAGATTATCTTCATCAACCTCTTGACGGTTAGATTGGATTGTGAGCTTGGTAGTGGTGAGTCCTTTACTTCACAAACAAGACCCACCTTCTATCTACCTATTATGCTATTTCCTCTAATGTCTTAACTTTAAGGGTGAACCTGAGACATGTCTTGGCCCCTGTCCTATTCTATGACTTAAAGGCATTGTTGGACATCATGTAAACTCTATGTACGGGCTTGTCATGTGTTATGCTATTTGCTCATGGAGACTATGATTATGTCTATCTTATGTTGTTGATGTTATGATGATATGTTCATTTTGAGATATGGAAAGCTCTAAGTCCCTTCTATCCCCATAGATGAGTCATACATACCCACCCCTTAGTTCTTATGTGCTATGTGCTATGTGAATCCATGAAAAATTCCTATCCCTATGACATCCCCATAGCTTGATTCCAAAACCCCATTTCCCTTAGAATTATGTGCCTGTTATGCGCTTCCATACTGATGACGTGTATATGGATGCTATGAGGCTTGTTTGGGGACTCTCGGGTTTCCATTCGCCATGTCACTCCCAGGCCCTTGGCCCAGGTCGTGATAGTTGGTTTAGTGTCTATGTAAGTCTGCCACCAGTAGTTGGCCCATCTAGCTGATATACTTTGAACTCTACACCTCAAATAAGAGTGGCAAAATGGGTAAGTTATTTGTGTATCTAATCCAGATTTACCCATTTTAAATGAATTGGGTATCCAACTCATTTAAGATGGATAAAAAATGGGTAAAACTCATATTTCCCGTTTAAAAATGAGTAATTTAATGGGTAGTATGGGTAAAAGAAACTCATTCATAATGTAAATGAATTTTTTATTAAAAGAAGTTGGGGTGGGTGAGGCTAAGTAAAATTTTTTAAATTTTCTAAAAATTAAATTAACTTTTTATTAGGAAGGAAAAATATTTAAAAAAAAATTAACATTTGGGGGTAGGGGTGTGGATCGGTCGATTCGGTTTGATTTTATACATTATTGGTTTGGCTTATCGATTTTCAATTTTTAAATATGCTAAACCAATAATATAATTTTTATGGATTTTCAATTTATCGATTTTAAGTTCTTAACGGTTTGATTTTCGGTTTACTTGATAAGAATGATAATGAGAATTTTCCTAAATAAAAGCAGATGGAGTACGAAGAGTAAAGACTAAAGAATAAATACTAAAGTGGGTAACTAATCACTTAAGTACGGTAAAGATTAAATTAAATTAGGTAAAGTACTATTATAGTGTCCTATTACTATTAAACTACTAATATTTAATATTTATGAAGGGATAAAATAGTAAATTTATTATACCGATAACCCAATAGTAAAAACCGATATCGAACTGATAACCCAATAATTTTTTTCAAAATCATTAAAAACCCGATAACCTACTAAATCAATAACATTTTTATCAGTCGATTCAATTTTTGCACACCCCTATTTGGTGTAGGGGTGGGATTGTAAAAAAAATTTATTTATATATATATATATATATATATACATATATATATTTTAAAAAAATTATATTTTTTCAGTAGGGTGGGGGATAGGGAGACACTCGGAGGGTGGGGGCGAGAGTTAGAGGTAAAAAAAATTAAGATTTTTTTTGGAGAAATTAAATTAATTCTTTTATTACTTTTTTTTTGGGGGGGGGGGGTAGGGGGGGGGTAGGGGGGGTAGGGGGAGCAAGGAGCTTGGGTGGGGGTAAAAAATTTAATTTTTTTTTAAAAAAACTAAATAAAAATTAAATGTTCTTTTACATTTTATTTTGTGTAGGGGGCCCTCGAAGGTGGGGTGGGGGGTTCAAGGTGAGGAATGGCTAAAAAAATTTATTTTTGAAACTTTTAACATGATACCTACTAAAATATGGATATCTATATTTACCCATATTATCCATTGGATAACTCATTTTTACTCATTTAAAATATGAGTTAAATTGGATATTTTAGCCATTTTTACTTAACTCATATTTGATCGACTCATATTCGACTCGACCCGCTCGTTTACCACTCATACTCCACCTTATAAGTAGTTCAGGAAGGCCCAATAGCTAAGTTTCTGCTCTTTTCCAACTAACTTGTTTCAAGGTAGTTCAGGAAGGCACTACAGCTAAGTTTCTGCTCTTTTCCAACTATCTTGTTTCATTTATTTTTTGTTAACTTAATTTAGTTAATAATATAAGATTTACATGCATGTGCAACTCAACCTGGAAGGGCAGTATGATAAGAAAAATACGGAAATTCGGTTTCTATTTATGACACTTAGTTGTGAGAGCAATGAAAAGTCAGAACCAAGAAGTAAATGTTAGAGAGTTAAACATCTCTAGATCATCTAGTTGTTTAAAAAATCACAGGGAGACAGCATCACAATCTTGATGTTTGAGATGAGAGCATTATTTGAAATGAATATTTACAAGGATAATGCAAATAAAGTCAGATTAATCAGGGCTATATTGGAAGTTCATCAAACCTAAACTCTGGTTACTTTCAGCTGCTCTCAAGAACTAATGAATCTGCACAAGGAGAAATGGTAATGGGTTGTAGATGACTGACTAGGTTATCCAAAATGGTGTAAACATATTCATACTTAGCATGTGAACCATAAAGGGCAAAAAACTCATGCACTTCCCCGTTCAATTCGATCCAACTACATCCTGGGGTCTTCTCCACACCCTTTTCTTTCATCATTTTCCTAACTTGAGCTACCCCTTCCCAATTTTTACTATTAGCATACAAATTCGCCAAGAGCCTATATCTGCCACTGTGATAAGGCTCTATGTCGACTAAATATCTTCCTATCCATTCCCCTAATTCATAAGCCTTGTGAATCATGCAAGAACCAAAGAGAGCACCCCATATGCTAGGAGTAGGTTCCATTGGCATGTCTTGAATCAATTTAAAAGCTTCTTCTAGATATCCTGCCCGACCCAGAAGATCGACCATACAGGCATAATGATTTAAATTAGGTTTTACACCATAGACTTGGCCCATTAATGAGAACAACCGGCGTCCTTCATCCACAAGTCCTCCATGAGAACAAGCACTGAGAATGCCAGTGAAGGTTGCTTCATTGGGCCTTAAACCATTTCTCAACATTTCTAAGAAGAAGACCACGGACTTTGCAACATCACCATGTCTTGCCAAGCCATTGATCATAGCAGACCATACATAAACATCTTTATTTGGAAGCTTCTCAAAAACCAACAATGCCTCTTCAATGCACCCACACTTTGCATACATATCTATCAAAGCAGTGCCAAGTTCTGTATCAAATTTTATGTTGTGTGCTTTTGCATAATTAGCAATCCATCTGCTCTGCCCCAGTGCCCCAAGCTTAGTAGATGCAGTGAGAACGCTTGTTAATGTTACTTGATCGGGCACAACCTTTATAGACAGCATCTCTTCGAAAACACAGAGTGCTTCCCTGAATCTGTTGCAGTGTACACAGCCAGCAATCATAGTATTCCAAGAAATAAGATTCTTGTAAGGCATGTCTTCAAAAACTTTCACGGCATCATCCCAAAATCCACATTTAGCATACATATCAACAAGAGCACTACCAATGTAAACATCCCTAGAAACCCTCCCTGCCTCCACATAGAAAGCATGAAGACATCTCCCAAACCAAACACATCCTAATGATCCAGCAGGAGAAAGAGCTGCTAGAACAGCCACTTCATCCACCTTAACTTCTGCTTGTCTCATCTCCAGAAACAGTTCCAACGCTCTAATTGGCAGAGCATTCCGGGCATACCCTTTAATCAAAGAAGTATAAGTAAACAAATCCTTGTGCATAATTTTATCAAACAATTGGCGTGCAAGGTCGACATACCCACTGGAGGCAAAACCAGAAACCAAAGAATTCTGCACCAATTGGTCAGAAATGTATCCAAATCTAAAAATTTGTGCTAAAAGTAGATGTGGGTTTTCATTCTTGGCTCTAGAAAGGGCTCTTAGAAGCAAAGGAAAAGTATGTTTATTAGGAAAAACCCCCTGTTGGCGCATTTGAATGTAGAAACAAATGGACTTTTGAGGGTGTGAACTATAAGAAAATCCTTTGAACATGATGTTCCATGTATGTATAGAGGGTTTTATGATGTGATTGAAGAGAGAAGAAGCATATGGACATGGGAATGAAGGAAGAAGTAAGCAAAGGCGGAGTAGTTCGCTTAAAAAAAAAGTGTGATGTGAGAGGCCACAAGTGACGACGACACAGGTGATCTGTTTGAGATGGTGAAATTTCCATCGTTTAAACAACAACAAGGACTTCAATTGTTCATTAAAAGCCACCATATTCCCTTGCCATGCAGTGTAGTTGAAGAATTTTCTTGGCCAGATTTGGATGCTGGAGCTGTACAGGGAACAAAGTATATAATCTTAAAGTAGAAGAGCATAATGAGCCATTATCGCATTTTTTTTTGACTGACCTCAAGACTAGTTTATTTGTTTAAAAAATTATTTTTATTAAACACAAAATGCTGACATGGTAAAAGAAGTGTATTCAAAATAATTAGAAAAGTAGTAATTTTTTCTTTTTAAATTTTTTCACTTTATACATCTAATTTTTTATTAAAAGAACAAAAAAAAAAAAAAAGGCCTTACACCTCCCTCCTCTCTCTTCTCTCACCCTTTTCAATTCTTCTACCATTTTTATTTTACTTCTTTCAATTTTTCAAATATTTTGGCAAAACTCTATTTTTCCGACAAAAAGTTCCAATTGATTTTTTTTCCAGAAAAATTTTGTTATTATTTTTTACAATTGTGATAAATGATTATTAGTGGAAAGAAAATAAACGCAATGGATAAGAGGCTTTGATGCTATCGGAATAAAAGGAGGATGAATTTTTAGCTTGGATGCACAACAATGTCTTTTTAACTTAGATGTGCAACAATGGCATGCTCCTTTGCCAGTGTAAAAGATAAGGTCTAAAGGAGAAGAACAAAGAGGTGGAAGCGATCATCAATCGACAACAGTGGCAGCATTGCTGCCGCCGATGAAAGAGGTTTGATGAAGAAAAAGAAGGAGGAGGAGGGGCTGGGTTGGGTTAATCCAAAGTAATTATTTTTTTTTTTGAAATTCTTTTTAAATTATTTAAATAGTGTTAAAAAAATCTGATGTGGAAGGTCAAACCCACATGAAGCTTATGTGGGTCATGTTGAATGGATGACTTATCCACGTCTGCATTTAATGCCATATGTGAATGACACTTTGCCAAGTAGAAAAAAAAATGTTTAAGGGGTTTAAATGTTGGTTGGTTGAAGTGTTTAATAGGAACTAGTCTTTGTTGAGGTGTCTAAGTAAAAAATGCGGACAAATTCAAGTGTTTATCGATCACTTTAGCTCTATTTATTTATTGATATCTTCAATGTGTATATTTCTTCTATTATTATATAGAAATGTGAAAGGTAGGACGACTAAGGGTAAAATGTAATTTCACACTAACAAAAATCTATCAAGAAATATAGCAAAAAATAACTATATTTTTAGGAATATCTTTCTATTATTCTATAGAAATATAAAATCAATGATGACCAAGGATAAAAAAGTAATATCACATGCTAACAAAAATATACCGAAAAAGATAAGCAAACAAAATAATTCCAGAAGTATCTTTCAAATTTCAATAAAAAGATGAAGTATGAAGAATCAAAGATATATTTTTCATTTTATCCTAATTTATTAAAATATATAGCCAAAAAAAATATTTCTCGAATGATCTTTCTATTTTTATATAAAAATATAAAATCAATGATGACCAAGGATAAAAAATCAGTAATTTCACATGCTAACAAAAATCTACCAAGAAAGATAGGCAAAAAAAAAAAATTCTATAACCATCTTTCAATAAAAAGATGAAACATAAAGAATTAAGGATATTATTCATTTTATCCTAAAATTTATTGAAATATTATATATTTTTCATTACGCTTGTCCATTAAAGTCACTGTACGTAGGTGAATATCCTATTCAAATTTCATATATTACCTCTTTCTAGAAAGTTTTTTATCATTATTTTTTTTATTATATTTATTATATAGAAAGCTATAACTAGGACGGTTGAGAACATTTTTATAAAATTAATTAAAAATAAAGTTTAAAGTAATTATCACATTATGCAAAGTATGTATGATATTTCTAGAAAAATCAATCCAAGTTCCAGAAAATTCTAATTGTCATATAATAAAAAAGTAAAACCTATAAATTAAATGTACGTCTTAATATGTAGGTCCAATTATTTCTTCAAAAAGATTATGAAATTTTTTTATTTTTAATTTTTATAAGTAATTTCAAGAAGTCAATTGCTTTATTTTGTTATGAGTTAATAGCTAACAGATTCATTAAACTTGACACACTTTATTAAATGCACATCTATACTATAAGAAAATCTTACTTAACTATTAACTTATTTTGTTGTTACCTCACTTTACCTTTTTTTTTTTTTTTTTACAAATTATTGTGATATCTAATCTAATTACTCTAATTTTTTATTACTTTAATTTTAATATTTTTTCTATTCATTATGTTTACTAAAAATAACTATTACAATGTAAAAATGTTATTATATAAAAATATAATTCATTATTTTAAGAAATGTTTACTAAATTGTAAAAAAACAGTTCTTCATTTAAATATATAATGTTGTTTGTACTTTTTTTGATTTTAAACATATTAATTTAAATATTAAATTTGATATAAGTTTGTCGTTGTCGAACCAAATTTTAACTTAAAGAAAAAGAAAAGTATTCTTAATCCAATTTATATATATTTTACATTAAAATATTATTTTATTTTAACATTAATTAAGTCAAAATTAATTAACTATAGTAGTTTTATTTTTCATATTAGCTTAATATTATTGTTCTTCTAGATACCCAATGAAACATAATTTCATGTTAACAACTTATCTTCTCTTCATATTAATAAATCTCATAAAAATATTATATTTGGGGAATTTATGTTTTTACAAACATTATGTTTGTGAAAAAATATTAATAAAAGATAGTTTTGAATTCAAAAAGTGAATTATTACACTAAATATATTTTGATCACATAACTTATTAGTTATTTGCAATTACATATATAAATATATATTAAAATATACTAATAGAAAATGATAAAAATAAAAAATGCATAGTTATAATTTTAAAATTTAGATACCCAACTAATAGTGAAAGAAAAAATATTGAAATAAAAAAATAGGCCAATTTAATTCTAATTAGGGAACTTCAAAATACACTTATAATTTGAGTCTATATGTTATTTTTAAATTACATTAATGTAAATGATAGAAGTACTTGGTAACGATCAGTACTAAAAAAATTAAGTTTAGCTCCAGATAGATGTTGTGGCTAAACCTAAAGATTCTTCGCTAAACTCATATTGCGACGAATTTATGTTAGCTACTAACAATTAGCGATGGACTAGCGATAAACTTAATAGCAAATTTCATATTTTTTTAGAAGTTTAGATATTATTCTACATGAAAAAAAGAATAAATAAATATTATGTCTGTTAATAATTTTTTGCTATTAATTATGATATATTATATGCCGGAGTTCATGTTTGCATTTCTTGGTTCTACGTTCTACTTGAGAAATAACTTTAAAATTGATCTTTGAAATAGTAACATATAATGAATTGTGGTTATTATATAATTCAATTCAATCTAATAAATAGATTGATTTCTATTCATGATAAATTTATATCATTATGGAGTGGTAAAAAATAAATCAAATGATAGATCATAAAATTTTCACAGTATATGATTGTTCCAATAATTAATGTCAACAAAATAATATCAAATTACTTTATAATATATTTTACAAATAATTTTTTTAAATAGGCAAAATAATAGGATATATTGAGCCTGTTTATGGGCCTTAAATTATATATATATCATTTAGTTTGCAATGTGATTAAGTCAAATGACAAGCTATTGAAGCGCTACTTGACAATTTTAAGATAAAGTTAATATAATTTGTAATAAAAGTTTTGAATTGAAAGACTAAAAGTATTTAAATTTAATAAATATTAGACTTTTAAATAAACTAGTTAGCTCTAAAATAGATATCCATGTGTAATGACCCTCTAGGCCATTTCCTCCGCTCCTAGTTCTTTTCTACATTTAGAGTTTTCCTGTAGCGATCACAGATCATTTATGACTTGTTGGCACTCATAGTTCGATTGCCTGGTCATTCATTTTTTATACTAGTTTTCACGTTTTGGAGCTTTTGGAGTTTGAATGATTGACTTCGGTCAATACTATAGGAAGATGGTTTTAGAATGGAATTCTGACAGTTTTATTAGCTATGAAATAGTCAAATCATGCTAAAAGCACAGTCAGTTCGAGTAGAGGCCTTCGGTGCGAATTTAGATCATTTAGCGTTTTGACTGTTGAAATTTGACCAAGAGTTGACTTTTGTCAACATTCTTGAAAAACACACTTGGATGGAAATTCTGATAGTGCGATTAGCTCCGAAATGTTGAATTTGGTCTTGAATGACCTTTTGTTCGACTGTAGAGCTTTTGGGCTCATTCTGAGCCCCTCGGTGGAATTTGATTAAAGATGGTCTTGGGAGTGGGATCCACATTTAGTCATAACGACCTGGAGAGAATTTTGACTACGTCATTGACTCTTGAATACCAAATTTGATAGGGTAGCATATCTGGTTTATTTGTATTGGGTTCCAACCGAATTTCGAGGGTCCGTTCGGAAACTTTAAAGAAATAGGAAAAGCTGAATCTGGTGCAACTCTTTTAGGGACCTAATTTTGGGCTTTTAGGGACCTGATTCAAACTTTTAGAAGCCCCATTTCAGCTTGTTTTCTTATCTTCAAGGATCGATTTCTCCTTTATTTCTAGTCCAAATTGGACTATTAAAAGTTCCAACTTGAAGGATTTTTCACAAGGTTTGAACTGGAACCTTCTTTGAGGTAAAATCACTGAAATTAGTTGTTGTGCAGGTTCATTTTCAAACCCGACTTTTGAGTGAATTTCGAGGTGTTGAAAACTTGAGCTTATAGGGTCTGTTTTTAGTAATTCTTGGGTTCAAATTGTGGGGTTTTCGACGAGGAAAATCAGGGTATGGTTGGTTTTAGATGTTGAGACTCCTTTTCTTGTAATTTCTTAAAAATACTTGCTATTATATATTATTTTCAGACTGAATTTTGGGAGAATCTTGAGGTGTGATTACTTGAGCATTCGGAGTCCATTTCTTGTGATTTTTAAGGCTATATTATGTGGGATTTTGAGGAGAACACTGTGATAATGTCAAAATTGATCTTGAGTGCTTCATTCGAGGTAAATTTTGAGTTTTAGTTTTTGCATTGCCCTTTTCGGGTTGAAATCTATGTGATTTTTGGAAGTTGGTATCTTGACCAATATAGGTCCGAATTAACTGATTCAAAAACCTAACTTGTGGAGGGTTTTTCACAGTGATCGTCATGGTTTGATTGGGAAGTGCATTGGAGGCTTTGTTGGATATACTTTAGCTAAATTAGTTGTTTTTGCTTTTCTTGAAATTTCTTTTTGTTATGAAAATATTAGTGATTTGAATTTCCCCATTCTGAAGCTGGAATTGTGCCTCATTTTAGAGTGGTTATGTTGGTAACCTTCTAATGGAGTTGATTTCGGAATTCCCATTGCGGGTTCCACAATCCTATTTTGACCCAATTTTCAGTCCAACTCCAAAAATTATGTTTTCACTGTTGAAACGCCGTATTGATATGTGGATCGATAATCTGATTTAGGGGTGTTTGAATGTGCTTCGAGCCTCGATAGCTAGCATGAAGAGGATTATGAGTGCGCGTGATCGGCTTCGAGAGAGGCAGTGGTCTCCGATTTGACTAAGCCTATTTTGATATTTTTATTAGTATGCATTTCATGTTATTTCAGATTATATTGCCTTGTATCCCATTTCTATCATTCTATCTTGTTTTAGTGATCTCCGGTCGAACCTTTGGTTAGAATAGTCCTTTCCTGACCCTGGGCTCAGCATGTGGTTGTGTTATGTCTTTGATTAGAGTAGAATACCCTTCCCCTCTTTTAGCAGATTGAGAGTAGCCTTAGAATAAGATTGAGCCTTAGTGTGTTTTTGTGAACCTTTATAGTAGTTATAGTTAGACTTGACTCCTAGTGGGGCTTATTGTGGAGGTATGTTCGAGCTAGTGGCCGAGATTTTGGCAAACAATCATAGCCATAGGTTTGATTTATTGATACTCCATCTTTGGTTGTGGATTATAGTTTTGGGGCAAGGCGTTGATGTTAGAGATATTTCTCCCTCGAGCTTATTCTCTCTTGAGATGGTGTGATCACTTAGTTGTGTTTCATGTATGATGTGTTATGTTCGATTATGGACTATATGGGCGCGAGGCCTTATGGAGGAGCAGCTGGACCCTAGGTTAGACCTCTCGACTTTTGTCTTTATAACTATCGTGGCTTGTTTTCTAGCATGTGTGACTTGTCTGAATACTGGGATAAAACACATTGCATTGGTTGTTCATTCAGGCTGATTTTATGGTATGATCCCAGTCCTACAATGACTTATCATTATGCACAGAGAGAGGGTGGGGAAAATAGTGATTAAGTAGGTTCTTAGCTAATTTTATTAGGATCCATGCCACTTGGACCTCGTGACTAGTTGTTGGTATTACTTGTGGCAGCACATCATTGGTTAAGTCTATTGAAGCATGATAACCTTAGTATAGGATAATGGAAACTTGTTTTAGATGCCTCGACATTGCTTTGACGGGCTTAGATCCTTGCCGAATGGCATAATAGACTAGAGCCAGTAGTTAGGCCTTCACTAAGCAGTCGTTGTGCTCTCGTGAATACCACTATTCATAATTTCCTAAGTTTTTGTGACTTTTGAAGTATGTCAGTGATTCTAAACCTTATGACCGGCTTGTTTCAGACCTGGTTGAAGCCCAAGTGGAAATGTTGAGTTTTTTCATTATAGAGGGAGAATTTCAGACTTTATATTTATATACTTGTGAATTTGATACATTATGGAAGAAAAGTCTTGGTGAATGATAGGTTCCTGTTGAGAAAAGAGTTGGATCGACATCTTGATTTGACTGTTTAGAGCATCGGGGTTTAAGCCCACGCCTATATTGATTTAGCTATTTAGAGCTTCGGGGTTCAAGCCCCGACCTCTATTGATTTGTCTATTTAGAGCATTGAGGTTCTAGCCTCTCGCCTCCATTGATTTAACTATTTAGAGCATCGGGGTTCAAGCCCTTGTCTATAGTGATTAGGCTATTTAGAGGAACGAGATTCAAGACCCCATCTTTATTAACTCTAATATTTAGAGCATCGTAGGTTTGAGCCTCTGTCTCTATTGATTTGGCCATTTATGGTGATTATCGGGGTTCAAGGCCCTGCCTCTACCACACTAAAAAATTGGACGAGTGTCCAATGTTCAAAGCCCGACCTCGATCTGCAGGGTAATCACTCCTTGAAAACCCTAGTTCCTAACCTTTTTAGTGTAGTTATTCTATTTGCTTGGTGGGCTTATGGGAGTTCGCTCGGGGTTCACCTTAAAATTGTGCATGTGTGTCCTGACTGGGCTTATAGAGGCCCAGTTGGGTGTAGTTAATGTAGATCCCTTAGCTAGTTCAACCTATTCTTATTACTGTTCTTCCCTTATTTTTGGTCCTTATCATTAACCCTCCTAGGTTGTTTTGAACTATTTTCTAGGATGATGGATTCGCTTAGGCTCTTTTTTTTTCTTTCGTTGTTATTGATGATGGTTTTCTTAACCTGTCTTTCATGCTAGCAAATAGTAGGCATAATCGTCCCAGGTACACTTCCTAACTTCATTGTACCATTTTATATACCTTAATTGCTCATAATTATGGTTGTTATCCCATTACGTATGCTTTACTTGCTTTATTCTCATAAATTTATACTTGCTTTATCTATGGAGCTCAGTCAGCCTATGTCTGCTCCGTACCATTTTCTTAGTATTCATACTACACTTGTGCCCCCTGTAGATAGTGGTGTGAGTCCCTGCTGTTGACTTTCATTCATGTAGAGTAGATCGAGATCTCTAAGATTATGGTGAGCTCCTGGCATATAGAGTCACCGATTTCCATCCTGTTATGTTTAAACTAGTCTTTATCTAGTATTTAGAGATTGTCTATACTGATATTGTATTTTTGAGCAGCCTTGAACTCTTGTTTTATGTGTTAAAAGCTTGATACTAATTAATGCTAGGTCTTGGGGCAGGATTCTGAACGTTGTTCTTCAAGATTTGTACTTCTCCTTCTTGTTGTAGCAACTTTTACTTCTTATGGCTGTCTTCCGTAAGATAGATCATTGCCTAAGGCCTTGGGCTATGTGATAGGCTTACCTACCGGTGAGTTGGGGTAGGTGTCATCATGACCAAAGAGATCGAGTTGTGACAGTTTAGTATCATAGCTCTAGGTTGACTAGCATCATTGGTACGAGGGAAATGTTGTAAAGACCTCCAAGCTAGGAGCCTAGAAGTACAGAAAAATTGGGTTGGAAATGTCAAGCACTCACTCCGTGAAGCCCAGTTCACAACCCATGGTTTGAACCACGACCCATAAACAAGGCTCGTAGATGAGTACCTCAGGAAGATATAATTCTGCTTAGTTTAAAGTGATCTTTGAAGAGTATCTACTGCTCATGGAAGTGAGCACGGACCGTAGAAAGGGCTGTAGGTGTGAGTTCTAGACATGAAAGAAATTTGGAGTTTTTGGATGGTAGCCCACGACCAACAAGAAGACACATAGTCCATTACATGGTCCGTGGTTAGCCTTCGTAAATGGGGTCTAGAAAAGTGAAATTTTTTACTACGTGTGGAAGGGCTACACGAGGCCATTCACGACTCGTGGATTGAAGGACAACCATGGATAGGGGTTTTGTGGTTGGTAACCAGTTTCTAAAGATTGAAAAAGGAGAACAAGATGACAAAAACCATGACTTGTGGTTCCATCCACAGTCCGCAATCGAGGTCTCGTAGTTTTTGTTCAGCAGTTTTAATAAAGGGTAATTTTGTGCTTTCTGTCAATTCTAACTCTAAACTAGGTCATTTTGTAAATCTTTAGGACCCTATTCATGCCTTAATGCCCTAGAATCCCTATTCTTTTCCATCATTCCACTTTCTCTCAAATTCTAAGGCATTTATCCTCTCCAAAGGCAAGGCAAAGAGGGCTAAGGTTTCATGGGTCTTCATCATAACAACAAGTTCCTTCTTCATCGGATTACCTAAGGTATGTGAGTTGATTTATGGGTCTCCTTTCACCTACAAAGTCTTATATTAAAGGCTTTTACCTTTTCTTTAAGTTTCTTAAATATTACCGTGCATGCTAATGATGATTTCATGATGTTTTATGTTATCATATTCTAAGTATTTTATCTGTTTTAAGTTGATGATGATGACCCCAATGATGTGGGTTTTAAACAAGAAGAGTGGACTATTGATGAATGTTTTATAAAAGCATATTACTGCCAATCATGCATGTTTCTTATGATTTATGAGCTTTTCCCAACTAATGATTTTACTCACTAAGTTTGAAGTCAATCCTTGAATGTTATATGATGATAAGTAGGGCATAAAAGAAAGGTTTCAAGGTGATGATTTGTCAAAGATATAAGCATGTCAATAATTCCCTAAATGATGTTTATGATGGTCCCCATTATGAAAAGACAATTCTCAGTTGGTGGTTCCTTAAGTTTCGAACTACTCTTGAGATTGGTACTTATGATTCTAAGTAACATGATTTGACTAAGTATAGGTTTTAATGATTTTATGGGATGACTTAGCACCAAATGAGGCAATAAGGTGGGGTTCGGTAAGGGAACCCTAGAAGCAACCCTTTGCCTCATTAACTATGTGCCACCATAGGAACCCTTGTAGGCTAGGCTTGTGGATCCACATAGGCTAATTATGATATATGATGATGCATGCCATGTGAAGGAGTTCTACCCGAAAAGTGGTCTCTCCGTGCAAACGTAGGGGATTATGTTGGATTGCATTTAGTAGATCATATAGTCTTATTTGTTAGTTACGGCCCATTTCCACAAAAAGTATGATATTGATGTCTTCGTTCCATCACATGTACTTTATTTATGCATTACTTTTACTCATATTGAATGTACTTGTTCATGCTTGGGTTCATATGAAGGTTTCCCTTCTACTGTTTCATGCACTAAAGTCCTTACCTCACAAATGATGGCATTACAATTTCATACTTGCATTGCATCTCACATACTTAGTACATTCCAAAAGTACTAACTCATATTTTGCCTACATAATGTCACCATGCAGGGACAGGCCCTCCTCCTTCGGCTCGTGGCTAGTTCTTTTGACACTCCAAGACTAGTTTTATTATGGTGAGTCCTTAGTTCGGGACTCCACCTATTTTCTTATCTTGCTATGTATTTTTGGACATGATGTATGTTTTGGTATTTAAACAAGTGGCTTTTACTTTCTATGTTCAAATTTGGAATCTTTTTCATTTAAGGGAAACCGACGATTTACTGGTTCCCTCCTATCTATGTTATAGTTGATATGTTTATGGACACTATTAATGCTTTTAGATGTTGCTTTATATTCAAACAATATCCCATAGACCCTATCCCATTTATTTCCGCAAAAGGAATGAATTTATGCCTATGAATGCTTGTCATGCTAAGATGGCTTGGATGAGGTACCTATGGGTGTCTCATTCGCAATGTTACGACTAGGCCGTAGGCTTGAGTCATGAAAAACTTATTATTATAGCATGAGGTTTTAAAATATTCCAGAGATGTCCGAATATACCGCATCGAGTAGAGTCTTGTTCAAGGTTGTGAAGCGCATCACAACCATGATGAGAGGCTATGAGATGTTTAGGAAAGTCTTCCCCTGTTCATTAATCATGTTATGCCTTTAGAGTAGTCTAAGTTCCTCCGATAACTAACAATGATCTCTTTTCTATTTCTATATCATTCCACCAAGAAGAGCTCCACAATCAAGGAACACACCCGAGCAACAATCCCCTCCACTATAACAAGATGACGGGGTGTCTCACACGAAGTTTAGAACTGCATTAACTATGCTAGCCCAAGCTTTGGCTAACCAAGCCAATAAGGAGATTTCTATTCCTCCCAAGTTCCATCTCTAGATACACAAGCTAGAGATTTCATGAGGATGAGTCCTTCAGAGTTCCATGGTTCTAAGATGTAAAAGGATCTCGTCGACTTTATTGATGAGGCTTATCGGATTGTCTCCGTAATGGGATAAAGAGAAGGCCAAAATAGTGGCCAACCAACTAAAGGGGTGGCAAAGATATGGCATGAATAATGGGTAGAGGAAAGGGACCAAGGAGCAGGTCCAATTGAATGGAAAAAATTCACGGGTGCTTTCTTGGACCGATTCTTTCCAATAGAGTTGAGGGATGCTAAGGTACAAAAATTCACCAGGCTCAAGCAAGGGCACATGAGCACGAGAGAGTATTATCTCATGTTCACTAAGCTCTCCAAATATGTGTCTTTCATGGTGGCAGATCCAAGATCCTAGATGAGCACGTTCATATCGGGGGTGTCGGACTTGGTGTTGAAGGAGTGCAAAACGGCTATGCTTGTAAAGGAGATGGACATCTCCTGGTTGATGAAGCACACCGAACAAATTGAGGAAGAGAAGTTGTGAAAATGAGCTAGAGAGTCCAAGAGGACCAGGGTTGATGGTGGGGGATATACTCACCAAAGAAGGGGAGGCCACAACAAGTTCCAAGGGGGCCGAAAGCAAGGTGGCCAAGGGTCTACTAACATTCCTTCTCCTCGATCCACCAAAGAAAAGGGGGTAGCTCTAAAGCTGCAAACTCCTTATTTCCCCAAGTGTAGGAGGCCCCATAAGAAAGAGTGCTTAGCCAGCTTAAATGCTTGCTTCAAGTGTGGAAAGCCCGGGCACCATGCAAAGGATTGTAGAAGTGGAGGTGCAAATCCTCAAGGAAAAGGCGGGAAAGTTCAAGGTGCCCCAAGGACTAACTGATTCTATGCTTTACATGGCCGACAAGAAGTTGAAGAGGCTCCAAATGTTGTTACCAGTATGTTGAAAGTTTATACTTTTGATACATATGCATTGTTAGATATGGGGGAACATTTGTCATTGTAACTCCTTTCCTTGCAAATAGATTTCATGCATGTCCTGAAATCATCAATGAGCCTTATGAAGTATGTAAGTTTGTAGGATAGTCTATTATTGCACAAAGAGTTTATATAAATTGTCCCATTTCCATCTTACATAAAGCTGTCTCTTGTGACTTAGTAGAACTCTCCATACTTGACTTTGATGTTATACTTGGGATGGATTGGTTTCATACTTGTTATGCTTCCATAGATTGTCGAACTGATTGAGTCAAGTTCTAATTCCCAAATGTGTCCACTCTTGATTGGGAAGGTAGAAATTCTTCATATAGAGATCGGTTTGTTTCCTCTCTAAAGGCCGGAAAAATGATCTCAAAGGGATATATATATCATCTGTGAGACTCAAGGATGTCACTTCTAAAGTCCCTTCTCTCGAGTCGATTCCCATAGTTAATGAGTTCCCCGATGTCTTTTTGGATGAGCTATCGGATGTTCCTCCTGAAATGGAAATATATTTTGGCATAGACCTCTTACAACACACTCAACCGATCTCAATCCCTCCTTATATAATGGCTCCTACAGAGTTGAAAGAATTGAAAGAACAATTGAAAGATTTGTTGGAAAAAGGGTTTCAATAGTCCTAGTCGCTCTCCATGGGGTGCTCCAATTTTGTTTGTAAGGAAGAAGGACAGGTCACTCAGGATGTGCATAGACTACCGACAACTCAAAAAGGTCTCTATTAAGAATAAATATCCACTCCCAAGAATAAATGACTTGTTTGACCAAATGCAAGGGTCTACGCACTTCTTCAAGATTGATTTGAGGTTCGGATATCATCAACTAAGGGTGAGTGAGAGTGATATTCGTAAGATGGTTTTCTGGACTAGGTATGTTCACTTTGAATTTGTGGTAATTGATCATGCCTGAATTACGCCTCCAATTATGGTATAACTTGTTGCTGTTTAAATATAGAACCTAATAACGGTTAGGGTCGATCCAAAGAGGAATATGGTCTAGACTTGGATTAATTAAATGTTAAAATGAATTAATCAACTTACTTCCCCCAAAAGGGGTTTTAATGTAAAAGCATTAATTAAATCTAAACTAAGATCAAACAGTCAATGCAAGCATTGTGGTATCAGTGAGAGAAGTAACTAGGGTAATGTGTTCCCCATGAACCCCTAACGCAGTATAACCTTATGATTGTAACCTTTTCTACTGTGTAGCATGCAAAAATGATAAGTTATGTTCACCTAATTACTTGGTACGGTAACTAGGCAAATTTCACCACGTAACTAGGCAAATTTCACCACGTAACTTGGTCTGTCTACGGGTTCGCATTACTAACCCTTATCTTATCCCAGTACAACCATCCCTTGGTTCATTCAGGTTGATTATACGAGTGTGCTCACGTCGAATACTATTATTTATCTCTTTTCCAATTCATTACCCTCTTGGTGTAGTAAGTAAGAATAAAGCGAGTTATAACGTTTTCAACTGTTAAAAATCCATCAACACAGAGAGATAAATAATATATGCATGTACACTTTCTAACAATTACATATTATTTGATTTTACTTTGTTAGTTCTTCATGGTTCCCACAACCCTAGTTGTAGGTTTAACTACTCATATTCATTGTAGATGAAATAATCATGTTATGAATTTGCATAATTAAACACTTACAATGAAGAATTGAAGAACAAGAAATACGAAATCTTCACTTAAATCACAATATTATAACTCAAAGATAAAATCAAAAGGTGTCCACACAAAATCTCCAAGAACATGCTCAAACAATGTAATAATATGAAGTCTAGAGTTCAGTACGTCTTAAAATACCTAAAAGCCCTATTTATAATAAAAGAAATCCAAATCCTAAACTGATTAGGAAAACTGGAATCGAGACTTTTCACGAACAAAGTTACGGGTCGTAGATACAATCACGACCCATGGATGGACTTCATAAGTTGTCTCTTCAAAATCTACCTTCAACATACGAGCTGCTTCCTACAGACTATCAATTTACTTGCGACTCGTAAAAGCTTTCGTCCTGCTAACTTTCAGCGACCATGCATATTTTCAGGGCCTCAAATCACGAACTGATGTATGGGCCGTCAAACGAACCATGACCCGTCTTAATAACATGTAGTTTCAACTTTTGTAAAGTGGCCCTTCATTGGATCAAACTTATGAAACCTATCTATGACTCGTGAACTGAACCATGGACCGTAAAAGGTCTCGTAAAACCTCAAAAAGCTGCAACTTGCCAAAAGCAGTACAAAAACTCCCTGACTCCTATAATCTTTCAAAATTAACATAAAAACACATCAAACTCACTATCATCGTTATGAGGACACATAACATTCTATGTTTAAAATATCAAAAGTGTTGTATTTTGTCATCACATCAATACCCTCAACTTAAAATTATTTCTTGTCCTCAAGCAGCAGATTCAATCTAATGTAAGCAACACAACAAACACATAGACCTCAATCCAATGTCATACATCATATCTCAGAAAATCACAGATACCCATTCAAACTCATCGATGCATATATAAGACAATCATCAAACTAATTCAAGTAGATTAATGCATGACAGAGAAACTATGCTAAGTAAGGCAACGTAGATAAGCAACAGTCACCGAGATAGCCTACAGTCAACAATGTAGTTCAAGTGCCCTAAAAAAAGAAGTCTCATTTCTCACTTAAATTGATATACTTTGATTCAATGCTAGGGACTGACAAATATACTCACACTCACAACTGATATTCAAACACTATTCATAACACCATAGGCTCGCTATATATTCATGACCATGACATTCGACTAGTTGAACTAGGATCACTATAGGACTTTCTTATCTTGTAACGTAGGCTCAGAGGGCTTGGTATGATATTTTTGGAACATAGTGACTAATTTCCCTCCTTGACACTGCACTATTTAACGCTTTGCCTCACTAACACTAGCTTTTTTTAACTCATTGATCCCTTTTTCCTATTTCACACACTTTCAGGTGTAATTTCTTTTTACTTTTCAGCTCATTGCCTTTTATTTGTCTCAATTCTTTTTCTTTTGAACTCACATTTTTGGCATGTATTTATTTTTCTTGCACCTATGATGTCGCTCGACTTGGCTACTCAAAGGAATCGGGGGCGGCCGTCATCAACATAATAACCCAACTTTAGAGGCTAGGGTCGAACCCACAGAGAATCGTAATTCACAAATTGAAGAGGTTTATTGGACTAAGCAATTATAGGATCTGGGGGGTTACAATAATTAAAATCAGGATTCAACTGCTTAATATGTAATCGAAAAATTAATTACTAAATTAAAAAATGTTGGGAATGTGCAAATAGGAATCAATTAACTAGTTGGGTCTAAATATTTGACTAATTGAGTTAATAATGAGTGATAGACTATGTTGTTTGTAACCCATGTTTAATTAGGACAAACGAGTATTTCATATGATTCAACTACGATTTCATACGTGGACCACCGAAGACACACTTTGTAATGACCTAGTCGGTCATTTTTGACCTTATCTGAGAAATTACTATTTTACCCTTCTATAAGTTGCTTTGGGCCTATTTTGGACTATTTGATAGTTGAAACTAGAATCTTGAGTTTTAAAAGTTGAAAATATTAATTTTGACATTTTTGGAGGCTTAAGTTATTGAAAAAGTGAGTTTTTGTGTCATTTTGAGTTTCAGAGGTCCAATAAGGGATCTGTTGATTCCATTAGCTCCAAAATGTCAAAACTAAACTATCATAAGTTATAGAACTGGATTTGGTGTTAAACTGGTGTTAGAAATGCTTAGAAATGAGGTTCAGAGTTCGGAAGCTCAGATTAGAATTTTGATAGTTCCACTAGTTCCGTGTGGTAAAACTAATGCTAGACATGGTCTCAAAATAATTTTTAGATTTACCGAGGGCAATTTTGATATTTCAAGTTTTAAACTAGTTTTATCGACTTGCATCGGTAAATGTGGTGAGAAGGCCATAAAATTGATTTTTTTATGATTTTGTTGAGTTCAGATCGCAGTTTCTGGTATGGATACATATTTGGTTTGTGAAATGCTGAGTTCAAATGAGTTTCAGGGGTCCATTCCGAGTAGGGAATTGGACTTGGCATTGCTGGTTTGCTAATATCTGGTGTAGGTGGATTTCTTCTCTACCTTTACTGAGAAGCCTCCAAATTTGCAGAGGGTGGGGTTGGCTAAGCTCCGCATTCCTGGATTGTGTCCCGTGTTTGTGGAGTTTTGACTTGTTGGTCTCTGCATTCGCAGGATGGGCTCTGCGATAGAAGAGTAGTTTTAATACATGGAAAGGTTTAAAGTCATAAAACACCATTTGTAATCTATTTTAAAACGTCTAAGCTTTTAGGGTGATTTTGAAGAAAGGTTTTCAAAGATTTTTGTTGGGTAAGCATTTCTAACGCTACACCTATTATTTTCTATGGGTTTTATCTTGATTTTAGCCTTGATTTCATGAAATTAAACACCCAAAAATGGGAATTTTTAGACTATGTTTTTCAAACTTTAAATATTTATTTCCCATTCAATTTAAGCTTGATTTTAACGGATTTTTCACCCATGAACTCTATATTTTATATAGAACATGATTTAAAAGTTATTTTTTTAGATTTGAGAACTTCGAATTTTAGCCCTAAATTTGACCATTTTACCCTAAGCCTAATTTATGCCAATATGGGTATCAAAATTCTTCTCTTGTTGAGTAGTATCTCTTGATGAGTGGTTGTGTTCATAGATGATATCTTGATTTATACCAAGTGTGAGGCAGATCATTTTCAACACTTGAGGACTGTACTCCATAGATTGAGGGAAGAGAAGTTATATGCTAAGTTCTCAAAGTGCATATTTTGGCTTGAGTCTGTTGCATTTTATGGCCATGTTGTGTCAAAAGAGGGTTTTATGGTCGATCTGGCCAAGGTAGCACCTGATGGCCTACATCCATGATTGAGATTCAGAGTTTTCTTTGCTTTATGGGGTAAAATCGGAGATCTGTTCAAGGTTTTTCTTCTATAACAACCCTGTTGACTAGATTGACTCAAAAGGGTGTGATATTTCGGTGGTCAGATGATTGTGAGGCGAGCTTCCAAAAGCTTAAAGATTTGTTGACTTCAACACCTATTCTTGCTTTACCTGAGGAGGGAGTTCCATTTGTGGTGTATTGTGATGCTTCTAGTGTGGTCTTGGGTAGTGTATTGATGCAAAAGTGGGAAGGTAATAGCCTATGCTTCTAGACAGTTGAAGGTGCATGAGAAGAACTACACTACGTATGACTTTGAATTGGCTACAGTTGATTTTGTGTTGAAGTTGTGGCGACATTATCTTTATGGGGTGTATTGTTAGATCTTTACCGATCAATGGAGTCTCAAATACATCTTTTCTTAGCCTAATCTGAATATGAGAAACGTAGGTGGTTTGAGTTGCTTAAGGACTACGACATCTCTATTCTATATGACCTCGAGAAGGCCAACGTGGTGGCAGATGCTTTGAGCTAAAAGGCTACTAGTATGGGGAGTTTGGCATTCTTGAAGGCTAAGGAGAGACCCTTAGCTCTAGAGGTTCAGTCATTTGCTAGGCAGATGGTCCATTTGGACATTTCTCTTTCTCAAAGTATTTTGTCCTTTATTGAGGCTAGATCTTCCTTGTTTGATCAGATATGTGCTCATCAATTTGAGGACCCCAAGTTATGCATAATTCATGACAAAGTGTTGAGACGTGAAGCCAAGGTGTCTATTATTGACTCTGATGGTATTTTAAGGGTTAATGGTAGAGTTTGTGTGCCTAAGGTGTGAACTGGGTGAGACTGATATTATTGGAGGCCTATTGTACTAGATATTCCATCCACCGGGTGTGGCTAAGATGTATCATGATCTTAAACAAAATTATTGGTGGTTTGGCATGAGGAGAGACATAGCCGAGATCGTGGCCAAGTGTTTGAATTGTCAAAAAGTGAAGTTTGAGCATTTAAAGCCCTGTGGATCGATGCAAAGGATGCCCATTTCTGAGTGGAAGTGGGAGAGAGTGACCATGGATTTTGTTACTGGTTTTCCCATGGCCTTGAGAAAGTTTGATTCAATTTGGGTGATTGTTGATCGATTGACCAGGTCAACACACTTCCTATCGTGAGAACTAGCTATAGTGCGGAGCAGTTGGCTAGATTATATATCCGGGACATTCTTTGATTGCATGGTGTGCCAACGTGTATCGTATCAGATAGAGGGTCTGTGTTTACTTGTCACTTTTGGCGAGCTCTACAGCGTGGTTTGGGTACTAGAGTGGATTTGAGTTAAGCATTTCACCCTCAGACTGATGGTCTATTAGAGAGCACCATTCAAGTGTTAGAGGACATGCTTTGGGCCTATGTTATTGATTTTTGGGCCCGATGGGACCAACACTTACCATTGGTAGAGTTTGCACATAATAACAACTACCATTCAAGCATCCATATGGCACCGTTTGAGGCCTTGTATGGCTGGAGGAGTAGATCACCCATTGGATAATTTGATTCAGGTTTGACTATGGTGTTGGGTGTTGATTTGCTTCAGGATCCCATGGACCGGGTCCGACTGATTCAGAGTAGACTTTTGACCGTGCAGAGTCTCCAGAAGAGTTAAGCTGATAAGAGGGTTAGGCCTCTTGAGTTCTTTGTGTGTGACGGTGTTTGGCTAAATGTTTCCCCCTTGAAGGGTGTGATGAGTTTTGGGAAGAGGGGCAAGCCTACCCCCAGATTCATTCGCCCAGTTGAGATTTTGAGGAGAGTTTGTGAGGTAGCCTATGTTTTATTTTGAGTTTCGAAGGTCGGATTAGGGATTCATCGATTTCATTAGCTTTGGAATGTCAAAACTAAGCTATGAGAAGTTACAAAACTGAATTTGGAGTTTACAACTAAAGTATGACTTTGGTATACATTCGGAGCTTGGAAGCATGGACCAAAATTTCGTTAGTTCCACTAGTTTTGGATGGTAAAACTAACACGAGAAATGGTCTCGGAATAATTTTTGGAGTTACTAAGGGCAGTTTAAGTATTTTGAGTTTTAAACTAGTGTTATCGGCTTGCATTGGTAAATGTGGTGAGGAGGCAACGAAACTGATTTCTGATGATTCTGTAGAGTTCAGATCACTATTTTCGGCGTGGATACATATTTGGTTTGTGAAATTCTAAGTTCGGATGAGTTTCGATGGTCCATTCCAAGTAGGAATTGGACTTGGCATTGCTGGTTTGTTGATATTTGGTGCAGGTCCATATTCACAGAATGTGTCCCACATTCACGAAGTTGTGACTTGTTGGTCTCCTTGTTCGCCGGTTGGGCTCCGCGATCGCGGAGTAGTTTTTACACATGGACAGTTTTAAGCTCGTAAAACACCACTTTTAGCCCATTTTCGGACTTCCAAGCTTTTTGGGGTGATCTTGAAGAGAGGTTTTCGAAGATTTTATTACTAATCATTTTCTATGAGTTTTATCTTGATTTTAGCCTTGATTTCATGAAATTAAACACCCAAAATTGGGGATATCTAAACTATGTTTTTCAAACTTAAAATATTGATTTCCATTCAATTTATGCTTGATTTTAATGGGATTTTCACTCATGAACTCCATTTTTTGTATAGAACATCATGTTAAAGTTATTTTTCAAATTCAAAAACTTTGGATTTTAGCCCTAAATTTGACCATTTTGTCCCTAAGCCTAATTTATGTCAATATGGGTATCAAAATGCTTCTTTTGATGAATAGTATCTATTGTTGATAGTGTTTGATCGAACTGGATTGATATGAGGACTGGAGTTGATTGAAAGCTTGTCTGGGTACGATTTCGGCATCGAGGTAGGTTCGACTAACCTTTTGGGACTTGATTTTAGTTATTGATCTTGTTCATGTGATAATTGTGGGATTTCGATGAATAATTGTGTAATTGGTTTAATGAGTTGAAATGATGATGGAAAAGTCATTCCTGGTTGGGCCAAATTGTGGTATAAATTTTGATGCTATTGATGAACTGAGATGAATTATGATGAAATGATGAGGACTTGAGATAGAATATGACTAAATGAGACTTGTGAGACTTATTGGGACTAGTTAGGTCGGTATTATTGATATGCTTGCATAATTAGGATAAGTAAGGTTCGATATTATTGATATATTTGTATTGTTGATCGAGTTAGGCCTGGTATCTTTGTTGTATTTGTATATTTGGGATGAGTTAGGTCCGGTAATATTGATATTCTTTCATACTTGGGACGGGTAAGGTCCAATATTGTTGACACTCTTGATTATTGATATAACTATGATGATCTAAAATATGATAATGGTTTGGGCACTAGCTGTGATACTTGATATTACTACTTGAGTACATATGATTATTATGAGTTTCACGCCTCAGTATTCCTGTTGTAATGCTATTCTACATGTTTACATGGATATTTGGGTTGCACTGTTGATTTACATCTATTATATGTTGCTTGTATCATCCCGTGACCCAGGTAAGAGGCAAGGGCATTATGATTCATATTGGTACCACCACCTTGACCCAGGAAGGTGGCAAGGCCTTGGCTTCATGATATCTCTTAAACACGGGTAGGTCGCAAGGTTGTGGCATTTTTATATTACCTTGACCATGGGCAGGTGGCAAGGCTGTGGCATACTTGGTATTTGGACTGAAGAGTTGTGCATCATTTTCACATTTGTAGTTATATGGCATTATGGATTTCTTGAGGATATCTTAGGTCATTATTATTGTGTATATTATATCTTGTGCTAACCTTTTTGGATGTAGGGATAGGGTTCTTCATTATTACATGTTTGTTTCGATTTCTCTTGCCCAGTTGATTGAACCTACTAGCTATAATTCGGGGTGCTCACCCTTACTCTATTTCATCCTTGCAGATCGAGCACAGGGGCCCACACAGGGTAGCTGATTCACTCTTTTGGATTTTTCTCCATCTATCCTGATTTAATAGTGAGGCTCAGACTTTGAGACATCGTGGATCCTTTGGATTCCTTTTATTTTTCTTTTCAGTCTTGTATCAGATTATATGAGACAACCTTGTATTTCATTTGGGACATGTGTATTTGCAATTCTGTACTGCTTAGATACTCTTATACTGATGACTTCATATTCTGGGGGATTTGTTATGTTATGTTGATATGGTTTCCGCTTTATTATTTCCTATTCTTTTAGTGAGATCCATTTTGGGTCGTGAAAGGCTTGGCCCAAGGTGTCTCAGCAAAACCCCTAAAACCTTAGGCATTGAATCTATAGCTATGGACTTCAACTGAAACTCCAGAAGGTTTCTAGATATTACATCCATTCCACACTCTAATCACTTCAATTAAAGCAATAATTAGAGATCGAAATTAAACCCCAAGTTTGCGACCTTGAAGTTATAAGTTAAACATAGGAATGGATGTAAATTCACTCAAATAAACAACAAATAAGTCAAAATTTCAAAGACCCAACAGATAAATCAAGAACCCATATCATTAGCACACCCCAACATGGGGGTTTTAGCCACTCATGCTAGAATTAGAAATTCAATACCAAATATAGCAGTTGAAATTATGGGTAACAAGATTGAATAGAGAAAAGTTGATTAACACCAGCAGATCTTCTCAAGTTTTGCTTCCCCAATGCTTGAAAACCCTATCAACCCTTTTTACTCTAAACAAGGAATGTTCTATGTACTCTACTCTCTCTATAAAACTAAGAAGAATGATATGTACAGTGTCCTTTCCAATTTGCTTAAATTTTCAGTGCAAAAATATAAGAGTTAGGGCTCCAAGTTGCCATTCGGTGGTCAAGGTTAGCCATCGCCGAGCACTCCAACGATGCTCGGAATGTGCAGTTGACTACTTTTCTTTACATCCTCTTAAGGCTTGTTTCTCTCCAACATTGGGTGATGGTTCTTCACTCCGCCAATGTAGTTCGGCAATTCACCGAAGTTCCTATCTCATCACCATCTTGTCATGATTTTAGGGCTTTGAGTACTTCAACTTTAGGCGGTCTCTTGAACCATTTAGAGGTACGCCGAATATGTTTGACGACATCGATTCTGACCACCTTCCTGACTTGGGATTGGACCTTGGTTGTTGCAATGCTAGGCAGTCTATCTAAATGTTCGGCTGATCGCCGAATATGTAAGCGATACTGCTTTTCTCCAAATTTTTGATACTTTTTCTCCTTTTCTAAGATTTTTCAAGTTTTGTCCATATATGCACTTGTAGTTCCATTTCCTTACAAAACACATGCATATTAGTTATAGATTGGAAATAATCGCATACCGAGGAAAATATTTCTTTGTAAACTAGGCCCAAAATGAGTCCAAAATATGGGCTCATCAACACCCCCAACTTAAGCCTTTGCTTACCCTCAAGCTAATAAAATATCAATCAATCCAATTCCAGAGCTTGCAAATAGGTCCACAGGGAGAAACACATATATTTACACCTTTTCCATCCCCTCTCGGACTTTCACAAATTACTACGTGATTTTGAAGCCTCAAGAGAAGATTAAGGAGTACTTTAAACATGGCTATGCTCATAATTGACATGTAGCTGCTAATCACTGCCTAAAGGCATCACCATTTGCCCTCACACCAAAGAATCCTAAACACACGAGATTATGACATTATTTTCAAAGGATCTCTTTAACTCTCACTCTCCCAATTGAGAAATAGCACGTAAGCTTCAACCCATAGGCTTGCCCTTATTCTCAATTGGAGTTCACTTGACTTTCTTCTGGATTAAGATCCCAAAGGACTTTGGTAGGACTGTAATATAAGGTTAAGATTGGGTAGGATAGCATATGGATAGTAGTGACTTATCCCTTCTTAAACTCTACATGTCTTTTTATGCTCAAAGATCCTTTTGGTCCTCTTCTTTTCCTCTCCTTTTGACATCTCTTTTTCTTTTGATCTTTGATCCTAAGTGTCTCCCCTTTTTTCACTGTCTTTCACAATGTTGGAGGGTCCACTTTTTTCCAAGCAATTCTTTTTCAATTCAACTTTTTCAGTTTTTTTAACTGTTTTCCTGCTTTCATTCGTTTCTAGGACCCCTCACCTTTCTTTCCTTTCTTTTGTCTTTCCTCGACTCTTTCATGGGAGAAACCCCCTCTTTTTAACAACACCTCCAACTTTGGCCTTTGGCTATCACTTTGCTCATTTCAAGATCAAGGAGAGATTGGTAAGGAACAAGAAGGAATTGTATTTCACAAATACAAGTCAAGACTACATGGTTGCAAATGAAAGGATCAAGGCTCAAAGGGCTTCACTAGGGACTCGATTCATTGTCAATGGATATCGCTATGGTCAAAGTGGACTCAATGGAACCAAAGAAGGCCTATTCCTATTCTAGAATCAACCAAGTCACTCCTCAAAACAAACCGGACAAGTTCTAGATGTTGCAAAGCATTCCTTTCATCAAAATTCCGAATCTCACAATGGCCAAATGGAATTGCATCTAAAACAATGGCAACACACTCGCAACTTTCAATCATCGCATATCCAAGTTTGATCACTCACATAGTCAACCCAAGATGCATCAAATTCATACATGGACTATATCAAGAAAATAACTAATTAGTGAGTGAGTACATGCTCCTCGTCCATGGAACCATCCGAATCAAAGAGATAGATCATCGATGCTCAGATTGCTAAGGACTAGAGACACGATATTCACATTAGAACGACTTTTGTACATGCACGAGGTTTCCCGAAATTCAAGGACATCATTTGCAATCATTTATCAATTCAATTCAAAAAGAAGAAAACTAAAATAGCAAAACAAATACTACTTTATTACAATCCAAATTAAAATTTATTCACAACCCAAAAATTTAAAAGTGTCTCAACATTCATCAACAAAATCAAAATAAACATCATTGTTTCATTAAATCATATCAATAACATAAAATGATCATCATCATCCACAAATATATGGGACTCCACATGCTCACACCCTTCTAATTAAAAGCATTGTCCTCAATGTGCAAGGGACAATGGAAATCAAGCATAAAAGGAAGGAATGAGTGCTAGAATCCCTGTGGTCCGAATTAATCCTATTGTGGTAGTGGTGGAGCTAGAGATGTGATCATGGAGGCATCAATGCCCTCATCTATCGGTGCACTCTCAAGATCAATCAAAGTCTTTATGAGCTCGGGCTCACGTACACCGAATGTGCCTTTCATGGATGTGTCTAGAAGAGATGATGCTTTCACAGTGTCCATCATTTGGCCTTCCACCCATGCTAGCTCCTCACAATCTTCTTGGCTAGGCTCTACCGCCATTGCTTGTTCTTCGATTTTCGGGGTGCTTGCTTCCTTAGTTTCTTCTTTGCCCTTACTCGGAACATCCACATTTAACCTATCATCGGGAACCAGTCATATCCACTTTTAGTAGATCCTCTAGCCTATCCTAAAAGGTTCTTACATCTGTGGATCGAAGGGATGCCACCTCCTTTTTAATGAAGAAATGTCAGCTTTTAAAGATGATGAGCCGTCACTTCCATCACCTATCTTCTCTACAGCTGTCACCCTGTCCTTCAAGCTGGCCAATTACTTCCCATGGTCATCAATCATTGCCTCAAGCCTATCCATCCTCAGCTTGCATACCTCCGTCAACTCCCTCTGCTTGATATTGGCCTCAATGTATGGCTTCAAAGCTTTGGCTATGGCTACCTCAACCATCTTAGGCACAAGTGACTCAACCCTAGTGGCACGAAGATTGACTACCTTGGCCAGTCAACCAAAGCCATAAATAGTAGCCCTAGTGAGTGGAGGTTGGTCATCTTTGTCCCATAGCTCTGCTTGTGCCTCACCAGTGGGAATACGTGCAGAAGATGAATGTAAAGAAGGGGAGGAAGAAGATATACCTATCTTTGGATCCAGCTTTACAACACTGAACTTGAGGGCCTCAATATCAACCATCGGTATTTTCTTAACCGGCTTCTTCCTTGCCCTGTGTTCCTCATCCCTCAAAAATTAAGCCTCAATCCTCCGGATGTCAGTAGATGCTGATGGAGTCATCTCCACATCAGTCTTCTTCTTTCTAGGAACACTGGCTTACTTACACAGGGTCGTGATGAGGCTTGAAAATGACAACGAGGTCTGCTCTTGTTTTTCCCTAGCGAGGATTTCTGAAGGAATGATTGACCCAAGATTCAACTCTTTTTAATCCATAATGCAAATAACTAGTGCAACTTTTGTATATCGAAGTATCGACTCATTCTGTGAAGGCATAATGTTGTTGCTGATGAACCTAAACCAAAACCGTGCTAGTCTGTTCATTTCCTTCTTCTAAATAATTGCTCCCTCTTCTAACCAAGGAATAACTAGAATTCTGATCAATGGGGATAACCATGCTTTGATATCCTCAAATGTGTTGAGCTACATTATATCTTTCAGGTAGCTCCAGCTTCGGAATGTGCATCCCAGAACATCATTGATTTCAGCTTCACCACATGGGACCTGCACACTCCTAACCTCTATAGCACCAAGAGGTTTGAGTATTGTCTTCACTCTACTCATACCTTTGGGAATGGCCTTACCATAGGCTTCATAGAACTCCCGGACCAGGCTGGGCACATATGTATCCCGAGTTTTGGTTAAAGTCTGGAAGTTGAGGAAATTAAGAACCTCACAAACCTCAGAGTATCAATCAATCACCCCATCTGTTCACAACTACTTTTCTTCTAGAATAGTTTTGTGCCCCTCTAATCTGAGCCTGTTTAGATATCTAGGCGCTATTGTCTCCTAAATTCATCGTGATGTTTAGAGTAGAGCGTTATGAAGGGCCTTGGACCTGGTCACAGTTCGATGCCTTTTTGATTTGGCTCTGAAGTAGGCTTCCTTGTCGATGTTTTGGACCCCTCTTCCTCTTCTTCTGGGCTAGTCCAAGTCACATGGAGGAATCCTTCCTCGTCACTATAAGACTCCTGATGCTCAACCACCATTCTTTGAATTTTACCTTGCACCTCTCTACAAGGCCTTTTCGATCTTTGTTCTGCTCAATTAGGGGCTATAAGAACTCCCCGAGCTACACTTGATCCACCTTAAGTAATAAGTTACTTGGATTTGCCATTTCTGCATAATGGACTCCAAACATGATGTCAGTATCAATGATAAGGAAATTAGGTTCAACATTTATGCACCATATAATAATTTTGGGTGGACATGTCTGTTTGACTGCAAAACATGTTCGGCGGTCAAATGGATCGTTGCCTTTTTGCAAAGTTTTCAGACTTCAGATCACTGCTACTTTTGGCAATGATGGTGCAAATTTGGCGATGCGCCACATGAATTTTGCAGTAGAAGTTACCATCTCCCAAAGTTTCAGAGCTCAACAACAATCAACAATCAACAATCAAACAAGGCGGTATGCGTGATCCTTTCACGCATCGCTGAATCCCATTCGGCGGTCAAAATGACCATCGCCGAAGATGATTGGTAAGGACAAATCCCATGCACACAAAATTAGATCACTTTTCATAAGAACAATGGGGATAATCACACACTAACCCACATTCAATCACATTACATGCTCATCATTCGTTCCTACATTCACACGATCATTATGGCTATAAACTCATTCAAGCGATGACTTATCCATAAGAATGATATCATCCAATCTGTCATCAGGCAAGTTCATTTCACTCAAAAGGTTTTGGGGTTACTCAGACTTCACTCATAGCCAACACGGACCATCAATACAACAAGCATGCTTATTCATTAAAGCACTCTCATGATCATGGTACTATCTCAAGTTAAAGCATTCAACAAGGTACTAAGAATAAAATTGAGACAATACTTATTAACATTCAACATTTGGGCAACAAATGAATCACATTTAGCCTAGCCCACATCACATGCACCATCAATTTCAGGATATTCCGAACGAATCAAAACCTAAATAAATCACGCATACATATAACACAGGGTATTAGAATCATCACAATGTATCACCCACATGATTTCTGTAAATATTTTAGTCACAAATCATGATTATCAACTCACAAAAACCCCGATCACCTTCTTAAACTCAAGGGCATCATACCTCCAAAAGAAATTAAAGCTAAGAGATTAATGAAAACCTTGTGTTCGCTTTTATTGATGAATTTCTTCACTCCAAAAGAAATTTTGCAAGTAAAAGACTAAAGGAAAGTATTGGCTTATGAAGGAAGTGAAAATGAGGGAATATGAAAAGTAAAAAGGCCAAGGCATTTGACAAGCCTTCAGTAGGTCGGTCAGGTGCGAGGGGTCGATGACATCGACTCTCCCCGCCAAACACATTCAGCGGTACGTCGATTATGCTTAAGACCGCTATTTTTAATAGATATCAAACCTTAACTTTAGTCACAAAGGGTGGTGTCATTGACCATCACTCAATACATTTGGCAATTTGCCAAACTGCAACTAAGATCGCCAAATTTGACAACACCTTAAGAGTTCTTGAGTGACTCAAAAGGTAGTCAAACTCGCTATCACCGTCTCAATTCGGCAATTCATCGACAAAACCCAATCAGGTCACCTTTTTATTTTCCAATGCAAATTCTCCCTCTTCAAGCCTACACAAATCAACACCCACTATTTTAATGAAAAGCTTACCTAACTACCTTGGCTTGCCTCCCAAGTAGCCACGTAGTTAACATTATGGCACGTCGGTCTTTCTCCTTGTTCAGAGTTTTGCAGATGTTGAACATCACCTCCTCATCATTTACCCTGAACGTCAGGTCTCCTCTTTCTATATCCATAACTGCCCTTCCGACCTGCCTTCCTAAGATAATTAGCACATCGGTGTCCACCTCATAATCAAGGAACATAAAGTCAGCCAAAAGAATGAACTTGTCTACCTTCACCAACACAGCATGAAGAATCCCCACTAGTCTTTTAATGGATCGATCAGCCATAAGCAGACACATAGTGGTTGGTGAAGAGGTCACCACCCCTAATTCCTCGAATATAGACAAGGGCATAAGATTTATGCTTGTGCCTGAATCACATCACGCCTTGTTGAATTTGTAAGCTCCAATGGTGCAAGGTATCGTGAATGCACCAAGGTCCTCTTTCTTCACAACTCGAGCTTTTGTCAAGATAGCACTACAATTATGAGACACCTCGATCATCTCACATGCTAGGGTCTGTTTCTTTGACATCAATGTTTCATAAATTTGGCATATCCTGGCATTTTAGCAGGTGCCTCAACCAAAGGAACATTTATGGATAGAGAATTGAACATAGAAAGAAATATTTGAAATTTGGCATCCTCCTCTTTCTTCTTCAATTGCTGAGGGAATAGAGGATCAATCTTAACTTGAGGTGATTTCAACCTCACGACTGAAGTTGAATTCTTTTCGGGATGTTTTCTTAAATTTCACAACATCATCCCCAGCCTTCTCTTTTTCACCACTCTCAGGATTGCCAAGAGAATCACCACTTCCATCATCAGCTACACTTTCATCAACATCAACATTCACTGCACCTTCATCTTCTCTTATTTAATTCTGACCTTCTTTAACAACAACTGAGGGCTTAGTACTTTCTACCACTCTTCCACTACGAGCAGTGATAGCTAAGCATTGCTAGTCAGTCTTAGGATTGGCTACGTGTCACTAGGCAAAACACCTTTTGGTTGTTGGTTGATATGGGCCGATATATTTCCAGGTTGAGTCTCCAAATGCTTGATAGAAGCTGAATATGACATTACCATTTGACTCAACTACGAAAAGTCAAATTTTATCTCCTTCAAGACTTAGTTGGAGGCTTCAACCTTGTTCATGATTCAGGTTAACATATCTTCAGTCCAGAGGCTCTCTGGATTCACCATAGGATCAACAACTTTCACCCTATCATTGGGTGGAACATACCTATCCCTAACCCCATCATGGTTTCTCGAACCCCCAACTTGAGGTTGGTCAGGCCATGCACGATCTCTCTATCCAACATTATTATTGTTCTAACTTTGATTCCTAGGTGGCCTTGAAAATGCCGACCAAGATCCCATTATTTGGTTTCCTATATAATATACCTCCTCATTGTAACCACCTTTAAATGGTGCACTATGTAACATCACATCGTTAGCAACCCCCACAATATTTGCACTCATATGATTTTCTCCCTTAACATGCTTAGTTAAAAGGTCAAGTTAATTTAGCATCTTAACTAACTTTTCATCCCTCTATTGATCTTTATCAAGTTGCTATTTGGATGACCCCTATGACTTGAATATATGGGGTCATCCCTCGTGTACCATGCTCGATTGATTTTTGTCATGTCATCTAGGAGGTCACAAGCTATAGAAAATGTTTGTTTCATAATTCCTCCTCTCACCAGCTAGTCAGCCACCTCTTTGTTGATTGCGTCGAGGCTTACATAGAAGTATTGCAATAGCAAATGGTTCGAAACTCCATGATTGGGGTATTGAAGTAAGAGTTTTCGAAACCAAAGCCATGTCTCATGCAATGTCCCACCTTCAATTTGTTTGAAGTTTATAATACTTCTTCTCAGCTTTACTATCTTTGAGAGAGGGAAAAATCTTTCGAGGAATGCATCTTGAAGCTCCTCCCACAGAGTGATAGAATCACGAGGTAACTCAACTAGCCACCTTACAGCCTCTCCAGTGATAGAGAATGGAAACAACTTTAATATAATGGCTTCTTGGATCACTCCTCTAAAATTGAATAGGAGACAAACATCAACAAAATTCTCGTGTTATTCATGAGGATCCTCGTGGCAAAGTCCTCCCAACAGTCCCTTCAACTGGAGGAGTTGCAACATAGTTCTTGTCACATGAAAATTAACTCCTCCAACCAACGGGGGTAGTGTGATAGAACTGTGCTTGCCACTTGGTACCAGTTAACACCCTGCATATCATTAGCATCTCCAACATTCTCACCATGGACGCTCTCATCGTCTTCCATCTTAACACCTATTTTTCAATAGCAAAAACAACAAAAAGTAGTAAAATAATTCTAACTACTAGACCAATGCTCAACAAACACTTTAGTTATGAACTCATAGATTCACCGGCAATGGCACCATTTTTGATGTTGCTCAACCCAGCTACTCAAAGGAAGTATTGGCTGCTTTCATTAGCATAATAACCCAACTTTAGAGGTTGTGGTCAAATCTTACAAGGAATCATGGTTCACAAATTTCCCATCTCAACGCCTTCTTGTCATGATTTTGGGGCTTTGAGTACTACAACTTTAGGCAGTCTCTTAAGCTATTTGGCTGTACATCGAATATGTTTGGCGGTGTTGATTCTGACCACCTTTCTGAGTTGGGCTTGAACCTTGGTTGCTGCAATGCTAGACGATCTCTCTAAATGTTTGGCGGATCGCCGAATATATAGGTGATGCTGCTTTTCTCTGCCTTTTTGACACTTTTGCTCCTTTTCCGAGATTTGTCAAGTATTGTCCATTTATACATTTTTAGTTCCATTTCAAGGCACAACTCATGCATATTAGTTAGAGATTGGAAATAATAGGACACTGAGGATAATATTTCTTTTTAAGTAGCCCCAAAAATGAGTCTGAAATATGGACTCATCAACCCACTTCATATTTTTCCCTTTTTCATTGTACTCCTATGCTTTCATTCCCATCTTGCTGTGATTTGTTTGCAACAACCACTATCAACTTAGGATTTTGGCCTGAGTTGAGGTGCACAATATCGAACCTATTAGCCATGACCACTTTTTTGTAGCCATCCTCAACTTAGGCTTTTAGCCTGAGTCGAGGTGCACAATATTCAAGGAGGTACCAAGGACAAATTCAAGATTACACAGACAAAAAGGTTTGGATACTCAGTTATTTACAAAGAAAAGGTGCATGTATGGTTCAAATATTAGGATCAAGGAATACATACTGCATTTGCTCTATTATTTTAGGCTAAGTGGACTAATATGAATAATGGCCTATGAACCTTTCCTAACCAACTAACTACAGTCTCAGCCAGAATAACAGGGCTAGTTTTGGATTGAGATGCAGTATAAGAATCATGCAATATTGCTCACACACTCTTGGTACTAAATACACCATTAATATAGGCTCTCAAATTATGCTTTTTATTACAATTAAGCCCCATCTTATCAAAACAAACACTATTAACTATTAATCCAAAATGGTTGTTATCAAAACTACCTATCAACATATTATCAATATAAAAAATAAATGGGTATCATTTTTCAGTATAAACCAATATGTGCCACAAATATCAGTGCAATATGATACTAATACTACTTATACATCCTATAAGTGCTGGTTCAATAGAAAGTAAATATCCTTAGGGAAATAACACAACAAAGAAAACCTTGCGGAATCTAAAATTGGAGTAGATATAGGACTTAGTTACTCAGAAATCACTGAGGCCTATAACTACCCACAACCCATTGAAAAATAATTGCATTATCCTCAATGCAACAAAATAAAATAAAAGATAACATAGGGAGTCAAAAGGAACATACCTGGGGGCCTAAGCGCCAGTTTCACTCTGTGCCTCACCACCCTCGACCTGCTGGGTGGTTTCTACTGTCGTGGAGGCATGTCCTGAGGGTCCAACAATTTGAGACCCCGCGTTCCTCGTCTTCCATATATATATATGTGTATAGGGTGGCGTGTCATATAAGACATATATGACAATGGATACAACCTAAGGATAATAAGGCTTCGAATAAGTGGTAATGTCACGGACCTAAAGTTTTAAGTTAAAAGAATAGCTAAATACACATTCAGGATTAATGAAATGACCCGAGTGGCACCTCGCCCTTTTTGAAACGTTTTAATTAGGTTTCAGTTTTCGGATGGGACTAAAAGTGTATAATTTGCTAATATGGATTTTTTTAAAGGTCATTTTAATAGCACAAAGGTCATACATTAAGTTTTGGAAACAAGAAAGTTACAAGATAAAGGTTCGCCAAGGTTAGCGCAAGGTTCTTTAAGAAATCCTTTTTAAATTTGGGTCAAATGTAACAGGTCATATCTCCCAAAATTTAAGGAGTTAGAAGGTTCATGACCTATCAAATTGAAGATATATGAGTCTAGTTTGCAACACACAAAGTTGAGCATCAAACCAAAATTGGAATAAAATGTTATGATAGTTTTACTGTTATTGCCTAAGCAGGAAATCGGGTCATGGGTTGGGTCGGGTTGACCCATCTTAATGTCAGTTAATTTGATCTTTTTAAAGCACAAATCAGTTCCATTTCGTCCCCAAAAACTTTATAAACTGAAGGAAAAGTTCTTTCAAGGCACCAAAGGGATTTGAGTAAGTTTTTTCGCATTTTCACCATTAAAATTTTTCCGTGTGCCTAGAGATGCATGCCTTATGCATTGCAATTATTTTTCCCTCGTATTTGCTATGTCTGGGGCTATTTTTGGGCTGTTAAAAAGTGGTGTTCTTGCTGGTAATCTTTAGTTTGCAGATGGTGTGTTTAGGTAATAATTTTGGGGCTCTTTTGTGGTCATTTTTACGAAGTATTACAGACATTTCCCCGCGTAAATGCTCTTTGCTGAATCTGGTCATTAATGCTGAATTTTGAATTGTTTATAGGTGTCTTTAAGCTGCGTATATAAAGTTGTTGTGAAGCTTAGGACGTAAGGGACAACTCTCGTGAAGAAACTTTGGGGAATAGGACGTCCGTTGGGAAGGTATGTTAAAGCTAAGCTCCATCCCTCCTTTTAGCATGAAATCCAAGAAATTTCCCAAAACGTCAAATGCGATATCTTACTATTCTGTTGCTAGAAAGAACTTCTGTAAAAGGCATTGAGATTACATCTGAGTTACTTTCATGATGGTATTAGGTTGAAACTCCATTCGTTCGCTTAAACTGGACATACAATATCTATATATAATTTTGTCAGTTTTCCTGGCTACCTGTTCATATATTCAAGGTGTTTCTCTTCTTTGTGTAGTGTCATCAAAATAAGTATAAATTATGAAGGGAATGTAGTATTCATAATCGATCCTTCTTCCATACAAAAATATAACTGAAGCACTTAATAAGTAACACGTTGATTTCTAATAGTATTTAATGTAATGCCCATATTCAAACTACTAAGGCACTTGACTGTGTTTAAATACTTTCTCTTACTAATTGACATGGGACCAAGAAGCACCTCTATAAAGATTTTCATAGATAAGGTCTCATCCTAAGTGTTGAGTTAAGTTGTCAAACTTATTGAAAGGACATGTAAGATCCCACAAGTCATGTGTATATGCTATGACAATGATTATGATGTTATGAAGATAAGTGTACCAATGAGCCAAGATTGGCTAAAGTTTATGCTATGGCCTACTACGTGCATTCAATACTCATATCATACATTGCACGTTATGCATGAACTTCGAGCTATAATCGGAGCTATGAAGCCTATTTCCCCAAATTATTATATATATATATATATATATATATATATATATGTGTGTGTGTGTGTGTGTGTGTGTGTGTGTGTGTGTGTGTGTGTGTATGTGTGTGTGTGTGTGTGTTTATGTGTGTGTGTATGGTTCAAATGGCCACAAGTTGAAAAATATGATGCCGGTCAGCTACTGGAAAGGACTACCATTGCTAGCATTTGGTTGGGTATGTCATGCATTTGCATCTATGTATATGTATTCACTACATGCGATACTCTAGTATACCAAGCATATTTGATCAATAGGAGGTTGATTGTTGGCCATTAAGGCTACTTGAGTTTTGGTTACAGGTGGTATTTCTATTAACGTTTTTATTACGGTTTTCTATGATTTTACTTCATGACTTACATACCAGTACATGTTTATTCGTACTGACTCTCTTTGCCTAGGGACACTACATTTTATTTCATGCGTGCAGGTTCAGGTAGGGGTTCTGATTTACCCCTCTACTAAGAGCCCCATTCAACTATGAGTTGGTAAGCTCCACCTCTTCCTGGAGCTTTCACATAATGCTTACTTTTTATTGTACAGTTCGGTATAGTCAAGGCACTGTCCCGGTAGTGTTAGTGATTCTCTTAGAGGCTATTGTGGGCATGTTATTGTTGGTTGGTTCTCTTTTTTGCCTTTTAGTCTCCAATCATAGGATTGGCATGCATATATATCGTGTGTGCCTATACTTCTGTTGTTGCAGCCTTGTTGGCTAACTAGTACACTATCATTTTGGTTTATCTATCTTGATGTACATGATTTATTGTTGATCGAGTCACGACCTAAAATGTCGAGGCTTAGTTTTTCAAATGTTATGCTGCTAATTTTCTTTTGGCCCCTAGCTTAGTTAACTAGCTTATTCAGTGGCTTACTCGACCAATAATGGTATCGTGGGCCAGTCACGCCTCTCTGCTTTTTTGGGGTATGAAAAATATGGTATCAGAGTAGGTCGTGTCCCAAGGAGTCCATAGTGTTGTGTCTGATAGATTCTTGCTTATGGGTGTGTTATGCACCAGACTTATAATTAGGAGGCTACGAGGTATTTAGAGATGGTTGCATTTCTTTCACTTAATAGATCGTTCTATAGAGCAAAGCTATAGGAACATATCAAATCCATATCGTGTTATGTTTATCTTAATTAATGGGCTGCCTATGCTCAGGAGATGACACAACATGAGATAAGTATGGATCCGAGAGAAGGTACCAATCGTTTCTTGCCTAGTGAGGCAGACATATTCCCCATTAAGGCACATAGGGAGTCTCCAATGCCCACAGTACCAGATTCATCAGCACCTGTTTGGGCCCAAGGAGATCTAGTACCCCAAGCCCCATCAGAGACTGGGGAGCAGGGGATGAAGGAGGCTATTCAGCTACTAACTAGGATGGTTTCTATTCTTGAGAGACAACTAGTGGTGCGAGCAAATGCCACAAGGGATCAAACAAAAAGCTTAAAGGTACAAGAGTTTCTTCACTTAGCGCTCTAGTATTTGCAGGACCCATTCCCACTGAGGATCCCCAGGACATCATAGACCATATTTTTGGAGTATTTAGGGTGATGCATGCCTCCATCACCATGGCTGTGTAGTTGGATTTTTTTCAACTACGTAATGTTTCCATCTTATGCTACGAGGCATGGGAGAAATATAGAGGGCCTGATGTTGTGCTAGAAGAGTGGGAGGATTTCTTAGAGGCACTTTTAGCCCATTAATATCCACAAGAAGTTCAGGAGGCTTGTCTTGATTGGTTTATCAATTGAGGCAGGGGGATATGAACATAAGGGAGTGTTGCCTTATGTTCAATTCTTTGGCTAGGTATGCATCAGATATTGCACATACCATGAGTGCCAAAGTTCATCGTTATGTGGATGGTTTGGGGGATCATTTGATCAAAGACTGTAGGATAGCCTCTTCACAGGATGGTGTAGATATTTCTCATATTCAGGCTTTTGCTAAGACTACAGAAGACCTTTCTCCTCGGATTCGGGATACCCATAGAGATAGGTATAAGAATAAGAGGGCTCGTACTATGAGGTCTTATAAGGAGCCACAAGGTGATTTTACGCCCCGATTTCAGTGATAGCCACCTCCATCAGTAGGTAGTTTCCCACTACTGATGTAGGGCCAGTGATTTGATCGTTATATTTAGTCTGGGCTAGGGCAGATTTTAGGCCAGCTTGATAGCCATCGACAAAATTGTTCTACAAAAATGAGACAACCTACTCCCCCATGTACACAATGTAGTACGCTTCACACTAGGTAGGGTAGAAAGGGTTCAAGTGGATGTTACCATTATGGGAAGACAAGATATTTTATTAGCAACTGGCCCTTTAGTCAGTCCCTACTGTGAATGAATTCCTGATAATATTCCCCGATAAGCTTCCAGGGATCCCGCGAAAGGGATGTCAATTTTGTAATAGATGTTCTTCGTGATATGCAGTTTATATCCATTCCTCCATAAGGAATGACTCCTGTAGAGCTAAGAGACTTGAAGGAAAAACTGAAGGGCTTGCTTGATAAAGACTTTATTAGGCCAACCACATCTCCATGGGGTGCTCCAGTGCTCTTTGCTTGAAAGAAAGATGGCTCCTTACGGATGTGTATCGGTTAAATAAAGTCACTATCAAGAATAAGTATCATTTTCTGTGGATTGATGGCTCTTCAAAGATCGACTTATGACCCAGGTACTACCAGCTACGAGTCAGGGATGTTGATATTCCAAAGGCAATGTTTAGGATGACTCAGAAGTTGAGCATGCAGACCACTTGCGAGTTATATTACAAACTCTCAAAGACAACAAGTTATATGCTGAATTCTCCAAATGTGAATTTTGGTTAACTTTTATAGCTTTATGTGGCCATGTTATTACTGGCGATAGTATCAAGGTCTATGGCTAGAAAATTGAAGCAGTAATAACCTGGACGAGACCCTTGAATCCGGTAGAGGTCCATAACATTTTAGGCTTGGCCGGATATTATATGAGGGCTGTTGAGGATTCTCCACTACCTCTACACCACTAATGAGGTTGATGCATAAAGCAACTAAGTTTCAGTAAACTGAATCATGTGAACAAAGTTTTTATGATCTAAAGAAAAGGCGTACCACCGCACCTATTCTAGCTCTTCTTGATGGAACCAAAGGCTACATTGTATATTGTGATGCCTCAAGAATTAGCCTAGTTTGTGTTCTTATGCAGCATGGTAGGGTTATTGCATATGCTTCCAAAAAGTTACTAAAACATGAACAAAACTATCCTACCCATGATCTTGAGTAGCCGCAGTTGTTTTTGCCCTAAAGATTTGGTGGCATTATCTATACGGAGTTCATATTGAAATTTTTACCGAACACCAGAGCCTCCAATATTTATTCAAGCAGAAGGAGCTAAACCTATGACAAAAAAGGTGGCTAGAATTACTAAAAGACTATGATGTTGACATTTTTTACCATCCCGGTAAAGCTAATGTTTTTGCTAATGCACTTAGCCGAACGTCCATGGGAAGTCTAACACATGATGAAGCTGGTTAGACTGAAATGATAAAAGATTTACATTAGCTAACTAGTTTGCAGGTGCGATTAGTAGATGCGAAAGATAGAGGTGTGATTGTTCAAAATACAATAGAATCTTCCATTGTTACTGAAGTAAAAGAGCGATAGTGCAAAGATCCTGAGTTTAGGACACTTAGGGAGAGTATTCCACAACAACAACGTCCTTCATTTCAGCCCACCCGAGAGCGATAAAAATGTATTGGGACCTTTGAAAAATCTATTGGTGGAATGACATGAAAAAGGATATTGCAAAGACGGTATCCCAATGACCCAACTGCCAACATGTTAAAATAGAACATCAGAGACCTGGAGGCCTAGCCATGTATACTGATCTTTTTTTATGGAAATGGAGACATGATATATATGGATTTCATCACTAGGTTGCCTCGTAATCCATGTAGATATGATTCAATTTGGTAATCATTGATAGGCTAACAAAATCTTCTCATTTCTTGCCAGTAAAAACGTTATTAGAGGATTATGCTAAGTTTTACATTTAGGAGATTGTTTTCGTTCACGGAGCTCCATTATATATTATTTCAGATTGAGGTGCTCAATATACAACACATTTTTGGAAGTCTTTATAGAAGGGTCCGGGCACTCAAGTAAATTGTAGTACCATTTTTCATCAACAAACTGATGGAAATGTAGAGCATACCCTTCAGACTGTCTAAGATAGAGTATGTGCATGCGTGCTGGACTTTAAAGGAAGCTGGGATGTTTATCTACCTTTTATCGAGTTCGATTATAATAATAGCTTCCAAACTAGTATTCAAATGAGTCCTTAGGGAGCACTATACTAGCGAAGATGTAGGTTACCGATTGAGTTGTTTGCAGTTGGGGAGGAAACATTGCTAGACCCTAATCTAGTTCAACAAGCAACAGAAAAAGTGAAACTTATTAGAGACATACTACAAACGGCCCAGAATCGGCAAAAGTCTTATACAGATGCTTGACGAGGAGACTTAGAGTTTGATGTAGAAGATTGAGTTTTCTTGAAAGTATCGCCTGTGAAAGGTATCATGTCATTTGGAAAGAAAGGAAACTCAGTCCTAGGTATGTTGGGTTGTATAAGATTATTCAAAAAAATTAGCAAGGTAACATATGAGCTTAATTTTCCTTCAGAATTGGGAGCAGTCCATCCAGTGTCTCATGTATCTATGTTGCAGAAGTACATTAAAGATCCTTCATGTATTACTCACATTAAGGATACCCCCATTGCTTAAATCAGAAAGCTTCGAAATAAAAGTGGCCTTCCTGAAAGCGTTGTGGTGAAACAAAAATATTAAGGAAATAACTTGGGAAGCCAAAGAAGAAATGATGAGGAATCACCCCAACTAGTTATAACTTAAGGTGTGTCACGTTCCAAAACTGGCAATTATCTTTTTTTTTGGAACTTAAGTTTTAAATTATATGGAAGTGTAACTTGTAAGTTTTGTTGCGAGATAGCTATACAAAGCTTAGTAATTGGAGTTTTTGGAAGTTGATATAGGTTTGCAAGGGTAATAGATATATCCAAAAAAAAAAAATAACATTTTGGTAGATGGTAATGCAACCAAGGGGCTGTCTTGATACATTCGCGGACGAATGTTCTTAAGGTGGGGGGGGGGGGGGGAGACTGTGAGACCCCGTGTTCCTCGTCTTTTATATATATACATACATATATATATATATATATATATATATATATATATATATATATATATATATATATATATATAGGGTGGCGTGTCATATAATACATATATGAATTTGGAAACCTAAGGATAATAAGGCTTCCAATAAGTGGTAATGTCAAGGACCTAAAGTTTTGAGCCAAAGGATTACCCTAAATACACATTCAAGATTTAAGCGATGACCCGAGTGGCACCTCGCCCTTTTCGGAAGGTTTAAATTAGGTTTCACTATTCGGATGGGACTAAAAGTTTACAATATGCTAATAATGCATTTTTTAAAGGTCATTTTAATAGCACAAAGGTCATACATTAAGTTTTGGAATCAAGAAAGTTATAAGATAAAGGTTGGCCAAGGTTAGCGCAAGTTTCATTAAGAAATTCTTCTTAAATTTGAGTCAAATGTAAGAGGCCATATCTCCCAATATATAAGGATTTATAAATTCCATGACCTATAAAATTTAAGATCTATGAGTCTAGTTTGCAACGCAAAAAACCACGCATCAAACCGAACTCAAAATAAAATGTTATGACAGTTTTACTATGATTCCCCGAGCAGGAAATTGGGTCATGGGTTGGGTCGGGTCGACCCACTTAATGTCGGCTAATTTGAGCTTTTTAAAGAACAAATCAGTGTCGTTTCGTCCCCAAACATCTTATAAACTTGAAGGAAAAGTTCTCTCAAGGTACCAAAGGGATTTGAGTAAGTTCATCGAATTTGTACCGTTAAAATTTGTCCATGTGCCTAGAAATGTGTGCCTTACGCTTTGCAATTTTTTTCCCCGTATTAGCTGTATTTGGGGATGTTTTTGGGCTTTAAATAAGCTGTGTTCTTGCTGGTTATTGTTGGTTTGCATCTGGTGTGTTCAGGTAATAATTTTGGGGCTGTTTTATGGTCATTTTTACGAAGATTTATGGATATTTCATCGCGTAAATGCTCTTTGCTGAATCTGGTCATTAATGCTAAATTTTGGACTGTTTATAGGTGTATTTAGGCTGCATATATATAGTTGTTCCGAAGCTTAGGACGTAAGAGACAACTCTCATGAAGAAACTCTAGGCAATAGGACGTCCGTTGGGAAGGTATATTAAGGCTAAGCTCCGTCCCTCCTTTTAGCACGAAATCCGGGAAGTTTTGCGATATTTTACTATTCTGTTCCTAGAAAGGCCTTCTGTGAAAGGCATTGGGATTACAACTGAGTTATTTTCATGATGGTATTAGGTTGAAATTCCATTTGTTCGCTTAAACTGGACATTAAATATCAATATATCGTTTTGTCAGTTTTCCTAGCTACTGGTTCATATGTTCGAGGTGTTTCTCTTCTTGGTGTAGTGTCATCAAAATAAATGTAGATTACAAAGGGAATGTAGTATTCATAATCGGTCCTTCTTCCATACAAGAATATAACTGAAGCACTTAACAAATAACGTGTTGATTTCCAATAGTATCTAACATAATGCCCCTATATAAACTACTAGGGCACTTGATTCTGTTTAAATACTTTCTCTTACTAATTGACATGGGACCAAATATACACATTATGTAAAGCTCCTCTATAAAGATTTTCAGAGTTATGGTCTCATCCTAATTGTTGAGTTAAGTTGTCAAACTTATTCAAAGGACATGTAAGATCCCACGAGTCATGTGTATATGCTATGACAGTGATTACGATGTTATGAAGATAAGTGTACCAATGAGCCAAAATTGGCTAAAGTTTATGCTATGGCTTACTATGTGCATTCAATATTCATATCATATATTGCATGTTATGCATGGACTTCGAGCTATAATCGGAGTTATGGGGCCTATTTGCCCAAATGATTATATATATATACGTATATGGTTCAGTTTGCCACAGGTTGGCAAATATGATGTCGGTCAGCTACCGAAAAGGATCACCATTGCTAGCATTTGGTTGGGTATGTCATGCATTTGCATCTATATATATGTATTCACGACATGTGATACTCAAGCATACCATGCATATTTGGTCACTAAGAGGTTGATTGTTTGCCATTAAGGCTACTTGAGTTTTGGTTACAGGTGGTATTTCTATTAACCTTTTTGCTACGGTTATCTATGATTTACTTCCTACCTTATATACTAGTACATGTTTATTCGTACTGACGTCCCTTTGCCTGAGGACACTGCATTTTATTTCGTGTGTGCAGGTTCAGGTAGGCTCCACCTCTTCTTGCGAGTTGTAAGCTCCACCTCTTCCTGGAGCTTTCACGGGATGCTTACTCTTTGTTGTACAGTTGGTTATAGTTGGGGCCATGTCCCGGCAGTGTTAGTGATTCTTTTAGAGGCTATTGTGGACATGTTATTAAGGGTTGGTTCTCTTTTTTGCCTTTCAATCTCTAGTCATAGGATTGACATGTGTATATCTAGTGTGTGCCTGTACCTCTGTTGTTGCAGCATTGTCGGCTAACTAGTACACTATTATTTTTGTTTACCTCTCTTGATTTACATGATTTACTATTGACCAGGTCACGACCTAAAATTTCGAGGCTTAGTTTTTCAGATGTTATGCTGCCCCATTTTCTTTTGGCCTCTAGCTTAGTTAACTTGCATATTCAGTAGCTTACTCGACCAATAACGGTATTGAGTGCCAGTCGCATCTCTCCGCTTTTTGGGGCATGACAAAACAATGTTCACCATCTCCTACTCACATATCTGCTACTCCATCTCATCCACCATAGAGGCTCGTCTCACAGCCTCCATCTGCTCTCTCTCCAACCTCTCAGCATCGTTCCTAGCAGAATCAGGATCATCATCACTAGTGTGGTGCCTCTTCCCAGAAGCGCGTGCTGGGGGATCATCTGTGAATAAATACATCACTTCTGTAGTAACATCTCCTAGAGGAATCATTAATGGTGCTGGAGCAAAAGTCCATATATCATCACGTAGCTATGGGTTCTCTATCCGGATAGCTGTATTTTCTGGAGTTTGGGTCAATTCGAGGCACTCCTTCACACACCTCTCAAACACATCTACATGGCCATGAAATGAATCTATTCTCTCCTCAAGTGCAACAATGAAACGCTTCTGTATGCACTCCTTAGACTTTGCAATGGCCTTTCGAACCCAAGGCTAATCTACTGCAACAACTGAGTCACCTAGGACTCAGTGAGAACCTATCTTTTCACCAGAGCCTGAATAGACTTTACAGACACATAGACCATGCCTGTAGTATTAGGACATACGGGTACCACCTCTAGTAGAGTGGAAGTGGTAGTAGCAGGCCTCATCTCCTCCCCAATATCAGTCTGTGGGGGCCTCTCGGTGTCAGCGGTAGCAGAAGGGGGCTCAGGATGTGGTGCCTCAGTTAACATCTCTGGTAATATGACTGTAAAATGTGGTTCTCGCTGTATAGCCATAAGATTCTCATCGTCCTTGATAAGGCCTGCACCTAGAGTCCTCTAAACCTTGATCATCACATCCATATTAGGCATGATCTCTGCTCCCGTCTCTATCCATAGTCGATGCACCAAACATGGGAACGAGATCAAAGTGGACCTCCTCATTGCACGCTTGTGTATCTCCTCAGCTATACTCTAGAAAAATCAATCTCATAACCAACAATGATGCTGGCAACCTGTAAGAACCCGTGTTTCTCGTCTTTCATTATTTAAATAGTGTGGCGTTATATAAGGCACATGTGATTTACGCTAGCACCTAGGGATAATAAGGCTGGAAATAAGCGGTAATATCAATGACTTAATGTTTCAAGTCAAAGGAATCCCTAAATACACATTCGGGGTTAAAGAAATGGTCTGAGTGGCACTTTGCCCTTTTTGGAAGGTTTAAATTAGGTTTCACATTTCAGATGGAACTAAAAGTGTATAATTTGCTAATAATGTATTTTGAATAGGTTTTTTAATAGCACAAAGGTCATACATTAAGTTTTGAAATCAAGAAAGTGGAAAGATAAAGGTTGGCCAAGGTTACCGTAAGTTTCTTTAAGAAATCCTTCTTAAATTTGGGTCAAATGTAACAGGCCATATCTTCGAAAATATAAGGGGTTAGGAGGTCCATGACCTATCAAATTGAAGATCTATGAGTCTAGTTTGCAACGCACCAAACCGCGCATCTAACCGACCTCAGAATAAAAGGTTATGAAAGTTTATTGGGACTGCCCGAGCAGGAAACCAGGTCATGGGCCGGGTTGGGTCAAGCCCAACTTTAAGCCGGCTATTTTGACATTTTAAAGCTAAAAAATGAACCATTTTCGTCTCAAAACAGTAAGAAACTAAAGAGAAAGCTCCCAAAAGTTCTCTAAGTGATTTAGGTAAGTTTTTCACATTCTTACCGTCAAAATTTGTCCTCGTGCCTAGAAATGCGTGCCTTACGCTTTGCAATTGTTTTCCCCTCGTATGAGCTATGTTTGGAGCTTTTTTGGGCTGGAAAAAATGGTGTTCCTGCTGGTTATTGTTAGATAATAATTTTGGGGCTCTTTTACGGTCATTTTTACGATGTTTTACGGATATATCCTCGCGTAAATGTTTTATGGCAAATCTGCCAATTAATGTTAATTTATGGACTGTTTATAGACGGTTATAAGTTGCGTATATATAGTGGTTGTGAAGCTTAGGATGTAACGAACAACTTTTCTGAAGGAACTTTGAGGAATTGGGCGATCGTCGGAGAGGTATGTTAAGGCTAAGCTTCATCCCTCCTTTTAGCACGAAATCTGGGAAGTTTCCCAAAACGTCAATTGCGATATCTTACTATTCTGTTGTTAGAAAGACCTTCTGTGAAAGGCACTGGGATTGCAGCTGAGTTATTTTCATGATGGTATTAGGTTGAAATTCCATTCATTCACTTAAACTGCACATTAAATATCTATATATCACTTTGTCAATTTTCACGGCTACCTATTCATATGTTCAAGGTGTCTCTCATCTTGGTATAGTGCCATCAAAATAATTGTAGAATGTGAAGGGAATGTGGTATTCATAACCATTCTTTCTTCCATGCAAAATATAACTGAAGCATTTAACAAGTAACACGTTGATTTCCAAAAATGTCTAACATAATGCCCCTGTTTAATTGACTAAAGCACTTGATTTTGTTTAAATGCTTTCTTTTACTAATTGACATGGGGCCAAGTATAAGCATTATGTAAAGCACCTTTATGGATTTTTTCAAAGTTAAGGCTTCACTCTAAATGTTGGGTTAAGTTCCCAAACTTGTTAATAAGACATATAAGATCCCATGAGTCGTGTGCATATGTTATGACAACGATTATGATGTTATGAGAATAAGTGTACCAATAAGACAAGATTGGCTAAATGACAATGATTATGATGCTATCAGAATAGGTGTACCAATGAGCCAAGATTGGATAAGTTCTTGTTATGGCCTATTATGTGCATTCAACATTCATATCATACATTGCACATTATGCATGACTCCGAGCTATAGTCGGAGGTATGGAGCCTATTTTCCCAAATGATTATATATATATATATATATATATATATATGTATGTATGTATATGGTACAGATGGCCATATATTGGTAGATATGATGCCGGTTATCTACCAGAAAGGACCACCATTGCTAGCATTTGGTTGAATATGTCATGCATTTGCATCTATATATATGTATTCACGACATGCGATACTCGAGCATACCATGCATATTTGATAACTAGGAGGTTGTTTATTGTCCATTAAGGCTACTTGAGTTTTGGTTACAGATGGTATTTCTATTAACCTTTTTACTATGGTTATCTATGATTTTACTTCCTGCCTTAGATATGATGCCGGTTAGCTACCAGAAAGGACCACCATTGCTAGCATTTGGTTGAATATGTCATGCATTTGCATCTATATATATGTATTCACGACATGCGATACTCGAGCATACCATACATATTTGATCACTAGGAGGTTGTTTATTGTCCATTAAGGCTACTTGAGTTTTTGTTACAGGTGGTATTTCTATTAACCTTTTTACTATGGTTATCGATGATTTTACTTCCTGCCTTAGATACCAGTACATATTTATTTGTACTGACGTCCCTTTGCCTGGGGATGCTGTATTTTATTTCGTGCGTGTAGGTTCAGGTAGGGGTTCTGATTTACCCCTCCACTAGGAGCTCCGTTCAGCTGTGAGTTGGTAAGCTCCACCTCTTCCTAGAGCTTTCACAAGATGCTTACTTTTTATTGTACAGTTGGGTATAGTTGGGGCTCTATCCCGACAATGTTAGTGCTTCTCTTAGAGGCTATTGTTGACATGTTATGGTGGGTTGGTTCTTTTGTGCCTTTCAGTCTCCAGTCATCAGATTGGCATGTATATATAGTATGTGTCTATACCTCTATTGTTGCAGCCTTGTTGGCTAACCAGTACCCTATCGTTTTGGTTTACCTATCTTGATGTATATGATTTTCTACTGACCAGGTCACGACCTAAAATGTCTAGGCTTTGTCTTTCATATGTCATGCTGCCCGATTTTCTTTCGGTCCCTAGTTTAGTTAACTAGCATGTTTAGTGGCTTACCTAGCTAATAATGGGATCGGGTGCCAGTCGCGCCTCCCCTCTCTTTGGGGCGTGACACAACTAATACTACACGATCTGCCATCAAGGTATTATCTGCTTGGGTCGGCATATTCGTGTATGCACAACGGCCTACCAGAACGTTCCCTCAAAGTTGAGAAAGGCCTTAACAGTAGACATGGAACTAGATGCCCAATCGGTGTCCTAGCCCCGCTCAGCTATATGGATGGCAATCCATCTCATCAAAATGGCCTTTCGGGCCATATCTCTCATCAATACTCTGTTCTGTGCCTACCCAATCTATACTCCAACTTAGCTGTAGTCACGGGGCCTGATACTCGGGACCAAATAAGAACCTTCGGATGGGGTCTCCGATAAATCAACTAGAACTCTGCGTGCCATCGTTCAGGTCAATCTGGATTGTGAGAGTGGCTTCGCCTTCTTTGGTGTAGCCTTAGTGATAGTAGCAGCATATGAGGCGTTCCTTAACGGTGCTACTAACCTGTCTAAACTATAATGGCCCATGGTATCACGAAGCATCAGTGCATTGTCAAATCTAGACATGACTATCCTCGAATCCTCAAAAATGGTCCGAGTCTGTCGGCCTTTATCATCCTGCTAGACATCCTCTTTATATATCTCTTGTATTCCATTGGCACACTAGCGTCTCGCCAGTCCAATTGCAGGAACATGTGCTGGGATGGTCCTGCTCGACTTTGGAGACTCTAAATTCGACTCCTCATCTGACCCGAAGCCATCTTTGTCTCGGGAGCCTGACTGGTACCCTCTACGGAGTCCGTTATTTGTATGAAACTATTTCGCTGTGAACCTCCCTCCTTAAACCAGGGATGCTGTGGTATTATAGCTGATGGCTGGGCTAGCACCAGCTGTCTAGATGCCGACCTAATACATCATAGCACAATGCCCTCGTTTGGATGGACATTGAGCTCCTCCACATAACCATTAGCCTCAGAGTCCATAGGCTCGTTGCAGAGTCTAGTCCCGAAAGCCTCAATCTCATCATGCTTTTGACGTGGACCTATGTTACCTGGGAAAACAACAATATAAACTCACATAAAACCAAAGAAATATAAAATGAAAAACAAAAATTAAACCAAAAAAAGTTTACAAAAGGAACTACAAGGGCACACCTATGAGCCATAGCATAAACCACAGGCCGTAGAAAGCCTTTGTAGAAACTGGGACACAGTGAATTTGGTTACTAATTTTGCATTTATGGACTCAGTCATGACCCATATTTTAAACTATGGGTCATAGACTGGGTTATAGGTGCACAGTCAGAAATCACTTTGTAGGTGTTGGAAACTATGAACACTATTTACGACCCATAGTTTGAACTACGACTCGTAAACAGGTTCGTCCTATTAACTTTTGGTAATTCTAAGTTGCTGATCCTAATTTATGAGGGGAAACTATGGTCCGTGGATTAAACCACGGGCCGTAGAAGAACCGTATAATTTTGAAACATAGCAACTGACATCCTAAGTTTACTTTTGCAGTTCCAATACATGCATTAAAAGGCTAAAAATTCAGCAAACATCCCAATCAATAAAAAAAATATAAATAATCACTCATGCATAAAGACTGAGGCACAACAATAAGGCATACAAAATGAGTCATCATCGAAGCATAACAACAGAATAAACATAGTCAAATATTCTCAAAATTTGACCAACAAAAAGCAGCCAACCCTGATTCATGCTTACTCAAATTACGGTCTTGCCCGTTATTTACCAATTCAATCAAAGTTGGACAATACTCCTTCCACCGACCAATTCAATTTATAACACATGGACCATATAAAGCCCAAAATCTTGATAGCTATCACTAGGCCAATTTCTTTTCATCACCCACACTCATCGTAATACCCATTTCTATAGAATATATGCATACTCATCACCAAATTTCAACCGAATAATGAAATATAGTTCAAGTTGGAAGAGAGCATACAAGAGTATGTGGAAACTAAGAAAGAGTGCATACAAGAATCTAATTTTCAATGCCAAGAGGCATGGGTACATATATCCAATCATAATCCAATCTTTCAACAATCCTAGGGCATGATAATTAACAAATTTGACACCATTTAATTCTTAAGCTTAACATTCAAACAATTTGAAAAGTTTGGTAGAGATACATAATGGAATTGCAAGAATAAGGTCAAGAAAATGATGTTAATTAAAGTAGAAGAACCCTAGGGCCTTACTAGAACAGTGTACGGGTAGTCGGAAAAATTATCGAAACATATAGTGGTGGTCGAGTGTTGGTCGGAAAGAGGGACGAAAGGGTAGGGTTTGGTTTTCTTGTGAAAATAGTGAGAGTATGAAGGGTAATTGTAATCACCCCTATTTTTATCAAGTTATCGGGTCGGGTTAAAGGGAGATTTTAATAACACGAAACCCTGATTATGGGCCGTATAATGTCCAATGGCCCATAAGACTTGGTTTCATGGTTTCAAAATTTGACTTTTTAGGGCTTGGCTACTACTACTCCACACATGGGTTGTAGACTATTCTATGGCTTGTAGGCTGGGTTCAAAGTACCCCCTAACACTTAGTAAAATTTCTAGAATCTTACCTAGAATCCATGAACCCCATTCACAGTTCGTAGTCTTTTCTACGAACTATAAAGTTGGCTCATGGATTGAAGTGCACAAATTTCGGCTCATTGGAAATGGTTCTACGTCCAGTTCCACTGGCCATGATTTGAACCACGGTCCATATACTGACTCATAAAACCAAATTTTCTTACTGTTGGAATTGGTTTGTCGCCTTAACCTTGTTCGTGTACATTCTCGGCAAAATAAATTGTTACCCTATAGCTTTATAGTCTGTGTATAAAAAATTACAACAAAAAAATGAAAATGAAACTACCTATGAGTCCAAAAACCAAAACTAACACAAATACATGAAAATTACTGCTAATAACTTGGGTAGCCTTCCAAGTAGCACCTGATTTATTGTCGCGGCTCGACTTAGACAACATGGTTACTCAGACTTTGCAAAGTGTCCATACTTCCACTTTCTTCACCTCATCAGTAATGTCAAAGTATCATTTGATTCTTCGACCATTCACCTTTAACCTCATTCCATTTTTATTCTCTAACTCAAAAGCCCCATGGTCGAAAATATGTGTGACTTTGAAGGTTCCCAACCATTTGGACTTGCATTTTCTAGGAGACAGCCTCAACCTTGGATTAAAGAGTAAAACGAAGTCCCTTGGTGCGAACTGGCGATGCTCAATATGATGATCATGATGCAGTTTCATCCCTTTCTTATACATGAATGGGGTCTCATATCCCCTCTAACGTAACTCATCAAGTTCGTTGAGTTAGCTCAGTCTTGAGTTAGCCGCATCACTCTAATATATATTTAGCTTTTTGAGTGCCCACATCGCCTTGTGCTGAAGCTCTATAGGTAAGTGACAAGCTTTTGCCAAAAATAAATTGGTAAGGATACATATCTATGGGAGTCTTGAATGAAGCCGATATGCCCATAGTGCATCATCTAGCCTTTGCGACCAATATATTTGGTTGCGTTCACAGTCTTAGATAAAATCTATTTAATCTCCCTATTAGATACCTCAACTTGCCCGCTCGTTTATGGATGGTAAGACATTACCATTCTTTGCTTTACCCCATACTTTTTAAAAAGAGCCTGGAACAACCTATTGCAAAATTAGGAACCTCCATTGCTGATGATCGCCCGAGGAGTGCCAAACTGAGAGAAGATATTTCTTTTGACGAAAGGCGTGACACTTTTACCTTCATTGTTAGGAAGCGCCACCACTTCAACTCATCTTGAGACATAGTCCACAGAAACCAAAATATACTTGTTCCCATAAGAACTGACAGACGGTCCATAAAAGTCAATACCCCAAACATCAAACAACTCAATCACCATGAAGGGGTTAAGTAGGAGCTCATGCTTTTGGGAAACACCACCTTCTCTCTAGAACTTGTCATAAGCTTTAGCATAAGGATGGGTATCATGGTGAATGGTTGTCCAATAGTAGCAACACTGCTTGATCTTATGCATTATCTGGATTCCATTATGATGCCCACATACCAATGATTAATGAAAAGCCTCCAAAATGCTCATCATCTCCACCTCAGGAAAACAACGAAGAATAATCCCATCTACACAAACACAAAGCAAATATGAAATATCCCAGTTTTCTTCACATCAAACATAAACTTTTTGTGCTACTGAGAAGTCAAGTAGGGTGGCACAATATCACTAACTAAATAGTTCTTATAATCAACAAACCTTGGTATCTAATCATGAGATACAACCAATACTCTCTCATTAGGGAACAAATGATCAATCTCCACCCCATCATTGAACTTTGCCACGGCCTCATTGTCAAGTCTGGATAGGTGGTCTGCAACTTGATTCTTTCCCCTTCCTGTTAAGCACCTCAAAATTAAACTCTTGCAGAAGAAGTACCTATCAAGCCAACCTTGGTTTTGCATCCTTCTTCGCCATCAAGTACCGTAATGCTGAATGGTTAGCATGTACAATGACTTTGGTTCCTAAAAGATATGATCTGAACTTCTCGAATGCAAAGGCCACTATAAGTAACTCCTACTCAGTGACAATGTAATTTTTCTATGTTGGATTAAGGGCTTTGCTGGCGTAACAAATGGGATGAAGTATCTTCACTCTTTGCTGTCCCAAAACCATACCAAGTGCGATCCCACTTGCACCAGACATAATCTCAAAGGGGTGAATCCAATCTGGAGCAACTATGATAGGCGCCGATACCAATCTCTGCTTTAATCCGTCAGATGCTTTTAGACATGTATCATCAAATACGAACTTAGCATCTTTCTCAAGTAGTTTGCACAAGGGATGTGGAATCTTTGAGAAGTTCTTTATGAACAATCTGTTAATTCTCGCATGCCCCAAGAAACTCCTTACACTTTTGATAGAGATAGGGTGAGAGAGCCTCTCAATGACCTCAACCTTAACTCTATCAACCTCTATACCTTTGATCTAGATCTTATATCCTAACACAATGCTTCCTTCACCATGAAGTGACACTTTTCCTAATTCAGAATAGATGACACTCTTTACATCTCTGAAGCATATCATGCAAATGCCTCAAGAAATCTTTGAATGAATCTCCAACCACGCTGAAATCATCCATAAACACCTTGATTGTGTCCTCCACCATATCTAAGAAGATAAACATCATGTATCTCTGAAACATACCTGGTGCATTACCCAATCCTAATGGCATCCTTTTGAATGCAAAGGTGTCATACATACATGTAAAGGTTGTCTTCTCCTAGCCCTCTGGAGCAATAAAAATCTCATTGTAGCCTGAATAACCATCAAGAATATAGTACTAGCCTTTACCCGCCAAGCAATATAACATCTGGTCCATAAATGACATAGGGAAGTGATCCTTCTCTATCGATGCATTGAGTTTGCGATAGTCCATGCAAACCCTCCAACCTGTCTCTGGTTTCATGGGAATCAACTCATTGCTAGCATTTAGAACCACAATGATACCTCCCTTCTTTGGAACACACTGGAATGCACTCACCCATTCACTGTCATAAATCGGATATATCACACCCGCATCCACCCACTTAATGATCTCTTTGCACACAACCTCTTGCGGTGGGTTGATAGATCTTTGGTTCTTAATTCTTGGCTTATAATCCTTGATAAGTTGAATCTTGTGAGTGAATGTGCTAGGTGGTATGCCAATGATATCTTCTATTGTCCATCCAATAACCTTTTTGATTCGTTTAAGGACCGAAACTAATGCTCCTACCTGTTCATAATTAAGATCTGCAGAAACAATAACATGCAGCATATTGTTAGTACCCAAAAACACATACCTCAATTAGGCTGGAAGGGCCTTCAACTCCAATATTGGTGACTCTTCAATGAATGGTCTAGTAGGTGGTCACTCACGATTCTTCAAGTCCTGCTCAAGCTTGAGTTGGTGCTTTTAAAAACCATGTGCTCCAAATGCCTTAATCGTCTCGTTGTAGTCTGGGATGCCGTCATTCTCAAAATTGATTAAAACAGCCTCAAGAGTTTTGACACCAAGCCTTTCCTTAATTGGTACCTCAGGTTGCACTTCATTAATGCTTTCAATAATAGAGAGAACTTTTAGATCATTGTGTCTCTTTATGGACTGGTAATTATTGAAGATGACCTCTTCGTCATCCAATATAAACTTGAGTAGAACCAACTCCATGTCCACTAGTGCTCGCCTAGTTGCTAAGAAAGGAATTCCCTAGATGACATGGATGTCTAAGTAAACTTCACAATTAAGTATCTTAAAGTCTGCAGGAAATATGAAATTCTCAACTCGAACTAGAACGTCATAGAATATCCCCACAGGCTTTGTCACAGTCCTGTCTGCCATCAACAACCACATTGTATTCGATGTAAGGGCTCCCAAGCCCAACTGCTTGAATACTGCAAGAGGCATTTGGTTGATACTGGCTCGTAAGTCGCATAACGACTTTGCGAAGTTGAAGACTCCAATGATGCAGGGTATGGTGAATGCTCCAAGATCCTTCTTTTTCTACACTAAGGACCTTATTGCAATAGCTCCATAATAGTGAACATTGGAAGCAAGCTCTTGACTCACCGTTCGCTTCTTAGTCGCTAGACCCTTTATGAACTTGGAATACCTGAGCATTTGATTTAATGCATCCACGAGTGGGAAATTGATGGACAACTGGTTTAACATGGAGATGATATTCTAAACTTCCCCTCCTCATCCTTCTTCTTGAGTCTTTGAGGGAAAGGTGGTGGAGGCCTAGGCATGGGCTTCAACTTCCTTGGTGTCGCCACTTCATTTCTTACCCTATTCTTGGCCTTGTCATCCCCAGTTTCAGCATCCTTTCTTTATACAACCTCCTCACGAACCTTATCATCAACAATCGACATTTATGGGTAAATTGTTTGCTTACCACCTCGTATAGTCACTGCCGTACACTGTTCATCATTCTTTAGATTTTGCATTCTGTTGCTTGGCAATATACCCTTCTGGTGCTGATTCAACTAAGTTGACATCTGACCAAGTTGCTGCTCCAACTATTTAATGGCCACAAAATGAGACTCATATTTTGATTAATACTTGACATGTCAGCTTTCATCCCCTTCAAAGTCTTATCTTGTGCATCTGCTTTCTTCCAAAACTTGTCAAAGTCTCCTCAATTCACGAGCTACCAGCCCCAAAATCACGATTGTGTGGTGGTACATATGGACTATTTCTATGCCCATCTTTGCAAGCCCAATAACCATATCAATCTTGTCCCCTATTCTTGTCGTAATATTGATATGCAGTCAAAATACAACACTTTTGATGCTTAAAACTTGGAATTTTGTGCGTTCTCTAAGCAATGTTAGTGGGTTTAATGCATTTTTATGTTTTTATTTTGCAGGCCTGCGTTGCCATGATTTTGGGAAAAAGTCTACAAAAGTGAAGTTTTTGAGGACATATGAGGCACTCTATAGGCCGTGGATGCTTCCACGAGCCGTAGAGGGGTTTCATGGGTGAGATCAAGTGAAGGGTGTAGTTTTAGAAGTTGCATCCACAAACTGTCAAACAAGCCGTAGAAGTTTGTATGATCGTGAATCGATTTCGTGCCTTGAGATTAAAGTTGGACGTGTTTGTGAAGAGTTATCAGATGAAACCTATACAGGCTGTAAGTCTGAATACGACCCGTAGAAAGGTCTTATGGATTGGACACCAGCTTTTGAAGAATGAAGAGTACGAAGCCCATGTACGGGTCGTGGATCTTTATACGGTCCATAACCTAGTCCGTAGAAGCTGTCGAATCTAGTTTTCCTATTTCGTTTTGGATTTATATTTGAATTATTATAAATAGGGTTTTAAGGTCTTTTAGATAGAGAAACTCACGAGAGAACTGAGCAACACTTTTGTAACTTCATATTTTGTCATTTTTACGTTGGAAAACATTACTTTGTGATTCTTGTGGAGAATTTCGGGATTTCTTGTTCTTATTTTCATCATTTTAAGAGTTCAATTATGCTATTGTATATCATGATTCTTTCATGTACAATGATTATGCATAGCTAAATCCACAACTAGGATCTTGGGAACCATGAAGAACTAACAAAGTAAAATTGGATAAGCTGTAATTCTTAGAAAGTGTTCATACACGTATTAATTAATTCCCTTCGTTTTGAATGATTTTTAATGGTTGCTACCATTAGAACCCGTCTAATTCTTAATGACTGCATCAAGGTGGTAATTAATAGGAAAAGAGATTGATTAACAGGATTCGATGTGATCCCTCAAGTCTAATCAATCGAATCGGATCAAGGGGATTGTGCTGGAGCAAAAAGTAAGGGTTAGTAATGTCACACTATAGGGATAGATCAAATCATGCAGTGAAATTTACCTCTCACTTGGATCAAAGTGGTTGGTAAACTTAACTTACCGTTCTGCATGCTACATACTAGAAAAGATTATGATTATCTAGTAATATTAAGTTAGGAATTCATGGGAAACACAAAACCCTAGTTACTTCTTCACTGATTTCACAACACTTGCTTTTAGTTTAGGTTTATTTAATGCAATTACAAAACCTCTTCTTTCGGGAGATAAGTAGGTTAATTCATTCGGCTTGCTCGTACTTATTCTAGATCTAGACCGTATTCCCTATGGGATTCAACCCTAACCATTTTAGGTTATATATCTTGACAATGACCGCTTAAACCTTCAAAAAAGAGGTGTTGCTTGGCGATATCAAGTATCCTCTTCAATTATTGTCAATGTATGCATTTTCCCTGTTAAAGTTCCGACCTTGGTTCCCTTGACCTTGGTGCCAGTAGTCCTAATTAGACCCTTAGGCGTTGGTCCAAAAACCCCACATCTGATCTGTTACAAAACAAGTATCCTTCTCATATCATGGCTCTTCATAAATAAGTGTTCTTGGTGGTTGATGATTGGCTACATCCACCCGCTCTTGGTTTTGCTTCATCTATAAACCGACATTTGTACTAATCCGAGCTAACTCTTGCAAAACTTTCTCATTGAGTTTGGCCTTCTATGGATTTGTACTCACCGCGAAAGAGTTCTTGGTCATTAATTTATCCCTTGTGCCCCATGCACGATTAGTCTTTGCTACCCTTTCCAGTCGTTAAGCCACATCTGTGAAAGTGTAATCCAAGAATGATCCTCCAGTAATGGTGTCAGCCACTGCTTTGAAATTATCATCTATTGCCAGATAAAAGATCTCCACTAATGGATCGTCAGTGATCTTGTCGTTTGGAACACTTCTCAAGAACTTGGTAAATTGCTCCCATGTAGTGCTTATGGAATCACCAGGAAATTGTTCAAAGTTATTGATCTGCTTCTTCAACTTCAGCTTCTTTTGCATGGAAAAAATACCTCTCCAAAAAGGCTTTCTGCATTTCTGCCTATGTAGTGATAGGAGTTAAAAGGCAACTCGGATAACCATACTGTCACTTCATCAGTAAGAGATAATGGGAAGAAATGAAGCCCAACAACATCCATGGACAGATTTTGATTCCCCATCATACTCTTACAAAGAAAGCTACATTGTGTAGATGGTTATGCAAATCCTTTGTCAGTAGACCCGAGAACAACTCTCTATGCTGCAATATCTGAAGTAACCTACTAGATATGACAAACTTTGTATCTTTCAGTAGGGGAGGTAACACGATTTCTCCTATGACATGCACTACCATAGGATCAAGTCTGAAAGGATTTCACCTATTTCCTGTTGTTTGTTGACCTTGTGACAATTGATTATCTGCCACTAGTGGTGGTGGTGGGTTTTGATTATTCAAGTTAAGTGCAGCGTCTGCAACATTGTTGGCATTGTCTTGAGCCGTTCTTTGAAATGTTATTTGAATATTTGGATCAAATGGAGTCAAGGGAGTGCCTCGACTACGAGTATTGGGCATAAACTGCACCCGTATGCTATAAGAAAAACAAAAACAACAAAAACGTAAAATAAAAAAATAAGGATTAACTCTCCAATCTAAAAGCCGTATTCTCTTGCAATGGTGCCAAAGTTTGATCACGCCCAAATTACACTTCACAATTGAGGTATAAGAGCCCGTTGTTCAAATAAAGAACCTAGCAATAGTTAGGGGTGATCCCACGAGGAATATGATCATACTTTGAGTAATTAAAGCAATTAAGATGAATTAATCGACTTACTTCACAAAAAGTGTGTTTTAATGTAAAATCAATAATTAAACCTAATGTAAGATCAAACAGTCAATGCAAGTGTTGTGAATTCAATGAGAGAAGTATCCAAGGTATTGTGTTCCCCATGAACCCCTAACATAGTATAACCTCATAATTATAACCTTTTCTAGTATGTAGTGTACAAAACTGGTAAGTTATGTTCACCTAATTCCTTGGCCCGACAACTAGGCAAATTTCACCACAAAACTTGGTCCGTCTGCGAGTGTCGCATTACTAACCTTTACCTTGTCACAGTACAACTATCTCTTGGTCCGTTCAAGTTGAATAGACGAGTATGCTTAGGTCGACTCCTATTATTTATCTCTTTTCCCATTCATTACCCCCTTAATCATGTACGTAAGAATAAGGTGAGTTCTAACATTTGCAACCATTAAAAAACAATCAAAACGAAGAGATAAATAATACATGCATGTACACTTTCCAAGGATTACAAATTATTTGGTTTCACTTTGTTAGTTCTTCATGGTTCCCACAACCCTTATTGTGGATTTGGCTACTCATGTTCATTGTAAATGAAAGAATCATGTTATGAACTCACATAATTAAACACTTACAATAAAGAATTGAAGAACATGAAATTCAAAATCTTCACGTAAATGACAATATTATAACTCAATGATAAAATCAAAGGGTGTCCATATGAATTCTCGAAGAACACGCTCAAACAACGCAATAGAAGGAAGTCTAGAGTTCTGTACATCTAAAAATACCTAAATACCTATTTATAATAAAAGAAATCCCAATTCTAAACTAATTAGAAAAACTAGAATCGAGACTTTTCATGAACATTGTTATGGGCATATAGGCAATCACAACCCATGGACTGACTTCATAAGTTGCCTCTTCAAAATCTGCCTTCAATGTACGAACTACTTTCTACGGACCGTCAAATTGACTTACGACCCATAACAACCTTCGTCCTATTAACTTTTAACAACCATGCATATTTTTAGGGCCTTAAATCACGAACTAACATATGACCCGTCAAATGAATCACGACCTGTCCTGTCCTGGTAATACGTAGTTTCAACTTCTAAACAGTGGCCCTTCACTAGATTAGACTTCTGAAATCCATCTACGGCTTGTGGACTGAACCACAAACCGTAGAAGGTCCCATAAAACCTCAAAAAGCTGCAAAACTTGCCAAAATCAACACAAAAACTTCCCCAACTCCTATAATCCTACAAAATCAACATAAAAACACATCAATGCCACTAGTATTTCTTTAAGAACACACAAAAGTTTATGTTTAAAGCATCAAAAGTTCCATATTTTGGCAGCACATCAGTAATGTCTTTTGGTCTCACTGATGCACTGGCTATATTCATGGACCTTATACATAGAGTGTTCAAGCCTACCTCGACATGGTTGTATTGTTGTTCATCAAGATATCCTAATATACTCCCAAAGTAAGAAAGAACACATGTATCACTTGAGAGTAGTACTACAATCTTTGAGGGAGCAAAGTCTTTGTGCAAAATTTGACATGTGTGATTTTTGGATAACTGAGGTTGCCTTCATTGGGCATGTGGTGTCAAGGGATAGCATCAATGTTAATCCTAAGAAGGCAAAAATTGTGAGAAATGGGCCAAGGTCATTGACTCCTATGGACATTAGGAGTTTCTTGCGCCTAGCCGGGTACTATAGGAGATTTATGGAAGGTTTCTCCTCCATTACTTCCCCATTGACCAAGTTGACTCAAAAGAAAGCAAAGTTTGTATGGACAGACGAGTGTGAGAAGAATTTCTAAACCTTGAAGGATCGGTTAACTTTGGCTCTAATCTTAACCTTGCCGGAAGGAAATAATGGTTTGTAGTCTATTGTGATGCTTCAAGGATCAGGTTGGGGTGTGTATTGATTCAACATGGTAAAGTGATTGCCTATGCCTCAAGGTAATTGAAGGTACATGAGAAGAACTACCTAAATCATGATCTTGAACTTGCGACCGTGGTATTTTCTTTGAAAATTTAGCATCACTACTTGTACAGGGTTCATGTGGATATCTTCCCTGATCATAAGATCCTTCAACAATTGTTCACCCAAAAAGATATCAAATTAAAGCAATGAAGGTAGTTAGAGATTCTCAAGGACTATGATATGAATGTGAAGTACCACTCAGGCAAAGCCAATGTGGTACTTGATGCTCTTAGTAGAGTTTCCGTGTATAGTGTGTCTTACATAGAAGATTATGGGAAAAGGGAGTTAGCCAAAGAAGTCGATAGGTTAGCTTGATTGGGAATAAAGTTGAATGAATCCAGAAGTGGTGGTTCGATTGTAATGAACCTCTGAGTCATTTTAATGATTTTTTAGTTATTAGGTTGATTTGAGCACGTGTACAGTGTCCTCAGGCCATTGGTGATTTCTTGGGACATTTGGGATGATTAATGGTTGGGTTACTTGGGAGTTATAGGAATTTTTTAGTTAACAAGGAAGTTGTACTTGTAAAATGAGTTTTCAAGTAAAGTCTTAGTAAACATCCTTAGAGAAGAATACTAAGGATTCCACTAACTCCGGAACGGTCGAATTAGGCTAAGAGCATGTCTGGTGCAATTATATAATGGATTGCAAATTTGATCGCTGGAACTGATTAATAGTTGACCCAGTCAATGTGCTAGGGAATCGTGCCCTAATTTAGAATTTTGATAGCACAATTAGCTCCTGAATTTTAGTTTTTGTCTAGGAGGACCCTTCGTTTGATATGGAGGACTTCTAGATGTGATTTGATCTATAGAGTCTTTTCGTTGGAAGTTTCATATGAGAAAGTGGGACTCACATTAGATTGTAGGAAGCTCCATTGAAATTTCAACCTCACCGTTTGATGCATAACATCAAAATTCATATGTCACATAGTTCATTCGCCAAAATTGAGCTCCGAATGAGCCCGAAATAACGAATATGGGTTGGAAGGTTGTTAAAAAGAGAAAGGTAATGTGGAATTTCTGAGGCTACCCCATGGCGTGATCAGATGCTGCTACGTGGCAAGGCATGTCATCCATGCATGTGTATATATATAAGTGAGTTTTTAGGAAAGTATACACATATTTTCCTCTCAACTTTATCAGGCAATAACTTTTGCATTTTTTATCCGATTTTAGCGATTCAACTGGCTAACTTGTACAAATATTCATGAGGAACGTTGTGGTGGTGTGTGAATTTGGTTTCAGCACATATTTTGAGGTAAATTTTCTATTTTAGCTAGTTTCTTTTATGGAAATGTGTGAAAACTTTACATTTCATTTCTCACCCGATTCTTGACGAAATTAAGAAACATTTGAGTCTAAGTTGTTCTAAGTTTCGAGAGGAATACTATGGTATGCTTGGATTTCGTTAAACTTAGTTGGTTTCTGTAAAATCCGATCATTAAAATTTTGAAAGAAATGTTTTCCAGATAAAGTTTTTATTTATGTTTTAGGGCTTTTCTCGGTTTTCTGAGGTCCATTTTGGGCTAAAATTCCGGCTATAGAATCGAGGTGTTGTAGGATACATTTTATGAGGATTGGTTTGGAATTTAGGGCATGGGGCCAATTTCTCCTGTTTTAGGCAAATTGACATCATTTCACTCATTTTTCATAATGTGACAACTAATGTGACCGTATTGACCTTGTGAATTATATTTTAACAGCTAAGCAACATTTAGAAGCCATTCAGAGGGGTAAAGCTCGGGAAGATCGACTCAGGATTCAAAAAATCATCTTCTAGGTAGGCTAGTCTTTCTTAAAACCTTAGACTTGGTTTAAATGCATGTGTATTTGAGCCGAAATGTGTAGAAATGAATTGTTTATAGGCTAATTTTTGAATATGTATTGTATATGGTTGGGTTTGCTCTGTGTGTCTATGAATATGATGATATGGGATGGTGGCTATTGTATGGAGGGTTGTGTTAGTCGTAGGTGCTATATTTGTTGAGTTTTAGCACTATTAGACTACAAGATGGCCTGAAATGGCTGGTTAGGTTGCAAACATGATATAGGTATGTATAGTGAGCTTGACTCTTACTTATATGGGTGTGTAGCCTGAGGCTACTGATATATACTAGCTTATGAGGTTGACAAGTGATTACATGCTTCCTTGTGCACTGGTTCTAGTATCTATATCTGACTGTAGGGATTCTAGTTGGTTTGGATTCATATGATGCAGTTGTGGCTGTCTAAATCTGACTGAGTACCTGTGGCTGCCTAGATTGTGATAGAACTTTCTAATTAAACATGATTCTTTATTATCCTATGGATTATATGATCCTATGTACTGCTATTATACATTATGTACTTGTACTATTGGATAATGACTGGAGAAAGACACCATATTCTGGGAAAGGTTATAGTTGTACTCCTAATGGAGCCTTGTGACATGTGATACGAGATGTGCCACCACCAACCCACTAGCAGGTTATAGATAGGAGTGTGACCCTATTAGTGAGGTGTAGGTTATATCCAAGGGTCCTCCTAAGTTATATGTGATGAAACACTAGCTAGGTTGGTTATTCTTAGGGGCTGGCAGCCATTTTAGAGAAATACACTTTATTAGTGGGTCGACTCATGGTTGCCTTAGGCGATATCCTTTATAGCAGCTGGGCAATGATATGGTTCTGGCTAGATGAAATTCTTCTAATTGTCTAGCCTTTTTGGGCCTAACTTAGGTTACACCGACTCTGCCTATGGGTTGCTTTACACGGGGAAAGGGCCTAGTAAGGGTCGATTATGGGATAAAGCCATGGGATAGGCATGTGTTCTGGCTTTGCTAGTATCTTTATGAGTGCGTAGCCTGATGCTATTGAGATAGATTGGCTGTGAGACTATTTTTTTCAATTATATGTTGTACTATGGTCTGGTTCTTGTACATATATGACTCAACCGAGTTAGGTTGTGTGAGATACCTATGCTATGATTGTTATTGCCTATGTTTACTCCAGGCACTTATGGCTAATGAGGTTATGGTGTACTTGGCCTTAGTTTGGCATGACTCTATCTTAATTTGTGACATACATACATACATACACACACACACACCCCCCCGATGAGTACGGATAGTTGTTGTGCACTTGTTCTTTCCATCATATGTTGGGTTAGTTGTTATATCCGAGAGTTGTGGTTGTGTGGCTTGGATTTTATGGGATACATATGTTTTTAGTGTCGTCGCCTATGTTCACGTTGGGCATGATATGACTTTGGAGATCTAGATCCAGATAGACTTGTTGAGTGTGTGACGATTTTTATGCTTAAGTATTGCATAACTCTCCGTACGCTCTGAGACCCAGTGGCCACGTCTGAGTGTTCAAGTCCCTGAGTTACACGCCCCGTGATTTGAGTTCTATTGGCCATGTTTTGAGAGTTTTGAGTCCTAGATACCGATTCCTAGGTCTGAGCACCTGTTGATGTTCTGGGTCGCGAACTGGGTCGCGGACATCTCTGGCTATATTTTAGGTCTGAGACCCTACTACTTGTTCAAAAAGATTTAACACACTGATTGGTTCGGGTCTAAGACTCGTTTGACTTTGTTTGGGGGATTTTTTCTCCCACAGAGGATGCGTCCCATTGTTATGTATGTTGTTAGACCATTTTTCCTTGGCTCACTTCCTCGACCTGAGGCTAGGTCGGGAGGACTAGGGGCGTGGCCTAGTGTTATACTACTTCCTGGATGGGTCGAGCAGTCGGTGGTTATATAGTACTTTGGGTCGAGCAGTCGGTGGTTATATAGTACTTTGGGTGGAGGACCTAGCTGATTACCCGTGGCTCCACACACCTATTCACACCTTGATTGTGCATGGGTGTACCCTCTAGGCTTATGGGGGCTTTCAGGCTTAGAAATTAACGCCTTACACCCATGTACAACCGACCAATTATCAAGTGATATTGGGAGTTGGGTTCTATTGTGACTCCGTTGATCAGATTGTGTGTGAGTGTACCTTCTGGTCTTATGAGGGCCTAGTTGGCGTACAAACATATATATTAGAGCTTTGCACTCGCATACCAGACTACGTCTCAGTTGGAGACAGTTGTGGTATAGGCCTATTCAGTCTTTGTCAGTCGGTATCGATGTTTGTTACTAGGGTTGGTTTAGTTTATCGTTGTTCATTACTTGGGTTGGTTTAGTTATCCTTTTTCATAGCATTGGTTGTTTCCGTTGTGGTTTTAGGGTTTTCGGACATGTTGCTTCCTTAACCAGAGTGTCAATTGGCTAGACCTACTATAGTTTTTTTATATTTGAGTCTTCTAGATTTTCTATAATTCACTCAGTCGACTGATAATGCTTACTGGGTGCCTTTTTCTGGTTCTGAGCCCCTATATTTCTGCATCTTCCCATGGTGCAGGTCTAGGTACTGGTCGTGATTATTGAGTTGGGGGTTCGTGAGCGATCAGGAGACACTTGGGGCACACTGGCTGGACTAGATACATTGTAGTCTCTTTCCTTTGGATAGTCGTCTTTAGTATCCAAACATTGTCCTTGAATCTATTGTCATGGTAGGAGTATTCCTGGCTATATGTTTATATATGTGTATATATATATATATGAGTGTGTGCTTGCGTCTATTGTAGCTTTGTATAGTTGACTTCTAGGTTCTAGGTAGGTTGTGGTTATTTATATCGCTTTATCGAATATGATTGTGACTAGAAAGCTAGTATAACTACCCTAGGGTTGGGTAATTGGCTTGCCTTTAGGTGCGATCTAACAGACGTCATCATGACAGGGACCGAGTCGTGACTAGGTGGTATCAGAGCTTGAAGTTCACTAGTCTTATCTGTATAGAACTACAGTCTAGTGGATAGGTGGGGAGACGTTCGTGACTTATCTCCAGGAGGCTACGACATATTTAGGAAACTCTTTGTGTTATTGATTCTGGTCGTGTGATATTGTCAATAGTCCATCAATTTCCTAATATCTGATTTGATCCATCCTTTTCACGTGGATGTTGCGTAAAGGTCAGACTCCAGGCAGGGGTAGAGCTGTGTCGTAAGTCCCAGATAGGGAGAATCCCCCAAGGCCCGTTGAGCTAAGACTAGGTGCCCTTGAGCTTTGACAGCCAGATAGAGAAATTATTGGCATTGAGATTGTGGGAGCCTTAGAGACAGGCTTCGCGATCAGTTACTTGAATGCTAGTGACTATGTATTATAGTATGGGAGATGTTATTGAGGCTAGGACTTTGTGATACTTATATCTTTACAATAGCTATTGTTTTAATGTTATGTGGCCTGTGAGTGCCCCTGATAAAGGTATTATAGGCAGGGAGAGGTTGTGACTGAGGTAATGCTATGCATTTGTTCTCTCTGTATATTCGTATTCAATTATTTAACTATCGGTTTGACTTGTTAAATCTCCTGATACTGATGAGTATACCATACCGGGTGAGATTCTGAGTAATTGTCAATTATGTTATGATTATACCCTGTTGGAGGCTAAATATAAGCCAAAACTTTGTGGTGTATACATATTATCAGTTTAGAACTCAACTGTTGGTGTGGGTAGTTTGATATTGGTGTGCAAAGTATTTGAGAGGTCGGCTATTGATTATACCCTTGGCTACAACTTGCGCCTCTATGATTATGATTCTGTGCTAGTGATTCCGTCGATAGGCCATTCTTCTGATTCTTTCGTGACTGGATTGTGATTTTGAGTATGAAATAATTATTGTGCTGGAAGGTCTAGTTGGATTGTCTATTGTTGGATAGGATATTGTTACATTATTAGCTGAGCTGCCAGCAACTCCGCCCTGGGTACTTGTTAAAATTATTAGCTGGTTGGTGGTGTTGTATGAATTCCTGCCTATGCTTACCAGTGGGAATGTTGATCATTGTGCCGGGTAATTGGGTTATGGTTCTACATTGTTATATGTATTGCTTATCTCGTGTCTTATGTATGTATGGGTTCAAGACTTTTCTATCCTAGGCGCATTGGCGTAATGGAGGATTCCTTTTTAGTACTGGGAAATCAGGTGTGGCAATTCTCCAGGATTGTGATAGTCAAATACGGTGGCATTCTCAAATTAGCTGAGTTGATATTATCTTGGGTATGGATTGATTCACTCCTTATAATGTGTGGTAGATGATTAAGCCAGATTGCCACCTTGCCTGTACTTGACACGTCTCTAGTAGCGCAGTAGAGGCTCATTGTCGGGGCTGAGGTGCGTATTATTCCATATATGCTGGTTTAGAGATTGCACTGCTCAAATGTTTAGTCTATTCGTTCATTATTGGGACATGACAACTGAGGCCCTATTAGGGGACACAATTCCCATAGTTGTGAGTTCTTAGTTATGTTCCTGCTAATTGCCTAGTTATTGCTAGAGAGAGGGGTGTGATTGTGCTATAAGAGAGGTTAGGTTTCCATTGATTAAGGTTTTGGGTAGAGGATATTTTGGAGGTTGTACCCAGATCTGTTGTGGCCATTGTGAGTAGCTCATTGTGCGTGTTGGGCTAACCACTTGGATTCGATGAATTATAGGCACTGGGTGCGACTGTTGTGGTACTTGCTTGGGGTTGATTTGTTAAATGCTACAAAACGGTGATCGAATAATAATAATTGCTGAGAACCATGAATAGGACGTACATATGTGTGGCTAGGAATGAACAAGCTACACCTCCTTTTTAAACTAAAGTGGTTGTTGTCAAGATATATAACCTAACCAAGGTGAGAGTCGAATTCCGTAGGGAATATGGTAGACTTAGAAGAATTCAATCACAATTCGGATTGATTAACTAACTTATTTCCCCTGGGGGAGGGAGGGTTATAATAACTATTAAAATTAATTCTATGCTAAAACAAAGGTTAAACCAGTATGAAGATTCCCGAACTCAGTATCACCAGATAATCGAATTATTTTCCAGTGTGTAACATGCAGAACGGTAAGTTAAGTTCACCAAAGCCTTTGGCCCAGGCGAGAGGTGAATTCACTACGTGATTTGGTCCATCCCCGCAGAGTCACATTACTAACTTTTACCTATTGTCCTAGTTAACTTCCCCTAGGCCCAGTTCGGTTGATTAGACGAGAAATATCAACCGAATCCTGTTAATTATTTGCTTTTCCTATTCATTACTACCTTATTCAAAACAGTAACACTAGGCATGTTCTAATGTTGGCCACCACTAGAAAACATTCAATACAAAGAGAATTAAATAATACATGCATGGACTCTTTTGAAGAATTACGAATAATATGATTTTACCTTGTTAGTTCTTCATGGTTCCCACAACCCTATTTGTGGATTTAGCTACTCATGATCACTGTAAATACAAGACTTATGAATTTGAATAACATAATTGAGCACTTACACAAGAGAATTAAGCACAAGAAATCCAACTCTTCAATGAGAATCATAAGATTAAAAGATGAAATAATGTTTTACAAGTGTTTCTCAAACTCTCTAATGTTTCTCTCTTATTCCCTCTTTGTTCTCTACTGACTCCTTATGAAAAATAACAAAAAAAACCTATTTATAGTGTTTAAAATACAAAATCAAAATGAATTAGGACAACTGGCTTGGCAGGCTCTACGAGGTATTCTACGAGCCGTATAGCAGTTTATGGCTTATGATTGGGCTTGCATGAGTCGTTGGTTCCATTCTGGACTTGTCTTCTACGACACTCCTCGACGACCCGTAGGGGGTTTCATCTGGTTAAATTCCTGCAAGTCCCTACCATTTGACACTCAGGGTACGATACCAAGTCTACGACTTGTAAAGTATTCTACGGCTCGTCTGCATGTTCATAGACTCAACTTCTGAAATGCACCCCTCATTGGATTTGCACACGAAACCTCTTTTAACGCTTGTGGAATACTCTGCAGCCCTTTAAAGGTCTCGTGGATCATCACTTTCAGCAACTTCTGCACACTTTGCGCAAAAATAGTGCCAACCCTGAAATCCTGCAATATAAACATAAAAACAGATCAAACCCATTAACATCGCATTGAGACCACACGAAATTCAAAGTTTCAAACCTCAAAAGTGTTGTATTTTACAGCACATCAACACCCTCAACTTAAAATCGTTGCGTATCCTCAAGCGACAGGCTCAATCTACATAAGCAGTACAGTAACATACAGACCTCAATCTAATGGCATACATCACATCCAACTTAAGCATATATACCCACACCACTTTCAAAACACAATTAGATAGATATCCAACAAACCAACACATATCAATGCATGTGACCATACAACTATGAAAAGCAAAGTGGTTATCAACAAGCCACAATCACTGAGTCTAATGTTAACAATGCAAGGCAAGTATCCTCACAGAAAGGAGTCCCATATCACACTCACAATGATGTTTTAATATATAATCTTGGTACTATGCAAAATCGCTCACTCTTACAAAGGACATTCATATATCATGCCCAATACCATATGCTTGCCCCTATACTCATGACTTAGACCTTTGAACAGTTGCACTAGGATCGCTTTAGGTCTTTATTGGCTTGTAACGTAGGCTCAGGGGGCTTTGGTATGATGTTTTCGGAACATAGTGACTAAAGGCCCTCCTTGACACTGCATTTTTCTACACTTTTTCCCTAAGAACACTGTTACGTTTCATTCCATTCTCCCTCTCTCCCATTTCAAGCTTTTCTGGGTGCTTTATTACCATTTTTAGCTTTTTGCCTTGTATTCTCACTTCATTTTTCTTTTTAATTCATAGCTAAGGTATCACTCATTTTCCTTGCACCCAGTACATATTGTTTTCTCCTTTTCCATGTATCACTAACTTTCCCCCCTCATTCAATGTTTTACCCTTACACCAGCTACCCTCAACTTAGGATTTTGGCCTGAGTTGAGATACAAATTATCCAACCTCGGAACAAGGGCCACTTTTGGTAGCCACTCTCAACTTAGGCTTTTCGCCTAAGTCAAGGTGCATGATGTGCAAGGAAGGACAAAGGCTAATTTTAGGATTTTACGTCTAATAAGGCTAGGTCACTTAGGTTTTTATAAAGAAAAGGTATATGTCAGGCTCAAACATTAGGACCAAAGGATATTTCACACATTTGGTTAGTTATTTAGGAAAAGTGGACTACTATGAACAACGACCTAAGATCCTTTCTTGACCAACTAACCAAAAGTCTAAATCAGAGTAATAGAGAAAATTCTGAATTGAAAACACAATACATGAATTTAGCAAATTCAGCTCACACTCATATGACACTGATTACACTATTAACATAGACTCTCAAATCATGCTTTTTATCTTAATTTTATACTCACTTATCAGAACAGGCACTATCAACACAATTAAACATGCATAAATGCTATCTAGACTAACTAATCAAATATTTGGTGGGTATTTTTTTTTTACCAAAAAGCACAAAAACACATATATGCCATAGATATCAGTACTATATGTTACCAATACTACCTAAACATCCTAAACATGCCAGTTCAACAGAAATTAAATATCCATGGGGAAAATGATCATAGACAAGAAAACCCATAAGATTCAAAACTTGGGGTGGTTATAGGCTAACGCTACTTAGACTTCACTGAGGGCTATAACTACCCACACCCCATCGAAAAAGAGGTGCTTTGAAATCAATGCACAAAAAATGCAAATAAAGTACCGGGGTCAAAAAAGCATACTTGGGTGCTTAAACGCTAGTGTGTGGCTGAGTCTGGCCACCCTCAACCTGCGTAGCAGCATCCTCAGTTATAGAACCTTGACCGAGGGGCCAGCACCCCTTACCCTCTCGAGCTCAGGAGCCTATCATATCTCCTCCTCCTACCTCGACTACCTCAATATAAGCTCTAGCTCCTCTTGCTCTCTCAGCCCTGCACTGTATCTGAATCATCATCAGTGTCGAGGCTCTTCTCATGGGAAGGCTGTGATGGCTCCTCAAGAGCAAATAGATCCACCACTGGCACTGGTGGTACAATCTCTGGTGATGTCAGCGGTGCCGCCAAAGCCTCTACCATGTCGGCTCAGAGCTGGTGGATCTCCGTCTGTAGGTCCATCAAATTTGTTGGCCATGGTGTACTCAGGCTATGCTAGACCCTCAACTCTAAAGCGTCAATAGGGACATCCACGGCTGAAAGTTGGTCCTGAATAGTAGCAATCGTGTGCCTGCATTCGTCCATCGGACTTTGTAACCCCTTGGAAGACCCAGGGCCTAATCTGTTGAAGTAGTTGAGTAAACTGAAACTCAGTATGGGCCAGTCTCTGCGCCATGGCCTAAATGGATATCGCGGACACGTAAACCATGCCAGCAGGTACTGTTTGTGTAGGAATGGCCTATGGTGCAGGAGTAGTAGTAGTTGGCCCTCTCTCCACATCTGTCTCAGTCTGTGAGGGCCTCTCCTCTGTAGTAGCAGCAGTGGTAGTGGTGGGTGGAACCTCAGAAGGTGGATCTAGGGTAAACATCATTGGCATAAAAGTTGGTTGGTGCGATGCTCGCCGCAGTGCTACTGGGTTCTTCTCAGCCTTAACCAGGCTGGAATCTGAAGTACGCTAGACCTCAATCAGTGAGTCCAGCTGTTGTAGACTCTCCACCTCGACACTAGACAGAGTCTGTAGATCAAGCATGGGAAGGGGATAGAGGTAGACGTCTTCAAGGCTGCCTCATGGATCTGCTCTATGATGAGGCTAGCCCAATCTATCTCACGACCAGCTAAGAAGTTGTCAACTAGAACTACACGCTCTGGTGTCAATGTGTTGTCTACAAGCGTCGTCCAGATTTGTGACCTCACAAAAACCCACCAAAATTTGGCAGGAAAACTAAGAGAAACCTTCACAATAGGCTCCATATGAGTGGTTACCCATGTAGGCTCCGAGCCCTGCTCAGCAATAAAACCTGCAACCTATCTCATCAAGTTGGCTCTACAGCTCTGGCCTCTAATCAGACCTAAGTCCCAGGTCTGCTCCACTTTGTGGTCATACTTTGTTCTTGATCTAAGGGGCTGGGAACTCGGGCCTGAACAACATGCGGCACATGGTGATCTCTGAGATGCCCACATGCCGGCCCCTCACTCTAGTATGCGCTAATCTGGGCTGAGCTAGGGACTTCTTCCCCTTGGGAAGAGTGTTGAGAACTGTTGTTGCATATGACGCGTAGAACTCCCATACAATGGTCGGGGAGTACCTCCCTGGTAGTTTGGTGAGGCACTAGAGCCCAAATCTGTTGATGATGTCCTGGAGACCAAGGACACTTTCTAATCCGGAGGACATGATCCGGGGCTCCTCATAAATAGAGCAGGATGGTTTGCCCCGCTCATTACTCTGTACGCCCTCTATATAGATGTCTCGCATGACCGCAACACACCATCGACTTGTGAGAGAATCTGAAGGTGATGGTGCTGTCTGCAGTGATGCAGCAGAGGACTCTGACTTATCGCCAGATTCTAACTCTGAGTCTGACTCCTCTAAGGACAGAGTTATCTGAATGAAGCTATTATTGTTCTTTCTCCCTCGTCAAACTGGGGAATACGAACAACAATAGCCTAGGTCTGGGTTTGCCCAAGTCTAGTGGCAGCCCGTATCTGCGATCTATCAACATCTAGGTCAGGTCGGACGCTGAGCTCCTCGAGTGATCCACTCCCCCAAGGTCTCATCTCGGAGCCTCTTCTGCATGGCTCGAATGTCCTCACGTCTCGGCTTTGGGGCCATAGTACCTGAAACATACACATTTACACAACATGGCTAACCCCACAAGTCAAGAAACCAAATGCAAAAATATATCAGACTTGGTTACAGAGAAGTCTATGAAAGCACCTCTACGGGCCGTAGTGAAAACTACAAGCCGTAGAAGGCTCTTGTAGACACAGTGTCCACACTATTGTTTATTAGAAAGGCATCTATGAGACAGGGTACGACTCGTTGAAGAATCTATGAGTGATAATTGAGTCATAGATGATCCTAGTGTCCAAACGTTTGCAGATAGGGATCCACGAGGCCTTTCTGCGAGCCGTAAAATAATCTACAACTTGTAGAAGGTCTCATCTGATGGGTTCTCAGGAACTTCAGGTTTCTGAAATTTCATAGGAGGGGCAATTACGACTCATGGAAAGTTCCACGGGCCGTAAAAGACCTTCGTAGATCAGAAAACTCAGTCACCTGAGTTTCTAAGTCCATTAATACGGACCCCATAGAACGTTTTCAACATACTTTATCAGCATCGAAGCAATACGCACACATCCCCACATAATTCATATCAAAAGACCCAAAACCCCGCATGCAAGTTCCCACATATACCCCTTCAAAAATCATTTAACATGCTTTCCCAAACCTGCCGACCCTATTTTGAATGAATTATCATTAAAATCACAAGATTTCAATGCACGATATCAATTTAATTCAAACGATGTGTGATCACATAATTTTAAAAGACATCATTCAAAACACAAGGATAAGGCAAACACACAAATTTCAGGCCTAAACACATGTTCACATATTGGCAACCATATGTTTAAACTTTCAAACACAACAATTGCATACATGGGTTTACGTCTCAATTAACCATACCCGTCAATTTAGGTTCAACCTAATCACACAAAAATTGGTTAATAAAAGGTTTTTTAAAGACCAAACACTTAACAAATTGAGTGACCGAATCGGAGAAATGGAAGGATGAAGTGGGATTGTGAAACCCTAGGACCACCAAAAAAAGTGGCTGGAAAATGGTGGGGGTGATCCTCGTCGGTGGTCGAAATAAATAGGGTAGGGATTTGGCCGCATTTTATTCGTGAATTAGGGCCAAAACAGGGTCAAGATATTTTGACCCCATTATTTATTTGTTGACTGAGTTGGTCAAACTAGTGGGCCCAGGCTCTACAAAATCCCAATTATGGGTTGTAAAGTGTTTTACGACTCATAAATCATGGTTTTGTAGATGGTCCAAACCCTAGTTTTGAGGACTAGGTTTCACAGACTAGCCTACGAGTCGTAGAGTTTGTCGTACAAACCTTAAGATTTAGCCAAAATATCCAAAAACATACCTGGGGTCTAGGAGCTGCATTCACGACCTGTAGTTTTATCTATGGATGGTAAAGTTGGCTCGTGGACTAGAGTGCATAACCTTTTTCTCACTAGAAATGTCTATGAGACAGTGTAAGGGTCATAAAATGATATATGACCCGTAAAACTAGTTGTAGAGGCACTTCCTGATGCCTTTACAGCCAAGGATGGCTGACTTAGTCATGCACCTGCACATACTTCATAGAACACACTATTACCATATATGTAACCAACCTAAAACCTAAATTTGAAAAATTAAACTACTTACAAATCCAAAAGCTAAAAACAAAGCAAAACTGCAAATATTAAATCAAAAATCTTGGGTTACCTCCGAAGTAGCATCTGATTTATTTTCACGGCATGACTTAGACAACTTGGTTACTCAGACTGTTAACACCCAATTTTGACCGACCCATAATGTAATTTACGTCGTCATTTGAATAAATGGGTATTTTTAAAACTTTGAGTTTATTTTCAAAATATTCTGCATTTTATTTGTGTGTGCATTATAATTACTAAATTTTTTATCCCTATTTGTTTAATTCGTAGCCTTTTGAAGAAAATTTATTTCAATTTTAACCAAATCCTTGAAATTCATTTCAATTTTAGTCAATTTCCTTGAAAATAATTTCAATTGTAGTTAGTTTTTTACAATTCGTTTCATTCATAGCGTCAAGTGAGTCAATTTATGGCCCAATTTTAAATTTTTACAATTTTAGGCTAATAATTAAACCCGGATTACCCATTTTCTGATCCGGATCCGACCCAAACCCACTTCCGTTATTAATTTCAATACCCCAAAACCATACAAAATTTTTTTCTTTTTTCTCCCTTCCACATCAAAGGAGGCAGCCATGGCTGCCACCTCCTCCCGTCACCACCCTTGTTTCCACCATCTCCCTTACTGCTGTGCGCCACCGGCGCCGGTAGTCCCTCTTCGCCGCCGCCGCCAAACACGCACAGTGGCGCCGCCCCTCACCGCAACCCCCATCTCTCCACCCACGCCGGCAGCCACAACCCCTTGCCGGCTGAAGCTAGTGCAGCAGTCGCCGGTGCGACGCGCTGCCACTGTCCCCCTCTCCCTCTCTTCAGCGACAGAAAACACCACAAAGGCGACCCCCTCGCTGCCGCAGCAGCCACCAACCCACAGCCCCAGGCGCATACCCCGCTCTCCATCTTCTACCTCTTCTCTCCGGCGAGATTGACCGGCAACACAACATTGTTGCTCCCACCGAATTCATGTGGAGATCCATGGCAGCAGTCCAAGCATGGAATAATATAAATGGGATGCATAAGGATTGATTTGATTCTCGATTTGAAGACGTCCCGGTACTATCTCCTTGAATCGGTTTATTTTTAGTACTTCAGCTCTTTTTATTTTATTTTTTGAAGATTGGTAAATACACATAAAATTGCTTCTATGGATTTTGGTTTACTTGAAATTTTATCGTGAATTCTACATTTTTTGAACTAGCTGAATACATTTCTCAGTATAACTCCTTAGAATTCGTTGGTTTCTTCTTGTCAGTTTTTCCAATTTGGCATTCATATGTTTAGTAATCCTTGTCCCATTTCAAAATTGAATCACTAAGTTTGTTTTGATTGGAGATACATATTAGTGGGTTGCTATTCTCTAGTAGTTGGTTGAATCAACATACTTGAATATCCTTTCTTTTTTGAATGTTTGATTTAGTCATCAATGGTGTGATCATGGTTTGTCTATTTGAATACATGCCCTCATCACTATTTCAGGAACAGGAGAGATATAGCCGACAACCCTCAGTCTTTCATACAATTGATCTATGGGTTCAGCCAAAGGAGTATACTGCTTGGGTAGACATTTCTCCATATTGGCTCACGATCTAGCAGATTGAAAGGATCGTTGACGCCTTGACGGTTTTCCATTACTCTTTCATTCATTACCTGCAGGTGGAGGGACTTGATATATGGGTGCAGGTTGCTGGAGTAGGGGTGGAGCCACTTGACGAATCACAACATTCACTTCTTTCTCGACTTTGTTCTCATTGGTCCCACCAAGTTGCGAAGTCTTGCTACTAGCTTGCAATGCCTCTAAATCTACTATGGTACCATTTTTTATGCCTACTTCGATCTTCTCATCCAACTTGATAATATCAGAAAATTTATGATCTTCGATGAGCATCATTCTCTCATAGTATTGCGGCTTTTGGGCGCGAATAAAGAATTCTTTCATTTGAGATTCCTCCGTCGGAGGTCGAACCCTAGCAGCTTCAGACCTCCATCTTATTGCAAATTCTCGAAATGATTTTGTAGGTTCTCCTTTTAAATTTTGAAGGTAAAACCAATCAGGAGCATTCTCAATATTAAATTCGAACCTCTTCATGAACTCAGAGGCCATATCAGTCCATCTTGATCATTTCTTCGAATTTTGTGCAATATACCATGATAAGGCCTCTCCAGTGAGACTTCTCCCAAATAATTTCATTCGAAGTCGTTCATTTTTTCCAACTCCAATTAACTTATCACAGTATACTCTCAAATGTGCCTTTGGATCTCCAGTCCCATTGAACATCTCAAATTTAGGAGGTTTATATCCTTCAGGCAACTCGATATCGGGATGCATGCACAAGTTTTCAAAACTTAACTCTTCTGTCTCCTTATCTCCTTCAACATGTTGCACTCGACTGCTCAACTCCTCCAATTGCTTTGCCATTATTTGTAACAATATGTCATTTTGATGGGGTTCGACAGAAGTAAAGTTGTGTTTTTCTGAAATAGTAGTGATAGACGTTGGTGCTATATTTTGAGCATGAGAAGTAACTTCGGAATGTGAGGCATTTGGTGGGGCTAAGTAGGTGATGTGTGGTGTATTTGGCTTGTGTTGTGGAGGATATATGTGATATGAATATTGCTTGTTTTGGGGAAGCGTGGGATTTGAAGTACTTTCAGGGTATAAGGTAGGATGGGGTAAAAAGAGAGGATTCGTAAAGGTTGTTTGAGGCATGGTTGTAGCATTTATTCCAATAAGCGATGGATTCAAATGGCGAGCATTAGAGAGTTGTTCCTGCATTTCTCTAATCTTTTGTTCTAGCCTTGATATCATCTCATTTTGTGCAGGTGGATACTCTTCTCTCGAAATATTCAAACCGTCATTTTGAGTTGTCATACCAATTGTATCAATAGCACTATTATTATTCTCCATGCTGTAGAGCGAGATAAAAGCAGAAAAATTCTTCCAACTAAGAGCGATAGGCACGAATCAACCTTGGGGAGGGGAAAACGTATAAAAAAGAAAGGGAACAAAACAAGAAAGAAAAAAGATCAAGTTAGTAACATGATAATACATGATACAAAAATAAACATATTGATTTTTGAAAATTAAACGCCCTAAATGCACGGAACCTCGTTGAGCCAGAGGTAGGCCTAAGACAATACATAAATGATTCATGATAACTTATTCAAGCCTTCGATTTGTTATTTGGAGTTTAGTGTTTAGAAAATACAGAATAATAATTAAAAAATAATTATTTTATTAATAACAACTATTACAATCTTTAAATGGTAGAATATATATAAAATCTAACAAATGGAAATAAATCTTAGACTATATAAATCTAAGAATAAGGTCTAAACTCCCTTTTAATAATATTTTAGTCTTGAATTGATTATCGTGATCACATAGACACATAGTATGCAGTATTTCGTCTTGGCGGGTGGAAATCTTTTCCTTAATTACATGGAGAGAATCAATTAATAATAAGATTTACCATAATTAGAACAAGTAAAATCTATTCAAATTTAGTTAAGGAAAGTGCTTCAATGTTTACCATAATAATCCAATTATAAGATTTATTATTTAAATTCAAAAGACAATAAATAAATAAATTAACATCAACAAAAAGGAACAAAGCAAATAAAATTCAAGTTGGCACAGAACAACAAGAATAAGTAGAAATATTCCAAAAAGATTCTTTAATCAAGTTTTACCATTACAATTCAATCAGGCAAACAAGCAAACCAAGATTTATCAAAATGTCCATAGAGCTAACATAACTAACACACTAATGTAGTCAAATTTAGGGAGAAAATTCCGAATGAACTTAAGGACCATAAAAGCCTTGTCTCAACTTTAAGAAAAATGAGTTGTTGATAATATGAGAATCGTGCGGTGCTCAAAACTCGACGTTAATTTAATTTACAAAACAAAATTTAAGCAGGAATCAAGATTAAACCACAGTTCATGAACCTTTTCATATACGTCATTTTGAAAAGAAGGTGACTAATTCAACCCAAATTGTTATTATACACCCATTTCAGATTAGGAACTAAAAAAAAGCAAAGAATAAACGTAGACATCCATAGCAATTTAAAAAAAATTGAAAAGATCATACCAAGGCCGGATCTAAAAATCCATTTTTAAGACCATGAAAACTTGACGATCTTGATTGGTTTGTTCATGGTGGTTTTGCCGATTTTCGGGCGGGCTTCGCGTTGTGATTTTTCCGGCAAAAGAGGGTTGCCAGATCTGGTTTGAGCGTTGCGGGGGTGACGGAAAATGGCAAATGGGAGAGAAAAGAAGGAAAATGGGAGAGAGGAGGGTCGTTTGGACACGGGGCTGTCTGGATGGTTGTTTTCCGACGACGGCGAGGGGTTTTTAGTGGAGAGAAAATGGACAAAGGGGTGGCGGCGGTTCGGAAGAGAGGGGCAGCCATGGAGGTGGAGGGGCGGCAGCCATGGCTGCCTCCTTCAGTGGAGAAAAGGAAAATGAAGAGGGGGAGATAAGGGGTTTGGCGCGGGGAAACGGGAATCTGGACGACGTCGTGGCAACGACTCTTTTGGGATTTTTAATTAAGGAAGAGTCGCCACCTAATGAATTAAGGTGCATTAGGACACCATTCTAAGCCTAAGTTCAAAGTCAACCAGAGATCGAGTTAGGGTTCAAGTTACCTCGAAGGGAAGGTGTTAAACACCCTTCGAGGTCCGCAAATGCGGGTCCCGACCGTGTCTCGCATTTATGTGGGGGTCTCTAACAAATAAGATCTTTATTTTATTAATTCTAAATTACTCTAGGTGACAAAATTAAATAAGCAAATTAATTAAAAACAATAAATGAAACGAGATGAGAATTAAATAATTTATTTACTCGGATCAGTTACTCGGCTTTATTTTCGAATTTAGCTTCACATGGCTTATTTAAGCCTAAGGATAAAACCAAGGTTTGTCCTTTTTAAGCACGAGTTATATTTCATCATTTCCGAGGTCCTATTTACCCCTACCCCCTCCTAAGTTAATTTATTTATTTTTAAACTTAAGAGCATACTAAAAAGGAAAAAAAATCTAATGTTCCTAACATGCCTAGCGTCCCTCCTAACGTCCAAGAGGCATTGGACTCCTATTTTGATAAGGTTCTAGACTCAAAAAGAATATAGGTTTCCTAAGGACCCGCGTCAACACAAAAAAAAAAAAAAGGACAAATTAACAAGAAAAGTCTCAAATAGCCTCTAAACTAAAAAGTATGCAAGAACATATTCAAATAATGCGTAACGTGCAAAGTGTATGCACAACATGATTTTTAATGTATATAGCTATTTACTTACTATGCATCAGATAATATGCAAACTATATGTGCATCTATTTATAATTCTATTTGTACACATTTTTTAACATAACATTTGAAAATTTAAAATTTTATAAGCATGAGATTGACAAGCATAAAACCATTTAAAAGAAAGCAACTTTGATCCTTATAAGCATGATTTTCTAGCGTAGGAAAAATTAAAAGAAAGCAATTTTTAATCCCTATAGGCATGATTTTCTAGCATAGGAAAAATTAAAAGAAAGCAATTTTTTATTCCCTATAGGCATGATTTTCTAAAAGACATATAGCATTACATAAATTCCTATTGACATTTGTTTAAAAGTAAACCTAAAACATGCTTTCTAATACAATGTAATATTTAAATAACACCACCAATCAAACCATTACCCTATGCATGCTTGAGACAAAGTGGAGAAAAAGAACTTGTGAGCCTGCATTCTCACAAAGGAGTTTAAACGCCTAGTTACGACCTTTAAGCACATCACGCTTGATTTAGATAACACTCACGTTTTAAGACTAACTTAGCGTTACCCCTTTTCTTATCATTATTATTTCATTTTTTTAATTCCTAATTTAATACTTTGCCTACGTTAGCAAAACACAAGTTGGTAAAGTAAAAAACGAAACGCAACTACTTCCCTTCCCCCCTTTTCCCCATTTTTATTATTACAGATTATTATAACAATTATTACAAATCGAAAACAAGGCTAGAACTGAAACACACACACACACACACACATACACACACACACACACACACACACACACACACATATATATATATATATATATATATATATATAAGTAAATAAATGACACGCTGCGCTACTCCCAATCCGAGTTCCATCCCAGGGGAACTCTTCAACGACGTTGAACTAAATATCCTGCTAAACAAACACTAGGAGAAACATGATATTTAAAAATTAAAGAAAAAAAATACATAATGAGATTGGAAGCTAACCAGAGTACTTTCCACTATACATCACATTCGCTCCTTGACACATCAAGTTCACGAGAATCTCAAGGATTCCAAGCAGTGCTTGTGTCAAAGATGATTTCGGATCGGAGTGAACCAACAGTGGAAAGACGGGATTCAAAAGAATAAATTAAAGTGATATGCACAATGTATTGAGCAAGGAGAAAGTAATATAATATAGTATATGCTATTTTAGAGACATAAGGGAGTAGTATCCTCTGTTCCCCTTTTTTTTTCAGAAGCTCTTCTTATATAATGAATAAGAGACTCAATGATAATGGAATAGAATCAATTAAGGAGAAAATCATGAAAATTCTTGCCTTAATCAAACAAAAAGAATCAATTATTGGAAATCTTTTCCTTAATCACATGGAGAGAATCAATTAAGAATAAGATTTACCATAATTAGAACAAGTAAAATCTATTCAAATTTAATTAAGGAAAGTGGTTCAATGTTTACCATAATAATCTAATTATAAGAGTTATTATTTAAATTCAAAAGACAATAAATAAATAAATTAACATCAACAAAAAGAAACAAAGCAAGTAAAATTCAAGTTGGCACAGAACAACAAGAATAAGTAGAAATATTCCGAAAAGATTCTTTAATCAAGTTTTACCATTACAATTCAATCAGGCAAACAAGCAAACCAAGATTTATCAAAATGTCCATAGAGCTAATATAACTAACACACTAATGTAGTCAAATTTAGGGAGAAAATTCCGAATGAACTTAAGGACCATAAAAGCCTTGTCTCAACTTTAAGAAAAATGAGTTGTTGATAATATGAGAATCATGCGGTGCTCAAAACTCGACGTTAATTTAATTTACAAAACAAAATTTAAGCAGGAATCAAGATTAAACCACAGTTCATGAACCTTTTCATATACGTCATTTTGAAAAGAAGGTGACTAATTCAACCCAAATTGTTATTATACACCCATTTCAGATTAGGAACTAAAAAAAGCAAAGAATAAACGTAGACATCCATAGCAATTTAAAAAAATTGAAAAGATCATACCAAGGCCGGATCTAAAAATCCATTTTTAACACCATGACAACTTGACGATCTTGATTGGTTTGTTCATGGTGGTTTTGCCGATTTTCGGGCGGGCTTCACGTGGCATTGTAATTTTTTCGACAAAAGAGGGCTGCCAGATCTGGTTTGAGCGTTGCGGGGGTGACGGAAAATGGCAAATGGGAGAGAAAAGAAGGAAAATGGGAGAGAGGAGGGTCGTTTGGACACGGGGCTGTCTGGATGGTTGTTTTCCGACGGCGACGAGGGCTTTATAGTGGAGAGAAAATGGACAAAGGGGTAGCGGCGGTTCGGAAGAGAGGGGCAGCCATGGAGGTGGAGGGGCGGCAGCCATGGCTGCCTCCTTCAGTGGAGAAAAGGAAAATGAAGAGGGGGAGATAAGGGGTTTGGCGCGAGAGAGATGGAGGAGGAGGAGAGAAGAGCGGAGGGGAGAGGAAGAGAGGAAGGTGGAGACGTGCCGGCGGCTGCCAAGCAGCGGCGCCGGTGGCAGCTGCAGGGTATGGTGATGGCAGCCATGGCTGTCCTTGTGAAGAGGGTAAAAGAGTCCTCTTAGGGTTTAGGGGGATATTTGGGAATTAAAGAAATAGAAAAGTAGGTTTGGGTCGGATTCGGGTTAGAAAAATGGGTAATTTGAATTTAAGAATTAGCCCAAATTATAGAAATTTAAAATTGAGCATAAATTGACTCGATTTGGGTTAAAGATGCAAAAAAAAATCATAAAGAAACGGCTAGAATTGAAATAAATTCAAGGAAATCGACTAGAATTGAAATGAAAATTCAAGGATTTGGTTAAAATCGAAATGAAATTTATTTAAAAAGGCTACGACTTAAACAAATACGGATAAAATTTAATCATTATAATGCACACACTAATAAAATGCGGAATATTTTGAAATAATATCTTTATTTAACGAAAAGCTAAGATTATCTTGTAAAATATTCGAACGTATTAAACTAGTTTTTAAAAAAAATAGATAAAGTAAAATATTATGCATTTCAAGATAAAAATAACAATAATTAGTATGTAGATAATAAAATTAAATAATAATATAATAATAACAAATATTACTACTATGGCTTAGCATAAAATCATAATAATAACTAACGATGATAATAACAGTATTTTAAAAGCTGATAAAATAATTCACAAAAATATATTAATATTTTGAAAACTCAAGAATTTTATAAAATGCATGATTATTCCGATGAAATTAAAATATAAACTCAAAGTTTTAAAAATACCCATTTAATAAAATGACGTCGTAAAATACTTTATGGGTCGGTCAAAATTGGGTGTCAACACAGACTTCACCAAGTGACAAAACCTCCTTCTTCAGATCATCTGGCCTCTTCACTGACTGATAGATATTGAAGATAACTTCTTCATCGTTCAATCTAAACCTGAGTTGACAAGCTTCCATATCTACTAGTGATCAACCAGTGGCTAGGAGTGGCCTTCCAAGATTATTAGGACGTCGAAGCCGACTTTGCAATCTAGGATCAAAAAGTCTGTGGGGAATATTAATTTCTCAACTTTGACAAGAACATTATAAAGTATCCCCATATGCTTCTTCACCGTGCGGTCATCCATCAACAATCGCATGCTCGTCGGAGTAGGGGTTTCCAGTCCTAGCTTCTGGAAGACTGCAAAGGGCATTAGATTTATGTTGGCACCAAGATCACACAATGCCCTTGCGAACTCCATATTTTCAATAGTGCAAGGTATGGTAAAAGCACCGGGATCTTCTCGCTTTTGTACCAAAGACATCATAGCAATCGCACTGCAATGTTGAATCTCTTGGGCGAGGTCCTGAATTATACTGCACTTCTTCGTAACTAGGTTCTTCATAAACTTCGCATACCCTGACATCTTCTCCAATGACTCAATGAGAGAGATGTTGATAGAGAGTTGTTTCAATATAGAGAGAAAGTGCTTGAACTTCCCATCTTCCTCCTTCCTTTTAAAACTCTGAGGGAAGGGAGGAGGAGGCTTAGGAGTGGGCTTCAGCTTCTATGGGGCCTCTGCAGCATCACTCACCCCATCCTTGCCACGATCATCTTCGGTATCCGCATCCTTAACCTCAAGTGTCTCCTTTCAAATATCATCCTTATCTACTGGCATGGGAGGGTCAATGGTACTCTTGCCACAATGAGTAGTAACCGCCATGCACTACCCTTCATTCTTTGGGTTTCGAACTATATTGCTAGGCAGTGTACCTCTCTAACACTGGATGAATTGAGTAGACACTTGACCAAACTGTTGCTGATGTTGTTTGATAGCAACAGAATGATACTCTATTTCCTAATTTATACTGGAGATGTAAGATTTCATCTCCTCAGAGTCTCATCCCGTGTCTCAGCTTTCTTCAACAGGCGGTCAAACATCTCCTCAACTCTGGAACTACTAGCACCGGTGTTCACAGTTTTGTGGTGGCACATAAGGATCATTTCTGTAGCCATCTTTGCAGCCCCAATCTGCATCTCTGTCCTAGTTCCAATTTCTATCTAATATCTTCCACGGTTGCCTCCGAAAGCTCCATCTTGATTATAGTTCTAACCTTGGTTTCCTTGACCTTGGTGCCAATAGTCCTGATTAGACCCTTGGTAATTGGTTCAGAAACCCTACGTCTGATTTGTAATGAAGCAAGTGTTCTCCCCTTAGTAGGAATCATCATACATGGTTGCTCGTGGAGGCTGATGAACAACTGCATTAACTCTTTCCTTATTCTGATTCATCATCACCTCTATACTAGTATGGATTCGGGGCAAGCTCTTGCATAATCTCTTCATTTGTTTTAGCTTGCTCTAAACTAATAGTTAAAGCACACGAACTTTTGGTAGATGATCTGTCTCTTTGCCCCCATGCACAATTTGTCTTGACAACCGTTTTTATCCTTTCTGTGATCCTTGCAAATGGTTGATCTAAGAACATGACCCCTATAATAGTACCAACACAGGCTTGACTTTCTCATCCAAGACACGGTAGAAGATCTCCACCAAGACATCATCAACAATTTTGTGTTCTAGTACAATACTTAAGCCCTTTGAAAACCGCTCCCATGTAGTACTGATCAAGTCACTAGGAAGTTACTCAAAGTTGTTGATTTGGTCTTTCAACTTGAGCTTCTTCGATCTCGGGAAGTACCTCTCCAAAAAGTCTTTTTGTAACTCAGCCTAACAGTGATAGAACTCTGCGGGAGCTCGGATAGCCATAACGCTGCATTCCCTTCAGAGATAATGGAAAAACATGAAGCCCCACAACATCTATAGAAATATTTTGTGTTCCCATCACACTCTTGCAGACAAATGCAACATTGTGTAGATGGCTATGCGGATCCTCTTATTGTAGGTCCGCGAACAACCTACGGTTCCACATCATCTGAAGCAACCCACTCGAAATCATGAACTTTTTGTCAGCCGGTAGTGGTGGTAACACAATAGCTCCAGTAACCTCCATAGCCATAGGGTTCAACAAATATTGGTTCCACTGATAAGCTTCGACATTGAAGTCCTATGACTGTGGATCAATGTCCTCAAGAGGAGGTGGGTTGTCATTATTTGCATTCTCATAGTCATTCCAGTTTAGAGCTGCATTTGCTGCGTTATTTGCATTATTTTGGGCCATTCTTCTTATTCTTCTTTGGGTCAAATATAGTCAATGGTATGCCTCAACTCGGTGTGGTGGGCATATACTACACTTATACCATGAAAGAAAAAAACGTAAAATAAGGGAAATAATGATTAATTCCTAAATTACTTGAATTAGACAAGTCTAGCGTATTCCCCAGCAATGGTGCCAAAATCTTGATGTCACCCAAGCTACACCTCCTTTTTTAGGAAAATAGTCGTTGTCAAGATATATAACCTAACTAAGGTTAGGGTCGAATCCCACATGGAATATGGTAGACTTAAAAGAATTCAATTGCAATCAGGGTTGATTAACCAACTTATATCGCCAAAGTGGGGGGGTTATAAAAACCATTAAAAGTAATTCTAAGCTAAAGAAAGTGTTAAACTAGTATGAAGAGGAACTAGGGTATTATGTTTCCCATGATTGCTTAACTCAGTACCACCAGTTAATCGAATTCTTTTTTCCAGTGTGTAGCATGCCGAACGGTAAGTTAAGTTCACTAAACCCTTTGAGCCAGGTGAGAGGCAAATTTCACTACGTGATTTGGCCCATCCCCACAGTGTGACATTACTAACCCTTACCTATTGTCCCAGTAAAACCTCCCCTTGGTCCAGTTCAATTGGTTAGATGAGAAACATCAATTGAATCCTATTAATTAATCTCTTTTCCTATTCATTAATACCTTGATCCAATCAGTAACATTAGGCAGGTTCTAATGTTGGCCACCACTAGAAAGCATTCAATACAAAGAGAATTAATTAATACATGCATGCACTCTTTTCAAGAATTACGAATCATCCACTTTTACTTTGTTAGTTCTTCATGGTTCCTACAATCCTAGTTTTGGATTTATCTATTAATGCTCAGTGTTAATGCAAGACTTATGGATTTGAATAACATAATTGAGCATTTACACAAGCGAATTAAGCACAAGAAATAAAACACTTCAATGAGAATCACAACATTAAAAGATGAAATAATATTTTACAAGTGTTTCTCAAACTCTCTAATGTTTCTCTCTTGTTCCCTTTTTGTTCTCTATTGTCTCCTTATGAAAAATAACCTGAAACCTATGTATAGTGTTTAAAATACAAAACCAAAATGTATTAAGACACTAGGTTGGCAGGCTCTACGAGGTACTCTATGGGCCGTATAGTAGTTTATGGCTCGTGATTGGGCTTTCGTGAATTATTGCTTCAATTTTGGACTTGTCTTTTACAATATCTCTCTACGACCCGTATAAGTTTCTGTGGCCCGTAGGGGGTTTCGTCTAATGAAATTTCTGCAAGTTCCAACCTTCTGACCCTCAGGGTATGATACCAAGTCTACGACTCTTAAAGTTTTCTATGGCTCGTTTGCATGTTCGAAGACTCAATTTCAGAAATACACCCGTCACCAGAATTACACACGAAACCTCCTTTACGGTTTGTAGAATACTCGGCCCCTAAAGGGTCTCATGTATCATCACTTTCAACATCTTCTGCACACTTTGCCTAAAAATAGTGCCAACCCTGAAACCCAGAAAAACAAATGTAAAAACACCTCAAACCCACTAACATCACATTGAGAACACGAAATTCCAAGTTTTAAGCATCAAAAGTGTTGTATTTTGATAGCATATCAGAAGGAAGGTATAGAAGTCTATGAATGGGTGTTATGTCTATTGTAGTGGTGAGGATTTGATGGTTGTTGAAAAAACTGATGTGTAGTATGTTGATTATCTATTCCATTCCTGAGTGTCTGCTGTCATGATGCGACTATTTTTAGTAGTGGTGTTAGTAATCTGTTATATCGGGATGGTATCTTGACTATTTACTGGTGAATGTTTTAGTTGTGATGCTTGATGGATGGAACAACGAAGAAAAGGGGGTTTCACCCTATGTGTGAATGTGAGCATATTAGCAATTGTTCGTAGTTATTATCTTGTAAACTATTTGTGGTTGATTTGTGGGAATTCCTTGTATAAGGAAACCAGGAATGAAGTAGAAGCCATATATGTAAACCCGCGAGTATAGTTATGAACGGCCATGATTATCCAAACATCCATGATGTCTAAGGAATAGGTATGCCTAGCTGAATAATTTCCCATGATTTGTCCGCTAATTGAGTAGATGGGGAAAAATAGTGGATTCTTGAGAATTCCTTATTGAATTACTGCACTGACTCATTGTTGCATACAAACGGGTAATTGGATTTCTCTATAGTGAAAAGAGCGCTCGAACTACTGTAGGATATAGAACATGTTTATGGCTGATATACTTGTGGTATGTACTGGAACCTACGCATACTCTTGTATTCATACTTTCGCAAATGAAAGTCCTATTAGTGGGGGGTATTGTAATAACCATCCAGGTCATTTCTATGGTTATGCAATTATTGCGTTGATTTGAGCATGTGTAAAGTGTTCTCGTGCAATAGGTGATTTGTTGGCACTGTTGGGATGGTTATTGGTTGGGTTACATGAGAATTATTTGGAATTTTGAGTTAATAAAAAACTTATACTTGTATAATGAGTGTTCAAGTAATGCCCTAGTAACTAGCCTCAGAGTGGAATTCTTATTATTCCATTAGCTTTGGAACAGTCGAATTAGGCTAAAAGCATGTTTGGTACAATTATATCATGGATTACAAATTTGTTTGCCGGAACTAGTTAATTGTTGACCCAGTCAACATCCTCAAGAACCATGTCAGGAATGAGAATTTTGATAGCACGGTTAGCTCTAAAACATCATTTTTGTTCTAGGAGGACCCCTTGTTTGATACCAGGGACTTTCAGATGCGATTTGACCCCCTTGGAATTTCCGTTGAAAGTTGTACATAAGGAAGTGGGACCCACATCATATTGTAGGAAGCTCCGTTGGAATTTTCCACTGCACCGCTCGATCCAGAACGTCAAAATCCGTATGGTCACATAGTTTATTTCAAAAATCAGAGTCTGGATAAGCCCGAAATGACAAAAAAAGGGATTAGAAGGTTGCTGAAAAGGGGAACGTGCTGTAGCAATTTCTGAGGCTGCTACATGGTGCGGTCAGGCACTGCCACATTGAAGGGCATGTCAGCCATGCATATGTGTATATATAAGTGAGTTTTTAGGAAAGTATATACATATTTTCCTCTCAACTTCATCCAACTATAACTTTGGCATTTTATATCTGATTTGAGCAATTCAAAGGGTAAAGCTGTATGGATTTTCATGAGGAAAGTTGTGGTGGTGTTAGAATTTGGTTTTAGCACGTATTTTGATGTAAATTTCTGTTTTATCTGGTTACTTTTTAGAAAATGTGTGAAAACTTTACATTTCAATATCTCGACCGATTTTGATGGAATTAATAAAAATTTGAGTATAAAGTTTTCAATGTGTTGAGAGGAATGTTGTGGCATGCTTGGATTTTATTAAATTTAGCTGATTTCAACAAAAGTTGACCAAGAAAGTTTTGAAAGAACTATTTTCCCGGTAAAGTTTTTATTCCATTTTTAGGGATTTTCTTGGTCTTCTAGGGTCCATTTTGCGCTAAATTCTGGCTATAGATTCGCGGTGACATGGGGAGCATTTTATGGGGATTGGTTTTAAAATTCGGGTGTAGGTCCTATCTTCCCATTAGGCCAATTGATATCATTTCACCTATTTTTCAAAATGTTACAACTAATGTAACCGTATTGATCTTATGAATTATATTTTAACAGCTGAGCAGGAGAAGAAAAGCTTGGTGAATTAACTCAGGACACGAGAAATCATCTGCCAAGTAGGATAGGCTTTCTCTAAGCCTTAGACTAGGTTGAAATGCATGTGTATTTAAGCTAGAATGCATAGAAATGTATTGATTATGGGTTGAATTTTGGAATATGTGTAGTATATGGTCGGGTATGCTTTGAGTGTATATGTATATGATGATTGGGATAGTGGCTGCCGTATGGAGGGATGCATTAGCTGTAGGTACTATATGTACTATGTTCTAGCACTGTTAGACTACGAGAGGGCCCGAAAGGGCTGGTTGTGCTGTGAGCATGTGACATGTATGTACACTAAGCTTGACTCTTGCTTGTATGTGTGTGTGGCTTGAGGCTACTGAAATATACTAGCTTATGAGTCTTACAAGTGATACATGCTGCCTTATGCACTGGTTCTAGTATCCATATCTAACTCTAGGGCTCTGGTTGGTTGTGATTCATATGATGCAGCTGTGGCTATCTATATCTCATCTCACAGAGTACTTTGTCTGCCTAGATTGTGATAGAATTTCCTGATTAAATATGATTCTATATATTCTTCTGGATTAGATGATCCTGTATACTGTTGTTATCCATTATGTACTTGTACTGTTTGCTAATGATTGGGGAAACACAACATGTTCTGGGAATGGTTATAGTTGTACTCCTAAAGAGGCCTTGTGACCTATGATACAAGATGTGTCCCTACCGAGTCACTAACAAATTAAAGACAGGAGTGTGACCCTAGTAGGAAGGTGCAGGGTATATCCAACAGGCTTCCTGGGCTATCTGTGATGAAACACTAGCTAGATGGGTTTTTCTAGAGGCTGGCGTCCTGTTTAGAGAAAGGCACATTATCAGTGGACCGGCACATGGTTGCTTTAGGTGATATCCTTTGTAGTAGTTGATCTGCGATATGATTATGGGTAGATGACATTTTTGTCATTGTCTAGCCTCTTGGGCATCAGCTTAGGTTACACCGATGATGCCTTATGAGTTGCTTTACAAAGGGAAAAGGTGTGGTAAGGGCCGAGTATGGGCTAATACCATGGGACAGGCAATGTGTTCTGGCTTGACCCGTCTCTTTATGAATGCATAACTTGATGCTACTGAGATGGCTTGGCTATGAGACTATTATGTTGATTATATGTCGTACTGTGGTCTGGTTTTGGTATAGACATGACTCTACCGAGTTGGGTTGCGTGAGATACCTATGTTGTGATTGTTATTGCCTATGTTTACTCCAGGCACTTATGTTGATGAGTTTATAGTGTACTTTGCCTTAGTTGGGCATGACTACAGTGATCTGTCACACACACACATATATATATATATATGTACTCCAATGCACCACTGATAGTTGTTGTGCACTGGTTCTTTCCATCTGATATTGGGGTAACTATTGTGTCTGAGAGTTGTGGTTGTATGGGTTGGATTGGGTGGGATACATATGTTGTAAGTATCATTGCCTACGTTCACTCTGGGCATGATATGGATTTGGAGCTTTTGGATCTGAATAGACTAGTTGAGTGGGTGATGATTGCAATGCTCGAGTCCCAAATGATGCTCCCTGGGCTCTGACACTTGATTCCCACGTCTGAGTATCTGAGTCCTTGGGTTTCGTGCCCGATGGTCCGAGTTTTGGTTGCCACAAATTTCGAGAGTTCCAAGTCCTAGATGTCAATTCTTAGATTTGAGTACCTGTTGATGTTCTATGTTGCGGACCCTGTTAGCTATATTTTAGGTCTGAGACCTTTTTACTTGTTCAGAGAGATTCGCACACCGATTGCTTTAGGTTTGATGTAACAACCGCCAGTTTAGGAGCCTTAAGTGCAAAAAACTTCTCCTGAAAAAAATGACATGATGTCTGGGTTATGAGGTCACTTATGACCCGTATGTGGACATATGCCTCGTAAGTTCGATTCTTAAACGTAGAAGTTCAGGAAGGGAAAGGTTTTCGAGTGTGGGGTAACCCACAGACCAAGTTACAACCCATAGAAAGTTATATGATCTGTAGGAAGGGTAGCGAGTGAGACTATCTGACATGAAGAAAATTTGGAGTTTGCTGAAAGGTGATCTACGTGTTATCAGACGAGGCCCAGAATAAGGTGAAAAATGGCTAAGTGTGGAAGGACTCTACGAGTGTAACCACGACTCATAAGATCTTGTACAACCTATAACGAGGCTTCGTAACTTTGGGCCTAGAAAAGTTGGTTTTCAGGAACTTCAGGTGTATTATCAGATGAGAGGGACATACGGCTCGTGGATCAACTTAAGGCCCGTAATCGGGGTTTCGTAGGTTGAATCTGACAATTTTAATGAGCGGCAGTTTTGTTAGTTCCGTCCTTTCTATTCCTAAAATAAATAATTTTGGGGATGGGAAAGGGACCCTATAATAGTCCTTAAGCCTTAATTTCCTCATTCACTCTTTCATTCTTCACTCTCTAAATTCCTAAGGCAAAAAGGGGGCTCTCAAGAACAAGGCAAGGCAAGAACTAAGGTTTCCAAATTTTAGCCTAAAGGCTTCAATTTCATTTCTCTCTAGTTTTCCCAAGGTATTTGAGTTGGTTTATGGGTATCCTTCCACCCATAAAGTTCTTTATGAAGTATTTACTCGTTTCTTTATGTTCCTTAGGTTAATATTCTTAGGATGATTTTGTGATATTATGTTATTAAATGCTACTTATGATGTTCTACAACTATTTTACCATGTATATATGCATGTTTGAGTTGCTAATGATAACCCATGATGGGTCTCAATGATTGACAAAGGTTGGGAATTTTTCTATGTTCCTTTAAAAGAGAAATTTCCTTATGACTTATGTTATTTATGATTGTTCCATGATAAAAGCCAAGCCCACCTAGTTTTCAAGTAAACTTTATATGACTTATGACTATGATTAGGTAATTAAAGAAGAGCTTTAAAGTTAAGTTTTTCAAAGAGATAAGCATGATGATAATTTCCCTAAATATGTTATGATAGGTCCCCAAGATGAAAGGACAATCCTCACTTGGTGGTTCCTCAGTTTCGAACTACTCTTAATAATTGCTACTTATGATTCTAATAGTGTTTTAAAGATTTTGTGGAATGACTTAGCACCGAGAGGACTTGAGATTGGGATTCAGTTGGTTAGTTGAGGCATGACCCCTTGAAAGCTAAATCTCAATGAACCTAACTATGTGCCACCATAGGAGCCTTTGTAGGCTAGGATAGTGCATCCACGTAGGCCTAAATATTATGAATGATGCAATTGTAAAGTTACTATGATTTTGATATCTAACTTGGCAAGTAGATTCCCTTTAATCCGATGGAAGGAGTGTATTGGCCTTTTCCCAATAGAAGGAGCTCATTGGATTCCATGTAGTAGCTCATATGGTCTTATTGTCAGTTATGGTCTATCCCCACAAACTCTATGATCTTATGTTATGTTTTCATTCCATGTGCCTTCTTATGCATTGTCTCATATTGATCTTGACCCACATTTCTTGTGCATTCTTAAGTATACTTTATGTATATTTTACCATATGTATACTTATATGTTTTGTGTATGAGTGATTGCATTACAATTTCATCCATGCATTGCATCTTACATACTTAGTACATTCCAATGCACTAATGCATATTTTTCCTACATGATTTAACAATATAGGGACAAGCAATCCTCCATCGGCTCGTGGCTAGTACTCAGCGTTCAAGACTAGCTTTATTATTTGTAGTGAGCCCTTAGTTCGAGACTCCTCCGCTTTTTCATTCTATTATGTATCTTAGTTTTATTTTGAGATAATGTGTCTACAGCCTCTTTGAGGTATTTACTTTCTATGTTGCACTATTTTGGATATTTTTTTATTTGATGGAAATCAACCGTTACTGGTCCCATCCGCCTACGATGTAGTTGGTATGCATAAGGACAACATGGTTGTATTATTCCAACAACTTTTTAATGCTGCTTCATTGTCAAATTGACCCTTAGTCCCTTACCCTTAGTTTTCTGCAAATTGATTTCATTACATGCCTATGAATGCTTAAGATGCTTGAAATGGCTTAGGTGAGGTGCCTTTCGATATCTCATTCATCCTTTGATGACTAGGCCCCTAGGTTGGGTCGTTAAAAACTTGGTATCAGAGCATAAGGTTTTAAAATGTTCCTTGGATTTCCATGCATACCCCGTAGCGTAGAGTCTCATTCAAGGTTGTGAAGCGCACCACTATCTTGAGTGAGAGCCTATGAGACAAGTTAGGAAAGTCTTCTCTTCTTTCTTATTCATATTGTGTCTTAGAGTTCAATAAGGTTTTTCTCTAACTAACGATGGGCTTTTTTTATTTCTAGATCATGCCGCCACGAAGAGATCCCCATCAACAAGGCACTCTGAGACAACAACTCCCTAAACTCCAACAAGACGATGGAGTGTCTCATGCGGAGTTCAGAGCCGCATTCACCCTATTGGCCAAAGCATTGGCCAATTAGGCCAACTGGGAGATAGCGGTACCTCCTCAAGTGCCTACTCCGGCTGCTAGAGTATGTGACTTCATGCGGATGAACCCACTAGAGTTCTTTAGGTCAAAAAGATCGTTGAGGACCCTAATGACTTCATAAAGGAGGCCTACTAGGTGGTTGCGGTCATGGGACTTCCAACAAAAGATAAAGTAGAGTTGGTGGATTACCAACTCAAAGGAGTCACCAAGATTTGGTATAAGCAATGGGATGACGAGAGGGGCCAAGGAGCAGGTTCAATTGGTTGGGAGGAATTCAAATGTGCCTTTTTGGACCTGCTCTTCCCCAATGAGCTTAGATAGGCAAAGGTCCAGGAATTTATCAACTTGAAGTAAGGGACCATGATAGTGAGGGAGTATGCCCTCAAGTTCACCAAATTGTCAAAGTATGCTCCCTTTATGGTTGCGAATTCGAGGACTCCAATGAGCAAGTTTATTTTCGGTGTCTTCGAGGTAGTCTCGAAGGAATTCAAGAAGGCCATATTGGTTAAGGGGATGGACATTTCCCGCTTGATGAAGTGGGCGGAGCAAATTAAAGAGAAGCTTCGTGAAAGGCCAAGGGAGTCCAACAAGGCTCGAGTTGAAGGTTGGAGTTACTCTCACCAAAAGGGTAGTGGTCACAAATTTCAAGGTGTCCAAAAAAGAAAAGTTGACAAGGATCTACCAACACTCCTCCACCTCAAAAAGACAAAAGGGTGGCTCAAAGCCTAAAAGTCCAAATTTACCCAAGTGCGGGAAGCCTCACAAAGGAGTATGTTTCACCGGGTCAATATAACGACCCAACCTAGGGGCCTAGTCATCACATAACGAATGTGATACCCGAATACACCTCACCAAGCCATCTCAAGCATTCATAGGGATTAAGTAAATCTCTTTGCGGAAAAAGTAAGGGAAAGGGGCTGAAGGTTAGTTTGAAAATTAAGCAACACTTAAAAGCAGTGGAAATACTACAATCAACTTGTTTGTTCATATTCATACCAACTACATCATAAATAGATGGGACCGCTATTGGTCAATCTCCATAAAAGAGAAAGAAGTCTAAAACAGTGCAACATAGAACGTAAAAGCCTCAGAAGGGCTACAAATACATTGTCTTAAACAAAACAAAGATTCAAGATAGATGAAAAAGTGGAGGAGTCCCAAACTAAGGGCTCACCCATGAATAGTAAAGCTATTCTTGAATGTTGAGTACTGGCCACGAGCCAGTGGAGGAGTACCTGTCCCTATATGGTTAAATCATGCAGGCAAAATATGCATTAGTATGTTTGAATATACTATGCATGTGAGATGCAATGCATGGATGAAATCGTAATGCCATCATTATTAAACATAACATATAAGGGTACATATGATAAAAAATACATGAAGTAAAGTTAAGTATGCACAAGGAATATGGATCAAGATCAATATGAGACAATGCATAAGGAAGAATTTATAATGAGAACATAACATGAGATCATAAGCTTTTGGGAGTAGACCTTAACCGATATATGAGACCAGGTGAGCTATTTCATTGAATCTAACATAACCTCCTACGTTGGTACAGAGAGACCACTAGCCGGATGGAATTCCGTCAACTTTGCATCCATTATAATAACATAAATGGCCTACATCGATCCACTAGCCTAGCCTACAAGGGCTCCTATGGAGGCACATAGTTAATGTGGCAAAGAGTTGCTTCTAAGGTTCCCTTACCGAACCCCACCACAATATCACATTCAGTGCTAAGTCATCCCATGAAAATCTTTATATTACAACTTAGAATCATAAGTAGCAATCATAGTAGTATCTCGAACTTAGGAACCACCAACTGAGAATTGTCCTTTCATCTTTGGGACCTTTTTAAACATCTTTTAGGGCAATTATCATCATATTCATATCTTTGATATACTTAACTTTGAAACTCATCATTAATACCTAATCATAATCGTAAAATCAAAGAAAACTTTACTTAAAAACTAAGTGGGCTTAGCTTTATCATGCAACAATCATAAACTACATAAGTCATAAGGAAATTTATATTTAAAAAGAACATTAAAAATGCCCAACCTTTATCTAATCGAAAAACATCATGTAATCATCATCATTTGTCAAATATGCGTATATACATAGAAAATTAGTAATTGAACATCATAAGTATCATTTAATAACATAAATATCATGAATCATCATAAGTATGCACATTAACTTGAGAAATTTAAAGAAAAAGTAAAATACTTAATAGGGACTTTTATGAGTGAAAGGATACCCATAAATCAACTCACATACTTGGGGAAACTAGAGATAAACAAAATTGAAGCCTTTGGGGAAGAAACCTTATAACCCTAGCCTTGTTCTTTAGAGCTTCTTGACTTAGAATTTTTTGGAGTAAAGAATAAGGGAATGAATGAAAGGGTTAGGCCTTAGAGATTGATATAAGATCCCTTTTCCATCCTCAAAACAACATAGTTTAGGAATAGGAAGGATGAAAATGACAAAACCACCCTCATTAAAACTGTTGGGATCAACTTATGAGACCTCGATTATGGGTCATAAGTCAATTCATGGGCCGTCAGTCCCTTCGTCTGATAATACATTTAAAATTTCCTAAAAACTGACTTTGCTACACTCAATACCAGGGACATATATTATGGGCCGTATAATCATTCACGGGCCATGGTTGGACTGGTAGAGTCCTCCCACACTTAACCATTTTTCACCTTATTCTTGGCCTCATTCCACAAAGAACATTTATGAGTTGTATCATATTTTATGGGCTGTTTAATAACTCATAGGTTATCCTTCAGAAGTCTCTGAATTTCCTTCTTGTTTGGGGTCTCACTCATGAAACCATATGCGGGGTGTAAGGTATCCTACGGACCATCACTTGGTTCGTGGGTTACCCCACACATGGAAATGTTTTCACTTCTTGAAGTTCGATGTTTAAGAACAGAACCTACGAGTTGCATGTAAACTTCCAGGCCATAAATTGCCCCCTATGCTAGACTTAAGGTAATTTTTTAGGCTAACTTTTTTGTACTCAAGGCTCCTAAACTGGGGGTCGTTACAATATCTCTCCCTTGGGGACATTTGTCCCCGAATGTACTTAAAGGTAGGCTCTAAGGAGTAAACTAGCAGCTAATAACTCAGTATGCATGCGAAAATGCAAGTTAAACATCATTTCTCAAACTTTTCAGATTTCATACTTTTAAGATGTCTCAAAACAATTTAGAAACTTTCAAAATAAATTCATACATTGTGAAAAACTAAAATGCATAGAGTTGAAGGTTTTTAGAAGAATTTCTTAATACCTTAGGCTTGAGTACAGTGGAATAGATGTGGGTAACACTTCACAATGTCCGCCTCCGCTTCCCATGTAGCACCCTCAACTTGTTGGTTCCTCTAAATCACTTTGATGGATGCAACTTCCTTATTCCTTAGCTTCTTTACTTGTCGGTCAAGAATTTCAACCGGTATGTATTCATAACTCAAAATCTTCTTCAATGTTCATATCATGCAAAGGAACTATGGTACTTGGGTCACCTATAAATTTCCTCAACATCGACACATGAAAGACTGGATGAACAAAATGCAACTCATTGGGTAGGTCCAACTCATATACCAATTTTCCTACTCTTCGCACCACCTTATAGGGTCCCACATATCTAGGACTCAATTTTCCTTTCTTACCGAACCAGAGCATACCTTTCCTAGGAGACACCTTCAAGTAGACTTAATCACCAACTTAGAACTCAAGTTTCCTTCTTTTCACATTAGAGTAGGACTTTGGTTAGCTTTGCGCTGTTAGAAATTTCTCTCTTATCCTTTAATTTTTTCCATAGCATTCATCACCAAGTCCAGTCCTATTAATGCCTCCTCACCAATTTTGAACCACCCAATAGACGATCTACATTATCTACCATACAACACTTAAATGGTGCCAACCCTAATACTTGTATAAAAGCTATTATTGTAAGCAAACACGATAAATGGCAAGTGTTCATCCTAACTTCCATTATATTCCAAAACACAAGATCTCAACATATCCTCTAATGTTTGAATAGTCCTTTCGATTTGCCCGTCAATTTGGGGATGAAGCGCCGTACTCAACATCACTCTAGTGCCAAGTCCTCTTTGAAAAGATTTCCAAAAGTGAGAAGTGAATTGAAATCCATGATCTGATATGATGGACAATGATATCCCGTGCTACCACACCAACTTTCGAATATACAAGCGGGCATAGTCCTCGGTGCTGAATGTCGTTTTGACCAATAGGAAATGCGCCAACTTCGTCATGTGGTCAACTATCATCCATATGGAGTAAAAATACTTTTTGGTCTTTGGAAACCAAACCACGAAATCCCTGTTGATCTCTTCCCACTTCCAAGTAGGAGTATCAATGTCTTGTACTAAGCCACCTGGCCTTTGGTGTTCAACTTTGACTTGTTAGCAATTTGCACACTTGAACCCAAATTGACCAATGGCCTTCTTTATTCCATTCCACCAATAAATTTATCTCAAGTCTCTATATATCTTGGTAGTACAAGGATGATTGGAATATGAAGAGTTATGGGCTTCTTTCATGATCAACTTCTTAAACTTGCTATCATCGAGCGCACACAACCTCCCTAGATATCAGAGTACACCATACCCCCTTATAAACATATTTCTACCTTTCTATCTTTTACTAATGTTTACAACCCAACCAAGGTGGGATCAAGATTTTACTTAGACTTAACCTTATTAATCAAAGAAGATGCAGAGCCACGAAGAACCATTGCACCACCACTTTTCAACTCAATTTCACTCCTAATCTAGCAAACCTATGAACATTTTTTGTTAACTCCCATTTCCAATCATCTTCAATACGGGACATACTACCCATGGAAATTCTACTAAGGGCGTTAGCTACCACATTTCGGGGGGGAGGGGTGCTTCAAACTCATATCATAATCGTTCAATAGCTTTAACCACCTCCATTGCCTCAAGTTGAGATCCTTTTGGGTGAACACGTGTTGGAGACTCTTGTGGTCGATGAAAACATCAACATGAACTCCATACAAGTAATGTCGCCAAACTTTAAGGCAAATACCAACGCCGCATAGCTCAAGATCACGAGTCAAGTAATTCGTCACATGCACTTTCAACTGCCTTGAAGCACAGGCAATCACTTTACCCTTTTTTCATTAACGCACATCGCAACACAATCCTTGATGTATCATAATATAAGAAGAACCCATCATTCTATTCTAGCAATATTAATACGAGGGCTAAAGTCAACAAATCCTTTAATGTTTGGAAACTCCTCTCATATTCATCCATCCATACAAACTTAGCATTCTTTTGGGTTAGCTGGGTGAGTGGAGATGAAATAGTGGAGAAGTCTTGCATAAATTGTCTATAAACCGGCTAGACCCATGAAACTCCTTACATCGGTGGGAGTCAATTGCCTTGTCCAGTATCTCACTAGTTCTATCTTCTCAGGATAAATTTTGATGCCCTCTCTAAATACCATATGCCCAAGGAAGGCAACCTCATCTAGCCAAAACTCACACTTATCAAACTTTCCATAGAGCTTTTGTTCCCTCAAGGTTTCTCATACTGCCCTCAAGTGTTCCATGTGCTCACCTCAGGAGAAGATATGGATGTCATCAATAAAAGCCAAAATGAACATGGTAAGGCTTGAACACCCTATTTATGAGGTCTATAAATATCACCGACACATTAGTGAGGCCAAACGACATCACCACAACCTCAAAATGACCATACCTATTCCGTAAAGCCATCTTACGGATGTCACTTTCTCTCACCCTCAACTGATGATAACTAGATCTTAAATCAATTTTGGATAAATGAGTAGCCCCTTGTAGTTGATCAAACAAATCATCTATCCTCAAAAGGGGATACTTATTCTTGAAGTTGACCTTATCAAATTGTCAGTAGTCAATGCAAATGCAGAGCTCCCGTCCTTATTCTTTACAAAAAACACCAGGGCACCTAAAGAGACCAACTAGGTCAATTGAAACTCTTTTCCAACAAATCCTTCAGTTGCTCCTTCAACTCTTTTAATTCTGCGAGAACCATTCTATAAGGAGGTATTGAGATTAGTTGAGTATTAGGTAAGAGGTCTATACCAAAGTCTATCTCTCTTTTGGGGGGAACACTTGGTAATTCATCTGGAAGAAATCAGAAAACTTATTTACAATGGGGAGCAACTTAAGAGAAGGGAATTTGGAGGAGACATCTTTTATCTTCACCAAGTGGTAGATGCACCCCTTGGAAATTGTATTGCGGGCCTTTATATAAAAAAAATAAATTGACCCCTAAATGAAGAGTTGCTGCCCTCCCAATCAAGAACTGGCTCATCAGGGAATTAAAATTTAACCCTACAAGTTCTACGATTAATGGAAGCATAAAAACCATGCAACTAATCCATCCCCAGAATCACATCAAATTCTACCATGGAAAGCTCGACTACGTAATATGGAATCAGTTTATGCTAGAAAGAAATAGGACAACTTCTATAAACTCTATGGGCTATGATAGACTCACCTATAGGGTTACTCACACATAGGGCTCATGGAGGATTTTGTGACATATATGAAACTTATATGAGAAAAATGGGGTTACATAAGACAAATTTTCTCCCGTATCTAAAAGTACATATGCATCGTAATAAAAAACTCTTAACATACCGATAACCACACCGGGAGCTTCTTCAACCTCATGGTGAGCGTGAAGAGCATAGAACTGATTGGTCCTTTGAGCATCTTGGGCTTGACCCCTTTGGCCTTGAGAGCTTATGCCTCCGATCATGCAATCCTTAGCATTATGGCTGGCATTGCCACAAGTGAAATAAAGATTTGACCAGGCTAAGCATTCTCCTTTGTAAGGTTTCCCACACTTAGGGAAATTTAGAATTTGGGGCTTGGGAGACACCCCCTCGTCCTTCCATGGAGGAGGAGTGTTGGGGGATCCTTGACCACTTGCTTTTAGCCAACTTGGAATTTGTGACCACCTCCCCTTTGGTGAGAGTAACTCCTATCTTCAACTCGAGCCCTCTTGAACTACCTTTGCCCTTTCACAAAGCTTTTCTTCTTCCCTTTTCTCCACGTATTTCATCAAGAGGGAAATGGTCATCTTGTTGACTAACATGATCGTCTTGCACTCCTTGGAAACCAACTGGGAGACACCCGAAATAAACTTGCTCATGCGAATCATCAGATCTGCGACCTAAAAGGGAGCATACTTTGACATAGTGAATTTGAGGGCATACTCTCTCACGCTTAGGGTCCCTTGCTTCAAGTTGATGAATTCTTGGACCTTTTCCTCCCTAAGCTCGATGGAGAAAAATCGGTCCAAAAAGGAAAATTTAAATTCCTCCCAACCAATAGGACCTGATCCTTGGCCTCTCTACTCAACCCATTGCACGTACCAAATCTTTGTGACTCCTTTGAGCTTGAAAGCCACCAACTTGGCATTTTCTTCCAACAAAATGTCTATCCGTGCTACCACCCGGTAGGACTCCCCTATGAAGTCAATAGGGACCTCATCCATCTTTGACCCATGGAACTCCGGCGGGTTCATCCCCATAAAATCTTGTACTCTAAAAGCTGGGTAGGCACTTGAGAAGGTACCACTATCTCTCGAATGGCCTGATTTGCCGGTGCTTGGGTGAACATGACTCTAAACTCCGCATAAGACACTCCATCATCCTGTTGGAGTGGAGGGACTTGTTGTTCTGGAGGGCCTTATTGATGGGGAGCTCTTCATGGAAGCATGATCTAGAGACAAGCAAAAACGCATGGTTAGTTAGCAAAAATCCTTATCCAACTCTAAGACGTGACATGAATAAAAAGAAGGGAAGACTTTCCTAGTCCGTATCGTAGCCTCTGACTCAAGATAGTGGCGTGCTTCATAACCTTGAATGAGACACTATGCTATGGGGTATGCATGGACATCAAAGAAATATTTTAAAACCTTGTGCTTTGATACAAAGATTGTAACGACCTGACCTAGGGGCCTAGTCGTCATACGGCGAATGAGATACCCAAAGGCACCTCCACTACTAGAAATTCGATATATTGCTACGGTTAACTGGCGACGATTTTACAACCGTGGCAATGGACGGATTATCACCACCATTGTAACCGTGGCAATATATATTTGAGCGTAGCAGTACAATTATTAAAATAAACTATGCTATTAGTGTGGAAACCGTCCCTATAGATTTCTAATGCCACAGTTTTGTATAACTGTTGCAATAGATTACCTATGGCCACGGTTATTTTCAACTAAAAATTAAAAATCCCTAGGAAATAATTATATTTCCCTCCACTAACGCGCCTAACCTAATAAATAATGACTCAAATAATACTATTTTCTCCCAAAACATTAGTACGACAACTCATTGTGAGGAAGAAGAGATCGATACATGCAGCTGAAGAAGTTGAAGAAGAAGAATTGAGCTTTCTTCTTGAGAAACAGAGTCAAAGTTGAGAAACAGAGTCAAAGTCATCTTCTCCTTTCTAAGGACTGTTCTTGATTTTCCCTTACAGGTAATTTTAGATGCTATATCCTTTTGGGGGGTTTTGTATTATTATGTTAGTTGAGCTTTTGATTGAAGTTTTGGGAGTAAAATTGATTGTTTTTAACTACTTTGAGGTAATGTCTATTTGAATGTAGGGCAATTCATCAAGCTTGGACAGTGGTCAACATTTCTGGTCTCCAAATAGCTCTTCATCGGCACAGTGGTCTAGGAAACATCCATCGTCGATCTCTGTCTACACCCAAAACCTTCATTCATCCAAGGGTTTTTGTTCACTGAAAAGTTTGAACTTCCAGTGGTATGTTTTGTGATTTCTCTGCCTATTTCTTAATTTCTAGGTCCCCACAATCTCTAATTTATAGTGCATGTACTATATTGTTCAAAATCAGAAATTCCATTAAGGGTTTGAAAAATCATAAAGAATAACACATGGGTTTCTGAAATCTATGTTATTTGATGATGTTAGTCTCCAATTTTTCAGATTATTCAAATATTTGTTCAATTTTAGTGTTATTTTAGTTCTGGATTTTCTAGAAATTCTCTTGACTTCTCATAAAAAGGTTTTGTAGACTCAAGTGCTTGACTATCAGATATTGTTTGGTTGCATTTTCGTTCATTTTAGAGTTTGTTGGAAAACTGGTTTATCAGAACCTTTGCTCTGGTAATTTTATTTATGGTTTTTTTTGTTTACTTTGGATTATTTATTTGGTTGTGTCGGCTGATTTGGTATTCTGATGGATGATACATTACACGTTATGCCATTTTACTATGACATAAGCATGAGATTCAACTCTGGTAAGGTGTCTTTACCGATTGCAAGTTCATACTTAGTATGATTTTTTCACATTTCCTATTTGTTGTTGAAGTCAAAAACACACATGCTGTAAAAGGAAGTATATATACAATTAACAGATGCATTGTTTTCAGCTCAAATGAAAATTAAGTTGCAAGTCAAACAGAATGAAAGTAACAGTCAACATTTCCATGTCAAAAATGTATGTAGCACAGAATGAAAGTAACGATCAACATTTACATGTCAAAAAATATGTAGCACAGGTGAGATCACCTATTCACTTGAATGATCCATGACATAAGCCTGAATGCATCTTTATAATTACGTAATTTCCCAAACCTTAAGATCATCGGAACTCTCAAGTGTGTTCAATACCTTCTGTTCAGAATTCTGCTAACCTTAAGTTGAAAATCAAACTTTGCCAATAAAAAAATCCAAACTTAGCTGGATCTAAACCGCAATACACTCCAAGACCACTAGCAGTAAGTACATTTCACCTATATACAGAACTATCATCAAATATCTCCTACTAAAGATAACCTTTGGTTGAAAATCCATACATTAATCTTTTTTTGATTGGTAAAATTCATACTTTAATCTTGACCTCAGGTAATCCAAACTTTGTTTGAGCTAAACATCAATGCACTATAAATTCACAAGTAGAAACTACATCTAACTAAAAATATTCAACTTTGGTCAATACCTTCAAGAATTTCTTGACCCCAGGTTCAAAATCCAAAACTTTGTTATAGCTAAACAATGAAACTAAAAAGGTAACAAGTAGAAACTATATTTCAAGAGATAGTCAACTATGGTCAATACTTCTTGAAGAGTACTTGATCATCAGCGGAGTTGTTTAGTGTAATTTACCATCTGTACAGTATAGAGGAGGGCTAATATCATAGGGACTGGTAGATGAGTGACAATTACAACTGAAAATTCTTCCATTATGTGAGATAGTAACATTATTGTCATGTCTAGAAGAAGTATTATTAGTCATGTTAGGATCTTGATGATATGTAAAATTGAGTTTTACATCTTGATGATCATTTGTGATATCTTCATGTGAATTTATTTTAGTACTAGCTTTGCCAAAGTCATCGTTTTTCGCGAATCGTCCTCTAACTCTTGGCCTACTATCTACTAATGTTTTCCAGCATACATACTGCAAAAAATCTGGTATTATAATCAGACGTTACGAAACTATTTACATTGTTAGTGAACAAAACCTTACGAAACTATTTATATCAAATGCTTATATTCTGGTTGTTGCTTCAAAAAAATTGGTTTTTTTGCTTCTATCAGATGTTGATTGTATCAATCATCCTTGGTGCATTACTTACTCATTTATGTTTTGATTAATTTATTGCCTATACTATTTTGGTCATGTACGTAGAATATTAAATGGATATAGGAGATAAAAGTTGGGTGGATCTCTGAAGATCCACCGATGAATATATTCATGGAGTTAATGATTTTCTTGATAAGTCATTTGAACAAGCTTCCGAAGAAAATGAAAGATTGTGTCCTTGTAAGAAGTGTTTTATCGTAATTGGCATTGTCGAAATGTAGTGGAGGATCACTTGATTTGTCATGGAGTTGTTCATGGATACATCAGCTGGGTTTTTCATAGAGAAGGTTTTTCCTCAAGAAATATGCCACAGCCAACCAATAATGATGAAACTTAAAACATGCATGATTATTTTGGTAAACTACTTCATGATACTTTTCAAAATGTAAAAGATCACCTAAGACATGAGGGAGTTCAAAAGGGACCATTTGAAGATGCTAAAAAATTCTTTAAAATAGTAGAGGATGGAAAACAACAGTATTATCTGGGGTGTAAAAATTTTTCTAAGTTGAGTTTCACCATCCAATTGTACTTGTTAAAATACATTCACAAATTGAGTGATGTTGCCTTTTAAGACTTGTTAGACATGATAAAAGAGGCATTTCCATTTGCTCAGATACCTAAGTCTTTTTACAAGGCAAAAAAGGTGATAGAAGATTTGGGTCTTAATTATGAGAAAATTCATGTATGTGCTAATGATTACATGTTATTTTGGAAAGACAATGCATAGTTAGATAATTGCTCTATGTGTGGATCTTCTAGATGGAAGAATGTTCGTAATGACTTAACAAATAAGGTCACTAAGATCCCCGTGAAGGTTTTGAGGTACTTTCCTTTAAAGCCTAGGCTTCAGAGAATATTCATGTATTCTGAAACATCTATAGCTATGAGATGGCATGATATCGGGCGACCTATGGAAATCTAAGACATCCTGCTGATGGAGAAGCTTGGAAGGATTTGGATTCCCTTCACCCTGACTTTGGTAATGATGCTCGTAATGTTAGATTGGGTCTTTCAAGTGACGGATTCAATCCATTTCGAACTATGAGCATTTCCCTCAGCACATGGCGGTTATGTTAAAGAATTACAATTTATCACCATTGATTTGCATGAAGTGAGAGTACATAATGTTGTCAATGATTATTCCAGGTCCATCATCTCTTGGAAATGATATTGATGTATGCTTTCAACCACTGATTGAGGAGTTGAAAGAGCTATGGGAAGTGGGAGTGAAAACATATGATGTTGTAGCTAACAAAACATTTATGTTGCGTGCAGCTTTACTGTGGACAGTTAGTGATTTTTCAGCATTGGCAATGCTTTCGGGATGGAGCACCAAGGGGATATGGGCATGTCCCACTTGCAATCATAATACTTATTCCTAATATCTCAAACATAGTCGTAAGATGTATTACATGGGTCATCGTGCATTTTTACCTCCTGATAATCCTTTTAGAAGAGATAAGAAATTATCTGATGGTAAAGAGGAGCATAAATCTGTACCTACGCCCTTATCTAGCGTACAAGTGCTGGAAGAACTTCGTGATTTCAATAATGTTTTTGGAAAGGGCCAAAAAAAGAAAACAAATGAATAATGGTCCATGGAAAAAAATCCATATTTTTTGAATTTCCATACTGGGCAACCAATAAGTTGAGGCACAATCTCGATGTAAAGCACATAGAGAAGAATATTTGTGATAGTTTGCTTCGTACTTTATTGGATATATTTGGAAAGTCCAAAGATCATATAAATTCGCGCTATGACTTGTGTGATATGAGGATACATAGAGAGCTTCACCAATGGAAGATTGTGATACTGGAAACATTCATCTGGCTAAAGCTTATTTCTCTATGAAACCAGAAAAGAAACAACTATTTTGCACTGTTTTAAAAGATGCCAAATTGCCAAAAGGGTGTGCCTCTAATGTATCAAATCGTGTGCAAATGGAAGAGCTGAAAGTATCAGGGTACAAAAGTCATGATGCTCATTTCGTACTACATTACTTGATCCAGATTGCAGTCCAGAAAGTGTTACAAGGAATGTTCTTTTGTCTTGATTAGGTTGGGAAACTTTTTTAAAACCATATGTAATAAGGTCATAAGAAGAAGCGATCTTGATAAAATGAACGCTGAAATCATGATATACAATGTGAGCTTGAAAAGATTTTTCCTCCATCCTATTTTGATATAATGTCACATTTGCCTATTCATCTAGTAGACGAAATTAAGCTTGGGGGTCCGACTCATTTGCGTTGGATGTATTCTTCTGAAAGAAATATGTGTGAATACAAGGGGCTTGTTTGTAATCGAAAAAATCCCGAAGGATCAATAGTAGAGGGTTGTAAAGGTGTACAGTGTTTGACTTTTTGTTCGAAATACCTACATGATGGGGTGAAGACAAGATTTAGTAGGTACCAAACTGAGGATGATGAGGACATTCAAATAGCGGGAGATGATATTTCACCTTTATTTCCTAAGACAGGTCATCCAATCGAAATTAAGAACAAAAGGAAAGGCAAGACTTTTAATATGGAGCATGTTGCGAGGTCTGCATCACATCGATACACTTTGTTTAATACCAATGATGAAAAAGTTGATGCATTTATCAAATAAGTGTTGAAACTTCATTTATATGTGTTTTGAATTTCATTAATAAGTACATATTGATTAAATTGCAATACATACTTGTAGGGAACATAAGAGTTTAGTTGTTACTCATACCTGAAGAAGTGCCTAAGTAAAAGCACAGATCCATAGTAGAGAATTTAGTGATTGGTTTAGGGACAAAGTTAAAAATGTTGAAGTGTCCAATCATTTAAATTAGCTAGCCAAAGGGCCTAATATTGTGTCTAAAAGATATACTGGATATTTCATTAATGGATATCATTTCCATACAAAGACATGGAATGCTCCTTGCAAAGCTCAAAATAGTGGAGTGACTTTGTCAGTAACAACAAATTATTTTGCTAGTGCTAGAGATAAAAATCCTTTCGATGGAATGGTTATCTATTATGGTATTATTTTGGATAGAATTAAGATTGATTATTGGAGTTGTTTTAGTGTTGTACTTTTCAAATGTGATTAGTTTCATAATGAAGTTCATGAATATGGCTTGACTCGGGTATACTTCAATAAAAAATATTGTACAGATGATCCTTTTGTACTAGCATCTCAAGTACATGAAGTTTTTTATGTGGACGACCTAATTGAGAAAAATGTTTATTATGCAAAAAAAAAAAGTTCCAATAGATTTGTATGATTTGGAAGAACGAAATTGTTCTAATATTGAAGAAACATTTTAGAGGGAAACCAATGATGATATTGTTTCTTTAGAAAAATTAGTCGACGTAGATGTTAGATGGTCGAGGAAGATCTCCCAGTTGATATCATTAATGCGCCTTCCATCTCACATCATTCACAAGATGTACCTTCGGAAGAATCAGAAGAGGAAGATGACTTCGATGATACTGATTGGGATTGGATGGAGGCCGATGATTGACAAAGGATCTTCCGAACTACTTCAAATATATTCTCTTCTTCATTTTTTGCATTGAATAATGAATACCTTTTTGAGTTGCATCCTATCAATTACGACTATCGATTGGACTCTATTTTCTATATTTTTTTTGTCATTTCTATTAATGTGGTTTTTTTCAAGTTGTCTCTAAATTAGTCTCATTTCAATAATACGCTCGTGCTGTGTATTGTTGCATAGATTACTAAGCCTAATTTTCTCTTTTATTCCTTTTTAGTGTTCTTCCTTCTGAGTTTCTCCGGAGAATCTTCAACTTAGCAGTGGACCAACAAAACTTCAAGTTCTGATCTCTTTATTTCAAATATTTTGATTTCTTCTCGTTTCTAGGTTTCAGTATTCTTGCTTGAATAAAATTAACTCATTAGCTGCCTGATTTACTTGGTCAACTAATTGGCAATTCTAATATCAACTAGGAGGTTGCTTTATGTGCAGATAGAAGTTACTGATCTGGAAATACTTGAAGGAATAAAATTAATAGGTGACGAAAAGATCCTGAGAGTACAAACAGAAACCAGAAACTTTAGTCATGTAAGTTGAAATGAATTAATAGGTGACCAAGTTAGATTAACAGAAACCAGACTCTTGCTCCTATTAAACTCGAGCTCTACAAATTAAGTTAGATTGTGAACTAGTTCAAATACAAGTTAAGAAATCAATTTCAGCTTGAGTCCCTTGCTTGTTATTCATATTTGCCTAGCTAGAACTTCTTTGTTGAATGATTGAAAAACTATTTTCTGTTAGATTTTAACTATCACTCTTAATTTTATGCAGGTTTCGATAGTCATGAGTCAACAAGAGTCTTCAAAAAGTAATAAAACAAAACAGAAGGCATATGCTAAACCTGGATCATTATCATTCTTGGCAAATAAAAAGCGATGGTTATTAACAACAAATGAAGTAGTTGAAGCTATAGAGTCAGGGAAAGGACAACTACTGAAATTAATTAAAAAAACAACTAGTAGCTCCATAGTCTGAAGTAAATAGACAATCTGTCGAGGCACAAACTTTTGATGATCATCCTTTTGAGAAGAAGCCTGTTGAGAATCAAGTGCAAAGGAATTATGTCAGAAACATGAAGAAAAAGGTAACATATAATCTTAGGAACGAACTTAGTTCATTCACGGTTTCTAAGTTATATTTTCTTGTAGTTGAAGGTGTTTCCACCAAAAATACAAGAGGTAGAACAATGATGCCTAAAGTACATAGCCAACAAGAGTGTAAATTGATCCTATTGAATAGTTTAAATCAGCCGATTGGACCTACTGAAGATGACGTAACAGAGCTAAGTAGCTTCCTAGGCACATTGGCCAGAAATGTGACCCTTTGTCCATATGATATATTTGATTGGAATAACATAGACACTAAAAAGGATTTATGGGATTATACAAAGCTTTGCACTTTTCAATGTTTTAATTATTCTTACAGCAATTTTACTTCTTTTTGATAACTTGTTAACACCAAATTGTTGGAAAAATACAATATTCCTGAAGCGGCAAAAGCTTGGACTTTGGTAACAATTCGAGATGCATGGAGAAGTCATAGAGCTGAGTTGAAGAGAACTTATTATGACCCATATGAAAATGATACAGTTCGAATGTCAAAAAAGCCTGGCCATATTCAAGAATGTGAGTTTAAAGAACTCCTCAAATATTGGAAGTCTGAGAAATTCCTGGTAAAATGTTGTTCCGAATCTAAAACTTTCAGCTCATTCTTTTCCTGATCTCTTCTGTGATATTGTTGTTGTTGCAACTTTATTTATTCATTAAAGTTGATTGTTGCCAAATTGTCGATCACTTAACAAACATTATTGATTCATTTATTTGCAGAAGATGTCAGAAATAAATACTAAGAATCAAAAAAAGTTGATGAATCCACACACTACCGGCAAAAAGAGTTTTGCTATAATCCGTAATAGATTGGTGTGTTTTCTTATTTAATATCTAGTATTAATCTATCATTTAAGCAACTTCTTATATCAATTCTCTTGAGACTAGGAAAAAGATAAAGAAATTGTATCATCTAAGGAGCTCTTTGTGGTCACAAGAACGAGGAATCCTAACCATGTGTACAAGGCCTCCTATGAAAACGCTGCTAGTAAAATTGTATGAATACTGTATATTAATAGATTTACAATGAGATTGATTCTTTGTTTAGAATTATATACTAGACTCTAATTGTTGGATATGCTTTGTTAGGCTGAAATGGAGGAACTTGAAGCACAAACGAGTGCAAATGGCCAGTCTATTGATTCATTTTTCAGCAGTCATGGGTCCTGAACACCCTGGACGTCTAAGACTATATGGAGCGGGGTTTACAAAGACTACTTTGAAGAAAATAGTTGGCGATTCTGAACCAACTTTAAATGCGACAAATGGTGTAGTGAAACAAATGGAAGAAAGGATCCAAAAAATGAAGAACAAATGGAGGAACAAAAGAGAACTATGAGACAAGAAGTTATTGCCGATGTAATTGCACAAAAAAAGCATGCAGGATTAATTGACCCTAACATACTTGCAGCATTGTCTGTTCCATCACAAAGAGAAGCTGCTTCTGCATAAGCAGTCGGACAAGGTTAGTGTTACTAATTTTCTGTTTCAACTATTTCTTCTTCTTCTTCTTCTTATTCTTCTTCATGGGTCCTGAACACCCTGGACGTCTAAGACTATATGGAGCGGGGTTTACAAAGACTACTTTGAAGAAAATAGTTGGCAATTCTGAACCAACTTTAAATGCAACAAATGGTGTAGTGAACCAAATGGAAGAAAGGATCCAAAAAATGGAGAACAAATAGAGGAACAAAAGAGAACTATGAGACAAGAAGTTATTGCCGATGTAATTGCACAACTAAAGCATGCAGGATTAATTGACCCTAACATACTTGCAGCATTGTCTGTTCCATCACAAAGAGAAGCTGCTTCTGCACAAGCGGTCAGACAAGGTTAGTGTTACTAATTTCTGTTTCAGCTATTTCTTCTTCTTCTTCTTCTTCTTCTTCTTCTGCACAAGCGGTCTGACAAGGTTAGTGTTACTAATTTTCTGTTTCAACTATTTCTTCTTCTTCTTCTTCTTCTTCTTCTTCTTCTTCTTCTTCTTCTTCTTCTTCTTCGCTTTTCTATTGCGACCCCTGATGTCGTTGCTAAGAGATTCCTTGAATTTACTTTTTGCATCCTGGAATATGCTAAAGATTTATGATATAATAAACAAGTAGAAGTGAACGATATACATTGGACCTTTTATTTTCACTCCCTAACCAACCTTTTAGCCCCTCTATTTATTCTCCACGATTGTAGGTATGTTCACTTCCTAACTACCTTCATTACTCAACCAAACACATAGAAACCTTTATCTGTGAGTGATTTTCCCAAATTCTTAAATGGTTCATTTCTCTTCAATTTTTCTAGTGTTAGTAAAATACTAATTTCATTAGCACTAATTAAACTGTCATTCCCTCCCTGCAGGTAACTTTTCCCCTCCCCCGACATCGTTGTCCCTTGTGTTCTACTTTATTTATTCTGTTTGAAACTTTTTCCAATTCTGTTTGAAACTTTTTCCAGTTCTACTTTATTTATTCTGTTGTGAAGTGGATGCTTGTTGTTTTGACTCATGTTCTAGAAATACAATCATGTTCTGGAAATAACAATTAAGCCAGTAGCAGTTCCTCTATTTTCTAGTTTTTTTGACTCATCTTCTGGAAATATAGCATCGAGAAATGTAGTTGAAATGGTCTATAACTCAACCTGCTTATATTCGGCTTAATCTTCTGGAAATTGATGTGGCTGGGAATGGAACTCAACCCACTTATATTCTTAGTTTTAAAATAAAAGGGGTTATCTGGATTAATTTCCAAATTGGAGGAGAGCTTAGTATGCATATTTGCAACAGAGATCAGATAGTAGTAAAGCTGCTGAATACATTATTGTGTGGACTTGTTGTATGGATGCACGGTATGTTATTTACAGGGGAGATGACACTGTCATATTACCTATTTGGGAAAATTGCCCTGGGCTTCTATTGACGAGAATCAATTTGATAATGTTGCTGGAAATTAAAAGAGTTGGACCAGAAACCACTCATCCTGTACTTCACCGTAGTCACCTAAAACACCCCAACTATTGCTATATATATCATGTTCGTAGACTCAAGTGATAAAAAATTACCACATTATTTTGTATTTTCATTTATTGTATGTAGGTGATGATGGAATTGAAGAAGTGGATGAAAGTGTTGCGTGCGGCTGACTTCATCTACACAATGTGCTTTGCTAGGAACTGATTGGATTTCTCACTTTACCTAGCTATGTTCCAATAATTCTTTATTTTTTAAGATTGAAAACAATGTGGTGCACGTACTCTCCCCTTTTTGTAATAGTTAAAACATACTTATGTACATGTGTTTTGCTTTTATCGTTATTACCAACACTATGGATCAATCTTGAATTAGTATTTTAGTAATGTAAAGTTTCTTCTCATTTTAGTAATGTAAAGTTTCTGCATTTTCTATTATAAAATTATTGTCACTACTCAATATTAAGAGCATTATAGTTAAAGGCAATAAGAGTATCTCAACAATTGATCCACCTTTATACATTCTACTGCGACGGTTACAAAATCGTGCCAATAAGAGCATCTATGGTGATGATTAATCCGATTGTTTTTATAGGATCTACTGCGAAGGGTATAACAACTGTGTGATAAGTTATATTATGATGTGTTATAAGCTCTACCGCTATAGTTAATGGAACGTGCTATAAACTATATTGCGACGGTTGCTACCCGTACCAATATAGTACTAACCATACCCAATTAATTATAAAGAAAACCGCCGTAATAAGGTATCTATTACGACGGTTGAAACAATCGTGGGAAAGAACCATGCAGTAGAGCTATTGCTATGCAATCAGTTGTGGCGTCTAGCTAAACTGTGGTCATAGGTTATGGTGACGGTTTTCTAGTCTTTAGCGACGGTATATTAAACCGTCCCAATAGATTAAATTTCTAGTAGTGCTCACACAAGACATCTCAAGCATCTTAAGCATTCATAGGCATTAAGTAAAACTTTTTGCGAAAAAAGTTAGGGAAAAGAAGCTAAGGGCCAATTTGACAACGAAGACACATTTGAAAGCAGTGGAAATACTATAATCAACGTTTGTCCATATGTATACCAACTACATCATAAACATATAGGAGTGGTATCAGTCAATCTTTATCAAATAGAAAGAAGTCTAAAATAGTGCAACATATAATGTAAAAGTGTTAGAAAGACTACAAATACATTATGTTAAACAAAACAAAGATACATAATAGATGAAAAAGTGGAGGAGCCCCAAAATATGGGCTCACCATGAGTAATAAAGCTAGTCGTGAACGCTGAGTACTAGCCACGAGCTGGTGGAGGTGTACCTGTCCCTACATGGCTAAATAATGCATGCAAAATATGCGTTAGTACATTTGAATGTAATATGTATGTGAAATACCATGCACAAATGAAATTGTAATGCTGTCATTGTTAAACATAAGATATAAGGATACAAATGATAAGAGATACATGAAGTAAGCTTAAACATACACAAGGAATATGATTCAAGTTTAATATGAGACAATGTATAATGAAGCGCATATAATGATAACATAACATGAGATCATAAGCTTGTGGGAGTAGAACTTAACCGATATATGAGACCATGTGAGATACTATATGAAATCCAACATAACCCCCTACGTTAGCAGGGGGAGACCACTTGCTGGGTGGAACTCCATCAACTTTGCATGCATCATCGTAACATAAATGGCCTACATGGATCCACGAGCCTAGAATACAAAGGCTCCTATGGTGGCACATAGTTAATGTGACAAAGAGTTGCTCCTAAGGTTCCCTTACCGAACCCCACCATAATTTCACATTTGGTACTAAGTCATCCAACATAAATCATTATATTACAACATAGAATCATAAGTAGCAATCATAGGAGTAGCTCGAACTTAGGAACCACCGAGTGAAAAATGTCCTTACATCTTGGGGGACCTTTCTTAAACATCTTTTAGCGAAACGATCATCACATTCATATCTTTGATATATTTAACTTTGAAAGTTTTTCTTTATGCCCTAATCATCATCGTAAATCACAAAAAACTTTACGTAACAACTTGGTGGGCTTAGCTTTATCATGGTACAATCATAAATCACATAAGTCATAAGAAAATTTCTCTTTAAAAGGATCATCAAAATTGCCCACCTTTCTCTCATCGAAAACCATCATGGAATCATCATGATTTCTCAAATCTGTGTATATACATAGCAAAATAGTAATTGAACTTCATAAGTATCATTTAATAAAACAAATATTATGAAATCATCATAAACATGCACAATAACTTGAGAAACTTAAAGAAAATGTAAAGTACTTAATAGGGAACTTTATGGGTGAAAGGATACCCATAAATCAACTCACATACCTAGAGAAACTAGTGTGAAATAAAATTGAAGCCTTTGGGGAAGAAACCTTGGAAACCCCAACCTTGTTCTGAGAGCATATTACCTTAGAATCTTTTAGAGTAAAGAATGAAAAAATGAATGAAGGGATTAGGGCTTAGAGACTGATGTAGGGCCCCTTTTCAGTCCCCAAAATTACATAGTTTAGGAATATAAAGGTCAAAAATGACAAAACTAACCCTTATTAATACTATTAGGATCAACCTATGCGTCCTCGATTATGGGTCGTAAGTTAATCCATGGGTTGTAAGTCCCTACATATAAAACTTTCTTAAAACTGAATTTGCTGGACGCAAAACCGCAGACATATGTTATGAGCTGTATAATTTTATAAGCCATGGTTGGACTCGTATAGTCCTCCCACAGTTACCATTTTTCATATTATTCTTGGCCTCATTCCACGAAAAGTATTTATGGGTCTTTTCCTATTTTATAGGCCATCTCATAACTCGTAGGTTATCCTTAAGAAATCTCCAAATTTCCTTCATATCTGGGGTCCCACTCACAAAACCATATATGGGCCTCGCTTGGTTCATAGGTTACCCCACACTCAGAAATGTTTTCCCTTCCTAATGTAGTATGTTTAAGAATAGAACCTATGTGTCATATGTCAACTTATGGGCGGTAAGTTTCCCCGTAAACTAGACTTCAAGTCATTTTTTAAGCTAATTTTTCTTTACTCAAGGCTCTCAAATAGGGGGTTGTTACAATCAAATGCTTGGTTTACTTGTGGGAAGCCTTGAAACAATACTAAGGATTGTATGAGCGGAGGCACAAGGCCCCAAGGCCAAAGGGGTCAAGTCCAAGGTTCCCAAAGGACCAACTAGTTTGATGCTTTTCATGGTCGCCAAGAGGTCCAAGAAGATCCAAATGTGGTCACCGGTATGTTAAGAGCTTTTGATTATGATGCATATGTACTTTTAGATTTGAGAGCAAATCTATCTATGCACTTTTAGATCCAAGAGCAAATCTATCTTTTGGAACCCCATTGCTTGCATATAAGTTTCATGCATGTCCCAAAGTCCTTTATGAGCCCTATGAGGTGAGTAACTTCGTAGGTAAGTTTAGCATAACCTGAAGAGTCATTTGAAATTATTCCATTTCTATCTTGCATGAAGTGGTTCCATGTGACTTACTTGAGCTTTCCATTGTAGATTTTGATAAGATTCTTGGGATGGATTGGTTGTATGTTGTTTATGCTTCCATTGACTGTAGAACCTGTAGGGTTAAATTCCAATTCTCTAATAAGACAATTCTTGAATGGGAGGGTAGCAACTTTTCATGTATGGGTTAGTTCATTTCGTTCTTAAAGGCCAGAAGAGTGATTTTCCAAGGGATGCATCTACCATTTAGTAAGGGTCAAAGATGTCTCTTCCAATGTTCCTTTTCTTGAGTCGATCCTCATTGTAAGTGAGTTTCCTAATGTCATCCTAGATGAGTTACCAGTTGTTCCTCCTGAAAGAGCGATAGACTTTGGTGTAAAACTCTTACTCGATACTCAGCCTATCTCAATCCCTCCTTATAAAATGGCCCTCGAAGAGTTGAAGGTGTTAAATGAGCAACTGAAGAATTTGTTGGAAAAAAGTTTCATTAGGCCTTGTCGGTCTCCATGGGGTTCCCCGGTATTATTTGTATGGAAGAAGCATAGGTCGCTCCTCATGTGCATTGACTACCTACAACTTATTAAGGAAACCATCAAGAATAAGTATCTCCTTCTGAGGATAGATGATTTGTTTGATCAGCTACAAGGGGATACTCATTTTTCCAAAATTGATTTGAGATCCGGTTATCACTCGTTAAGGGTGACATCCCTATAACAGATTTCCAGTTTAGGTATAGTCACTTTGAGTTTATAGTGATGGTGTTTGGCCTCACTAATGCACCAACGATATTTATGGACCCATGAATAGGGGGTTCAAGCCTTACCTCGACATGTTCATTGTGGTGTTTGTTGATGACATCCTTATATATTCTCGAGGTGAGCAAGAGCACATAGAACACTTGAGGGTAGTATTGCAAATCCTGAGGTACAGAAGCTCTATGAAAAGTTTGATAAATATGAGTTTTGGCTAGATGAGGTTACCTTTCTTGGTCATGTGGTATCTATAGAGGGCACCAAAGTTGATCCTAAGAAGACTGAAGCAGTGAGAAACTGGTCAAGGCCATTGACTCCTACCAACATAAGGAGTTTCTTGGATCTAATCAGTTACTATAGAAGGTCTGTGCAAGTCTTCTCTACAATTTTGTCACCACTTACCAAGATAAATCAAAAGAAGTCTATGTTTGTGTGGATGGATGAATGCGAGAGGTGTTTCCAACTTTGAAGGATCGATTGACTTCATCTCCTATATGGACATTGCCAGAAAGGAATGATATTTGTTGTGTATTGTGATGCATCAAGGATTGGGTTGGGTTGTGCATTAATGCAAAAGGGTAAAATGATTGCCTATTCTTCATGACAGTTAAAAGTGCATGAGAGGAATTAATCGACTCATGACCTTGAGCTGGCGGTGGTGGTGTTCGCCTTAATGATTTGGGTGATACTACTTGTATGGAATTAATGTTGATATCTTAACCGATCACAAGAGTCTCCAATATGTGTTCACCCAAAAGGATCTCAACTTGAGACAATAGAGTTGGTTAAAGCTACTCAAGGATTATGATAGGAGTGTGAAGTACCACAACAGAAAGGACAATGTGGTATTTGGCGCTCTTAGTAGAATTTCCAAAGATAGTGTGTCTTATATTGAAGATGATGGGAAAAGGGAATTTGCTAAAGATCTTCATAAGTTGGCTAGACTGGGAGTGAAATTGAGTGGTCCGCAAGTGGTGGTGTAATGGCTCTTCATGGGTCCACATCTTCTTTGATTGATGAGGTTAAGGCCAAGCAAGACCTTGATCTTGCCTTGGTTGAGTTGAAGACCTTAGTAAAAAATGGAAAGGTAGAAGTCTTTTCACAAGGGGGAGATGGGGTACTCTGATATCAAGGGAAGTTGTGTGTGCCCAATGATAGTGAGTTGAAAAAGTTGATCATGCAAAAAGCCCATAACTCTTCGTATTCCATTCATCCCGGCACTACCAAGATGTATAGAGATTTAAGGAAGATTTACTGGTGGAATGGAATGAAGAAGGACATTGTTCAATTTGTGTTCGAGTGTGCCAATTGCCAACTGGTCAAGGTTGAACACCAAAGGTCGGGTGGCCTAGCACAGGACATTGATATTCCTACTTGGAAATGGGAAGAGATCAACATGGATTTTGTGGTTGGTTTGCCAAGGACCAAAAAGCATTTTGACTCCATATGGATGATAGTTGACCGTATGAAAAAGTCGGCTCATTTCCTAGCGGCCAAGAGAACTTTCAATGCCGAGGACTATGCTCGCTTGTATATCGAAGAGTTGGTGAGGTAGCATGGGATTCCATTGTCCATCATATCGGATCGTGGAGTCCAATTTACTTCTCACTTCTTGAAATCTTTTCAAAGAAGACTTGTCACTAGGGTGAAGTTGAGTATGGCTTTACATCCCTAAAATGACGGGAAAACCAAGAGGATTATTCAGACGTTGGAGGATATGTTGATATCTTGTGTGTTGGTGTTTAAGGGGAATTGGGATACACATTTGCTTCTTATCGAGTTTGCCTAGAACAATAGCGCCATTTGATGCATTTTATGGTAGACAGTGTACATCGCGCGCCGGGTGGTTCGAGGTTGGTGAGGTAGTATTAATATCACAGGACTTGGTGATGAATGTGATGGAGAAAATTAAAAGTGTAAGAGAGAAATTAGAAACAACCCAAAGCTGACAAAAGTCTCACTCCAATGTGAGGAGAAGGTAACTTGAGTTCCATGTTGGTGATTGGGTCTAGTTCTAAGTGTCTCCAATGAAAGATGTGCTCTGGTTCGATAAGAAAAGGAAATAGAGTCCTAGATATTTGGGACCCTACACGGTGGTGAAAAGAGTTGGAAAAGTGGCATATGAGTTGGATCTACCCAACGAGTCGTATGTGATTCATCCTGTCTTCTATGTGTAATGTTAAGGAAATTCATAGGTGACCCAAATTCCATAGTTCCTTTGCACAACATTGAAAAGGATTTGAGTTATGAAGAGCTAAGGAACAAGAAAGTTGCATATGTCGAAGTACTTTGGAGAAACCAACAAGTTAAGGGTGCTACATGGGAAGTGGAAGAGGAAGCAAATATGATGAAGCATTATCCACATCTATTCCACTCTAATTAGGCCTAAGGTATTATTAAATTCTTCTTAAAACCTCAAATTCCATGCATTTTAGTTTTTCATGATGTATGCATTTATTTGATGTTTAAGGACTTTTTGAAGACATGTTTTAAGTATGAAATCTGAAATTTTTATGAAATGATATTTAACTTGCATTTTTTAATGCATACTGGGTTAAGTTCACTCTTTAGAGCTTGCCTTTAAGTACATTCGGGGACAAATGTTCACAAGGGCGAGATATTGTAATGACCCCCAATTTAGGAGCCTTGAGTGCAGAAATGTTGGCATGAAAAATGACCTGAACTCTGGGTTACGAGGTGACTTATGGACGGTAAGTGACATACAGCTCATAGGTTCCGTTCTTAAACATAGAACTTCACGAAGGGGAAAAGTTTCTAAGTGTGGCATAAATCATGGACCAAGTGGTGGCTCATAGAAAGTTATACAGTCCGTAGGAAGGTACGTGAGTAAGACTATCAGACATGAAGGAAATTTGGAGTTTGCTAAAAGTTGATCGATGTGTTATCAGATAACTCGTAAACCATGATACGACCCATAGGGTGCTTACTGGAGTGAGGACAAGAATAAAGTGAAAAATGGCAAAGTGTGAAAGGACTCTGTGAGTCCAACCACGACCCGTAAGAGCTTATATGACTCGTAACAAGACTTCGTATTTTTAGGATCATCAAAGTTGGTTTTTAGGAACTTCAAATGTGTTACCAGATGAGAGGGACTTATATCCTATGGATCAACTTACGGCCTGTAATCGGGATTTCGTAGGTTGAATATGACAGTTTTAATTAGGGGCAATTTCATCATTTCCATCCTTCCTATTCCAAAACTATGTCATTTTGGGGATTTGAAAAGGACCCTGTAACAGCCCTTGAACCCTAATTTCCTCATTCACTCTTTCATTCTTCACTTTCTAAATTCCTAAGTCGAAAAAGGAGCTCTGAAGAACAAGGCAAGGCAAGAGCTAGGGTTTCCAAATGCTTCCTTAAAGGCTTCAATTTCATTTCTCTTTAGTTTTCCCGAGGTATATGAGTTGATTTATGGGAATCCTTCCACCCATAAAGTTCCTTATCAAGTACTTTATTTTTAAGTTCCTTAGGTTAATATGCATGCTTATGATGATTTCATGATATTATGTTATTAAATGCTACTTATGAAGTTCAATAATTATTTTACCAGCTATATATGCATATTTGATTTGCTAATTATGACCCATGATGGGCTTCGACGATCGGTAAAGGTTGGGCATTTTTTGATGTTCCTTTAAAAGAGAAATTTCCTTATGACTTATGCGATTTATGATTGTTCCATGATAAAAGCCAAGCCCGCCTAGTTTTCAAATAAACATTATATGACTTACGACTATGATTAGGGAATTAAAAAGGACAGCTTTAAAGTTAAATTTTTAAAAGATATAAGATTGATGATAATTGCCCTAAAGATGTTAAGATTGGTTCCCAAGATGAAAGGATAATCCTCACTTGGTGGTTCCTAAGTTTTGAGCTACTCTTATTGATTTTTACTTATGATTTATAAAATGTGTTTTAAAGATTTTGTTGGATGACTTAGCACTGAGAGGACTTGAGATTGGGACTCATTCCGTCAGTTGAGGCATGACCCCTTAAAAGCTAAATCTCAATGTCTCTAACTATGTGACACCATAGGAGTCTTTGTAGGCTAGGCTAGTGGATACACGTAGGCCCAAATGTTATGAAAGATGCAATTGTGAAGTTAATTTGTTTCAGATATCTACCTTTGCAAGTAGATTCTCATTTTTCCAATGGAAGGAGTGCACTGGAATTTTCCCAAATAAAGGAGTTCATTGGATTCCATGTAGTAGCATACCTGGTCTTATTGTCGGTTATGGTCTTACGCTACAAGCTCTATGATCTTATGTAATGTTTTCATCATATGTGCCTTCTTATGCATTGTCACATATTGATCTTGAGTCATATTCCTTGTGCATGCTTAAACTTACTTTTATGTATCTTTTATCATATGTATACTTATATGTTATCTTTAAGAATGATGGTATTACAATTTCATCCATGCATTGCATGTCACATATTTAGTACATTCCAACGTACTAACACATATTTTGCCTACATGATTTAACCATGTTGGGATAGGCACTCCTCTATTGACTCGTGGCTAGTACTCAACGTTCAAGACTAACTTTATTATTTGTGGTGAGCCCTTAGTTCAGGAATCCTCTATTTTTTCATTATATTATGTACCTTAGTTTTATTTTGAGATGACGTATTTATAGCCCTTCTAGGGCATTTAATTTCTATGTTGCACTGTTTTGGATATCTTTCTATTTGACGGAGATCGATCGTTACCGATCCCATCTGCCTATGATATAGTCGGTATGCTTATGGACAAAATGGTTGTATTATTCCCACTACTTTTAAATGTTGCTTTATTGTCAAATGGCCCTAAGTCCCTTTCCCCTAGGTTTCCACAAATTGTTTTCACTAAATGCCTATGAATGCTTAAGATGGCTTAGGTGAGGTTCCTTCTAGTATCTCATTCATCATGTGATGACTAGGCCACTAGGTCAGATCGTTACATCTGAGACTTGATTGATTAATTTAGGGGGACTCTTTATCCCATGGGAGATGCATTCCTTCGTTATGTATATCGTCAGAGCATCTGGCCCTAGATGATTTCCCTGGCCCGAGGCTAGGTTGGGAGGACTAGGAGTTAGGTCCCGTGTGCACTGTTCCCTAGATGGGTCAAGGACCTAATAATTATATAGTACTTTGGTTCAAGGACCTAGTTGATTACCCTTTGATCCATGCACCTATTCACACCCTCATTGTGCGTGGGTGTACCCTCTAGGTTTATAGGGCTCAAGAGGCGTTCAAGCTTAGAAATTAGGACCTTACACCTACGTACAACCGACCTGTGATCATGTGTTATTGGGAGTTAGGTTCTATTGCAACTCAGTTGCTTAGATTGTGCGCAGGTGTATCTTCTGGGCTTATGGGGGCTCAGTTGGCATACATACATAGATATTAGAGCCTTTCACCCATGCAAAACATTACGTCTCAGTTAGGGATAGTTCAGATATAGGCCTACGCAGTCTTTGTCAGTCGGTATTGATGTTCATCACTTAGGTCAGTTTACTTTATCATTATTCATAATTTTGGTTGGTTTAGTTATCATTATTCATCGCCTTGGTTGGTTCTGTTCTGGTTTGAGAGTTTCCAGACATGTTTCTTCCTTGAATTGAGTTTCGATTGGCTAGACCTGTTGTATTTCTTTACCTTTGAGTCTTCTAGATTTCTTGTATTTTACTCAGCCGGCCGATGAGCCCTACTGTGGGACTTTTTCTGGTACTCAGCCCCTACATTTCTACATCTTCCATATTGTAGGTCTAGATATGAGCCCTGATTACTAAGTTGGGGGTTCGTGACTCCACGTGGGGCGCGCTGGTTGCTCTAGCTACTTTGCAGTCTACTTTCTTTTGGTGGTTGTCTTTTGTATCTAGACATTGGCCTTGAATCTATAGTCATGGTTTGTATTTGTAGGAGTATCCCTGGCTATGTATATATATATGTGTGAGTGTGGTTGCGTCTATTGTAGGTCTTTACAGTTGACTTCCAGGTTTTAGGTAGCTTGTGGTTATTTATATCACTGTATCGATTATGATTGTGACTAAAAAGCTAGGATAGGTACCCTAGGGTTGGGTAATTGGCTAGCCAGTAGGTGAGATATAACAAGCATCATCATGACCAGGACCAGGTTGTGACAACGATGGTGCTACATGGGTTCGAATATTCTTTATTTGAGAAAGTTCGGTCCAACCAAGTCCTTGATCCCACCTTAGTTGAATTGAATGCCCTAGTTAATGAAGAAAAGATAGAGGTTTTCTCATAAGGGGGAGATGGTGTACTCTGATATCATGGAAGATATGTGTGTGCTAAATAATAGTGAGTTGAAGAAGTTGATATTACTAGAAGCTCGCAACTCTTCTATTCTATTCATCCTGATTCTACAAAAATTTATAGAGATTTGAGGGAGATCTATTGGAAGAATGGACTGAAGAGGGACACTGCCAAGTGGGCCGAGCATGCCAATTACCAACAAGTCAAAGTTGAGCATCAAAGATCTGGTGGCCTAACTCAAGATATTGATATTCCTACTTGGAAGTGGGTAGAAGTCAATATGGAGTTTTTAAAGCGGTTACCTAAGACCTAGAAGGGTTTTGACTCCATATGGATGTTAGTCGATCGAATGATAAAGTCAGCCCACTTCTTACCGATTAAAATGAAATTTCATGTCGTTGAGACTTATATATCCTATAATTGGTAAGGTTGCATGGGATTACATTATCCATTATATCTGATTTGTTGTCTAAATTACCTCCAATTTTTGGAAATCTTTCCAAAGGGGTCTTGGTACTAAGGTGATATTGAGTACCACTTCTATCCCTAAACTTATGGGCAAGCCAAGAGAACAATTTAAACATTGGAAGATATGTTGAGAGCTTGCATGTTGGAGTACAAGGGGGGTTGGGATTAGCATTTGCCTCTCATCGATTTTGAGTACAATAATAGTTTGATGTAAGCATCGAGATGGCACTATTTGAGGCATTATATGGTAGATGGTGTAGATCACCTATTTGATGGTTTAAAGTTGGTGAGATAGCCTTGCTAGGACTGGACTTGGTCATGGACACGATGAAAAGGTGTGACTCATAAGGGAAAATTTAAAAACGGTCCAAATTACCAAAAGTCCTACTCCTATGCAAGGTAGAAGGACCTTAAGTTTGAAATTGGTGATTGGATCTATTTGATGGTGTATCTGATGAAAGGTGTGATTTGGTTTGGTATAAAGGGGAGATAAAGCCATAGGTATGTAGATCCTTACAAAGTGGTGAGAAGATTCGGCAAAGTGGCATATGAGTTAGACTTACCTATGGAAATGAATTTGATTGATCTGGTTTTTCATGTGTCAATGTTGAGAAAGTTCATAGGTGATGCAAACCCATAGTTCCCTTGGAATATGTGAACATTTAAGAGAACTTGAGTTATGAAGAAGTACCGGTCAAAATCCAAGACCGGCAAGTGAAGAGGTTAAGGAACAGAGAAGTTGCATCTGTCAAAGTACAATGGAGAAATCAACACATCGAAGGTATGACATGAGAGCGGAGGCGCACATGATGAAGTGTTAATCCTATCTATTTCATTCTACTCAAGCCAAAGGTATTATGTTATTCTTTCCCAAAACCTCCAATTCCTTGCATTTCAGTTTTTACATGATGTATACACTCATTTCTATGTTTATGGACTAATTTGAAACATATTTTAAGCATGGGATTTTGATAACATTATGAAAGATGCTTAGGTTGAATTTTTGCATGTATACTAAGTTATTAGCTGATGTTTAACTCCTTAGAGCCTACTTTAGGTAAATTCTGGGACGAATGTTCCCAAGGGGGGAGATATTGTAAGGACCCCCAAGCTAGGAGCCTCAAAATATAGAAACGTTAGGCTGGAAATGTCCAGGACTCATTCCATGAAGCCTAGTTCATGGGCTCGTAGTTTGAACCACGAGCCATAGACCAGGCTTGTGGATGACTACTTCGAGAAGATTAAATTTCCCCAAGTATAAAATGATCCACGAAGAGCATATGTGGCTTGTGGAAATGAGCACCGACCGTAGAAAGGGTCGTAGGTGTGAGTCTAGAAATGAAGGAAATTTGGAGTTTCTTGAAGGTAACCCACAACCAATAAGACGACTCGTAGAAAATTGCATGGTCCGTGGATAGCCTTCGTAGATGGGGTCTAGAATAGTGGAAATTTTTTATATGTGTGGCAGGACTCCATGAGGCCATCCACGACTCATGGATTGAAGGATGGCTCGTAGATAGGGGATTCATGATTGGTGGTTTTTAAGCAATTTCTGAAGATCAAAAAAGAAGAATAGATTGACATGAACCATGACTCAAGGTTCCGTCCACAACCAGTAATCCGGATCTCGTGGTTTTTGTTAATTTTAATGAATGGAAATTTTGTCTTTTTTGTCAATCCTAACTCTAAAATGCATCATTTTTTTAACTCTTTAGACCCCTATTTAGAACATAAAGCCCTATAATCCCTATTCTTTTCCATCATTCCACTTTCTCATAAATTCTAAGGGCTTCATCCTCTCAAAAGGCAAGGCAAAAGGGCTAGGGCTTTCAAGGGTTTTCATCATAACAACAAGTTCCTTATTCATAGGCTTACCTAAGGTATGTGAGTTTATTTCTGGGTCTCCATTCACCTACAAAGTCCTACATTAAAAGCTTTTTACCTATTCTTTAAGTTTCTTAAATATTACCATGCATGCTAATAATGATTTCATGATGTTTTATGTTATAATATGCCTTCAATGTTATCCTATGATGTTTTACTAAGTATTTTGTGTTTTACGTTGATGATGATGACTCCAATGATGTAGGTTTTGAATGAGAAGAGTGGGCTATTAATGCATGTTTAATCTAAGTGTAATACTCCTATGATCATGCTTGTTTCTTATGGTTTATAAGCATTTCCCAACTAATGATTTGGCCCACTAAGTTTGAAGTCAATCCTTGCATGTTATATGATGATAAGTAAGGAATAAAAGAAAGTTCAAGTTGATGATTTTTCAAAGATATGAGCTTGTCAATAATGCCCTGAATGATGGTCCCCAAGATGAAAGGACAATTCTCACTTGGTGGTTCCTTAAGTTTGGAGCTACTCTTGAGATTGCTACTTGTGGTTCTAAGTGTCATGATTTGACTAAGTATATATTTTAAAGATTCTATGGGACTACTTAGCACTGAATGAAGCAATGAGGTGGGTTCGATAAAGGAACCCTAGAAGTAACCCTTTGCCCTATTAATTATGTGCCACCATAGGAGCCCTTGTAGGCTAGGCTAGTGGATCCATATAGGCTAATTATTATATATGATTATTCATGCTATGTGAAGGAGTTCCACCTGGAAAATGGTCTTCCTGTGCAAACGTAGAGGGTTATATTAGATTCCATGTAGTAGCTCACATGGTCTAATATGTCAGTTATGGTCCCTTCCATTAAAAGTATGATACTGATGTCTTCTTTCCATCACATGTGTTTTATTATGCATTACTTTTACTCATATTGAACATAATTCCATGTGTATTCTTGATCTCCTATGAATGTTGCCTTTTACCGTTTCATGCATTAAAGTTTGTGCCTCACATATAATGGCATTACAAATTCATACTTTTATTGCATCTTACAAATTTGGTACATTCCAAAAATACTAAAGCATATTTTGCCTACATGATGTCACCATATAAGGACAGGCGTTCCTCCCTGTAGCATCCCACATCTTACATATACTAGTCCTACGCATATGAAACATGAAATGGTGGGGTCAAACCAACACACATTTTTAAAAGTGCTTGAATTTCAGATTAGAGGGCTATATGTACATCTAACGCTCAAGAGGGCCGAGTGTAGATAAGTTTTAAGTAAAGTTGAGGAGATCGCGGCCTCAAATAAGGTTAAAGAAGTGAAGTGCTTGTGGGACTTAGGAAGCTAGTAGGTGAGTCACCTATGTGGTTAGCTTAAATAGGCTAGGTACACGGAGATGAGGCCCAACACCGAATTTGTTCAAGTCCGATAAAGAATAAACCCCGAGTTAAGGGAGTAATTTGGGCCCATAGTTTAGCATTATAGAGGAACAATATAGGCAGCCCAAGATGAATAGGAAAAGGGCCAAATTATATTCACAGCCCAAGTCACAAATAGGGCCCAACTATGTGGATGTAAAAGAGTAATATTTGCAGCAAAGCCCATCCAGTTGAAGCCCAATAATGTCCAAGTGAAAGGGCCAAGTTGCTACATCACCGCCTTAATAGGCTTCAAATGTAAAGAAAGTCGACCAAAAGTGTCCCTTTAAAAGGGGTTAAAATCCAGCAACTTTAAGTCATTTTTACTTAGCCAAAAATCAGATTTCTTTAAAAGTTTCTCTGTGCTCTCTCTTCACTTTATAAAGAAGCCAAGACACACTTTAGGGTTATTTAAGAGAACCTAATCCTTCAGGGCTAAGGTAAGTAAAAATACCTAAGGTTTAGCATAACTTTTCCATGAAAAACATGAGGAGTATGCTGGTTGTACTTGTGCAGGAATTTTGGACAGCATGTGCCCCAAAGATTGTTGTACACTTTTCTTGTTTATTAAGATTATTTTCTCTTGTTGATTGGCTGGATTATGAAGTAATATTTATGTTTTTAACAAGGATTGGTTCTGTAGTGATGAAAGAAGGTTGTTGCACCATTTTTATCTTCCGCAAAAATGAGTTCTTGCATGAAATCTTAATGGTACTCTTAGTAGGAACTTGTGGGCGGATAATTGGTGGTTGTTGTCTCACGTTTTCCATCTACTTTGGGAATGTTTTTGGAATGTTTTAAGATTTTCTTTATATGTAAATAGGTTGAGAACAGTTTGGTTGAGGTTGAAAGAGATTTGGAATGGTTGACGCCGAAATGTCGCGAAAGAGCATAATGTTACGTTGCCTACTTACGTGTTGTGTAGAGTTGTTTTATGTCGTACTAGATTAGTTGTTGTAGGCCTGTTATGTGACTAAAACAGGCTGGATGTAACATGCATATGACAACGTGTGCTAAGCAAAAATATGATTAGATGTGGGAAGGTTGAAAGAATACTCGTGGATTGATAGTTAAAAGCATGCTGCCCGAGTGTTTGTTTTTATGAGATTGGACTGCAAAGATGTGTTTATTAGCTGCTAATACTAGTTTTATCACCTACTATATTGTAGATAAGTATTTGGAGGAAAAGGATACTACTCTAAGGTAATAACGACATAGTACAACGAGGTATGTAAGGCTACTTGATTTCCTATTACTTGGCATGAAATCTAGGTTCTTCCTTGGCACATAAACACACTTATCAACTCCGACATAACTAATAATTGTGTCTCCACTCTTTACCATGTTCATATATTCCCATACATAGCCATTGTCAAATCTGCATACATACTTGGATACCAAAGATACATGAGTTCCTTTTTACCAAGTAGAGTCCATGTATTGTTTAATCTCCTACGCATTTCACTAGTTGTGTAACTCTCTTTTCATTGTGATATTATCTTGTATAGTTGTTTATATGTCACATGTGATGTCTATGTTCCTATAGCTCTAAATGTTTTGACCACCAAAAGAATCATCCCAAAAGTAAATAAAAGATTAATTGAAGTTGCTTATTGATGGGTGGTATCCTAGGGGTAGAAGAATCACCTAACATGGGTCGATCCCATATTACGGGGGTATACCAAAGGTTAAAGGAAAGCCTAGCGTGGGTCGATCTCGATATTGATTTACCACTGATCAGCTGGTTATTTACATGATATATTGTGCATAGATTATATAGTAAAGAAAGGTAAAGTAATAAAAAGACATAAAGTACATGATTCCACAGTATGACTAAAGGTGGTCTTTTTATCCTTACACACCAGTGTGTTATTTCATTTGAGTTCTTATTTCATACAAAGTATTTTCTGCCTTATATATTCAGTACATTATCTCATACTGATGTCCCTTACGGGGGACCTGCATTTAATGTTGCAGGTACGGGAGCTACTAGATCTCCCCAGTAGGAGTACAGGACTTCCAGCTACTGTTACTGAGCTCCAGGTTGCTTCGGGGCTTTGTATGTCTAGAGCTTATATTTTGTATTGTATAGTTTGTCATGAGGCGAGGCCTGTCCCGACCCATATAGATATTGTTCCTTAGCTAGAGGCTTTGTAGACTATGTAAAGTAAAGTGTGGTCAAGTATCGTACTTCAGACATCATGGCTCCAACGACATAGTCTTTTGCTTTTCTTTTTCGCTTGTTAATACTGTTTGTTTTTTTTCAGCAAATTGAGTATGGAAACCTCTTATAATGTTCATAGAAGGTGTATAGTCACATGTTGGTTCTCCCGAGCCTTGTCGGCAACGGGTGCCAGTCCACCTTAATGGGTCTTTGGGCATGATAAAAGTGGTATCAGAGCGGGTCATCCTAGGGAGTCTACAAAGTCGTGTCTATGTGGAGTCTTGTTTATGGATGTGTTGTGCACCATATTTATAAACATGAGGCTATAGGACATTTAAGAGTTGTCACTTTTTTTTCATTCTTTAGATCGTATCATAGAGACAAGTGTTGTAGGTTGATTGTTTCTAACCTCAAAATCGTGTTGTATAGTGAGTCTGCCTGAAACAAGGAAAAGTAAAGGCAAAAGGAAGGAAGTAGAAGTGGTAGTTGGTGTACCTAGTCGGGTCAGACAACGAAATGATGCCTAAGATGAGTCTCTGTCACAAACATCTCAAACTCCTCCAACTCTTGATGAACCAGGAAGTAGTGAAATTCACCCAGAACAACCTACCGATGCTACCGTGCAGGATCTGAGAAATGCGGTCCAATTATTGACTCGTATAGTTGCTGACCAAAGTCAAAGAAAAAAAGGTCCAGTTTTAGGTGCAGGTAGTGCAAATAGGGTAGCTAACACGAGGATACGTGACTTCCTTAATTTGGACCCTCTATCTATTATCGGGTCAGATCCTAATGAAGATCCACAGGACTTCATCGATCAGATCCAACACACTTTGGATGTTATGCACGTAAGTGGTATAGAAGCTGTGGAGCTGGAAACATATAGATTGAAGGGTGTGGCTATATTGTATTATGAAGCTTGGAAGAAATCTAAGGGCATAGATGCACCTCTAACTACCTAGAAGGAGTTTAAAGATGCATTATTTGACCATTACTTGTCATTAGAGATTTGTGAGGCCCATGCAGATCAGTTTTTGAATCCACACCAAGGTAATATGACCGTGAGGGAGTATATCCTTCAATTTAATTCCCTGGCCAGGTATGCTCCTAATGTAGTTGCTACTATGGTAGATAGAGTTCATTGATATGTGGATAGGTTGGATTCGTATCTGGTCAGAGACTGTACCATTGCTTCTTTAATAAAGACATGGATATAGCGAGGATGCAAGCATTTGCACAAAAACTGGAAGATCAGAGGCAAAGAAGAAGGATATAAGAGTTAGAACGGGGGCAGTACAAGAGGGCCAGATCTACATGGTAGTTTGTACCGTCCCAAGGTGAGTTTAGTCCTCGATTTTCTAATAAACCACCTAAGCCATTATCCTCCTACTCTGCAGTTAGTGCTCCACCACAACTTCAAGGGTCTAAAGGTAATCAGTTTAGTCAAACAAGTGAGGGCCAAGGTGCATGGACAATAAGATATTCGGCAAGCCAGCAGATTCCTCCTAGGCAGCCTTTCAAACAATGTGGGAGGACTCATATAGGTATATGCTGTGTTGGGACAGATGCTTGTTATTGGTGTGGTGGATCAGGGCATATGATGAGTGTTAGCACCTAATTTTTTACCAAACTTAGGTTATTTACTTTTTAATATTTATATATTTAGTTTTGAGTCTAAATTAGATATTTTTATCTTATTTAGAATAATTTGAAAACAACAAAAACATAGTCACATTTATGTAAGTTTTGCTTTAAAGAAGAGAAAATTTATAAAAATATATCTTTTTTCTAGTTAACTTTTCTATTTATTTGTTAATTGGAAATAGTTTTCTAACATATTTATTTTTTCTTTCTTTCTTTTCTTTTCAAATAAAATGAAATAAAAAGGAAAATTAAATAATCCTAAAACTACCCATTTATTCCAACTCGTCCCCCACTACTCCCACCTTTTCACTCTCACATATTCCCTCTATATACTACCCACAAAAACAAAAAAAAAAAAGAGGAAACATACACACACACATTAAAAAACACACAAGAATTTTTCACTCTTCTTTTTTTCTTTCGTCACATCTACAAAGCAAAAAAAAAAACACAAGACATTCTACACACTATTAAAACAAAATCCTACACCACATTCTTTCCTTTTTCCCACATACACAAACACAGCAGAAAAATACTACTTTTTTCTTTTACACACACATTATATACACATTTAAAAAAAATCTTAGGGAAATTTGCACAAGAAACATACCAGAAAAAAAACTCTAAAAAAAATACTAGAAAAAAACAAAAGTTGAGTTCAAGGTTTGCTTTCGGAATTTCGGGTTCGTGGTTCCTATCATGGCCTATTCTTTGTAAATGAATTCTCGCAAGAGGTAATATTTAATCTTTCTTGTGTAGTTTAATGTGATTGCAATACATTGGAGTTGTCTGATTTTATTTGTGTTTAACCCATTAATATTTTTTTATGTGGTAATATGAAGTATATATGTTCAAAACTTTCATCTCAATTTCATGCCCATATCTTTTATATTGTGTAATATAGTCTAAAATTATTATAACATGTAGTTCACTTTATGTTTAAACAACCCAAAATTTGTTTCATGTTTATGTAAATATACTGTCCAAATTTATTCTTATTTTTATATTTTAATTTGTTTTTCATGATGATATGTGTATTTAATAAACTAAAATGAAAAAAAAATTAGTGACATGAATCCATTATGTAAAATATTTCTTTTAGTTTGTAGGTTCTTCTTTTCATTTTAATGACTAAAATAAAGAAAAGAAAAGACTTTAGGTGTTCATAATTCTAACATGCAAAATGTGTAAACTTTTATAAAATGTATTGGGGCGTTCTTACTAATATTGTGCTCAGTTTTTCTTAGAGAAAACATAAAATAAAAATGGAAAGTTTGTAACATTTTTACATCTCATTTGAGTAAAGATTTTTTTTAGAATATTATTAACAATTTTATGTTGATCCATGGTATTAATATTGAATTGTTAAATTAGGCTTCTTATAAGTCATAATGACTAAAAATAAATTTTTTGGACTTTGTAAAAAGAATCTAATTTTTAAATAATTTTGGTAATTCAATTTCTTTAAATTGAACCTAGGAGCATGATTAGGTCGATAAACAACGAGAGGCAAACATTAGGATTAAAATAACATTAAACAAATGTATTGAAAAATACGAATAAATGAATAATTTATGGCAAGATTGGAAAGCGTTGCTACCAATACACCATATTAATAAAAATAAGATAGCTTAAAACAAGTTTAAAATAAATAAAAGAAGGCAGGTAAATGACATTTTTGAAAACTTATAAATACAATATGTTCAAATTAAGTTAAGCCATAAATTAGTCAATAAAGCGACCGTGCTAGAACCACAGGACTCGAGAGGTGCCTAACACCTTCCTCTCGGTCAATAGAATTCCTTACCCGATCTTTGTTTCGCAGACAAAAAATAAAGAGTCATTTCCTTTTGATTAGAGATTGAAAAAAGGGTGACTTGGAACACCAAAACTCAATTCCAAGTGGCGACTTTAAATAATAAAATAATCCCTTTTCAAAATGTCACTTTAATTGGGAAAATTCTATTTTTTGAAAGACCACGCGCGGGGGAAAAATAGGGGTGTGATAATGAGAGATTGCCCGAGAAGACATATGGGTGATATAACACAACCTACCGAGTCAGCTGTTGCATCATCTTCATCATTCTCTCAATTAGGTAGGGGTCAGCAAACACCTGCAGGTCGTGGTAGAGTTGGTAGAGGGATAACTAGCTCTAGCGGAGCCCAGAATCGCAGTTAGGCTTTGGGGAGTCGGCAAAATTTGGAAGCTTCACCCAATGTGGTCATAGGTACACTGTTCATCTTTTCATATAATGTGTATGCATTAATTGACCCTGGTTCTACATTATCATACATCACACCACTAGTTGCTGGGAAGCTTAAAAGAACACTTAAATCATTGAACAAGCCATTTGAAGTGTCTACACCAACCGATGAATCTATTATAACTAGAAAGGTCTATTATAACTATGTAGTAACTGTTTGTGATGGTAACACTTTGGATGACCTTGTTGAGTAAGAAATGGTGGAATTTGATGTTATAATGGGTATTGATTGGTTAGTTTCTTGCTATGCCACTGTGGATTGCCGAACTAAGAGGGTATATTTCAACTTTCCAAATGAGGCAGTCCTTGAATGGGAAGGCAGTGTTGGGAAACCAAAAGGTAAGTTTGTTTCCTATATTAAGGCAAGGAAGATGATATCAAAAGGTTATGTATGTCATCTAGTTAGAGTGAGGGATATGGAGGCAGTATCACCAATTCTTCAATCTGTTCCAATAGTGAATGAATTTGCTGATGTGTTTCCTAAAGAGCTTTCACGTTTTTCTCTAGAACGAGAAGTAGATTTCGGTATTTACTTACTTCCAGGCACTCAACCTATTTATATCCCTCCATATAGAATGTCCCCGGAAGAATTAAGTGAATTAAAGGAGCAATTAAAAGACTTGCTAGAGAAGGGTTTTATAAGACCTTGTTTGTCCCCTTGGGGTGCACCAGCGTTATTTGTACATAAAAAGGATGGCACCTTGAGAATGTGTATTGACTACTGGCAATTGAATAGGGTGAAAATAAAGAACAAATACCCCCTACCAAGGATTCATTATTTATTTGATCAGTTACAGGGCGCCAAATGCTTCTCGAAAATTGATTTGAGATCAGGTTATCACCAAGTGAGAGTGAAGGAGAAAGATATACCAAAGGCAGCCTTTAGGACACGCTATGGTCACTTTGAATTTCTTGTTATGTCATTTGGGTTGACAAATGCGCCAACAATTTTTATGGATTCAATGAACAGGGTATTCAAGCCATTCTTTGATGTATTTGTGATAGTATTTATAGATGATATTCTGGTGTATTCAAAATCAGAAGAGGACCATGCAAATCACTTACGACAGGTATTACAAGTTCTTTGTGATCGACAATTGTACGCCAAGTTTTCCAAATGTGAATTTTGGTTAAAATTAGTGGAATTCTTGGGTCATATTGTATTCGATGAAGGAATAAGTGTTGATTCACAAAAGATAGAGGCAGTTAAAGATTGGCCAAGGCCAACAACACCCACAGAAGTTCGAAGCTTCCTAGGGTTAGCAGGATATTATAGAAGGTTTGTTAAGGGTTTTTCTTCTATTTCTGCACCTCTAACAAAGTTGACACATAAGGCGACCAAATTTCAATGGAACGATGCATGTGAAAGGAGCTTCCAAGAGTTGAAAAGCAGGCTAACTTCTGCACCTGTGCTAGTGCTTCCAGAAGACACAGAGGGGTATGTGGTGTATTGTGATGCTTCAGGGCTTGGCTTAGGGTGTGTATTGACACAATATGGTAGGGTAATTGCTTATGCCTCGAGACAATTGCGACCGCATGAGAAAAACTACCTGATACATGACCTTGAGCTAGCAATTGTTGTGTTTGCCTTTAAAATATGGCACCAAAATTTGTATGGAGTTCATGTTGACATATATACTGATCATAGGAGCCTACAATACATCTTTAAACAAAAAGACCTAAATTTAAGACAACGGAGATGGCTGAGCTAATAAAGGATTATGACGTTGATATACTAACCATCGAGGGAAAGAAAATGTGGTAGTCGATACTCTGAGTCATAAGGTGATTGTGAATATTAGTGATCAGACAATGGTAAGTCAAGGAGTGGCTAAGGATCTACGTCAACTAGCCAATTTGGGAGTTCGCCTCATTGAAACTCCAAAGGAAGGGGTTGTTGTGCATAATGCTGCAGTCTTCATTGGTAATGGAGGTAAGAGAAAATCAGTTCAAGGATCCTGTTCTACGACGACTTAAGAAGAAGATGGGTCAAGGTACGATGAAAGGCTTTGAACTTGCATAAAATAGAGTACTTTATTGCCAAAATAGATTATGTGTTCCTAATATTAATGGACTAAGAAGGAGGATAATGGAAGAAGCCCAACATTCAAGATATTCCATCTATCCAGGATCGACTAAGATGTATCATGACCTGAAGGGAATGTTTTGGTGGGGAGGCATGAAAAGGACCTTGCAGAATTTGTAGCCCAATGTCCCAATTGCCAACAAGTTAAGGTAGAGCACCAAAAGCCGGGAGGTTATATGCAATGTATAGAGCTTCCAACGTAGAAGTGGGATATGATTAATATGGATTTTGTAACTGGTTTACCTTGCTCATTTCAGAAGTTTGACTCCATATGGGTGGTAGTTGATAGGCTCACAAAGTCAGCATACTTCTTGCCAGTTAAGAGTGATTATACAGCTGAAGAGTATGCAAAGTTATACCTCAAAGAGATAGTTAGGCTACATGGGGTCCCAATCTCCATTATATCTGATCGGGGAGCTCAATTCACTGAAAAGTTTTGGAAGTCCTTCCAAAGGAGCTTAGGGACACAAGTGAATTTAAGTACAGCTTTCCACCCTCAGACAAATGGTCAAGCAGAACGCACCATTCAAACACTTGAAGATATGTTGCGGGCTTGTGCATTGGACTTCAAAGGTAATTGGGTGGACCATTTTCCACCTATTGAATTAGCCTATAATAATAGCTACCATTCAAGCATCAAAATGGCACCTTATGAAGCTTTGTATGGAAGGAAATGTAGATCACCAATAGAATGGTTTGAAGTGGGTGAACCCACCTTGCTTGGTCTAGATCTAGTCCAACAAGCCATGGAAAAAGCCAAGGTAATACGATAGTGGCTAGAAATAGCCAAAAGTTGTCACAAATCATATGCGGATGCTAGTAGAAGAGGACTAGAATTCTCAATCGGAGATTAGGTATTCTTAAAGGTGTCCCCAATGAAAGGAGTTATGAGGTTTGGTAAGAAAGGAAAACCAATCCCACATTACATAGGGCCATATAAGATTATCAAAAAGTTTGGACAGGTTGCGTATGAATTAGAGCTACCCCAGGAGCTTTCAATGGTTCATCCAGTCTTTCATGTCTCAATGCTTCGAAAATGCATAAGTGACCCATCTCGTATCACTCCTATTGAAAATATGCATGTTTCGGAAGATCTCACCTATGAAGAGGTACCTATTGCTATCTTAGATCGTCAAGTTAGAAAGCTGAGGAATAAGGAAATACCTTCGGTGAAGGTACTTTGGAGGGACTAGCAAGTAGAAGATATGACATGGGAGGCTGAGGAAGCAATGAGATCTAAGTATCCTTATTTATTTGAAGCTAAAGAGGAAGTCCAAGATGCAGCGTTGGGGCATTAAGAGGTATGTGTGTTTGAATGCTTGTTATGTTATCAAAAGTTTGTTTAAATGAAGGTTTAAATTTGTTTAACCTATCCAATTATTCTTACATTCGGGGACGAATATTCATAAGGGGGGAGGATGTAACACCCCATATCTTAAATATAATGGTCCTACGCATATGAAACATGTTATGGTAGGGTCAAACCAACACACATTTTTAAAAGTGCTTGAATTTCAGATTAGAGGGCTATATGTACGTCTAACGCTCAAGAGGACAAAGTGTATAAAAGTTTTACGTCAAATTGAGGAGATCGCGGCCTCAATGAGGTGAAAGAAGTGAGGTGCTTGTGGGACTTCGGAAGCTAGCAGGTGAGTCACCTACGTGGTTAGCTTAAATAGGCTAGGTAGATGGAGACGAGGCCCAACACCGAATTTGTTCAAGTCCGATAAAGAATAAACCTCGAGTTAAGGGAGTAATTTGGGCCTATGGTTTAGCATTATAAAGGAACAATATAGGCAGCCCAAGATGAATAGGAAAAGGGACAAATTACATTCACAACCCAAGTCACAAATAGGGCCCAAACAAAGTAGATGTAAAAGAGAAATATTTGCAGCAAAGCCCATCTAATTGAAGCCCAAGTGAAAGGGCCAAGTTGCTACATCACCACCTTAATAAAATAAGTCTTCAAATTTAAAAGAAATTCTGCCAAACGTGGCCCTTTAAATGGGGTTAAAATCCAGCAACTTTAAGTCATTTTTACTTAGCCAAAAAACAGATTTCTTTTAAAGTTTCTCCTTGCTCTCTCTTCACTTTGTGAAGCCACCAAGGCACACCTTTAGGGTTCTTGAAGAGAACCTAATCCTTGAGGGATAAAATAAGTAAAAATACCTATGGTTTAGTATAAATTCTCCATGAAAAACATGAGGAGTATGCTGGTTGTACTTGTGCAGGAAATTTGGACAGCATGTGTTCCAAAGATTGTTGTACACTTTTCTTGATTATTAAGAGGCTTTTCTCTTGTTGGTTGGATGGATTATGAAGTAACATTTATGTTTTTAACAAGGATTGATTCTGTAGTGATGAAAGAAGGTTGTTGCACCATTTTTATCTTCCGCAAAAATGAGTTCTTGTATGCAATCTTAATGGTACTCTTAGTATGAACTTGTGGGGCGGATAATTTGTGACTGTTGTCTCACAGTTTCCATCTACTTTGGGACTGTTTTTGGAATGTTTTAAGACTGTCTTTATATGTAAATAGGTTGAGAACAGTTTGGCTGAGGTTGAAACAGATTTGGAATGGTTGACGCTAAAATGTAGCGAAAGGACGTAATGTTACGTTGCCTACTTGCGTGTTTTGTAGAGTTGTTGTATGTTGTACTTGATGAGCTGTTGTAGGCCTGCTGCATGACCAAAACAGGCTGGGTTTAACATTTATATGACAATGTGTGCTAAACAAAAATATGATTAGAGGTGGAAAGGTTGAAAGAATACTTGTGGATTGATAGTTAAAAGTTTGTTGCCCGAGTGTTTGTTTTTATGAGATTGGACTGCGAAGATGTGTTTATCAGCTGCTAATACTAGTTTTATCACCTACTATATTGTAGATAAGTATTTGGAGGAAAATGATACTACTCAGAGGTAATAACGACATAGTACAACGAGGTATGTAAGGCTACTTGATTTTCTATTACTTGGCGTGAAATATAGGTTCTTCGTTGGCACATAAAGGCACTTACCAACTCCGACATAACTAATAACTGTGTCTCCACTCTTTACCATGTTCATATGTTCCCATACATAGCCATTGTCAAATCTGCACACATACTTGGATACCAAAGATACATGAGTTCCTTTTTACCAAGTAAAGTCCATGTGTGTTTAATCTCCTACCTCTTTCATTAGTTGTGTAACTCTCTTTTCATTGTGGTATTATCTTGTATAGTTGTTTACATGTCACATGTCATGTATATATTCCTACAGCTTTAAATATTATGACCATCAAAAGAATCATCTCAAAAGTAAATAAAAGATTAATTGAAGTTGCTTATTGATGGGTAGTATCCCAAGAGTGGAAGAATTGTCTAGCATGGGTCGATCCCATATTACGGGGGGTATCCTAGGGGTGAAAGGAATCCTAGCATGGGTAGATCTCGATATTGATTTACCACTGATTAGTTGGTCATTTACATGATATATTGTGTATAAATTATACAGTAAAGAAAGGTAAAGTAATAAAAAGACATAAAGTACTTGATTCTACAGTATGACTGAAGGTGGTTTTTAATCCTTACACACTAGTGTGTGATTTCATTTGAGTTCTTATTTTTTATATAGTATTTCCTGCCTTACATATTTAGTACATTATGTTGTATTGATGTCCCTTACGGGGGACCTGTATTTCATGCTGCAGGTACGGGAGCTACTAGATCTCCCCAGTAGGAGTACAAGACTTTTAGCTGTTGTTACTGAGCTCCAGTTTTCTTCGGGGCTTTGTATGTCTAAAGCTTATATTTTGTAATGTATAGTTTATCATGAGGTGGGGCTTGTCCCGACCCATATAGATATTGTTCCTTACCTAGAGGCTTTGTAGACTATGTAAAGTAAAGTGTGGTCAAGTGTTGTACTTTAGACAGCGTGGCTCCAACGTCTTAGTCTTATGCTTTTCCTTTTGGCTTGTTAATACTGTTTGTTTTTTTCTAAAAGCATGTTGAGTATGGAAACCTATTATAATGTTCATAGAAGGTGTATGGTCATATGTTTTTTCTCCTGAGCCTTGTCGGAAATGAGTGCCAGTCTTCCTTAATGGGTCTTTGGGCGTGATACTCCCTCGGCTTGTGGCTAGTTCATCCAATGCTCCAAGACTTGTTTTATTGTGGTGAGCCCTTAGTTCGGGACTCCACCTATTTTTATATCTTGCTCTGTATTTTCAAACATGATATATGTTTTGGTTTTTAAACTAGAGGCTTTTACTTTCTATGTTCAATTTTGGAATCTTTTCTATTTGAGAGAAAATAATTGTTCACCTATTCCTGCTAATCCATGTTCTAAATGGTATGTTCATGGACATTGTGAATACTTTGATATTCAAACGATATCTCATACACCTTATCCTATTTATTTCCGCAAAAGGGATGAATTTGTTCCTATGAATGCTTGTCATGCTAAGATGGCTTGGATGAGGTACCTACGGGTGTCTCGTTCACTGTGTTACAACTAGGCTCTATGCTTGAGTCGTGACGATTGCCCTTGCATATTAGTGCATAGACATTTGTACCCCATCTTCAAGAGGCTACAGGGGAATCCATAGGAAACTCATGTTCTTGGATCCTCATCGTGTGCTTTGATTTAGATAATCTCCAAAGCACTTGCACTGGAATTCATTCTTTCTTAGATATATAACACGAGATTGCCAATAGATTCATCCAGGCATCAACACATCCAATTAGAGTTGCGGTAGGTAGTTCTCGAGCTGGAGATGGTATTCAAAGTGTTGCTGGAGAAAGTTCTTGCATTAAAGATGAGGTTAGTTATGATTCGTTCTATTCTTCTGCAGGTCAGACAGAGGGCGAGGCTCCAGTATTGATTGTATTCGCGTGAGTTCTTTTTGAGGATCTTCTTTTTTGTAGTATATGAACATTGGGATCTCCATACCTATCGGTGCTTGCTTGACTAGTTACATTCATCGTATGATGGTTGTTTTAGTTTTTACTTGGACTTGTTTGTATCTTGGTGTTGTAATTTTTTTTCTTTTTAGTAGTGAATTGTCTTGATATTAGATTTATATTTTCTATGGTGGTAGAATAGTGCTCATGGTTGTGCTTCATTCGCTTGCCCCAGTTATTTTCCATGTTAGCTTGCCAATTGTGTTTAGTATAGAAGGTTTCTTTTTCTTGATATTCTTAGCTAGTGTGTGGTTTCTATCAAGAGTAGTATGTGTGATAGGTGTGACCTTTGGGGTGTGTTGTCAATTAAGGGCCCTTTTGGTTAAGTAGTTGGACCTAGTAGGCTTAGACAGTGCCTTATCTTCATGTTATTCTTTGAGATATTGTGATTTCAAATTGATGGCTATAGGTGGTATCATGTTAGATTTGATAGTCCCAGTAGATCACTTCTTTCCTTGCAATAGGGTCGTGAACTATAGGGTCATGTGCCTTGTTTTTTCAAGTTCTCGATTTCTTTTCTTCCAAGCGTTTGGCGAATTTGTTATGGCTTGTTAGGAATTAGGAATATGATTCCTCTAGCATTCCTTGTTGGTTATGTGTTTGGTTCTCTGTATTGATAGTGGTAGCTTTCAAGGTAAAGGATAGTGAGTTTTAGTCGAAATGAAGCATCCCGTAGTTGTTTCAGGCTTCATAGTTGTGGGTTGGTTGTGTTCACTTGTCACCTATCGGCTTAGTATATCTTAGACTTAAGTAGTTGGGCTTGGTGCAACCTATTCTTTAGCAATGTAGTTACCATCGGAAGGAGAGCGGTGGGTCATGATACATATATATATATATATATATATATATATATATATATATATATATATATATATACACACACACACACACACATGTACATAAATAAATTTTGATAAATTAGATGATTTCTAATTGATTTTCAAGCATTTCCAATTACAAGTTGAATAAGGCTTATGAAATTGATATGGGTTCTCTTACTTATGATTCAATTTGATTTCAATTGTGTTGATCTTACATGAATTTCATTCAATTTCATAGTTTTGAAACTCAATTGTCCATGAACCCATATTGTGCCCTAATTCCTATGTTAAACTATGATTCATGAAATTGACATCAAGTATCAAAGTATGCCTATGATGATGATTACGAGGGTGACCTAAGATTCTTATGTTATGAAATGTTTACAAGATAGGGAATATACCCACACTTTATGCAAATATGTAGATGGACTATTCTTATGACATGAATTGATCAACTCGGTTTTACACCCATCGTACAAGCTATAAAGTATGATCTCATGAGCTATGGACTATGTTAATAATTATATATTTATTGAATGTTATGTATTCCATGGGATTTGACCTAGCACTAAAAAAGCTTGAGTGATGGGAACTATCCCCAAGGGTCCTTATATAAATCCTCTTGTCTCATAACTACATGCCACCATATGATTATGTGCCTATAATGTATTAAGATAGTGAATTCCCATGTGACACTCACTGAGGTGGGAGTAGAACTCACAAAGTGGGGTATAGTCTACCTTGGCAAGTAGACTACTCTTTCTCCATGTAGAGGCCACATCAGGATATCATGTAATAGTCTTTATGGTCTTATTGTCGATTATGGTCCTATTCCCACATATATATGTTTAGGATGATTAACCTTGGCTTCACCTCTTATCACATTGTCACGAATCATGCATAATCTTGGGTCCTCAAACTGATGATCACACATAACAAAGGCCAAAATACTCTGAGGATGTGAAATATCCAAATGGACTATCTGCCTAGCAAGCAACTACACCTCTAGAGCTAAGGGTCTCTTCTCAACTCTTAAGAATGCCAACCTCCACATACTAGTAGCCTTCTGACTCAAAGCATCTGCCACCACGTTGGCCTTCTTTGGGTGATATAGAATAGCGATATCATAGTCCTTAAGCAAATCCAACCACCTACGCTATCTCATGTTCAAATTAGGTAGAGTAAAGATTTATTTGAGATTTCGATGATTGGTAAAGATCTCACAATGCAGCCAATAAATATAATGTCACCACAACTTCAACACAAACACAGTCACAACTAACTCCAAGTCATAGGTATGGTAATTCTTCTCATGCACCTTCAGCTCTCTAGAAGCATAAGCTATCACTATCTCTCTTTGCATCAATAAACCACCCAAACCCACACCTGAAGCATCATAATATACCACAAATGGAACTCCCTCTTCGGGTAAAGGGAGGATAGGTGCTGAAGTCAACAAATCTTTGAGCTTTTGGAAGCTCACTTCACAATCATCTGACCACTGTAATGCCATAACCTTTTGATTCAATCTAATCAATGAGGCTGCTATAGATGAGAAACCCTAAAAAACACTGATAATACCCTGCTAAACTAAGGAAACTCCAAATTTCAGTCACAGAAGTAGGCCTAGCCCACTCACGAATAGCTGCTACCTTGGCCGAATCGACTATAATACCCTCTTTTGACACAACATGGCCAAGAAAAGCAACAAACTCAAGCCAAAACTTGCACTTGGAGAACTTACTATACAACTTCTCTTCCCTCAATCTCTTAAGTACTGTCCTCAAGTGCTGAACATGATTTGCATCACTCTAAGAATAATCCAAGATATCATCTATGAACACAATCACAAAGATGTACAACTAGGGCTTGAACACTCAGTTCATCAACTCCATAAAAGTAGCCAAGGCATTAGTCAACCTGAATGACATAACCACGAACTCATAATTCCCATAACAGGTCTTGAAAGCTGTCTTTGGGATATTAGACTCCTGAACTCTCAACTGATGATAATCAGACCTCTAGTCAATCTTAGAGAATACTGAGGCACCCTGCAACTGGTCATTAGGATCATCGATGGGAGGAAAGGGATATTTTTCCTTAATGGTCACTTTGTTAAGCTGATGATAGTCAATACACATACGCGTACTGCCATCTTTCTTCTTAGAAATAATACAAGAGCACCCCAAGGATATACACTCAAACAAATAAAGCCTTCCTTCAATAAATCATCCAATTGTTCCTTCAACTCCTTCAATTTAGTCGGAGCCATCCGATAAGGAGCAATAGATATGGGCTTAGTGCCCGGCTCCACATCAATAGTAAATTTAATATTATGATCTAGAATAACACTAGGAAAATCATTAGAAAACATATCCATAAAGTGCCTAGCAACCCTGATAGTCTCTAATGATGGGGACTCGTGAGACACAACCTGAACGTGAGAAAGGTATGCGAAACACCCCTTCCCCATCAATCGAAAAGCATGCATATAAGAGATAACATCCTTAGGATAGGGGCTAGGTTCTCCAGTCCACATCAACTGAGACAAGTCAGGGCAAGATAGGGTCACAGTCTTCACATGACAGTCAAGAATAGCATGATAAGGTGACAACCAATCTATGCCTCATTTCATATCGAAATAGACCATATCTAACAATATCAGATCAACAACAGTATCTCTCCCATAGAAGTCACGACACAACCCTGAAAAACTCGATTCACCATAAAAGATTTACCTACCGGGTCAGAAACACAAATACACTTAGCAAGCAGCTCACACATAATATCAATGTCAAAAGCAAAATAGACTAACACATAAGAATAAGAAAAACCTGGATCAAATAAAACTAAAGCTGAATAGTGGCACACTAGAACTACACTTCTGATAACTGCATCAGAGGCCTCTACCTCATTCTAACTGAACAACATAGCAAACTCTACGCGCACCACAAGCTTGTGGACTACCACGAGCACCACTTCCACTATACCACGACATCCTCTAGCACTACCTCTCATAGTCTGAGGTGTGTCCCTTGGTACCGGTGCTGGAGTTGGATGAGATGGCTCAGAATCTAAAGTCTGAGCAGGAGGTACATGGTGAGGACAACGATAAGCCAAGTGCCCTATCTTATCACAATGAAAACACACCCTGCTCTTCTGCCTCTAAGATAGCTACCCCGAAGAGCCATTGTGCCTTGGTGCACTACCCATCTGAGTAGATCTTGATCTATCAGCACTATACGATGCTGGAAGAGCTACCTGAACTTTCCAACCCTAATGGCCCTACCTCGAAATCTCTCATTCCTATGACGGGTGTACACTAAACTTTCCATGTCGATGAAAACTTTTCCCGCCACTTTGTCTATCCTTCTTGATGCGCTTTATCATACGAGCGTGATTCACAACACTCTGGAAGGTGCCTCTAGCCAAGGAAGATCTAGATAAGGCATGAAATCTAGCCTCATAGTCAGAAAACAACATAGATCCCTATTATAGCCTATCAAACTCATCCTAATGGCTGTCTCAAAGGTCGTATGGCATGAATCTCTCAAAAAATATCTCACTGAATTATCCCTAGGTCATAGCTAGATACCTAAGATGTCGACGAGCTATCACTGACTTCCATAATTCCTTGGCAAGGTAGGTGAACTAATATGAAGTATAGGTAACCTTATGGGATTCAAGAATAGGTAGGTTACATAACTGATCCTTGCACTCTAACAGAAAATCATAAGCTCTATCACTAGGAGTGCCTAATGTGCTATTAAAGTACATTACTTTTGATGCTTAAAACTTGGAATTTTGTGTGTTTTCAATGTGATGTTAGTAGGTTTGATGTGTTTTTGTGTTTGTTTTGCAGGATTTCAGTGTTGGCCCAATGTTTGGAAAAATATGCAAAAGTTGCTAAATTTGATGTGCCACGAGACCCTTTACCGGCCGTAGAGCATTGTACAAGCTGTAAAGGTGGTTTCGTGTGAATTTTCCAATGAAGGGTGTATTTCTAAAGTTGGGTCTGTGAACACAATGAGTCGTAGAATACTTTATGAGTCGTAGACCCAATCCCGTACCCTGAGGACCGAAGATTGAGGACATTCTGAAATTCCAACAGATTAAACCCCCTACGAGCCGTAGAACTTTTTCCTAGCCATAGAGGGGTGTCGTAGAAGCCAAACCCAAAATTGAAGCAACAATTCATGAAAGCTTGACTATGAGCCGTAAATCACTATACGACCTGTAGAGCACCTCGTGGAGCCTGCCAACCCAATTTTCTGTTTTGTTTTGGATTTTTATTTTATTATAAATAGGTTTTTAGGTTATTTTTCTAGGAGAGTATGAAGGAAAGACCAGCAAGACTGTAGAGAACAAAGAGAAACATTTGTAAACTTTAATTTCATCTTCTAACTACAATTTTGTGATTCTCATTGAAGAGTTGGATTTTCTTGTGCTTAATTCAATTATGTAAGTGCTTTATTATGTTATTCAAATCCATAAGTCTTGCATTTTTGGATCATGAGTAGCTAAATCCACAACTAGGGTTATGGGAATGATAAAGAACTTACAAGGTAAAACCGGATAATTTATAATTCTTGAAAAGTGTGCATGCATGTATTAATTAATTCTCTTCATTTTTAATGTTTTCTAATGGTGGCAAAAATTAGAACTCTCCTAGTGTTACTGACTAGACCAAGGTAGTAATGTATAGAAAAAGAGATTAATTAATACGATTCGATTGATTTTTCTTATCGAATCAACCAAACTGGGCCAAGGGGAGGTTGTACTGGGACAATAGGTAAGGGTTAGTATTGTCACACTCCACGGATGGATCAAATCATGTAGTAAAATTCACCTCTCTCGTGGGCCAAAGGGTTTGATGAACCTAACTTATAGTTTTGCATTCTATACACTAGAAAAGAATTTGGTTATCTGGTAACACTGAGTTACGGGATCATGGGGAACACAATACCCTAGTTTCTCTTCATATTGGTTAAACACTTTCTTGGTTTAGGATTACTTTTCATTAGCTATTATCACCCCCCCCCCGGGGGGGAGATATGTAGGTTAATAAACCTAAATTCAAAATTAAATTCTTCTAAGTCTACCATATGCCCTTGAGTTCGACTCTAAATTGGTTAGGTTCTATATCTTGACAACGACCACTTCACCTAAAAAGAGAGGTGTAGCTTGGGCGACATCATGATTTTGGCGACATTGCGGGGGAATATGGCTAGACTTGTCTAATTCAAATAATTTGGGAATTAATCCTTATTTCCTTCATTTTATGCTTTTAATTGTTTTTGTTTTCTTTCAGGGTATAAGTGTAGTGTATGCCTGACATGCTAAGTTGAGGCATACCCTTGTCTCCGTTTGACCCAGATATCTAGAGAAGTCTGAGAAGAATGGCCTAAGATAATGGCAACAACACTGAACCGCAATGAGAATGAGAATGCCAACAACGAGAACCAACCTTCTCTAGAGGACATTACTCCACAACCACAGGACTTCAACGCCAAAGCTTATCAGTGGAATCAATATCGGTTGAACCCTATGGCTATGGAGGTAACTGGAGCCATTATGTTGCCACTACTATCGGCTGACACAAAGTTCGTGGTTTTGAGTGGGTTGCTTCAGATGCTACAGAACTGTGGGTTACTCGCGGGCCTACCATCGGAGGATCCCCATAGCCATCTACATGACATTACGTATATCTGCAAGAGTGTGATGGGAACACCAAAACTGTTTATGGATGTTGTAGGAATTCGTGTCTTCTCATAATCTCTAACAGGCGATCAACAATATAGCTCTCTGAGCTCCCGCAGAGTTCGATCACCAGCTGGGCTGAGTTATAGAGGGCCTTTTTAGAGAGGTACTTCCCGAGATCAAAGAAGCCCAAGTTGAAAGATCAAATCAACAACTTTGAGCAACTTCCTAGTGACTCGATCAGTACTACATAGAGCGGTTCACTAAGTTCTTGAGGAGTGTCCAGACCAAGAAATTGTTGATAATCTCTTAGTGGAGATCTTGTACCGTATCCTGGATGCAAACAGCCAAGCATATGCAGACACCATCTAGGAAGGCATATTTAGGATCAATCATTCACAGAGATTGCTGAGAAGCTGGGTATAGAGGCCAAATTGAATCAAGTGTGAGGGCCCATGAATATGCCTCCCACCAAACGCTTAGGTACGCCGGCATGAGCCCCGAGTAAGAAAAGATGAATGAGGAGATCATGAAGATTCTTTCTCAAAGTAATACCAACATGGAGATGCTAATGAAGCAGATGTGAGAACTAGCTAGGTCTAGAAGCATCTAGGAAAGTTACCACGTCAAACAGAGGGGAAAGGAAAGATGTGCAGAACGGGACTGCAAAGATGGCTACAAGAGTGGTCTTTATGTGCCTCCTTAAAATCGTGAGCCGGGTACCAGCAATTCCAAGATTGAGGAGATGTTTGTCCAACTGTTGAGGAAGGCTGACGCACAGGATGAGACCTTGAGGGGGATTAAGTTCGATCGCCACCATAAATCAGAAACTTGAATCCTATTCTATTGCGATAAAACGGCTAGAACTACAGTTTGGACAAGTATCAACTCAACTTAAACGGTTCCAAAAGGGCATAGTGCCCAATTACATAGTGCAAAAACTACAGAATGCTTAAAGGCGTAAGATGGTTATAACTCGCGATGAGGAGTGCTCCACCGATCCTTCCACAACAGTTGATAAAGAAGCATGGACACTTGAGGGAGTCTGAGTACTCAAGTTGTCTATGTCATGCTGCGACAATAAATCAGGCGCTTCTTAGGAGGCAACCCAAGGTACATACTAGCGCTTAGGCACCCAGGTATGTCTTCTGACCCCGGTACTTTTTTTGCATTTTCTTTTGTGCATTGAGGACAATGCACCTCTTTTTCGATGGGGTGTGGGTAGTTATGGGCCTCAATGAAGTCTGAGTAGCCTTGGCCTATAACTACCCTAATTTTTAAATCCTTGGGGTTTTCTTGTCTGTGTTCATTTCCTCATGGATATTATTTTCTGTTGAACCGACATTTTTAGGATGTTTAGGTAGTATTAGTAGTATATAGTAGTGATATCCCTGGCATATATATGTGTTTTTTGTGTTTTTTATGAAAAATGGTACCTACCAAGTTTTGTATTAGTTAGCCTAGATAACAACCATGCCTGTTTATTTGTGTTGACAATGCTTGTTCTGATTAGTGAGGATAAAATTGAGATAAAAAGCATGATTTAAGAGTCTATGTTGATAATGTAATCAATTCCATGTGAGTGTGAGCTTAATTTGCTAAATCCACAGATTGTTTTTCAATTAAGAACTTGCCCTGTTACTCTAATTTGGACTGTGGGTTGGTTGGTTAGAAAAGGATCTTAGGCCATTGTTCATAACAGTCCACTTAGCCTAAATGACCAACCAAATGTGTGAAATATCCTTGATCCTAATGTTTGAGCCTGACATGTACCGTTTCTTTGTAAAAACCTAAGGGACCTAGCCTTATTAGTTGTAAAATCTTGAAATTGGCCCTTGTCCTTCCTTGAACATTGTGCACGTTGACTTAGGTAAAATGCCTAAGTTGAAGGTGGATACCAAAAGTGGACGTGGTTCTAAGGTTGGATAATGTGCACCTCAACTCAAGCCAAAGGCCTAAGTGAGGGTGGCTGGTGTAAGGGTAAAACACAAAATGAGGGAAAAAGTTAGTGATACATGGAAAAGGAGTAAAAATGTATACTGGGTACAAGAAAAATGAGTGATGCCTTAATTATGAGATAGAAAGAAAAGTGAAGTGTAAATAAAAGGAAAAAAGTTGAAAATGAAAAGAAAGCACCCATAAACGTTTGAAATAGGAGAAAGGGAGAATGAAATAAAATTAACAGTGTTGGTAGGGCAAAAGTGTAGAAAAACGCAGTGTCAAGGAGGGACTTTAATCACTATATCGTAAATCATCATACCAAAGTCCCCTGAGCCTATGTTACAAGCCTGAAATGTCCCAAAGTGATCCTAGTCTAAGTAGTCAAATGTCTTTGTCATGAGTATAGGGGCAAGCATATAATATTGAGCATGATACATGAATGTCTTTTGTGAGAGTGAGTGATTTCGCATAGTGCCAAGATTATACATGAAAATATCATTTAGACTGAGATATGGAACTTCCTTCAGTGAGGGCACTTGCATTGCATAGTTAACATTAGACTTATTTAGCGATTGTGGCTTGTTGATAGTACCACACTTGTCATAGTTGCATTGTCATATGAATTACTCTGTATTGATTTGTCGGATAGCTATCTGGTTGAGTTTTGAAAAGTGGTGTGGGTATTTGTGCTTAAGTTTAATGAGATGTATGCTATTAGGTTGAGGTTTATGTGTTACTGTGCTACTTATATAGATTGAGTCTGTCGTTTGAGGACAAGCAACAATTTTAAGTTGAGAGTGTCGATGTGCCATCAAAATACAACACTTTTGATGCTTACAACTTGGAATTTTGTGTGTTCTCAATTCGATGTTAGTGGGTTTGATATGTTTTTGTTTTTATTTTGCAGGATTTCAGGGTTGGCACAATGTTTGGGCAGAAGTTGCTGAATTTGAAGATCCACGGGACTACTTACAGGCTGTAGAGCATTCTATGAGTCGTAGAGGTAGTTTCGTGTGAATTTCCAGTGATGGGTCTATTTCTAAAGTTAGGTCTATGAATATGCAGACAAGCAGTAGAATACTTTACGAGTCATAGACAAGGCTTGTACCCTGAGGACCAGAGATTGAGGACATTCTGAAATTCCATTAGACGAAACCCCCTACGGGTTGTAGAACCTTTTGCAGGCCGTAGAGGGGTGTCGTAGAAGCCAAGTCCAAAATTAAAGTAACTATTCACGAAAGCCCGACTACGAGTCGTAAATTACAATATGGCTCATAGAGCACCTCGTGGAGCCTACCGACCCAGTTGTCCTATTTTTTCGATTTGTATTTTAAACATTATAAATAGGTTTTTAGGTTATTTTGCTAGGAGAGTACGAAGGAAATACCAGCAAGACAGTAGAGAACAAAGAGAAACACCTGTAAACTTTAATTTCGTCTTCTAATTACAATATTGTGATTATCATTGAAGAGTTGAATTTTCTTGTGCTTAATTCGATTATGTAAGTGCTCTATTATGCTATTCAAATTCATAAGCCTTACATATACAATGATCATGAGTAGCTTAGTCCATAAGTAGGGTTGTGGGAACCATGAAGAACTAACAGGTAAAACCAGATAATTCATAATTCTTGAAAATTGTGCATGCATGTATTAATTAATTCTATTCGTTATGAATGCTATCTGATGGTGGCCAACATTAGAACTCGTCTACTGTTACTGCCTTGACCAAGGTAGTAATGAATAGGAAAAGATATTAATTAACAAGATTCGATTGATGTTTCTCGTCTAATCAACTAAACTGGGCCAAAGGGAGGTTTTACCGAGACAATAGGTAAGAGTTAGTAATGTCACACTGCAGGGATAGACCAAATCACGTAATGAAATTTGCCTTTTGCTTGGGGCCAAAGGGTTTGGTGAGCTTAACTTACCATTTCGCAAGCTACACACTAGAAACGAATTCAGTTATCTGGTAATACTGAGTCAAGGAATCATGGGGAACACAATACCTTAGTTTCTCTTTATATTGGTTAAACACTTGTCTTAGTTTAGGATTACTTTTCATTAGTTGTTATTACCCCCCCCCCCTTTTGGGGAGATAAGTAGGTTAATAAACCCAAATTGCAAAATTGAATTCTTCTAAGTCTACCATATTTCCTTGGGTTTGACCCTAACCTTGGGTAGGTTCTATATCTTAACAACGACCACTTTAGTCTAAAAAAGAGGTGTAGCTTGGGCAACATCCGTGCCATCAAAACACTGTGGAGCCAACCACACAAACCTCTCAAAGCTCTTTTGCTCCGCTGTAGACATGGTTGGGCTTGAAAAAGATTGTGGCACCATAAATAGGAGAGGTGGAATTGATGGAGCAACAGCAAAACTCTAAAATTGAGTACCCGAACTCAATCTAGATGATTGAAGTGCAGTAATAACAATCGCAAGAGGGTCTGCTGGGCTTAAGAAACACCTACATGAATCATAGCTGGCTCAGGTGGAGGATTATAAGGACCAACCGGTGTGGTAGAAACTGGTATCTCAACAGTAGCTAGGGCTGGAAGAGCTCCCCTCCAATCTAGCCAATAACTATATAAGTAGCTTCTAACCTAACAGTGTAGTCTCTAGGATTGAGGGTGATGGAATAGGATCAATAAGCCCCTCGGGCTTATGAACAGGCTCTAGAGAAGCCGATCTAGTCTTCCCTCGAGACGGAGCTGCCCCTCCAACATATCCCTTGCCCCTAGTCCTGTCCCGAACTATACCTCAACCTCGAGTGGGATCCACATTAGCTGCCTCGGGCTCTCCCACTGATCAACGGGATCTAGTAGTTGGCATCTGCACAGGAGTAGATTAGGCACTTTCAAAATGGGTAATACAAAGGAACTCATGAATGGAAGAAAGATGTGAAAAAATTTCCTTCTTAAGCATCCCGTAACCTCCAGAAGATGGGTGTGGACGTCTACATACTAATACACGAAACTCTACTAGACACTTTGCCCTTGAATCACAAGACCAATGAACCTAGAGCTCTGATACCACACTTGTCACAACCTAAAATAGATCGTTACTAGAGAAAGATTAATAAAGCGGAACAAACTCATATGATATGATAAAACTCCCAAAACTTAGAGTCATAAGTGCAACAACATCTAAAATAGTACTGAAGGGTAAATACAATTGTCTCACAAGAAGAATACAAAACTGTCTAATAATATCAGGTACATAGTAAAAGAGAAAATAAATAAACAAAGGGCTCAAGATCCACGACAACTTGAAGTTTGAGCCTCATCGCTGAGATCTAGATGATATCGATAACACTCAGATGGAATGTTCAATCACCCAGTGTTGGACCATGTGCACAATCTTCATGGAGGTAACAAAGTAGGGGTGAATACACCAAAGTGTACCCAGCAGGTTCAAATGACTGGGTAAGAGAAATTGAACAAGTATGTAATAACAAAAATATCCTATCACCTGCATCAAAAGGTTAGTACACAATTTAAATAAGTCATGAATAATGGCAACTGCACATAGTAACGGATCCAAGGATGCAATGCAATGCTATGCATGAATGTGATGGCGTTGAGGTCCATGTGTGAGATAAAATCGTGACTGTCTCGAGGCTGATGTACACATCTATTGAGCCAAAGCTACAAGATAGAACTTGGGGGCGTCGTAGGCCATGTACTCAAATATATAATAAGGTGTCGCATGCCATAATCAGAAGTATCTCGAGATGGCGTGGGGCTCCTAAAGAAATGTGTCAAGGAATCGCATGCCCTAACCAATAGTCTTAATATGTATCATAATGTCTCAAAAGGTGTAAATGTAATGAGATGCGCACATAACAATGCATCCATACATGTATAAGATGTGTGCACACCAATACAAACAGTCATACGTAAAAATATATGCATATTAATGCAACCCAAACAGGAGTAAGATATGTGCATACCAATGCACCCAGTCTAGTATAAGATGTGTCCATACTAATGCCACTAATCAATATAAGATATGTGCATACTAATGCAACAATAGAATATAAGATCTGTGCATACCAATGCAACTAGTCAATATAAGATATGTGCATACAAATGCAATAGTGGAGTATAAGATCTGTGCATACCAATGCAACTAGTCAATATAAGATATGTGTATACCAAATCAACAATGGAGTATCACATTATAGGGCTATACCATGTATATCAATTATTAGCACTAGGCCATTAATATCTCATATCATCACTATCTCGTCAATGATAAACATGCCTATGAATCACACTGCACAAGAACCCCCAGTTAGGCGCATGACTCGTATGTTCACCGTATTCACCATCAATTAGCTACAACACTACCCGAAAGTTATCACATGTCTCATATTATCACAATGGCATCCCGATTATCTCAAATCATATGATCTCATCTCAATTAGTCAATAGGATCGCCATTTCCTCAACATTCAATATAACCAACATTATATTCCCATCAAATTCAATCATATATTTTTATTGGCTCATAATTTAATGCATATCTCAATAACTCAAATCCAATCCCAAAAAAGGTTAGCCGAATCTACCTTGATGCCGAAACCGCACTCGAATAAGCTTTCAATCAATTAAAGTCTCCAAACAATCCATGAATCGATCAACCACAATCAAAAATGGATACTACATATCAAGAGGAGCATTTTGATATCCATATTGGCATAGTTTAGGCTTAGGGGCGAAATGATAAAAATTAGGATTAAAATTCGAAAGTCTCATATCTGGAAATCAAATTCAAAAACAAATTTTACATGAAAAATAGAGTTCATGGGTGAAAAACCCATTAAAATCAAGCTTAAGTTGAATGAGATATTAGCATTTAAAGTTTGAAATACATGGTCTACAAATCCACAATTTTTAACATTGAAAATCATGAGTTTGAAGCCATAATCAAGGTAAATCTTATGGAAAATACTTAGAATAGTGTTAGAAATGCTTACCCAACAAAATTCTTCGAAAATCCTTCTTCCAAATTGCCTCAAAAGCTTGGAAGTTCGAAAATGATTTAAAAATGGTTTTTCTCAAGTTTTAATTTATTCAGTTAAAAATCTTTCTCTGCAAACATGGTTGGGGACCCTTCATTGCATAGTATACTAATAAAGGACCTCTGTGATCGGGGTGACCAACCCCTGAATGAGGAAAGTAAGAGGTAGGGGGTGTCAGACACGTGTGCTCCATGAACCCGGAGTGCAAAGCCGTCAACGCGTCTACAAACGTGCAGAAGAAAATATGTCTGCACCAGAAACTGTGCACCAGCAATATCACAGATTTAACCAAACTCAGAATCAGCATTCGGAACTCTTCCAAAATTAGAATTTCTCAAGCTTTATATGAATCCATACCAAAAATTATGATCCAGACTCAACAGAATCATTAGAAATCCATTTAAAGGCCTCCTCGCCACATTTAGCGACTCAAGTCAATAAAACCAGTTTACAGCATCAAAATACCAATACTTTCCTCGGCAACTCTAAAAATTATTCACAGACCATTTCTAGGGTTAGTTTCACCATCCGGGACTATTGAAACTATTAGAATTCATATCCGAGCTTTTGAACTCCAAATGTTGATCAAAGTCAAACTTTGGTCCCAAAATCAAAGTCCCAAAACCTTATTTTAGATTAAAATACAGTTCCGCAACTTCCTGTAGTTTAGTTTCAACATTCTTGACCAGATGGAATTGACAGATCCCCGATCCAACCTTTGAAACTTAAAATGACCCAGAAAATTACTTTTTTAGTAACTTAAGTCTCCAAAAAAATACTATAATTTATATTTTTCAACTTTTAAAACTTGAGATTCCAATTCCAACCATTCAAATAGTTCAAAATAGGCCCAAAGCAACTTATGAAAGGGTAAAATAGTAAAATCCACATATAATGCCAGAAATGACTAACCAAGTCATTACACATATATTGTATAATATGGTATGAGATGATTGTTACTGTATTGAGTATGATGGTGGTCGTAGCTATTACATTAGTTGAATTCTAGCACTATTAAATTACAAAAAGGCTTGTTAAGGGTTAGATAGGGGCTAAGTCCATGTGACAGGCATGTATACTTGACTTGACTCTTGTCTAGGTGCGTGTGTAAACTGATGCTACTAATAGATGATAACCTGTAAGGTTGGTTGTTGACTATATACTAAATTATGGACTTTTCCAGGTATATATATGATCTTGATGGGCTGATTGTTTCGGAAACCATGGTACAATTGTGATTGTCTATGTTTATTTTGAGTACTTGTGGCTGGTTGGTCAGTGATATACTTGTCTCTTGATATACATGATTTTGTAGTGTCCCTATGACATATATGTATATATATACAGTTGCTAGTCAATTTATACTAGCTAAACTATCATGATACCGAGGAACATGCTATATTTTGAGAAATGTTGTTGTGATATTGAGTGGGCATCATGACTCTTTGATGTGAGACATGATAATGTTGAAACTCTAGTGGGTTAGAGATAGGAATGTGAGTCTAGTAAAGGATGTATGCTATATCCTGCGGGAGTTGGTGGGTTACCTGGGATATGAGAAATTGTCTGTAGGGATCAATTATGTGTTCTACCATCTTATTTTTTAGATTTTCATAGGCCAGACATTGTTGCCTTGGTGATTTACCACTGTTACCAACTGGGATGTTGTGGGATTCTTGATAAGTCAGACACATTTGGTTATTTATTCTCTTTGGGCCTTAATTTAGGCATAAGTCAATCTTGCCTAGAGTTGCTATACATAGAGCCACAAAGTTACATACATATCAGGACCTTGGAGGCCTACAAGATTGGACGTCACTCCCTGACACGGCATACATTCCAAGATCGGGTGGCACGACTTGAAACGACATACATTCTATGATCGGAAAACTCGTTCCATCATGAGTAGGGGGATTCATTCTCTCCTGGGGGATTCATTCGGTTGTTATTTATATTAGTATCAAGGTCGAGTGTCACAAGATAACATGATACTCAGGATCGGGTGTCACGTCTCGCCACAGGATCAAGGTTTGGATACTCAGAGCCAATACGAGTACATTGTTCTACACGAGTTCCACTAGAATACCATATGACTCCTTGGAAGTGTGTGGATGCACCTTTTTGGCTTATAGGGGCTCAAGGGTTGTACAAGCATAGATATTAGGGGCTTGCACCCACGTACAGTTGGTAGCTGGATTGTGTGATGTTGATGGTATGGTTTCAGCTGTAATTCTGTCTGTTGGGATTGTTATATGTTGCTTTGTTCTGGTTGTTGAGATAAGATTATTTCACTAATATACTCATTGTTGGCTTGAGTTAAGATTTGCTAGTTTCACTACAGTTTCTACATTTGGGCATATCTATTTTTATAGTATTTCACTTAAGTCAGTTGATGGTGCCTACTGGGTGCCTTTTACTGGTACTCATCCCCTACATTTCTGTATCTTTTGATAGTGCAAGTACAGGTATTAGTCGTGATCATTGAGTTGGTGGTTTGTTGATGATTCAAGAGGCTTTGTTGAGCATCAGTAGCTTTGGACATTCTATAGTGTCTTTCTATTTTGGTGGTCATCTTTTGTATCTAGACATTGGCCTTTTATATTTTAGTTCTGGCTTGTATATATAGGAGTTTCTTCTAGTTATGTACATTACTATTATTGTGTGTGTGTATGTATGAGTATGCACTTGCGTCTATAGTAGCTCTGTGCAAATGACTTCCAGGTTTTCGGCAGACAGTGTTTGAAGTATTTGTATGTTGCTAGTATTACTGTGTTTACTTATTCAAGATGAGTTTTGTGGGTTGGGTTGGGTGGCCTGTAGGAGGGATCTAACGGCGCCATCATGACCTGAAAATTAGATAGAGACATTAACAAAAGTTTATAGAAATTAGATGTAGCCCTCGAAATTGAGGACTCACCATAAGCAAATATCTTCACACATCGAACTAGTCATGAGGAGGTGGATGGTTAGGAGCTCTGATCCCTATATGGTTAGATCATATAGGCAAAAAGTTTGCGTTAGTACTTTGAATGTACTAAGTTTGCAGGATGCATTCAACATGATATCATAAGTCATAGTAGATAAGATGCATAATCATATACAAAGGCAATAAGTTCAATACGATGTGAATTATCAATGTCTTAATTAAAACATACATGGGAGATAAAGCATAAGATCATAACACAGCACACATATGTAGGATGAGAACTTAAACGACACTTAAGACCATATGAGCTACTATATGGAATCCAGATATTTTGTCCACACTGAAAAAGGACTGCTCTACATGCCAAGGTAAAACCTTACCCTCACCTTACGACATAACCTTTCTGATGGGTGTTACTTGATACCCTTACCTTACAGAATGGCCTTTTTGGTAGGTGTACATAATATCCTCACCTTATGGGATAACCTTTTTGGTAGGTTACATGATATCCTTACCTTATGGCATGGCCTTTTCAATAGTTGTTACAATATACCCTTACCTTAAAGCATAGACCTTTTGGTAGGTGTAAGCCCATTTAGCGAAATAGTAATAACCTTTGATGACAAATAGTTTAGGGAAAATGGAAATCCACCAAGTTCCTCTCAATGTTAGGAAACATCCCATGAAATATATAAATTATAAGCACAATCATAACATACACAGTCTTGTTAATCATAATACCATAATAGGAGTAGCTCTTTAAAACCATCACACCAGATGAAGGGATTCATAACCTTGCATAATATTTTTCATAACATTTCCATGGAATCATAACACGCTTGATAACCCTTAATCGTTCATAATATTCACGACTTGCATAACTTGTAATAAAGCCTGTCATCAACATAAGATACTTCATCATAAAATGTAAGTTCCAAAACATGGTGCATTTATGCATATGGACTTAAAATAATGAAATGCAAGAGTAATGTGCATGAATAGGTAAAAATATGTTCATTTAAACCTTTCAAAAGAACCTACCATAAGAATTGAGAAGCCCATAGTTAGAACATCATGAATATTATCTCCAAATCCATAAATATTCATACCATCTCATAGTATCATAGCATGCATAGCTTAAATGTCATAAAAAGATTCATAAAATAAACTCCTTAGAGAACTTCATTCATTTAAAATCAATAATCGAAGATTTCCAACATAAATCATGCATAATAGTAAAAATAGAAAGTACCCATAATAATTCAAGTCTTAAAATCAAAGATTTAATTGAAAAGAGTTTTGGGCTCCATAAGTGGAAGGAACCATGCATGAAGAAATCAACATACCTTAATGGTCTTGAAGAAGATAAAGAGAAACTTGGGAGAATCTTGAAAATGCCCTTGAAGCTTGGGCTTTAGTGGAGGAGCCTTGAAACGCTAAAAATTTAGAAGAATTTGGAAGATAAATGTTGGAGAGTTTTGAGAGGATTTTAGGTGTTTTAGGGAGTGAAATAGGTCTTAAAATGATGGATCTTTTGAGAACTCCTGTACATAAGGGTTCAGGAATTTGTCCCAATTGCCCTTACTTAAATTTGGACATTTTTTAAAAATTTTGTATTGTGGTGAAATGGGACAGCAACACGGATTTGTTCCAGCATAGTTCATTTTCGCACAAAGTTTAATTTTCTCCTATTTTAGCCCTTGGATGAGTGTCGCAAATTTTAACATAGAAATGGACCCTCTTTGTGATGCAGAGAGGTCGCAAACCCTCCTAGAAAGTGCAAAGAGGTGCGAAAAACTATTTTTCAATATGGTTGACTTAAAAATAAAATGAGACCATTTTCCCACATAGGTTTTCCTCCTGAGCAAGACTACATCCTCGGATTCTCCAAATAACATATGGATGATGCGCTATGTAAGGAATCTATTATAAGGGTATCCTAAGGCACATGAGAGGTGTTACAGTGTAAATCCCTTTAATAGGGAAATTATGAATTCTTATGTTTTCCACTTGCATTACTTCTTTTTATGCTTTAACTTTTATGAATACTTATGATATGAGCAAGAGGCTTAGATGGAGCGCCTTCTGGTTCCACATTCTCCGTGCCCCGACCAAGCCCTGGTTAAGGTCATGAAAAACTTGGTATCAAAGCACAAGGTCTGAAAGCATCAGAGGGAGTCCATCATGTCGTGTCTAGTAGAGTCTTATTCATATGTTTGAAGTGTGCTACATCAATGAATGAGAGGCTACGAGACATTTAGGAAATATTCACTTTATTTATGATCTATGGTGTGCCCTAAGTGTGAGCTAATACTCTTATGCTCAAACGTTTGTCCTTTGACCTTTCAAGAAAATGCCTATGCGACATGCTCCATTACCAAAGGGGGTTAATACTAATGAAGATCAAACTGCTCCATCTCCTCATGTTCCTCAAGACTCTCAATCCAACCAAGTGACTAATGAGGAGTTTCGAGCTACTATCACTATGTTGGCGCAAGTTGTTGCTTCTCCAAATACTTCTACTCTAGCTTCTAAGGGTAAGAAATTTCACAAGCATGAACCCTTTGGAGTTCAACGGTTCAAAGGTGGATGAAGATCTAAAACAATTCATTGATGAGGTCTACAAGGTGGTGGATATTATGGGTGTATCATCTGAGGAGAAGGCGAAGTTAGCGGCCTACTAACTCAAAGGTGTTGCCCATGTTTGGTTCTCATAATAGAAGTCTGAAAGATTTGAAGCATGCCTATTCGTTGGGAGGTCTTTAAGGCTTCTTTTCTTGAAGATTTCCTTCCCCTTGAACTAAGGGAAGTTATACTGATGGAGTTTATAAATCCAAAGCAAGGAGGTATGAGTGTGATGGAGTATGCCCTCAAGTTTACAAAGTTTATAAAGTATGCTTCCTCCTTGGTGGCCGACTCTAGGGCCCGCATTAACAAGTAGGGAGTATCCGATTTTGTGATGATAGAATGTAAATCCACAAGTCCCATTAAGGAGATTGATGTTTCATGGCTTATGACTCATACCAAACATATTGAGAGTGAGAAGCTCCAAAATATAAGGATGACGTAGACTAGGAGGGCTCGTTTTTATAGTGGATTATCACATGCTATGTCCAGTGGTGTCTATTTCCAACAAAGACAAGGATCATCTAAAGGTGCTACTCTATGGTTTGATAGGGATAGGGAGCCTACCCCTAAGGCTCAAACTAATGGTGCTAAGGTTAGTAGTGCTACTCTTCCTAACTATTTAAAGTGTGAAAGTAATCATAAGGTGAGTGTTTAAGATGATCAGGTGCTTGTTTTTGTTGTGGGAAGATGGGGCACATGGTCTCTAAGTGTTCTAATGTTGCTACTAAAGGTCGAGAAGGGCATCAAAGAGGTCAAATGGTTCCAAAAGGGAAAGTGCAACAAGTGTGACCAAGCTCAAGGAGGTGGTCCACGTGGCAATCGATTCTATGCCCTACATACTTTGCAAAAGGTTGAGGAGTATCCCAATATGGTCTATACTCCAGCTAGTGAGATAGTTTTAGGTATGAAAGTTTATACAAATTGTCCCATGTTGGTCTTGCATAGTGTCTTTCCTTGTGATCTTGTTGAACATGATATGACCAATTTTGATGATATTCTTGGCATGGATTGATAGCATGCCTCTTATGCTTTTATTTATTGTAGAACCTGTAGGGTCAAGTTCCAAGTCCGTAATGAGTCCATTTCTATGAATTGAGTGTTAATATGTAAGTTCATTTCCTAGGTAAAGGCTATGAAACTGATTTTTAATGGGTTCCTATGTTATGTTGTTCAGGTTAAGGAAATGGAGTCCAATGTTCCTCCTCTTGATTCGGTTCCTATTATGGGTGAATTCTCCTGTGTCTTTCCCAATGTCTTACCAGGTATGCCTTCTAAAAAGGAAATTAACTTTGGTATTGACCTTCTACCCGTTACTCAACCTATGTTTATACATCCATACAAAATGGGCTCGACGAAGTTGAAAGAATTGAAGGAACAATTGAGTGACTTGCTTGATAAAGGGTTCATAAGGCCTAGTCCGTGTCCATGGAGTGCTCCCATATATTTTGTAATGAAGAAAGGTGGCTCACTTCGGATGTTTGTGGATTATCGGCAATTGAACAAAGTGACTATCAAAAATAACTATCCACTTCCAAGGAGTAATGACCAATTTGATCAACTACAAAGTACAAGTTACTTCTCAAAAATTAATCTTTGGTCTAGGTATCACCACTTGAGGGTGAAGGTGAATGACATTCTAAAGACAGTATTTGGAATCCAATATGGTCATTTTGAATTTTGGGTTATGTCACTTAGACTTACAACTGTTCCCACAACTCTTTTGGACTTGATGAATAGAATCTTCCAAGCATATTTTGATATGTTTGTGGGTTATGTTGATATATGATATATTGGTCTATTCATAGGATGTAAAGGAGCATAAGGATCACTTGTGGATTATGTTGTAAACAATGAGAGATGGGCAGTTTTTTTCCAAGTTTAACATGTGTCCGTAAGGGAGGTGGCTTTTCTTGGTCATATTGATTCAGGTGATGGTATTAGAGTTAATCCAAAGAAGACGGAGGTGATGAAGAATTGTCTTATACCATTGTCGCCTTTCAATATTAGGAGATTTTTAGGTTTGGCCTAGTAAGATAGAAGATTTGTAGAAGGGTTTCCTTCTATTGCCTCTCCTTTGACAAAGTTGATCCAAAAGAAGGTTAATTTCAATGGTTCGATGAATTTGAGAGAAGTTTTCAAACATTGAAGGGTCGTCTTACATCATCCCCTATATTGACATTGTCAGAAGGTTCAGATGGTTTTATTGTTTATTGTGATGCCTCACAAATAGTCTTGGGTTGTGTTTTGATAGAACATGGAATGTTCTTTGCCTATACCTCAAGGAAAGTGATAGCGCATGAAAGGAACTATCTGATTCATGATCATGAGCTAGTAGTTATTGTATTTATGTTGAAGATTTGGAGGCATTATCTATATGAGGTGCATGTTGACATATTCACCAACCACAAGAGATTGCAATATATGTTTATCCAAAGGGATTTAAATCTAAGTCAAAGGAGGAGGTTGGAACTCCTAAAGGACTACGATTATGTGTGATGTATCACCTCGGCAAGGCAAATGGTGTGGCCGATGCATTTAGTAAAGTATCTATTTGCAACATTGCACATGTTGAAGATGGAAAGAAAGACTTGGTCAAACCAGTGTACCATTTCGCTCCTTTGGGTGTGAAGTTGAATAGTTCAAGCAAAGAATGTATACCGGTACAAAATAGGGAAGGAATCATCCTTAGTAGTGGAGGTTAAAGAAAAACAAGACATGGATCTTACCTTGGTTAAGTTGAAGAAACTGGTGTTTGATAAGAAGATAGAAGTTTTCTCACAAGGTGGAGATGGAGTACCTTGTACCAAAGGCAGTTGTGTGTCCCTAATATTGATGGATTAAGGGAAAAGATTCTAGATGAGGCTCATATCTCTCAGTATTCTATAAACCTGGGCTCCATAGAAATGTATAGAGATTTAAGAGAAGTGTGTTAGTGGAATGGCATGAAAAACGACATAGCAAGTTATGTGGCAAGGGGTGCAAATTGTCAACAAGTGAAGGTTGAACACCAAAATTTGGGTGGTTTAACCCAAGATCTTGATATTCCTACTTGCAAGTGGGAGGAGGTGAATATGGACTTTATTACGGTGTTGCCTAAGACTCGAAAACAGTTTGACCCAATATGGATGGTTGTGAATAGAATGAGAAATCAGCCCACTTTTTGCCAATAAAGACTTCTTATGGTGCCAAGGATTATGCTAAGGTGTATATTCAAAAGTTGGAGAGAATTCGTGGTGTTCTATTGTTTATCATATCAGACCATGATACTTAATTCACTTCTCAATTTTGGAGGTCATTTCAAAAGGGCTTTATTACTAAAGGTGAAGCTATGTATCGTGTTTCATCATGTATGTTTGATTTCAAAAGTGATTGGGATTATCATTTGACTCTTATAAAATATGCCTACAATAATAATTTTTGCTCTACCATTGAGATGGCACTATTTGAAGCTTTGTATGATAGAGAATTTAGGTCATTGATGGGATGGTTTGAAGTTAGGGAGATGTCCTTGATTGAACTGAATTTGGTGCTTGATGCCATGGAGAAGGTAAGAGTGAGAAAGGTTGAAGGTTTCCCAATGTCGTCAAAATTCATATGTGGATGTTAGAATAAGGGACCTTTGAGTTTTGAAGAAGGTGATTGGGTCTATTTGAAGGTTTCGCCCATGAAAGGTATAATTTGTTTTTGCAAAAAGGGAAAATTGAGTCTTATGTATGAGGTACCTTGAAAGATCTTGAAGCAAATTGTAAAGGTGGACTATGAGCCAAATTTGCAAATGGAGTTAGCTATGGTACATCCGGTGTTCCATTTGTCTATGATCACCGAATTCCATTATCCCATTGAAAGATTTGAGTATTGTGGAGAGTCTGACTTATGAAGTACGGGTTGAGATTTTGGATCGACAAGTGAAGAGATTGAGAAACATAGGAGTTGTATCCATCAAGGTGATATTTAAGAACCAACAAATTGAGACTGCTACTTGGGAAGTGGAGGTGGACATGATGAAGCGATATCCTTACCTCTTTCCTTCTATTCAAGCCTAAGGTACCTAATGCGAACTATTCCTCCAAATTCTCATGAATTTATTTTTCCTTGTCATATTGCATGCATGCATGATCATAAGGCTATTTTCACATGTTATTTTGTGCATAAATTTGATGAATTCATGAAATTGATGTTTATGTTGTATTTTTGCAATCATGTTGGGTTGTTGATTACGTTTCTACTCTATTCAAGCTTGTTTTTCTCTCATTCAAGGATTATTTATCCCAAGGGGGAGATATTGTAACATGTTGTACGTAGAAATGTTTGGAAAAAGGAAAAGTGCAAGAAAAATCTCATCTAGACTAAATCTACGGGCCAAACTACGGCTCGTAGTTTGTTCCACAGGTTATAGACAAGCTTCGTGGTTGGGGTCCAGGACATGGATAAAATTTTGGAACACTAGAAGTTGAGTTCATGAGGCCCATGCATGGGTCATAATTGGAAATACAACTTATAGATGCAATTGTGAATGGGAACCTAGAAACCTTAAACTTTTGGTAAGTGTGGATGGAAACCACAAGGGGTCCTTACGAATCGTATTTCATCTTACAAACCATAAACTTGATCGTTGATAAGGCCAGTAAGGTAAAATATTTTCTAAGTGTGGGGATTAATTACGAAGGGAGTTGTATGCCCCATAAATGTAACTATGGGTTAGAAAAGAGGTCTTATAAAGTGAGGATTAGAGACTGTTTGCAGAGTTTGTTTTCAATAGGATGGAACCCCTTTAGTACGGCTCCCACTTCGATTTATGGATCATAAACATGACTTATAGATAGGCCTGGCTAAATTTTTATTGAAGGGAATTTTGGTCATTTCAAATTATTTTGACTCCTAAATTATGTCATTTAACCTTGGTAACCACCCCTAACCTACTTAAATCTCTTAAAACTAACCCTATAATCATTCTAACTCATTTACTCTTCAAATCACTTCCAAAGTTCAAAATTTTCTCTCTCTAGTGAAGCCTCTATTGAAGCTTAAGGAGTCAAGCTTTTGGTCAATTATTTCAATGTTTGTTCATCTCGGATTCTAAGGTTTCTCACTGGAGGTATATAGGGCTTCATTTATGGACTTAATTTACCCATGGAGCCAAATCCAATTCCCCTTTTTCTTCAAATTCAAGCATGGATTTTTATGGTTTTCATAATTTAATTCTAAATGCTTGGATTATTATTATTATTATATGATTAAATCACTTAATTATGCATGAATTATGATGAATTACATAAGCTTTATGATTTTCCATGGATTTACAAGTGATTTCAAGTATATGAAGATTAGGGCTTATTAAATTGATATGGGTTGTACCCCTCATGTTTTTAGGCTTGGAAAACTGAACCATAGAAAATCTACTGACAGTTAGAACTTACGAGCCGGTTTATGTCTCATAAAAGAATCCAGGGGTCGTAGGTGATATCATGGGAAGTGCCCAGTGAAAATAGAAAATTGAATATTTCTAGAAGTCAACTTACAAATTATCAGACGAACCCATATGTTTTCCCACGACCCGTAAGTAGAACCTATAGGTGGAGGCCCCGAGAAACAAAACTTTTTCTAAGTCTACGGTCTTTCTATAAGGGTTCTATGGCCCGTAATTTTATCTACCAGCCGTGATGAATGTTCATGGGTCAAAAGCTAAAATTTCAGTAGCTCACCTTTTGTGACACCTTGACCCACGAGGTGAGATACAGGCCATAAGTTGGTTCACGGCCCGTAGAAGGGGTTTCATGGACGATTCCAGTAGTTTTGAATGAAGGGTGTTTTTGACTTTTTCAATTTATCTAAGTCGTAACTACGTCGTTTCAACTACCCTACGACCCTAACCGACCTAACTTCTATAAAGACATATTCCTAACTCATTCAAAGCTTTTAATTCCTAAATGTCTCTCAAAAGTTGTCTATAACATGCTATCCAAGTCATAGATGTTGAGTCTCATGTACCTATTCTTGATTTGGTCTCTATTTTAAATGAGTTCCCCAGTTGTCTTTCCTGATGATCTTCTCAGTATTCTTCCCCTAAGGAAAATCAACTTTGGTATTGATCTCTTGAAAGGCCCCGGATCATTAACATCACTTTGAGGTCCACAACTTGCCCAGAAATCTGCCAGGCATCGCCCCACGGAAGGGCCTACACGACCCGTGTGGAGTCACACGGTCCGTGTAGCCTTTCTGTGGAGTGAAGCCGGGGAATTTGAGGGCAAATGGGCCTCCACACGGTCCGTATAAAGCTTCACGGTCCGTGTGGCCTTCTGTATAGTACCCTGCGTAGAACCACCTTTACACGGACCAAGTCACGGTCCATGTGACTTTAGACGGTCTGTGTGGTCCTCCGTCTAGTCTCTGCGTGGAGAGTCACCTATATACAGATGGGGTCATGATCCGTGTGACCCCAGGTGGTCCGTTTACCGGTCCGTGTTGTGATACTTAGTCCGGAAAATATCGCCTCTGAAAAATTGAATTCTAGGGCCACGGCACAGTAAATAGTCTGTGTGACACTACACGGACTGTATAGCCGACCGTGTGCCCCAGACAGACCAATTTCATGTCTGTTTCATTAATGGCATTTTTGAAATATTGGTTATTCCCAACAAAAATTTGGTCATTTCCCACCCCTCTTAAGCTCCCTATATAAGCCTAACTTCACCAAATTTCAGCATTTCTCTCATTTCCACTTCTCTCTCAAAGAATTCACTCCTCCAAGCTCTCCAACCTCTCACTAGGATTTGTCAAGCTTAGGCTCTCAATTTGAAGTCCATTCCTCTTAGTGTTGCCTTTAATCAGGTATGTGGGGTTTGATTCTTGGTTCCTTTCAACCAAGAAGACCCAAGTTCTTTTCAAACTATATTATGAACTTGTCTACTTAAATGTAAATTTTGACTACTTGATCTTGGTTACTTGAACAATGCATGTGCTAGTTAAGACTCCGAATTTCGAGTTATGTTAAGTTTTATTATGATGGGCTACTTGGATTATGGAACTATGAACATGCATGTCCCTTTAAAGATGTTATTATGCATGGGTGATTTATACTACATTTTCATATGAATTTTCATTGTGGATTTCCTAGACCTTACATTATTTTGCTATACCTTAAATATACTCTATATTACCCATGCCATCCCTACATTGTACATTGCATCACATTCATGACATTGGTAAATGGAAATCTTGGAAAAATGGGATTAAGCCCAATCTTGTCCTAAAGAGGAAATTTTGATATGATTTTGGTAAGACATGGGATATGACGAAAAGGTGATCACCGGCATGTCTATAATTATGGGCTGCTGGAGCATCTTGGGTGTTTACACCATCTTGTATCTTGGCTCTTTGAGCATCTCGGGTGCTTGCATCATCTTGTATATGTAGATGAGATATTCCTTGTATGAACCATGTGATTTTCATCTTGTGATTTGGCATTTGCGCCTACTTGTGCAATTAACGTTTTGAAATGGACATTTGACTCTCTTGAAAGCATATGTATATATATATATATAAGTATTCTTGTGGGATGTGTAAGACTTAGCACCGATGGATTGGGGCATTAGGGATATCCCCAAGGTCCCTCTCCCTTTCCATGAACTATGTGCCAGCATAGGGACGGATATTATTCGTCTACTTGTTTATGATATGACATGTCTTGATATGATTCTTGAAAATCCTTCCGAAATGGGGGTCCTGTAAGGAAGGTGACCATCCACCGAAATGGGGTTGCCCGTAAGGTGTGATGTAGATTACCATTGGCAAGTAATCTTCTCCCTACCGGTGGGAGGTCCCAATCGGTCCGATTCATGTAATAGCTCGCATGGATTTGGTTTGTCGGTTATAGTCCATCCCCGCTATATGTATATAGGAGTATTATCGCATTTGTATGCATCACGCATTCCATGGCATCTTGTGTATTAAATTCCTTGGCTTATATGATCATTTTATATTATGTGCCCTTGTCATCTAACATCGATATGCAGGTCCAATAAGTCATATGCATTGCATACATGCATACTTAGTAAATTCTAACGTACTAACGCATACTCTATACCTACATGATTTTACCATGTAGGGACCGGGCAGTTTGAGTAGTAGCCGTCGGACGAATAGTCCTTCTTGCAAATATTTTGCAGTGAGCCCTGTCTTTCGAGGGCGTGCTTTTGTTCTTGAATTCCTCATGTATATATATTATTTTGTTGAGGGTGAGCCCAGAACTTGTCCTGGCACCCATTCCTTAACTAGAGGCACTTGTTGGGTGTTTTCTAAAAACCTCGTTATTTGGCTTCATTTATAAGAAATGCTCTCTCTCCTTCTTTAGATTTAGATTTCCGATATTAAATTGCTTGTCTTTAAAAGATTTCGAACCAAGCTTCGTAGATTCTGAAATTTTGAGGCTTGTTTGGGGACTCTTGGGTCCCCATTCACCGTGTCACATCAAGGCCCCGACCCCGGGTCGTGACAAAAGGTCGTATCAGAGCCTTAGGTTTATAATGGTACTCGGAGCCCAACGTGCCACGTTGAGTAGAGTCCTATTCATGGGTGTGAAGTGCACCATACCTATGAGTGGGAGGCTACGAAGACGTATTAGGAAATTCCTCCTTTCTTCATGTCTTGTATCGTGTTGTGACTGGTTTATGAATTTCCTTACTTATTGGTGTCGTTAATACCTTTCAGTAAATGCCTCGAGGAAGACCTCCAACCTAGGCCAGCTCCAGCTGCTGTAAATCAGGCCCCTCACGAGCCTATGAAGGAGCCCATCTCTAACGGTGAATTCCGTACCGCTTTCGCCATGCTTGCATAGGTAGTGACTGCTCAAGCAAGGCAAGCCAATTTTCCACGGGACCCTACACCCGCTTCTATTGTGAGGGATTTCACCTGAGAATCCTCCGGAGTTCTACGGGTCAAAGGTTGATGAGGATGCTCAGGAGTTCATTGATGAACTCTCAAAAATACTGAACATTATGGGCATCTCTTCTGAGGAAAAAGTTGGTCTGTGATGGTGATGTTAAATGGGGAGAGTTCAAATCTGCCTTCCTCGACCGCTTCTTTCCACTTGAGCTGAGGGAGGCCAAAATGACCGAGTTTATTAACCTTAAGTAGGGGAGTATGAGTGTGAGGGACTATGCCCTCAAGTTTACCAAGCTTTCCAAATATGCTCCATCCCTGGTGGCTGATCCTCGTGCACGGATGCACAACTTTATTTCGGGTATTTCTGACTCATTGGTGAAAGAATGTCAAACTGCTATGCTAATTTGGGACATGGATATTTCTAGACTCACAGTGTATGCTGAGAAGATTGAAGGGGAGAAACTCAAGGAGAAAAGGGCACACGATCACAAGAGAGCCTACTTTGATGGTAGGTTCTCTGGTGCTAGGAATGTCGGCTTTGGTTGCTTCTAGCAGGGCCAAGGTTCGGGAGCTCAGGTGGCTAATGCTCGGGCACCCCTTCCCGGGGTATCGATAGGTGGAGGACCAGGTTATATCTTGTGTGACAGGTTTGGGAAGCCCCACATAGGTGCTTGCCGAAGGGATTTGGGGCTTAACTTTGGATGTGGAAGTAAGGACCACAAGGTTGTTGATTGCTAGAAATACGCGCGGAGGTCGAGGTCAGGTAGCTCAAGGTGGGCAGGCTCAGCAGAGAGGTCCTCCAAGTGATGCCCCGAGAAACAACAGGTTCTATGCACTCCATGCTCGCCAGGAGGTCGAGGAGGCTCCATATGTTATAATTGGTATGTTAAAAGTCTTTGATTTTGATGCTTATGTTTTGCTTGGCCCAGGTGCAAACTTGTCTTTCATGACTTCGTTGTTGGTTGTTAAGTTCGGTTTGAAACCCCAAATTTTAAGAGAGCCTTTCTCGGTCTACACCCCCGTGGGTGAATCTATTGTTGCTCATAGGGTCTATCACGGGTGCCCTGTTGCTGTGCTGCATAAAATCTTCCCATGTGATCTTGTGGAACTCGAAATGTTTGATTTTGATGTGATTCTTGGGATGGATTGGTTGCATGCATCCTATGCTTCCATAGACTGTAGAACCCAGAAAGCCAGTTCCAACCTCCCGGTGAGCCAGTTCTTAAATGGAAGGGTAGTGATTCCTCTATTAAAGGTAGGTTTATTCCCTACCTCAAGGTGCGGAAAATGATTTCTAAGGGGTGCATCTACCATATGGTAAGGGTCAGGGATACGGATTCCGAGGTGCCTACTCTCGAGTCGGTCCCTGTGGTGAAAGAAATTTTCGAATGTGTTTTCCCAGGACTTACCGGGTATTCCTCCGGATAGAGAGATAGACTTCGGCATAGATCTTCTTCTAGATACTCAGCCTATTTCTATCCCTCCATACCAGATGGCCCCTGCAGAATTGAAGGAGTTAAAGGAGCAGTTAAATGACCTATTAGAGAAGGGTTTTATTCGGCCTAGTACATCACCGTGGGGTGCTCCCGTGTTATTTGTAAGGAAGAAGGACGGGTCTCTTCGTATGTGTATTGATTACAGGCAGCTAAATAAGGTGACTGTTAAGAACAAGTACCCGTTGCCGAGGATTGATGATTTGTTTGACCAGCTTCAAGGTGCCACTCACTTCTCAAAAATTGATCTTTGTTCCGGGTATCATCAGATGAAGGTTAGGGAGTGTGATATCCCCAAAACAACTTTTCAGACAAGGTACTGGCATTTCGAATATGTGGTTATGTTGTTTGGTCTAACTAATGCTCCGGCCGCATTTATGGACTTAATGAACAGAATGTTTAAACCTTTCCCGGACAACTTTGTGGTGGTCTTTATTGACGATATCCTCGTTTAATCCTGAAGTAAACAAGAGCACGGAATCATTTGAGGATAGCCCTCCAAACTCTGAGGGAAAAGAAATTGTATGCCAAGTTTAGCAAGTGTGAGTTCTGGTTGGGCAAAGTGGCTTTCCTCGGGCATGTGGTGTCCGGAGATGGTGTCAAGGTGGATTCGAGGAAAACGGAGGCTGTGAAAAATTGGCCTAGACCGTTGACCCCTTCGAATATCCGTAGTTTTCTCGGGTTGGCCGGGTACTACAGATGATTCGTGGAAGGTTTCTCATCTATTGTATCTCCATTGACCAAGTTGACCCAGAAGAAGGCTAAGTTTATACGGTCAGATGAATGCGAGAGGAGTTTCTAAACCTTGAAAGATCGGCTTACGTCAGCTCCCATCTTGACCATGCCAAATGGTTTGGAAGGGTTCGTAGTGTATTGTGATGCCTCGCGGATCGGATTGGGTTGTGTGCTTATGCAGAATGGCAAGGTGATAGCATATGCATCAAGACAGTTGAAGTTGCACGAGCAAAACTATCCCACACACGACCTTGAATTGGCAGAGGTGGTTTTTGCTTTAAAAATTTAGAGGCACTATTTGTGCGGGGTCCATGTTGATGTATTCACCGATCACAAGAGTTTGCAATATGTTTTCACCCAGAGAGATCTTAATCTCAGGCAAAGGATGTGGTTGGAGTTTCTAAAAGATTACGACATGAATGTGTTGTATCATCCGGACAAGGCCAATGTTGTAGCCGACGCTCTCAACAGGTTGTCTATCGGAAGTGTGGCACATGTTGAAAATGGGAAAAAGGAGTTAGCAAGGGATGTTCACTGGTTGGCTAGGTTGGGTGTCAGGTTGACTGATTCCAGCAAGGGTGGTATTCAGGTTCAGAATGGGGCAGAATCTTCTGTGGTGAATAAGGTGAGAACTAAGCAAGATCTAGATCCGTCGTTATGTGAGTTGAAGAAGTTGGTTGTTGCAAAGGAGATTGAGGCTTTCTCCCAAAGGGAAGATGGTGTACTTTGGTACCAAGACCGGCATTGTGTTCCCGACGTGGATGACCTAAGGAAGGTGATTATGAGTGAGGCTCATAACTCTCGTTATTTTATTCACCCGAGGTCTACTAAGATGTACCTGGATCTAAGAGAGGTGTATTAGTGGCATGGTATGAAGAGGGATATTGCTAAGTTCATGTTTGAATGCCCGAGTTGTCAACAGGTGAAGGTAGAACACCAAAGGCCCGGTGGTTTCGCCCAAGACATTGAAATTCCCACATGGAAGTCGGAGGATGTCAATATGGACTTTGTAGTTGGACTGCTTCAGACCCGAAGGCAATTCGACTCCATTTGGGTTGTTGTGGATCGGATGACGGAATCGGCTCACTTTCTACCGATCAAGACTACCTACAGTGCTGAGGACTATGCAAGGTTGTATATTCAAGAGTTGGTGCGGTTGCATGGCGTACCTAGATCCATCATATCGGATCGTGGTGCTCAATTAACTTCCCATTTTTGGAAATCTTTATGAAGGGCCTTGGGACCAAAATTAAGTTGAGTTCTACTTTCCATCCTCAAACTGATGGCCAAGCGGAGAGGACTATTCAGACCTTGGAGGATATGTTGAGGGCATGTGTATTGGAGTTTAAGGGGAATTGGGATGATCATCTTCTGCTCATCGAGTTTGCGTATAATAATAGCTTTCATGCTAGCATTAGCTTGGCGCCGTTTGAAGCCTTGTATGGAAGGAGGTGTAAATCCCCGATAGGGTGATTTGTATTAGGTGAGATAGCTTTAGTTGGTCCGGATTTGGTGTTGGATGCTATGGAGAAGGTAAAAGTGATTAGGGAGAGATTGAAAGCAGCCCAAAGTCATAAAAAGTCCTATTCGGATAGTAGGAGAAGGGATCTCAAATTTCATGCCGGGGATTGGGTCTTTGTGAAGGTCTCTCCTATGAAGGGCGTACTGCATTTTGGCAAAAAGGGCAAGTTAAGCCCCCGGTATGTTGGCCCTTATGAAATTATTGAGCGGGTTGGAGGTGTGGCTTACAAGTTGGAGTTACCTCCAGATTGGGGTTCCATTCATCCGGTCTTCCATGTGTCCATGTTGAGAAAATTAGTGGGTGATCCTAGCACCATTGTGCCTTTGGAGGGGATTGAGGTCAAGGAAAATTTGACTTATAAGGAGGTGCCGGTGGCAATCTTGGATAGGCAGGTAAAGCGACTTCGCAACAAAGATGTGGCTTCGGTAAAGGTACTTTGGAGAAATCAACTAGTGGAAAGTGCTACTTGGAGGCGGAACTGGACATGATGAAATGATACCCCCATATTTTCCAATCTACTCAAGCCTAAGGTACTAGGAATCTTCTTTATCAACTGTGTCATTTTCTTGCCCTCTTGAGTCTCATGACATGATATGCATATGTGTACACAAAAAGGCTTTCATTTCTTTACAAATGGGTTGAATGCAATTTTGATATGAGTCTTGGTATTGAAATATAATTTGATTTTTGGCATAAAAAGCTTTTTCTACTTACCTTGAAATTTGATTTGAGTTGTGCTGTGTCTTGTGTCGGAACTATCTTGCCTAAACTTTACTTTTCAAGCCTTGTTCTTGCACATTCGGGGACGAATGTTCCCAAGGGAGAGATGATGAAAGGCCCCGGATCATTGACATCACTTTGAGGTCCACAACTTGCCTAGAAATCTGCCAGGTACCGCCCTACGGAAGGGCCTACACGGCCCGTATGGAGTAACATGGTCCGTGTGGCTTTCTCGTGGAGTGACGCTTGGGATTTTAAGGGCAAACAGGCCTCCACATGGTCCGTGTAAAGCTACATGGTCCGTGTGGCCTTCCGTATTGTACCCTCTGTAGAACCACCTTTACACGGACCAAGTCACGGTCCATGTGACTTTAGACGGTCCGTGTAGTCCTCCGTCTAGTCTCGGTGTGGAGGGTCACCATATACGGATGGGGTCACGGTCTGTGTGACCCCAGGTGGTCCGTTTACCAATCCGTGTTGTGATACTTAGTCCGGAAAATCTCGCCTCTGAAAAAATTGAAGTCTAGGGCCACGGAACAGTAAACGGTCTGTGTTACACTACACGGACCGTATACCCGACCGTTTGCCCCAGACGGACCAATTTCAGGTCCGTTTTATTAATGGCATTTTTGAAATATTGGTTATTCCTAACAAAATTTTGGTTATTACCCACCCCTCCTAAGCTCCCTATATAAGCCTAACTTCACCAAATTTTAGCATTTCTCTCATTTCCACTTCTCTCTCAAAGAATTCACTCCTCCAAGCTCTCCAACCTCTCACTAGGATTTGTCAAGGTTAGGCTCTCAATTTGAAGTCTATTCCTCTTAGTATTGCCTTCAACCAGGTATGTGGGGTTTGATTCTTGGTTCCTTTCAACCAAGAAGACCCAAGTTCTTTTCAAACTATATTATGAACTTGTCTACTTAAATATGAATTTTGACTACTTGATCTTGGTTACTTGAACAATGCATGTGCTAGTTAAGACTCCGAATTTTGAGTTATGTTAAGTTTTATTATGATGGGCTACTTGGATTATGGAACTATGAACATGCATGTCCCTTTAAAGATGTTATTATGCATGGGTGATTTATACTACATTTTCATATGAATTTTCATTGTGGATTTCCTAGACCATACATTATTTTGCTATACCTTAAAAATACTCTATATTACCCATGTTATCCCTACATTGTGCATTGCATCACATTCATGACATTGGTACATGGAAATCTTGGAAAGATGGGATTAAGCCTAATCTTGTCCTAAAGAGGAAATTTTGATATGATTTTGGTAAGACATGGGATATGATGAAAAGGTGATCACCGGTATATCTATAATTATGGGCTCTTGGAGCATCTTGGGTGTTTACACCATCTTGTATCTTGGCTCTTTGAGCATCTCGAGTGCTTGCACCATCTTGTATATGTAGATGAGTTATTCCTTGCATGAAACATGTGATTTTGATCTTGTCATTTGGCATTTGAGCCTACTTGTGCAATTAACGTTTTGAAATGGACATTTGACTCTCTTGAAAGCATATGTGTATGTGTGTGTGTATATATATATATATATAAGTATTCTTGTGGGATGTGTAAGACTTAGCACCGATGGATTGGGGGCATTAGGGATATCCCCAAGGTCCCTCTCTCTTTTCTTGAATTATATGCCAGCATAGGGACGGATATTATTCGTCTACTTGTTTATGATATGACATGTCTTGATATGATTCTTGAAAATCCTTCCGAAATGGGGGTCCCGTAAGGAAGGTGACGATCCATCGAAATGGGATTGCCCGTAAGGTGTGATGTAAATTACCTTTGGCAAGTAATCTTCTCCTTACCAGTGGGAGGTTCCAATCGGTCCAATTCATGTAATAGCTCGCACGGATTTGGTTTGTCGGTTATAGTCCATCCCCCCTATATGTATATAGGAGCATCATCGCATTTGTACGCATCACGCATTCCATGGCATCTTGTATATTAAATTCCTTGGCTTATATGATCATTGTATATTATGTGCTCTTGTTATCTAACATCGATATGTAGGTCTGATAAGTTATATGCATTGCATACCCACATACCTAGTACATTCCAACGTACTAGCGCATACTCTATGCCTACATGATTTTACCATGTAGGGATTGGGCAGTTTGAGTACCAGCCATCGGACGAATAGTCTTTTTTGCAGATATTCCGTGGTGAGCCTCGTCTTTCGAGGGTTGCTTTTGTTCTTGTATTCCTCATGTGTATATACTGTTTTGTTGAGGGTAAGCCCGGAACTTATCCTGGCCCCCGTTCCTTAACTAGAGGCACTTGTTGGGTGTTTTGTAAAACCCTCGTTATTTGGTTTTATTTATAAGAAATGCTCTCTCTCCTATTTTAGATTTAGATTTCTAATATTAAATTGCTTGTCTTTAAAAGCTCTCGAACCAAGCTTCGTAGATTCTGAAATTTTGAGGCTTGTTTGGGGACTCTCGGGTCCCCATTTGCCGTGTCACATCAAGGCCCCGACCTGGGTCATGACATCTCTTGCCCGACACCTAACCTATTTCTATCAATCCATATTTAGTGGCCCCAGTAGAATTGAAAGAATTGAAAGAATAATTAAATGATTTACTCAATAAGGGATTCATAAGGCCTAGTGTGTCACCATGGGGTGCTCCCGTATTGTTTGTGTGGAAAAGGGATGGTTCACTTTGGATGTGTGTGGATTACGACAATTTAATAAAGTAACCATCAAAAACAAGTATCCACATCCAAGGATCGATAAACTCTTTGATCAACTACAAGGTGTAAGCTACTTATCTAAGATTGATCTCTAATCTAGATATCACCAATTGATGGTGAAGGAAGATGACATCCCAAAGATGGCATTTAGAACTCGGTATGATCATTTTGAATTTTTGGTTATGTCATTTAGACTCAAAAATTCCCCTGCTAATTTTATGGATTTTATGAACAGGATCTGTAAGCCGTATTTAGATATGTTAGTGCTGGTGTTCATAGATGACATATTGGTGTACTCACGGGATGTGAAAGAGGGTGAGGATTGTGCTACGAACATTGAGAGATAGACAACTCTTTTCCATTTTCAGCAAGTGTGAATTTCTTAAAGAGAAGTGGCTTTTCTTGGAAACATTATTTTAGGTGATGGTATTAGGGTTAATCCAAAGAGGACAGAGTTGTAAAGAATTGTCCTAGACCATTGTCTCCATCCAATATTAGAAGTTTCCTGGGTTTAGCTAGATATTATAAAAGGTTTGTTGAGGGATTTTCCTTCATTTCTTCTCCTTTGACAAAGTTGACCCAAAACAAGGAAAAATTCCAATGGTCTTATGAATGTGAAAAGAGCATTCAAATGTTGAAAGATCGTTTTACTTCGGCTCCTATTTTGACATTGCCAAAGGTTCATATGGTTTTGTTGTGTATTGTGGTTCCTCACATAAAGGCTTGGGTTGTGTGTTGATCCAACATGGAAAGGTCATTGCCTATGCTTCAAGGAAATTGAAAGTGAACAAGAAGAACTATCTGACGCATGATATTGAGTTGTTGGTTGTTGTGTTTGTATTAAAGATTTGGCAACACTATCTCTATGGGAGTACATGTTGATATATTCACCGACCACAAAGGTTTGCAATATATGTTTAGCCTAAGGGATTTGAACTTAAGATAAAGAAAATGGTTGGAACTTCTGAAAGATTATGACATGAACGTGGTTTATCAAACTGGCCAAGCTAAGTGTTGTAGCCGATACATTGAGCAGCGTGTTTACAGGTAGCATGGCACATGTTGAAGTTGGAAATAAAGAATTGGTAAAAGAATTACACTATTTTGCATGTTTGAGTGTAAGGTTGGCTAACTTAAGTGATGATGGTGTATTAGTACCTAATGGGGAGATATCGTCTTTGATGAAAGAAATTAAGGTAAAGCAAGACATGGATCCTACCTCACTGGAGTTGAAGAAGTTGGTGGTTGATAAGAAGGTATAAGTCTTCTCACAAGTGAGAGATAGAGTATTATGTTATCAAGGGCAATTGTGTGTACCTAATATGGATGGACTAAGGGAAACGGTACTTGATGAAGCTCATAGTTTCATGTATTCTGTTAATTTGGGATCCACCAAAATACATAGAGATTTGAGAGACATGTATTGGTGGAATGGAATGAAGAAAGACAAAGCAATGTGTGTGATGAAATGTGCAAATTGTCAATAAGTAAAGGTAGAACATCAAAGGCCCGATGATTTGATTCAAGATATTGAAATACCAACTTAGAAATGGGAGATAGTGAATATGGAAATTTTATTACAGGGCCAAGGACAAGAAAGCAATTTGACTCAATATGGGTAGTTGTGGATAGAATGACGAAAACAGCTAACCTTTGCCAATTAAGACTTCTTATGGTGCTGAGGATTATGCTAAGGTTTATATTCAAGAATTAGTGAAATTGCATGGGGTACCATTATCTATCATATCGGATAGAGGTGTCAAATTTACTTCTTATTTATGGAAGTCATTCCAAAAGGTCCTTGGTACAAAGGTGAAATTAAGTATCACATTTCACCCACAAATGGATGACAAGCCAAAAGAACAATAAAAAGCTTGGAGGATATATTAAAGGCATGTGTACTTAATTCTAAAGGAAGTAAGGATGATCACTTATCTCTTATTGAATTTGTGGATAACAATAGTTTTCATTTAAGTATTGGTATGGCCTAGTTCAAAGCATTGTATGGTGGACAGTGTAGATCACCGGTGGGATGGTTTGAAGTTGGAGAGTTGTCCTTAATTGGACCAAATGGTGCTTGATGCTATGAAGAAGGTTAAAGTCCTGAGGGATAGGTTGAAGGTTGCCTAAAGCCATCAAAAGTCATATGTCGATGTTAGGAGAAGAGGATTGGAGTTAAGTGATGGAGTTGGGTGTATTTGAAGATTTCACCAATGAAAGGAGTAATGTGTTTTGGCAAGAAAGGAAATTGAGTCCTAAGTAAGTGGGACCTCATGAAATAGTGAAGAAAGTTGGAAAGGTAGCCAATGAATTGGATTTGCATATGGAATTAGCTATGGTACATTCAGTGTTTCACGTATCCATGCTAAGAAAATGTTTGGGTAACCCTAATTATATCGTTCCACTACAAGATATGTCCATTAAGGAAGATTTGACTTATGAAAAAGTACTGATTGAGATCTTTGATCGAAAAATAAAGAAATTGAGGAATAAAGAGGTTGCATCTGTCAAGGTGTTATGGAAAAATCAACAAATTGAAAGTGTTACTTGGGAGGATGAAGCAGATATGATGAAATGATACCCATACCTCTTTCCTTCTACTCAAGCCTATGGTATTTAATACGATCCATTCCTTCAAAATTCTCACAAATGCGTATTTCTAATTAAGTTGCATGCATGCATGATTATAAAATTATTTTTGAATGATATTTGATGCATAAGTTTGATGATTTTATGAAAATGATGATTAAGTTGCATTTTTGCATACATGCTATGATGATGAATGTGTTTCTACTATATTCAAGCATAATTATACCTCATTCGAGGACAAATGATCCCAAGGGGGAGATAATGTAACACCCCTCATATTTTTAGGCCAGAAAAACTGAAGTATAGATAATTTATTGATGGTCAGACCTTATGAGCTAGTTTACAGCTCGTAAAAGAATCCATGGGTCATAGGTGATATCGTGGAAAATGCCCAGTGAAAATGAAAACTGAAGTAATTCTTGAAATCGATTTATGAACTATGAGACGAGCCTGTATGTTTTCCCATGGCCCGTAAGAAGGTCCTGTAGATGGAATTCCTGAGAAACCAAAATTTATCTATGTCTGGGGTCTTCCTACTAAGGGTTCTACAGCTTGTAATTTTATCTATAAGTCATGCCACATGTTCGTGGGTCAGAGGATGCAATTCTAGTAGCTCAACTTTTGTGACGCTCTGACCCACGAGGTGAGATACAAGCTGTAAGTTGCTTCACGGCCCGTAGAAGAGGTTTCGTGGACGACTCCAGTAGTTTTTAATGAAGGGGTGTTATTTACTTTTCTGATCCATCTAATTCCTAAACTACGTCATTTTGGCTACCCTTACTACCCCAACCGACTTAACCTCTATAAAGTCCTATTCCTAACTCATTTAGAGCTTTTAGTTCCCAAATTTCTCTCAAGGGTTCTCAATAATTCTCTCTCTAATTGAAGGGTTCCATTGAAGCTAAATCTTGAAGATTGACCAAAGTTTTTCCAAATTTTCCTCTCAAATTCTAAGGATTATACTTAAAGTATGTACGGCTTTGTTCATGGATTAGTTTCATCTATGGAGCCAAATCTAAATCCTTTTCTTTTATCAAGATTTCATGATGAATTTTTATGGTCGTTTAAGCTATGATTCCTAATGCATGGGTTATCATTCGTATGTGATAATTTTGATTAATTAAAAGACTATGATGATTATTTTGAAACCTACGCGTGCATAATTTTAATGAAGTACAAACTATGTTGAAAGCTATATATATCATGCACACACACATATATATATGCATGATTTATGTTCCGTGGGATATGACTTAGCATCGAGTGGACTTGTGTGAGGGAAACTATCCCCAAGAGTCCTTATATAAATCCTCAAGTCCCAAACTATGTTCCACCATGGGAATGATGTTCATGTGTTATGCCTTAAAGGTGTGGTATTGGATCCAATTAGCTTAAATAATGGACACTCACTGTGCTAAGATAGAGCCTAAAGGGTGGAGTCAACTGATGTTTTTCATCATTCTAGGATAGAGCCTATATGGTGAGGATCGTGTTTACCTTGGCAAATTAGACACCTCTTAGCTTGAGGTAGAGTGAACATCAAGATTCTATGCAATTGTCTGCATAGTCTTATATGATCGTTATGGTCCTATTCCCACATATGTATGCTAAGGTTAAGAATGGATTTATGACACTTCTTCTCATGATTTTTGAATTACATGCTCATGCATATTGTGTCCCTCGTCCATTCGTTATGATTTATGCATATTAATATTATTGTGGTATCCTTTGATTCATGGTGTACCTATATACTTAGTACATTCTATGTGCTAACACATACTTTTTTGCCTACATGATCTAACTATGTAGAGAGGGACAATAAGGAGATTATTCCACATTGAGGTTAGCATTCAGATTCCTAAGCTTAAAGACTTATTGGTGAGTTCCCATGCTTCGAGAATAAGCCCTTATGATGCTTTTCATTTCTCTTATGTTGAAACTTTATCATTTACTTTTGAAGCATATCTTGAGGGTAAGCTAGTGAGCTATGTGCTAGATCGTGCCAAGATCTATGATGTAAATGTATGAATTGGATAAATGGATATGATGTATTTTCATACTCTTGCTTATATACATTTCTACTTACTTAATCTCTTGTGTATGCTTATTTTACCTTATGAATGCTTAAAATATGAACACGAGGCTTGGATGGGATGCCTTCGGGTATCACATTCGTCATGTCGTGACTACGCCCTAGGTCCGGGTCATGACATGAGTTAATTTACTAATGATTCAATTTGAGTTCAATTTCTTTGATTCTATATAGTTTTTATTCAATTTTGTAATTTTTGACATTAGTTGTCTATAAACCCATACTTTTCCCTAATTCTATATAATCAAGCTATGATTTTCAGAAATATGATTTCACGTATGCAAGTATGTTATGAGGCTGATGATGAGGGTGATCTAAGACCCTAATGTTTATAAAGATGGGGAGTATATCCACACTCTATGAAAGCTTGTAGATAGACTATTCTTATGACTTGAAGCATTTTACTTGAAAGTTAAGAAAGTATGATTTTCAGGATCATGATGATATCTATGTATATTACTTGATTATATATTTTGTTGGATTTTACTTAGCACTTAATGAGCTTATGTGAGGGGGACTATCTCCAAGGGTCCTTATATCAATTCTTAAGTCTCACAATTGCGTGCCACCCATAGGAGTATGTTATATCCCTATATGGTATTATGTTAGTGGATCCATGCATGTATGTCACTCACCGTGATGGGGTAGACCCTATAGGGTGAGGTATAGTCCACCTTGGCAAGTAGACTACTTTTTCTTTAGTGTAGAGCCAACATCAGAATTCCATGTAGTAGTCTGCATTGTGCTATTGATGAGTCGTAGAAATACGACTCTTACGATGCTTTGAGCAAAGGATTTTTGCACGTTCTCAAGAAAATGTGTTGGTTTGATGTGTGTATTTTGGTACTTTGCAGGAAAATGACGAAGGCATGGACTGACGGAGAAATTGAGAGAAAAAGAATAAAATTTGAGGCGAAGTGGTAACATACGAACCATCTCACGGGTCGTGTAACATCACACAGACCGTGGGAGGGTGCGTGAAGTGCCCAACGTAGAGAAACTGGAAAATGGAGCCAAGTGAAGGACCACAGAGGTCTTCATGGGCCGTGTCTAAGTACACGGACCATGTGACCGACCGTGTCCCCGCACTTGGGAGTGAAAATGGAACGAAGCCAAGGCAAATCGCAAGGGAGGAGCACACGGACCATCAAAGATGCCACGGACTGTACCAGGTACCGTGAAGTTGACGTGAACCAGAAGGATCATCATCGAAAATAAGGGAAACTGTGCAAGTGAAGACTCGTGGACCGTTAAACGGACCGTGAGACGCAACACGGGCCGTGTCAGTGCCCGTGACAAAGCAGAAGATGACGACATACGGACCGTATGACAGTCCATCTGGACTCACACGGACCATGAAATGAACCGTACCCATGCCAAATTCTATTTTTCCTCTTTTTAATTGAATTAGTTTTTCCTTGTATATATATATTTTATTTTATTTAGTTTTAGTTGTTGTTGACGGCTTGAGACAGAGAACAAGAAAGAAAACACTAGTTTGACTTTGTTTTACGTGGATTGTGATCATCTCTTTGAAGATTGTAACACGGATTCATTGTTCTTTCAATCGTAAGTCAATTACTATGTTTCCATTACATTGTTGTGGGCAAGTTATATTGAACATGCTAGGCTAAACCCATATCTAGGATTGTGGGAACCATGACAATTCAATAAGATAACACAAACTGGGGGTAAATTCGAGGGATTGATCATTGCATTTACTGTAGAAATTCTTCATTTTAACTTCTCCTTAATGAATCGACGCATTAGGGTAAGCCTGTATTTGTTACATGCCTGAGATGGATGTAGTGATTAGGAAAAGAGTTCTACAACAGAAATTCGGGGTTTTTAACCTAGTCTAAGTGCCTGAGACCGAAAGGTAGGGTATTCTGAGATCGAAAACAAAGGTCGCAATTACATACACCCTGAGACCGAAAGGAGATGAGTGAAATATAGCTAGGACGGACCGAAAGGTGAACTAGGTATTAGCTAATTTGTTTGATCTTGTATGCGCAATCAAGAACGAGTTTACCAAGCCAGTTTAGTTATCATATTATATGTCATGGGGAACATAATCCTAGCTTCTCTCTACTTGTTTGAAACCCAGTATCAACGTCCCTATTAGTTACTTTACATAGGAATTTAATTTGAACAACGCAACCCCCTATTTACTTTATGAAATTTTATCTTGGGAATAGCATTTACATCTGAAAGTCGGTCCTAATAGATTCATTCTTACGCGTTCCCTGTGGGATCGACCTCGACTCTGGTTGAGTTCTATATTTGACCAATGACCGCTTTACTCTTCCTTTTGGAGTGTAAATTTGGGCGTATCAAATTTTGGCGCCATTGATCGGGAACGCGGCGAAGCAATAGTCTATTAGTTGCTACTTTCAGTTTGTAAGTCTAGTCCCTAATTTTACTTTTATTTCTTGTTTTCGTATTTGTAGGGAACCAGCATTGTATGATAAGCACCCGAAGTAAGGGTGAAGCACTTATTCCCTACGACCCCAAACTCACTAAATCAATTCGCAGAATGAACGCCCAGGACCATGAAGCAGCAAGGCAGAGGGAGTTAGCAGTGAATCCTGCTGACAGAGGACACGATGGGTTGGGTGAGGACGATCTCACCAGTAATGTGGTACCACCAGCAGCACCACTTCACGAGGTGCCACTTGTACCGCCACGGCAACACCAACCCCCATTGAGACCTCAAGGACCTCAGTACCCCCAAGCAGTAAACGATGATGATGAGGGTGCTGGGACTGGGGCGATAGTGCTGCCACCTCTACCTGCTGATGTCAAGTTTATCATCACTAGCACAATGCTGCAAATGCTGAAAATGCTGCAGTTAAAGGGATTATTCAGCGGAGCTGCCACCGAGGGCGCAAATCAACATCTGATGAATTTCTTGGCGACCTGCTAGTCGTCCGAGATTCCAGGATTTAGTCAACAAGCACTGTGGTTGAGATTATTTCCATTGTCTCTATCAGGTGAGGTGATAAGGTGGCTGAATGAGCTCCCCCATGATTCTATCCGTACGTGGGGAGAACTAAAGGAGGCCTTCTTAGAAAGGTTCTTCCCAGTTTCAAGGCAACTGAAGCTCAAAGATGAGATCGGATCTCACAAGCAAATGCCGAATGAAGCACTGTATCAGTCTTGGGAGAGATTCCGACAGAAGCTCAAGCAGTGCCCAAACCATCATCTCATAGACGAACATTTGAAGGCAGTCTTCTACAGGTCCTCCAACTTTGTTACCAAGCCAATCATAGATGCAGCTTGTGGAGGGTCGCACATGTCTAGAACGTTCCCGGACATAGTGGTAATCTTGAATCAGGTGGCAAAGAACAACAGGGTATGATACACCAGAGATGCAGACTGCTCTGGGATGATCTTTGAGATGAGTGCGGAGCAACGCAAAAAGGAGGAAGAGCGGGACCAAGATATGGCCCATATGTGGACACAGATAGATTTGCTGTCAAAGAGGTTCCTTGGTGGGGGCACTGAGAAGGTAAAAGCGATGGACACAATCCCTAGGTATGACGGCCAAGGCGGCGACTATGATGAAGAAGCTCATTTTTTGGGTAGTCAGGGGGGTTACTGGGGCTTTAACTCCTGTAACCAAGGTCGGAACTATGGTCGTGATAACTACCAAGGGAACTGGCACAATAGAGAATGCTACAGAAATTGAGAACGCCAAAATGAGGATAGCGGCAACTCAAGGCTGGAAGAGATGATGGCTAAGGTTCTTAGCAAGGTGGAGGCCACAGAGGCAGGGGTGCGAGACGTGAAAGGCGAAATGTCCAATGTTAGGCAATTGGTAGACTCGCACTCCACCTCGATCAAGCAACTAGAGCAGCAACTGGGGCAACTTTCAGTTTCGTTGAATCAAAGGAAAGTTGGGCCACTTCCCAGTGATACTGTGCAGAACTCGAAGAATGATGTCCACTGCATGGCGATCACCACAAGAAGTAGTAAGGTACTTTCTAACCCTCTTGTTACCAATGATGTAGGTCAGGATAAAACAGTTGGCAAATTGCCTAGCCCCATGGGGGTGCCTGTGGATGATGCAGATAAAGAGATTGATGCAGCACCAGCAGAGCCAGAGACTGCCAAACAAGTAATAGATGTGGATACTCCCACTAGTCCTAGCTTGTCAGCCATTCCGAAGCCACAACCGCCATTCCTACAAAGGTTGAAAATGAAGGCTGAGGATGGCAAGTTTCAAAAGTTTCTGTCTATGTTGAAGGAGTTGTCCATGAACATACCTTTGGTGGAAGCACTTGAGCAGATGCCTGGCTACGCTAAGTTCATGAAAGTCTTAGTCACCAAAAAGAGGACAGCCATGATTGAGCCAGCTGACAATCTACACCACTGTAACGTCATTGCTACAAGGTCCTTGGTTGAGAAGAAGGGAGATCCAGGAGCCTTCACCATCTCGTGCGCTATTGGAGCCTATGATTTTGCACGGGCCCTCTATGACCTGGGTGCCAGCATAAATTTAATGCCGCTAGCAGTGTATCAGCAGTTGGGCTTGGGAGCCCCCACACCCACTACTATGCGGCTACTTATGGCAGACAGATCAGTGAAGAGGCCCGTGGGGATTCTGTGCGATGTATTGGTACGGGTTGGCAGGTTCATCTTCCCTGCAGATTTCGTGATCCTTGATTGTAAGGTAGATTTTGAGGTGCCCATCATCCTCGGAAGACCATTTTTGGCAACTGGAAAGGCACTAGTGGATGTAGAGCGTGGAGAACTCACCTTATGATTGAACACCGAGGAGGTGAAATTCATTGTGTTTGCTGCCATGAAGAGGCCTAAGGAATTGTCTGTGATGTCTATCATGGATGTGGACGAAGACGGTTTCTCAGAGATTCCGCTAGAGGAAAAGATGACCGTAGACACACTGGCTGCAGTGCTAATGAACATCATAGTGGGTTCTCCAACTCCAAGAGGGGTGGTGGATATGGTCGCTTCCAATAGGCCAAGGTTCTAACGCAAGGTTTGACAATGCTAGGGTGCCTCCCCCAAAGGCACAAGTTGGAGGTGGGCCATTACCTCCGGTGTGACAAGTGTGGAAAAGAATAACTTCGGTGCATGTTGGAAAGATTTAGGTGCTTGCTATGGATTTGGTGATATGAGCCCATAAGATTGCTAATTGTCTTAAAGCTGCCAAGAAAAGACAAGGTTAGACGGCTCAGGGTGATCAAGTCCAACCAAGGGAACCTCAAGGTGGTGCCCCCATAAACAACAGGATCTATGCATTGCATGCTCAACAGGAAGTGGAGGAGATTCTGAATGTAGTGACTGGTATGTTAAAAGTCTTTGATTTTGATGTTTATGCTTTGCTTGGCCTCACTGCAAATTTATCTTTTTGTGACTTCTCTTTTGGCTATTAAGTTTAGTTTGAATCCTGAAATTCTAAAGGACCCCTTTAAGTTTATACCCCCGTGGGCAAGTTTGTTGTTGCCCAAAGAGTCTGTCGAGCTTGTCCTGTCTCTGTTTTGCATAAAGTCCTTCTGTGTGAGCTTGTGGAACTTGAGATGTTTGATTTTGATACTATTCTCAGGATGGATTGGTTGCATGCATCATATGACTCTATAGATTGTAGAACCTGAAGGATTATTTCTAAAGGGTGCTTTTATCATATTGTGAGGGTTAGGGATGTGGAATCTCATCCACCTACTCTTCAGTCAGTTCTAGTGGTTAGTGAGTTTTTAAATGTTTTTCCCGAAGAATTGCTCGGTATTCCGTCCAAAAGGGAAGTGATTTTGGCATAGATCTCCTTCTGAATACTCAACCTATCTTCATTCCTCCATATCGTATGGCACCGTCTGAATTAAAGGAGTTGAAGGATCAATTGAAAGACTTTTTGGAGAAGGACTTTATTAGATCATGTATATCACTATAGGGTGCTCCAGTGTTATTTATAAGAAATAAAGATGGATCTCTTCGGATGTGCATTGATTATGTAACGACCCGGACGTAGGGTCTAGAAGTGACATGGCGAATTGGAACCCGAGAGTCCTCAAACAAGCCTCAAAGTATCCATATTCACATCATCGGTTCGGAAGCACATATAAATAGTAAACACATAGTTCTATGGGATGGTAAAAACCAAACACTCACCTTACGGGAACACCACCCTTTTCAAAAAGCGTCTCATAATCACCTTACGGGAACACCACCCATTTTGGTATTTGATTCACATGTGTCATACGGGAATACCACCCATTTTGGTCAATCATGCAACTTAAGCTATATGGATGTATGAGCTAATTCACAAATCTATGTCGGCAACATAGTTATGAGAAAATGGTTATCTACTAGGTCCTCTCGATACTAGGTCACAATCCCAAGGAATACTTCAAATCATACTTGTTATCATAATAGGCAAAGCATCATAATATCATCATAGTTCATAGAGTAGCTCATCAAAACCAAAGCTTTTTGACATCAATATAGGGCTCCATAACTTTTGTAACGATTGCATGTCTCATATCATGCATAATAGCCCTTTCAAAATTCATATAATTCATAATTTCACATAGTTTGACATAAGGCCTTCACAATCATAGAAGTTTGGTACATAATTTAGTAAAACATGGTGGGCATGCATACATGCTCAAAATCGTGCAAAACCAACATATTTGGACATGAGGAAAATAACGAAATCCTTTTTCAAATTATGCAAAATAACCCACCATAACATAATAAAGCCTGATTAGGGCATTATTAAATCCTCATTTTAAATCACATATTCCCATGACTTATCATTTCATAATATTATGCAAAGACAAAATAGCATAATACATATCATAATATCATCATAAGTTTCTTCATAATCATACCATGTGAAAGAGTCCATAGAGTCTTCATAAATACCCATAGCTTGAAATAGATTTGCAGGAAGAATGGTTAGGCTTGTGGGAGGAAAGTTCACACAGTCCAAACTCACATACCTTAGTGATTTAGTGGAGAAAAATCTTACTTGGTGATGAAGAAACTGAAATCCTAGCTTGGCCTTTTTGTTTGAAACCTTGGAGGAGGCTTGAGGGTGTTTGAGACTTATAAATATTTTGGAATGGGAGAGAATGAGTATATTAGGGTTGTATATGCTGATGAAGGTTCCTTTGAGGGGTAAAACGACGTAGTTTAGGCTTTAACAACAAGAAATATCAAAATTACCCCTTTTTAAAACCTGGTCGGATCAGACCACGAGACCTCGTTTACAGGCCATAGTTCGGTCTACGAGTCGTAGAAATGGTTTCGTCTGCTGTCACTTTTTGAAACTTCATAGACTGTTCTCTCATCCTCAAATCTATGACACGACTTAGGCTCGTAAGTCTTTTTACAGGTCTTCTGATAAGTCGTAAGTCGAGTCCTTGAAAATTCCACATTTCAACAAGTCTGCCCCAGCCTCTATAAACCAACTTACAGGTCATACAATGACTTATAGCCCGTAAGACCCCTCGTAGAAGCTGACAGTCAGAAATTTCTAGAACTTATTTTCTTGCATTTTATACTTCTCACATGTGGGGTCTTACATGCATCATGCTCTTCATGTTATATGTATCTATATCTACGTATATCATGCATTTCTCGCATACTTAGTACATTCTAACGTACTAACGCATATTTTGCCTATATTCTAACGTACTAACGCATATTTTGCCTACATTATTCAAAATGTAGGGTCTAGTGTTTCTCCTTCTTCTTGAGGCGATCTTGTGAAAGCTATTGAAGACACTGTGGTGAGTCTCCATGCTTCGAGCGCGAGCCGATGATACTCTACCTATGTTTGTTGTTTAGATTTTATTAGTGTTGTGAGACTATGTTAGTTTGTTAGGGTGAGCTAGGAACATGTCCATAGGCCCCATCTATGCTATGTTTAGAGGCATTATTGGATGATGTGTAAAGAGTTTATGATCTATATCTCTTAGTATTAAGTGATTCTTTCCTTGTGATATTTATATCTGGACTATACCCCTTTTCCCATATAGTTTTGTGATTGATGCTCTTATTACCTTATGAATGTTGGATGATACTTTAAGATAGATTGGTTGGGGTTCTTCGGGGTTCCAATCGTTGTGTTACACCTAGGATATAGATTGGTCATGATAAAGTAACCTAATTTGGATGTGATTGGAATAGTTGGATGGCATTGAAAGTCTCTAAGAGTTGCAAAAAATATGTTGGAAGTCGTTGGAAATGGTCATCACCGGACAGATCTGGTTGGGAAAGAAAGAGATCAAGATCGTTAGAGAAATATAAAGCTTAAATTCAGAGATTGCTGGAGAAGGTTAAATTCTTGTGAATATAGTAAATTCCTCTGATGTCTGAAAAAGGAGGAAAAAGAAATGGAGCAAGAAAAAGTATGAAGAAGAAGAAAAGAATAGAAAATTTGGTCACTAGAGAAATTCAAAATAGGTGGCGGCGAAGAGAAGTGGAATAGTATAGAATCAGCGCCAACAACGATAACAGTTGGTGACTTGAGAAGATTAGTGATGGCATCGCATTTCATCTCTTTTTCTAATTTAAAAAAAAAATCATCATTAGGAAAAGAATGTGTTTGAAAAGAAATATATATATATATATATATATATATATATATATATATATATATATATATATATATATATATATATATATATATATATATATATATATATACATATATATATATATTTGAAAAAAAGGTATTTTGACCCGTTAAATAATAATAAAGACATTTTTGGACTAAATTATAGAAACTAAGGGCATTGATGGATTAAATTGTTGAAGGCAAGGACATTTTTAGACCAAACTATCATATGATATTTTTGTCCACTTTTCATAGTTTAGAGGCATCTTTGACCCTTTTTCGTTATTTCAATTATCTTATACTTGAGTATTTGAAGAGGAAGATTTTGCTTAGCTAGATTTATATATATATATATATATATATATATATATTAGAAGATTAATTTTATGTTGAATTCTTAAGAAAAGAGATGTTAGTTTTATTACAATAATTGTTTACATTGATATATGAATTTTATTTGTATTTTAGATTGTTTCCTTTTTTTATTAAATATAAACATTCAATTTTGTCTATTAAATATAGACACTCAAAATATTATTTTCTATGAACAAAGTTATTTTGCTGAAATGTGGTGTTTTATTTTCATATGTACATTCATTATATTGTCAAAAAATAGTTTAAATTATCAATATATATTATTAGTGTTTAGACCTAGAGGCAACATCTAAGGATAGACATCTAGAGGTTAATACACATTTCAATGTGATGATTACGATGTATATTTAGACTGAAATATTTTAATCTAATGCAAACATATAAGACAGATTGAAATATTTTAATGTTAAGTCAAACATATAAGACACATTGAAATATTTTAATCTTAATGCAAATAACAGATTGCAATATTTTAATCTTAAAGCAAATATATAAGGCAAATTGAAATATTTTAACCTTAATGCTAACATATAAGGCAGATTGAAATATTTTAATCTTAATGCAAACATATAAGATAGATTGAAATATTTTAATGTTAAGGCAAACCTATAAGGTAGATTGAAATATTTTAATCTTAATGCAAACATATAAGACAGATTGAAATATTTTAATCCTAAGGCAAACATATAAGGTAGATTGAAATATTTTAATCTTAAGGCAAACATATAAGTTTTCAATCTTAATGTAAACATATAAGACAGATTGAAATATTTTAATCTTAATGCAAACATATGAGATAAATTGAAATATTTTAATGTTAAGGCAAACATGTAAGACAGATTGAAATATTTTAATCTTAATACAAACATATAAGACAGATTGAAATATTTTAATCTTAAGGCAAACATATAAGGCAAATTGAAATATTTTAATCTTAATGCAAACATACAAGACAGATTGAAATATTTCAAGGTTAAGGCAAACATATAAGGCAGATTGAAATATTTCAATCTTAATGCAAACATATAAAGCAAATTAAAATATTTTAATCTTAAAGCAAACATATAAGGCATATTGAAATATTTTAATCTTAATGCAAGACAGATTGAAATATTTTTCATGGTAATGCAATATAAGGCCTTAAACTAAAAGGCATTGATTATGACTTTTCACTGCTTGTGGAGGTTGGTCCAGTTTACGAGGAAAAGCATTATCTGAATAATTTGAGTACATTGAAGAGACATGGTCAACTTGATCCTTTGAAATTCCTTTTTTACCGCAAGTCAAGTCCATTTGAGGACCAAAAATTGTAACAATGCCAGAATTGTGTCTGATACAAATTTGATTGAAGTAAATTAGAGCTGTAAGTAAATGCAAAGAGAGAGCAAAACGTTGCCACTTTTCTGAATCAATCTCTCATGTATTGTATATCACGAAAATGACTTGCACAGATTCGGCGATAATCTAATTGCTATGATGCCTTACAAGCTGATCTCTCTAAATTCAGGAAATGAGCAAGAAAAGAGAATGTACAAAGGAAAATCTTGTAGTCTATTGATCAGATTATACAGGAGGAGGTGGCAGGTCTAATAGAAGCCAGAATCCAACACAATCATCTGAATTCAGGTCATTTTGAATAGCAAGGAAGTGCAAACCTCCACAGGCTTTCTTTGCTGCTTCCCAAGCTTCAGCTTCACTTGTGGATACAGGGTTTTTCTTGTACGTAGCATAAATGTAGCGGGTAGAAATACCCACAGACAAAATTAAGGAAGCCTTGGCAACATCAGCTTCAATCGAACAGACTTCCAAGCCATTCATCCAAGCTGTACTAGTCCACAATCAAAAGACGATGAACTATCTTGGCATGCAAAAGAAACTGTATATGATTGCATATAAAAACATTTCCAGAGAACATATTATTCAGCATTAAATGTCTCACTAAAAGCCTAGAATTATCCAAAGATGCTACTGGCTACAGGAGCATCAGCATACAGATGGGCTGACCAAACTCGACCTTAAAACCAACATTCCTCAATGAAGGTACTTAGTGTATATGATCTATATATCCCCCTTGACTTTCAAAAACAGGGAGACATGTTTTCAGATGCTACAGTTTGATGTCAAAAGTTTTTAACAGTTCACCCCGTGATCATCATATTGTTCGTCCAATCACACTGTGCCAATATAGACAAGCTTACCTGATTAAATTTGATTAGGAAATAAAAGAGTTATAATAGATTGATATAAAGAAATTAATTCCAGATATATTCAAATAAAAGGAGAGTAGGTTCATCCAAAGCTAAAAATTGATGTGAAATAATTTCAATTTATGTGGTGTTGATTTGTAGAAACAAGAAAATTTCATATTAGGAAAGGGATAGAATTTTTAGGGATGCATAAAAATGGAAAGTGCATCGAGCAAATTTTGACATAGACTAATCATTTGTTAATGCCCAGCAAATAGAGCAGAAAGTAGATTTCAAATCTAAATGAGTGGAAACCGTACTTAGGGTGGATAGACGTTCTGCCCTTAGAAAACATGGGGAAGCTTTGAGTGCAACAGACATGTGTTTTTGAATGAAATCGATCAATTTGTCAAGCCCCAAGGGCTAACACCAAATGCTTCAATTACATATTGGTATTGGTAAATTGAAGAGGCATATACTCAAAGGTGCTATATATGTGCGATCATCTAACAACTAGACAATAACATGCACTACTTGAGGTCAGGCCTCCATTTTCATCAATGATGGTAGTTACCACATCAATTTGTGTGCGGAACCATCTTTGCTTCAAGAAGCCAACAACTCCAAGGAAGGTGATTTTTTACAAGACTCGATAAATGCAATAATAGTATTCAATAGAGCATTGACCGCCCACGATGATATAATATCTTTGCAAAAATATGATGCGAGAACCCGCAATGAAGAAATAAAGACATCCTTCTATATCAAAATTTCAGTTGACAAAACAACAACAACATACCCAGTGGAATCCCACAAGTGGGGTCTAAGGAGGGTAGAATGTACGCAGACCTTACCACTACCTCACAAAGTAGAGAGGCTGTTTCCTGCGAACCCTCGTCTCAAAAAACCAAGCAAAATAAATTAGATATGGTAAAAAAGGGAAAGGAAAAGAAAAGGAAACAAAAAGAACGACTAATAACGAAAAGCACAAGTTTCTCCATGCTTCTCTCCAACATAGACTTGTTTATATGTAATATACAACTGTAATTTTTAGTTGAGCAATCAGAGCATAAATTACCACTACTGCCGAGAATCACAAATCACCAGTACTGCCCAGAATTATCATCAGAACATTTGAAATAAGTAAGGAAGTTTTTCTTAAAAAAAGAAAATCAGAGAACAGTGTAAGTAGTCGAATTTAACTTGCTACACAAGGGTTCAACCTAAGGCCTCAGGGTTTTGGGCACACTAGAAAAGGTCTAATGCCCATATGAACTAGCAAGTAACGATTTTGACGTTGACTAAATTAAGTGAATTGAATTTATTATAAAAAAGAGGGAAGAAAACGGAAAGTACTTCAAATTATAGTGATAGAGCATGTGAGAGTTATAATAGAACTATGATGGAAACTTGTCAATCTAGGAACAACACCTTTGCTCGTGAACACTCACAAACTCACATAAAGTATTCCAGTAAAACAATAAAGTTAAAAAAAAGATTTGTACTACTATCATTATTATCATACCTGCTAGTGGTTTCGCACGCGAGGATGCAACTGCTAGTCCAGGAATCAATGTGTTGTCCTCAATTTCGATCCCAAGAAGATCCAAGTCCAAACTTGAGCCAAAAACCAACCTAGTCTCCAGGTTAGCTACTTCCTCACGAACAGCTACAAACAAGATGAGTTGTGAGTCCAAAATTCCAAAGGTACAACATAAAAAGAAAGCATAGAAATTCATGTCCAACTTGATGTTGGTTCTAATTAAAGTCTATCTTCTCAAAATGAAATTCCAGTAAGAAATATGGCAAGTTACATTACGATTCCACACAAAGAATAGGAAATCTATTCTTATTGTACATCATCAAAAGCTAAACTAGAGATCGTTTATTAGTTTTTCATCTTCCAGAGTGTTGCACTTAATGTACCTGAAACAGGCAACTGGACAAAGGCCCACTTTTCTCCATACAGATTCTCTGGAAGTTCCATTGGAAAAGGATTGTCAAGTGCAAGAAGTGGCTTGGCTCCTTTTTGAAAACCAGGATGGCGAGTATATACAGTTTCATAGCGGTCTTCAAGCCAAAGGACAAGTGATAAGCACTGAAATAAGGCAGCAGACATTAAAATATATTTCAACAGAAGAAATGTCACTGATCAATGATTTCGAGCCTGTTTTAACACAAATTAAGACAATTGTGCATTGAAGTTCTGTCAATTCAAAATTGATTGTAAAATTTTAATCTAAAGGTTACTATATCCTCAGGAAAATACCTACCTGTGCCCATCCGGTATATTGACAAGATATCCAGTGCTTAATTTACTGTTGAAGACCTAAACTCTCATGGCTATTGTTTAAATTATTCCTAGTCCAGCTTTTAAAACATACGTGATCTGAGAGACTTTCAAATAACAAATCATCAAAATATGATAATTTTTGGCACTAGTAAAATGACATAGAAGAATTATTACTGTCAACAGCATTGATAAAAAGGCTCAAGGAAATAAGGAACAAACATAATTTTTACCAAATAAGGGTTTCCAGGTATTCATTCCAGATGAGCTTTTAATTGGGGGAATTCTATAAGGATTCAAAACATGTTAGCTTCTTTTTTGTCAAAACGAAGAAGGGTCATCAATTCAACTGAAAGGTTACATTTGCTAAAAGGTTAGCCAATACAACCACTGAGAACAAGTTTCTTCAGAATAATCAAATCTTCACTTTGTCATTAAAAAAAGATGAGACTGGCAGAGTAGTGCACTCATCTTGGGGTTGTTTGATATTAGCTGATTTTTTAAACAAGGAGGGATAAGATTAGGAACGAGGTCATTCGGGAGAAGCTAGAGGTGGCCCCTGTAGTTGACAAGATGAGGGAAGCGAGACTGCGATGGTTTGGACATGTACAGAGAAGGAGTGCCGATGCCCCTGTTAGAAGGTGTGAGAGGCTAGATTTGGGAGCTACAAGGAGGGGTAGAGGTAGACCAAAAAAGTATTGGTGGGAGGTGATTAGATATGATATGGTGAAACATGATCTCACCAAGGACATGACCTTAGACAGGAAGGAGTGGAGGTCGAGAATTAGAGTAGCAGGCTAATAAGGTAGATAGGATGGAGTGGTAATTGTCTGCCTTTATATGTTATTTATCTGCCTTTATATGTTTACTATCCTGTATCTACGTATTATCATGTGTTCTTCTCTTTATTGCCTGTTTATCATATCTAGCTTATTCTGTTGATGGGTTTTTGTGACGAGGGTTTCCAGGAAACAGCCTCTCTACCTATGTGGTAGTAGTAAGGTCTGCGTACATCTTACCCTCCCCAAACCCCACTTGTGGGATTTCACTGGGTATGTTTTGTTGTTGTTGGAAATGAACTTTTTCTACTTCATGGATCAAAGACCAATTTACTCCCTTCATTTAGCCATTCGTGAGTCTTGTCTATATACAACATTAAAAGGACATAAATGACTTCGAACCTGATATGCATTTTCAGATCATATATGGATATAGAGATGAAGCTTGGCATTATGTATCACACTGACGCTTCTCTTGAAGAGACTTGGAGGACAGTTTACCCGGAAAGAAAGGGAGAGCAAAAGAAAAAATATCCAAGATACAGGATGATTTGTAACAAAGTTGGCCCAGGGTTATACTGATGAGATAGCCTGTATTATGCTGACGAGGCAGCTAGACGCAAAATGACCTTCTCACACATCAAAGCTGGTAACTTTAAGATTGGATGCTAAATGTAATAGGTGCATAAAATAGGCTAAATAACATGGACTTGTCTTTCTATATGAATTGTAAAAACCATTTAAAGGAACTAATTTACAAAGTTGATCCAGAAGATAGTAATATATTCAAGAACCTCAGTTTAAATAAATTGAATGAAACCAACATGGAAATCTACAGAAACTCTTTCTTCATGCAATAGTTATATCTATATACCAAATAATCACTGAAAACAAATTGAAGGCAAACATTTAATTTGTATTCATGTGTGATTTACCGGCAAAATAGGTGTGATCAACACTAGTTTTCACAAACCTCATTTTCTAGCCTCTAGGTAACTCTGGCATCAGTAAATGTAAAAACACCTGACCAATATTATTGTTCACCCCTGCCAAAAATGTCTACATATGTTTTACTGTAAAATTCATTACAGCTAAAGCAATGGAATGGTTTCATTTCCTATGCTAAATGTTTGTCAAAGTTGTTGAGCATCTGCAAACTATAGTAAAAAGGAAAACAAATACCCGTTTGCTGGGAACAGGTTTGATGCCAAGTTCATTGCAAGCTCTTGTAATAATTGTCTGCATTTGTGACCTAAAATTGAAAACTCCATCAAATAAGTATATGTATATGCAACAGAAAAAGAATAATGGAGTAGGGAAGTAACCTGAAGAATCGGATTTTATCGGGTAAAGGCAGCCCTAAGTCATCACATATGGAGAGTAAAGCATCTTTCAAAGTGATACTATTGATTACATTATTAGGGAAATATTTGGTATACTGAAGGGACAAGGAATTATCACAAACAAGGAGCTCCCATAACTTTTTCCCTCTAATATCAAGAATTGGCCTTGAGCAAAAATCCAATTCCCACTCAGATATGGTCTGAGGATCAATTTCAGGGTCAAGATACACTAGTTCAGCAGTGGGATCATCATCCTCTTCCAAAGTGGATGAAATGGAAGCTTCAGAAACCGAACATGATGGAAGATGAACAGACTTGAGCTTATATTTTGGTGATTTTGCAAGTAATTGAAAGGGGAATTCAGCTAAACAAGTGAAGTTGGAAATGGGTTTATGAGTTTGAAGTAAAGGGTGTCTGATTGTTGAAGGATTGAAGCTTAGAGAAGCCATAAATTCACAAGAATTTTAATGATATGCTATACTTTAGAGAAAAAGGTAAGGCAGTAGAAGAATGGTGAATGAAATCTAATCTCTGCCTCCTAAATTTTGGCACCAAATTAACGGTCTACACTTGTCCAAGCTTATTACACTTTCAAACCCTCTTTCTACTCATCCTAACCTACCATTTGCACGTGCTATTCCAATAACATTTGGGATCATGCAAATTCCAACTTCTCCTAAAAAAACACAATTACAAAATTTCAAGCTTTTTTTTATATATTGATTCTTAAGTTTATATTTTCTAAAAAATAAAATTATTATCTTAAATTGAATCAAATGTCAAAAACACATCTGAAATACATAAGTCAAATTTTAATTTTATAATTCTCTATATATATTAAATTTGACGCTTTATTTTACAAGGTAAATAGCTAGCTTAGTGGTTGAGGGGGTTGTAAAGTTCTTGCTTGACGTCCAATGTTCGTTGATGTTCTTCATAATTTAGCTCTTTCTTTTCAAAAGAACTTTTATATTAGTGTTTTTTTTAAAATAACTGGTGCATTTTTTTAATTCATTTTTTCACACCCCTTGATGTTAATTTTTTTGTGTGCTTAGTACTTTATATTTTGACAACCCTTGATGTAAATCCTGGCTCCGTCATGGTATTGCACTTTATTGAATTATACATATAAACTATTGAAAGTGTGAGTTTCATATCTCAACTATCATCTAATGATTAGCGAAAAACACCTAAGCATTGACTAGGCCAAATGTTTGTCTAGAAATGCTTCGGGGTGCTTTTGTCATAAAATCTTAGTCCAACTACTCTATTTGCTGAAATATTAATTTTTTAATATATTTTTAATTGACCTTTTTAAATTGCTAAACTCTCCCCTTTTAAGCTGGAGATATCAATGTCATGATAGAGACGAGAGCACGACTAAGATGGTGGAAAAGAAGATGATGAATATCATAGTTGGAATAAATTAATTTGTATGAAAATAATTTTAACGTTTAACCTTAACTTTTGACCTAATATTAATTTATTTTGATTTTCCATGGTGAAATTAATTTTTCATATGGATGCATCTTTAAACAAAAAAAAAAGAGTGTACACACATAATAAAAACTTAGTCGATTCATTAATTATTAGGTGATATTTAGGTAGGAAACCCACACTCTCAATGGTTTAGGTATGAAACTCAAAAAACTGGATAATTTAGATGTGTTTTCTCTCAAGTTTTTAAGATTTGTAAAAATAGACTCATGATTGATGTCAGAAGATTATTTGTACCATGTGAAAGAATTATATTAAGAAAATAACTAGCTATTACAATTATTGACCGATGGATCTTTATAAAAATTATATGTATTTGAAAGTTTGTAATTGTAAAAATTTATTTATAAATGTGATATGCTTATATGAGATATATAAGGCCAAACAACACAAATTCCACTAGTTTAGAACCTAATTATGTGTCTTTTCATGAATTTTTAAAATTACCATTCCAGCCAAGAGGTGGAAGAGACTTCGAACGTGGTTATCGATATGTTGAAAATTTATGATTTTGATGCATATGCACTATTAGGTCTGGAAGATAATTTGTCCTTTGTAATTCCATTTCTCGCTAATAGATTCCATGTACACCCTGAAGTCCTAAATGAACCTTTTGAAGTTTGTACTCTCATAGGAGAGTCCATTGCTGCAAAAAGAGTCTATAGGGATTGACCAATGTCCATCTTGCATAAAGTTGTCCCTTGTGATTTACTAGAGTTTTCCATTGTCGATTTTGATGTCATACTTGGGATGAATCGGTTACATACTTCTTGCACTTTTATAGTTTTTCGGACTCGTAGGGTCAAGTTCCAATTCCCAAATGAGTCTATTCTTAAGTGGAAGGATAGTAGTTCTTCATGTAGAGATCGGATTATCTCTTATCTCAAAGACTATAAAATGATTCCCAAGTAGGGGTGGGCAAAGAAATTAGAAAACTGAAATATCGAACAAAACCAAACTGAATTAATTTGGTTTTTCAGTGTCGATTTTTTTATTCTTTTTTTCAAAAACTTCGATTCTTTGGTTCGATTCTCGGTGTAAGGGACCCGAAACAGTGGTGCACTGAAAAATTGAAGTTTTATTATAATATATACTTCTAAATTTTAATTTTAAAATTTTAACTGAAGTCCTAAGCCCAACCAAATTTTAACCTAAGCCCATTATTAACCCAAGTCCCAAGCCCTTTCTTTTCCAGGTTTCGCTCTTCAACCTTCACTCTTCAGCCAAACATTTCTTGAAATCAATTATTTTTTGCAAAGTGCAAACAACCAGACATTTTGAATTGTTGCAAGCCACGGTGGTTGCTAGAATGCTGATTGCTGCCAACTGCCAACTGCTAAGTTTGACACTTTAGCTCTTTAAATAGTCTGCTGCAAATTAATTGATCTAATTCCATTTTTTGTTTAATTGTTTTCATTATATTTTTAATTTGTACCGAAAAACATTTTAAAAATACCGAAATAAACCGAACCAAAGTAGAAAATATCAAACCGAACTGATCTAGTATGGTGCGGAGTATGGTGCACACTTTTTCAAAACTAAAAATCGAAGAACCGATCGAAATTTGCTAAAATTGAATCGAAGAACTGAACACCCACCCCTATTCCCAAGGGATGTATTAATTACCAAGTGAGGGTTAGAGATGTCACTTCCGAAATCCTGTCTCTTGAGCCGATTCCCATTGTAAATGAGTTTAATGTCTTTCAAGAAAAGTTACCCGATGTCTTTCCAGAAGAGTTACCCGCTGTTCCTCCCAAAAGGGAAATAGACTTCAGCATAGACCTCTTGCCCGATACTCAACCTATCTCCATTCCTCCCTATCTAATGGCTAGGGAAGAGTTAAAGGACCTAAAGGAGTAGTTGAAGGATCTATTGGAAAAGGACTTCATAAAGACAAGTAATTGCCATGGGGTACCCCGGTGTTACTTGTGAGAAAGAAAGATGGATCACTCTGAATGTGCATAGATTACTGGCAATTCAACAAAGTTACCATCATGAACAAGTATCCACTTTCAAGGATTGGTGACTATTAGATCAATTGCAAGGAGCCAAGCACTTTTATAAAATTGGTCTCTAGTCAAGTTATCACCAACTAAGGGTGAAGAAATGTGACATTCCCAAAAAGACTTTCCAGACAAGTTATGGAATAATGCAGGTCTCTTTCTATTTGCCTATGCTAACCCCATTGGAGAAGGTACCAACAACAGGGCAGAATTGGAGGCTGCACTTTCTGGGATTGAATGGTGCACGCAGTTAGGTTTCAGAAAAGTCATTTTGGAGGTGGACTCTGAACTACTGCAGAGATGGATCACTGATCAACAGTCCAACCCTCCTAGCATTGATATTATTCATGGCCTGGCCAGGTTTCATTATTTCAGGTCTCAACTGGAAGATTTCAGATGCATTCATACTCTCCGGGAAGCAAATTTTGTGGCTGATGCGCTTGCTAAGCATAGTCATAACCTCATCAGTGCTCAATTATACTTCAATATTCAGCAGATGCCAAAGGAAGCCAAAGCATACTTCTATTTAGACAAAGAAGAGATGGTCACTTTCAGAAGAAGAAAGTTGAAGAGGATAAAGAAACCACCTTAAGTTGATATGTTGGGATCCCCGGGAAGGCTCCTGGTCTTTCTACTAATCTCTGGTTGAGTTGGTGATGTTTAGGATTAGTAGAAGGTCTATATTTTCCCCTTTTACGTTTGTAAAGGGAGAGTCTCCCTCCTTTTTGCTTCCGTAGAGTATATGTATTGAGAGTAGTACTCTCATAGGTATAATCTAGGTTGCTTTCTGATGTTAGAATGGGAACTAGTCGACTGACCTTAGTAGGTTGAAAGATTAGTGTCCTACCATAGATCGGAGGTTAGGTTTATGCCCCCCTCCTTTGTATTTTTTGTCATTTTTATATTATATGATAAGGCTTGGGGGTGTGCGGCTCAACCCCTGACCGCCACGAGGGGTGAGATCCTTGGGTAAGGTCTATTATATATATATATATAAAAAAGACAAGTTATGAAAATTTTGAGTTTGTGGTGATGTCTTTTGGTTTAACCAATGCCCGGGCGATATTTATGGATCTCATGAGAGGGTATTCAAACCCTACCTTAATATGTTTATTTTGGTATTCAACGATGACATTTTGATCTATTTTCGGAGTGAAGGGGAGCATATAAAACATTTAAGGATGATGTTGCAAACTTTGAGGGAAGAATGATTGTTCACTAAGTTTAGAAAATGTGATTTTGATTAAAATAGTTGCTTCCATTAGGCATGTGATGTTGGGTAATGGGATCAAAGTTGACCTAAGAAGATGGAAGTAGTGAGAAATTAGCCTAGGCCATTGACTCCTTCGAACATTAGGAGTTTCTTGGACTTAGTCGAGTGCTATAGAAGGTTTGTTAAAGGGTTCTCCTCCATTCTATCATCTTTAACTAAGTTGACTCAAAAGAAAGTAAAGTTCATATAGACATATGACTGTGAGAAGAGTTTTCGAACCCTAAAGGATTGGTTTACTTTGGCTCAAATCTTGACCTTGCGGGAGGGAATCGAGGGATTCGTAGTGTATTGGGATGCCTCATGGGTTCGTTAGGGTTATGTGTTGATGCAAAATGGGAAGGTGTTTGCCAATGCCTCAAGGCAATTAAAGGTACATGAAAAAAATAATCTGACACATGATCTTAAGCTTGCGGCCATGGTTTTTGTATTAAAGATATGTTGTCATTACTTATATGGAGTCCATGTTGATATCTTTGCGGAATACAAGAAACTCCAACATATGCTCACTTAAAAGGAACTCAACCTTAGGCCAAGGAGATGGCTTGAATTTTTCAGTGATTTTGGCATGAGTATGAAGTATCACTTGATCAAGGATAATGTGGTAACCGATGCACTTATAAGGATGTCCATAGGTAGTATGTCTCATCTTGAAGATGATGGGAAATGGGAGTAAGCAAAGGAGGTCCATATGTTGGCTAGATTTGGGGTAAGGTTGAGCAATGCCAGCAATAGTGATGTGATAGTATTGAATGGCTTTGAGTCATTTTTTATGATAGATGTCAAGTCCAAACAAGACCTTGATATTGCCTTGATATAACTAAAAGCATTAGTGAAAGAAGCAAAGATATAGGTCTGTTCACAAGGGGGAGATGGGGTACTTTATTACCAAGGTAGAGTATGTGTTCCGAATGTGGATGGGTTCAAAGGTTTGATATTGCAAGAAGCTCACAATTCCTCCTATTCAATCATCCCGATTCTACAAAAAAGTATACAAACTTAAGGGAGGTGTATTGGTGGAACGGAATGAAGAAGGATATAGGAAAGTTTGTGTCCAAATGTTCCATTTGTCAACAAGTTAAAGTTGAACATCAAAGGCCAGGCGACCTAGCCTAATACATTGAGATTCCCACTTGTAAGTGGGAAGAGATCTATAACGACCCAAGCCTAGGACCTAGTCAACACATGGCAAATGAGACACCAGTAGGCACCTCACCTAAGCCATCTTTACATATCAAGCATTCATAGGCATAAACTCATAAAATTTGCAGAAGTAAATAAGATAGGGTCTATGGGACGTCACTTGAAATAAAGGCGACATCTTAAAACATACATAATGTCCATAATACCAACTAGACCATGGATAAACGAGAACCGGTAAAGGTAACATTAACATGAGCTTAAACATGCACAAGGAATATCATTCAATATGAGTAAGGATAATGCATGAACGCAACACGTGTGATGGAACGAAGACATTGATCATAGACATTGTAGGAGTAGAACATAAACCAACATATATGACCATGTGAGCTATTATAGGAATCCAACATAACCCCCTATATTGGCAAAGGGAGACCACTTGCTGGGTGGAACTCCGTCACTTAACATGCATCATCATATATCATAATTGGCCTACGTGGATCCACTAGCCTAGCATACAAGGACTCTTATGGTGGCACATAGTTAATAGGGCAAAGGGTTGCTTCTAGGGTTCCCTTATCCAACCCCACCTCATTGCCTCATGCAGTTCTAAGTCATCCCGTAGAATCTTTAAAACACATACTTAATCAACTTATGACACTTAGAATCATAAGTAGCAATTTCAAGAGTAGCTCGAAACTTAAGGAACCACCAAGCGAGAATCGTCCTTTCATCTTGGGGACCATCATAAACATCATTTACGCATTGTCAACATGCTTTTATATTTGACAAATCATCAACTTAAACCTTTATTTTGTGCCCTACTTTTCATCATATAACATTTAAGGATTGTGTTTAAACTTAGCAGGCCTAATCATAAGTTGAAACATTCATAAATCATGAGGTTCATGCATGATCATGGGAAAATACATGCTTCTTCAAAACATGCAAAACTGCCCACACCTCAACATTCAAAACATTAATTATCAACCTAGGGCCTAAGTCCTTACACAGTGAATGAGACACCGTAGGCACCTCATCCAAGCCATCTTAACATATCAAGCATTCATAGGCATAAACTCATAAATTTGCAAAAGTAAATAGGATGGAGTTTATGGGACGTCATTTGAAATAAAGGCAACATCTTAAAACATACATAACGTCCATAAACATACAAACTAAATCATAGATAAACGGGCATCGATAAAAGTAACATTAACATGAGCATAAGCATACACAAGAAATATCGTTCAATATGAGTAAGGATAATGCATGAACGCAACACATGTGATGGAACGAAGACATTGATTATAGGCATTGTGGGATTAGACCATAATCGATATATAAGACCATGTGAGCTATTACATAGAATCCAACATAACCTCCTACGTTGGCACGGGGAGACCACTTGCCGGGTGGAGCTCTATAACTTAGCTTGCATCATCATATATCATAATTGGCCTACATGGATCCACTAGTCTAGCTTACAAGGGCTCCTATAGTGGCACATAGTTAATGGGGAAAAAGGTTGCTTCTAGGGTTCCCTTATTGAACCCCACCTCATTGCCTCATTCGGTTCTAAGTCATCCCACAGAATCATTAAAATATATACTAGTAAAGTTATGACACTTAGAATCATAACTAGCAACCTCAAGAGTAGCTCGAAACTTAAGGAACCACCAAGTGATAATTATCCTTTCATCTTGGGACCATCATAAACAACATTTAGGACATTGTCAACATGTTTATATTCTTTGACAAATCATCAACTTAAACCATTATTTTCTGCCCTACTATTCATCATATAACATACAAGGATTGACTTTAAACTCAGTGGGCTTAATCATAAGCTGAAACGTTCACAAATTATGAGGTTTATGCATGATCATGGGAAAAGATATGCTTGCTCAAAACATGCAAAACAACCCACACCTGAACATTCAAAGCATTAATCATTGGGGTCATCACCCTTAGCTCAATGTCATGAAAATACTTAATATAACATCTCATGGTAACTATAAAGGCATATTATTACATAAAACAACATGAAATCATCATTAGCATGCATAGTATTATTTAAGGAACTTAAATAAAAGGTAAACACTTTTAATGTAGGACTTTGTGGGTGAAAGGAGGCCAACAAATCAACTCACATACCTTGGGTGAAGTCTTCTAAGAAGGAGTTTGTTGTTATGGAAAAGACCCTTGAAAACCCTAGCATCCTTATCTTGTTCTTGGAGAGGATTAATGCCTTTGAAAATTTCTAAATGTGGAACAATGAAAAAGGTGTGAGAATTGTAATGCCCTAGAGCTTAAGACAAGACCTGAGTCATTCTTCGTATGCATATGGGATCAATTTGGTGACTTCCAATATGGTGGGATCTATTTCTAGGTATTCAAATTTGATCATGTGTGGTTTAGGGTCATGGGGCATCTCTTACATTGAGCCAAGACCAAAGGATTCCAATCGGGTAAGTTTCGATGTTAATTTGTATAAGGGTCAACTTCAAATGGGCATATCTTTTAGCACATGCTGAATTAGGTGACCCACTACATACCAAATTGTAGGTTTTTGAATTAGCTTTCCAATGCATCTGATTTTGCCTTATTCTGAATTTGGAGTAAAACATTATGATTGTTTTACTAAAACCTATCTAGGCTGTTGAATTAGGCGATGGTCAGTTTGACCGCTGAATGCATTCGGCGCATTGCCAAATCACTTCGAAAAGTTTCTAAAACTGTCAAAAAGAGAGGTCTCAAGGTCACGTTTGGCGTATCGCGAATGGTTTGGCGATGGGAGCTCTAGATCGCTGATTTTTCTGACGGGGCACTTCAAAACATCATGTTATGACCTTTTGATGATATTTATACTTTCCCAAGATAGGGTTTCAACTCATTATACTCTCACACACTCTTGTAAGCAATTTTATCCTCCAATTCTCTCCAAAATATTCTCACCAAATTCTCCATTCAATCTCAAGATTTTCAAGAACTCTCTTTGGATTTCAAGAATTCAAGTGAAGCCCACAAGCCTTCCTCAAGTTTCCTTTATGAAATCTCAAGATTTAGGTATGTGGGTTTTCATTCATGAGTCCTTCCACCCATGGATCCCCAAAACCTTTTCTACAAATTTCTCTAAGATTAATGGTTGGTTTCTTATGGTATTTCTTATTACTCCAGTTATGCATGAGATATGTTGAGACTTATCATCTAATGAGTTGAATTGCATCATTTTCTTTCTAGGGTTTTCTATTATGAGCTATTTTATGATATTCAAAGTTATGAATGTTTTGATATCATGAGATATGAAATTGATGAGTGTATGAGGGTGAATTTCATGTTTTCATGTCTATATTTGAAAAGGGATATGTAAGATTGTGATGGGTTGTGTATGAATGATTTAAATTGATGATTTTCACTACACGTCTTGAAGTATGATTTCTAACTAATCAGGGTTTGATTATATGATATAAAAGTGTATGGAAGGTTATGGTTTTAAAACAGAATTCATTATACTTAAATTAAAGGGTAATCAGGGTTCGATTATATGATATAAAAGTGTATGGAAGGTTATGGATTTTAAAATAGATTTCATTAACTTAAATTAAAGGGTTTTAGTATTATGATGATGAGTTGTTTTGGATGGTTCCCAAATGATCATGTTTTACTTCATTCATGTCCTATGCTCTTGAATTTCATGATTTTAAGTCTATATGCATAAAACCACCATATTTCAAAATTAAGGCTATGATGGAATATCTCATATATGATGAAATGGTTCTACTACATACTTGCAAGTTTATCATTAATATGAATGTTAAGGACTCCTTATAAAGTTTATGAAAGGTTATTAAATGATGTTTTAATGAGGAATGAAGGCTAATGAGATATTCTATGTTTATTATTGACTTATGAAAAGTTCCCAAAGAATGAATGTTGATGGTAGAGGATCTCCCATCTAGTTAAGGAATGAATGTTTGATGGTGGAGGATCTCCCATCTAAGGAATGATTAAGGAGATATCCTATGACTTTGATTTTGTGATATCAATGGGTCGTGGATTGGATAAATTTCCCTCCTGCATGACTTGGAATGATTTTGATGATATAGTTCTATGACTTATGATTTTTTACTCTTGTGAGAGCACTACCTAGAACCGCATGGACTAGAGGCGAACACTCAAGTCCCAAAACTACGTGCCACTGTAGGTAAAGGGATTAGAACCAATTGCCCAAATCTCTAAGAGGTGAGTACCCTAAATATAAGGACATGAAGCGAGTACTAGAGTCCGAGGGCTTGAGGCGAGTACCCGAGTCCGACAGCTTGAGGTGAGTACCCTAATCCAAGAATGAGAGGCGAATACTCGGTTCACACAAAGCTTAGTGGATCTACTTAGGCATTAGGAGGTTCACCTTGGAAAACTGACTTTCCCCTTTCTTTCGGTATAGGGGAAACATTGGGACTCTATCGATTAGCTCACATGGTTTATGTAAGTTATGGTCTCTCTCACTATGTCTTATGAACTTCCAAAAGGCTTATGGTATATCTCACCTTTGACCTATGGTTCTCTCACATATGTTGAAGTTCTTCCATGTCCCTAAAATTCCATTTTATGATGATTTATGATGGTTCCTTCATGTTTTGTCCAAAAGATGTTTACTACTATGGTGGGTGGTTCAAGACTTGCACAACTTATTATTTTATAGTTTAAATTGTTTCCTCTCATGTACTTATGGTTCCTTGTTACTACTAATGGTATTTCTCATAAAGGTACACGACTTTCTTTCCAAGTATGTGTGGTGTCCTTCATTATGATTACTAATGTTTCATTTATAATAAGATGGTTCCTTCTTGATATAAAGGCATTGTTTTCCTAAAAGGGTATGGCTATTTTACTTATTCATGATAACTTATGTTCCTTCGTATTCCAAGTTTAAGTGTTTTATCATGAAATCAATTAAGTGTGCATTTCTTACTTTCTACATGTATCATCCTATGTGACATGACTTGAGAAATATTTTAAATGATCGTATTGTTCACTAGTTTATGACTTATGTTTTGTGAATTGTATGTCCACATACTAGTACATTGAACGTACTAACACATACTTTTACCTCCATGATTTCACCATGTAAGGACCGACGCTCCTCGATATCCTTCACGTGGCTAGTTGGTTTAGTCGAAGATTGTTATTAGTGAGTCCTCCATTCTGGGGATAACCACCACTTTCATTCATGCTTATGTTAAGACTTGTCCATTTCAGATATCTACTTTTGAGGGTGATCTGGGGAGATGTCTTGGCCCCCATCCTACTCATGCTAAAGGTGTTGTTGGATATAGACGTATGTTATGAGCTTGATCCCTATTATGTTTATGTAATTATGGAATTCCCCCTTTTATGCTTGTATGTTGATGAGGAGATGGAAGTCCTAAGTCCCTACTTCCCCATAACTTTAGTCACACTTACCCTCCCCTTAATTATTGCTTGATATATGATTCATGCAAATCCCTTTCCCTTATTTATCCCCGTAGTGTGAGTCCAAAGCCTTGTTTCCCTTAGAAATTATGTGTTGATGCTTTCTTATACTTTTGCAACCAAGGATGTGCAAGAGATATGCTAAGAGGCTTGTTTGGGCTACCCTCGAGTTTTCCATTCGCCGTGTCATGTCTAGGCTCTAGACTTGGGTTGTGATAGGAATCTTGGGCTTTAAGGTCTGAATAAAGGCCTAAAGAGTCACCAAAATAATGTAGTTTAGGTTTAGAATTGGCGAAAAGGACAAAAGTGTCCTTCAATGAAATTGTCAGAATCCATGAGACCTCAATTATGGGTTGTGGATGGAACCATGAGTCGTGATTCTCATTGTCCTGTACTTTTTTTCAATCTTCAGAAACCGATTACCATCCACCAACCATAAAACCCCTATCCATGGGATGTACTCCAATCCATAGATCGTGGATGGCCTTGTGGAGTCCTTCTACACTTAGCAAAATTTTCACTTTTCTAGGCACCTTATACAAAGGCTAACCACGGGTTGTGCATGGTACTACGAATCGTCTTATTAATCATGGGTCACCTTCCAGAAACTCTACATTTCCTTCATATTTGGAACTCACACCTATGACTCCATTGACGGGTCATGTTTTCTTCCACGGGCCATATATGCCTTTTGTGGACCACTTTACACTTGGGAAAAATTCAACTCCCTAAGGCCATCCACGAGCCTGGTCTACGACTCGTGGTTTAAACCACGGGTTGTGGACTTGGCTTTGTGCACTTACCTCTGAGCATTTCTAGCTCAACTTTTTTGTATTTCTAGGTTCCTAACTTGGGGATCGTTACAAGATCGATATGGACTTCTTAGTCTGGTTGCTATAAACCAAGAGGCATTTTGGCTCCATCTGGGTGATAATGGATAGAATGACAAAGTTGGCTCGTTTCTTATCGGTGAAGACCACCTCTAGTGTCAAAGATTATTCCAAGTTGTATGTTCAAGAGTTGTTGAGGTTATATGTAGGTTCCATTGTCCATAATATTATATCGTGAAGCTCAATTCACCTCTCACTTATGGAAGTCATTTCAAAAGGGCCTTGCTACTACGGTGACATTGAGTACCGCCTTTCATCCTCAAACCAATGGGCAGTTCAAAAGAACAATCCAAACACTTGAAGATATGTTGAGGGCTTATATGTTGGAATTCAAGGGAGGTTGGGATGATCATCTACCTCTTATCGAGTTTGCATACAACAATATCTTTCACTCTAGCACTAAGATGGCGCCATTTGAGGCTTTTATGGTAGACGATGTAAGTCACCGATTGGGTGGTTTGAAGTTGGTGAGATGTCTTTGTTAGGGCTAAACTTGGTCATGGAAGCTATGGAGAAGGTAAGACTCATAAGGTAGAAATTGAAAATGGCTCAAAGTCGACAAAAATCATACTCTGATGTTAGAAGAAGAGACCTTGAGTTTAATGTTGATGATTGGGTCTATTTGAGGGTTTCCCCCATAATGGGTGTGATTCGATTTGGCAAAAAGGATAAACTGATCCCTAGGTATGTAAAGCAAAATTCTAAGAAAGCTTGGCAAGGTGGCTTACAAGTTGAAGTTTCCAATGGAGATGAACTTGATACACCCAGTGTTCCATATATCTATGTTGAGAAAATTCATGAGGGATCCAAATTACATAGTCCTAATAGAGGATTTGAGCATTGAAGAGAATTTGGCTTATGAATAGGTTCCGACTAAAATCCTACACCGGCAAGTGAAGAGGTTTAAAAACAAAAAGGTTGCACCTGTTAAAGTACTCTAGAGAAATCAATGAGTTGAAGGTGCAAATGGGAAGTAGAAGCGAACATGATGAAGTGATATCCTTTTCTTTTTCACTTTACTTAAGCCTTAGTTACTAAGTTCATCTTGCCTTAAGACCTCAAAATTCTTGCATTTCAATTATCATGGCACTTATGCGTGTTTGAATGTTCATGGGACATTTTTCGATTGTTATGTGAAACACGAGTTCAAAATTTTATGAAGGGATGTTTAAAATTGTATTTTTGCATTCATACTGGGTTGTTAGCTACTTTTGTAACTCTGTAAAGCTTACATTTAGTATATTCGAGGATGAATGTTCCCAAGGGGGAGATATTGTATGGACCCATAAGTTAGGAGGTTAGAAAGTGCAGAAGAGGTGGAACTGAAAATGTTGTAGGTCTGCAACTTCATTAAGTTCTTTTACCATCGAATGTATCCAAATCCATTATCGAAGCCATAAAAAACCCGTTCTCACACTTGAGCCAAACTCTGTAGACTTCTCTCTTATATCTTACCCAACAGTCTCTTAACCCCACTAATGTAAGTGTAACCATATTACCACATACCGAACAAGGTAAACTAAACCATACCATACTACAAAACCGATCTTATAGTTGACATAATAACCCAATCCTAAGTCATACCATTCAAATTTAATGACTCAACCCATTATCCACACGCACTGTCCTTCTAAGATTCCTAATTAAAATCTTATAAGTGAACTTGCCGAAACCTCATTAGTCTATATGCTTGTTGTCTCAATGTCAACGCGCTCCTTTTGGCTTACAATGAAGTCACCAGTCCCCATATATATATATATATATATATATATATATATATATATATTTGAGGTAAAATCCATATTTAAATACATTAGTACCCATCCCAAGATTTACCAGTATGACTTTTCTTATGACCAATTCCAAATTCAAGCATCTGTAGTAACAACCAATTAGTTCTTCCCCGGTGTAATGGTAATGCAAAATTCAACTACTTGAGTAAGTGAAACAACTGATAAATCTTTAGTAACTAGTATCGCGCTCAAATACTAATGTATCTATCCTCTTATATTACCAGTACCATATTATAAGACCCACTAGATCCACCACTAGAAATAATCATACTCCCCCCTCCCCCACAGAGAAGTTCATGTTTGAATAGTCCACACGTTTTCCTCATTGAAAAACTGTCATACATAGTCGAATTAGTTTCATCTCTCACTAAGCAATAAACCTCTCCCACAGACTAGATGGGTAGCAAAAGCAACACAGTCCATAACCCTAGCCAAATAGACATAGATACTGCCATAGCAATCGTATTATAATCATTTATGCTATATCCCCACTCCAAGAATACTTAATAGAAGTTCTGATTCCAATGAACACAATGCCATCTTCCGCCCATACTAATCAACCCTCATTTGACAAACATAACATTTGTAATCCCATGTTATCCCATAATTATTACACTGATAATATAGTCATTCCTCTAACTACACTATGCTACATTTACGACTGGCCCCAAACATCTAGTAGACTAGGATGCTGAGTGGGTAACCAGAAAGAATACGGTGCTAATGAAGTCCTCCAATCAGTTTCACCTTCAGATACCTTACCTTTAACATACCTCATCGAGCCTCAACCAAACTCAAATCTCTTCAAATTATAAAACAATTCGAGGCTGACCACACATTCACCCATCAAGTCCTTTACCTCCTTCTCAAAGATGGATAAAACTCTAAATCACATAATGACATCTCACATTCCCATACAAAACACCAAGCATGAGTTCCCACCACTAAAGGATCACCTACTGGGGTAGATATATGCACAAGAATAGGCATATGATCACACAATATTTAGAAACCAAACAATAACCACGCATGATAGGAATTGAAAGAATAACAGGGAATTTCCTAACAGCCTCCAAAGCCTCTCAACAATAAGTAATAAACATCTCTACATCGATCCTTGACACTTCTCGATTGGGCTTGTACACATGTAAGACCTATGAACTTGGGCTCTAATACCTATTTGTCACGATTCGAAATTCGAGTGCGATGGCACTCACCTACCTCACCAAGGCGAGTCAGCCTAAACTAAATTGAAAGATAGAACAGTCTAAAAATAGTAGATAAGCATTAAAAAAGCATCATAGAACTGGTCTCAAATATACAAGACTCTAAGTAATAATACTCAAAGATAATACAAGTCTCAATGTATAGTCCTCAAATAGAACATAACATAATAAAGAATCCCTGAGGGACTGCTAAGTAGACAAGCAGCTACCTGTCGAAGGATCCAGAAGCTCAATCCTGTCACTGGAAAGTCTAACAAGAGGGACTGGGCTCACAACCTACTAAAAAATGTAGCAAGAGGTGAGCACCAAATAACACGGTACTCAGCAAGTGGAAAGTAAAGCTAAAGTAAAGTAATGAAGAACAGGAGTATCCTATCCATCCAACCACATACCACTGAACTACATACCTGCACTCAAAAAAGTTCTAACATAATACAATATACATAAATATATACACACATCATAGTATAAGATCCTAAGAATTCAACTGATACCCTAAGTCAAGTAGTATAATAGTTCTTAAGTAACATAAGCAGTTTTAGATTCATAAGATAGTGTCCACATAGTCATATATCACTATCTTTCGATAGATCAATCTTAACAATATACAAGGCTTCCCAAAGCATTCACAAACTCACACGTAATATAATAACAACTTCAAGAAAGGAATGAAATGAAATGGAGTGAATGCAATAAAATGATAGCAATGCGATATAGAGTCAAGTAATCATGATGTATGTCTATCCTTTGATATACATCCACTGATAATCTCAGGTCGGATCCCAAGGGGGCCTTGTAAAGACCCGAACTTGTATGACATTAATGGTGCTTAGAATTTGGTTCTGAAAAGGTTTTTTACCAAGGTGACACCTTATGGACACCTCCATGGTCTGTAAGGCACTTTATGGGTCGTGTGGTGGCTGGTGTGATGTAGCCTCAGCCTTGAAAACCACATATTTGGCTAAGGCTTATCACAGATGAATGTCATACGGTCCGTATAGCCCTTCATGGTCCGTATTTCCCTCCATATGGGTGTTGGAGTAAAAGTTTTCTATGTATGGAATCACCATCTTGGAACTTTGTCAGTGAAAATTTTTGGCAAAGTGAAGCACCACGGAAGGCCACAAGGTTTGTGTGACCCCTACATGGTCGGTGTGATCCCTACACAGTTCGTGTGACCCCTATATGGGACCCTCGAATCAGTTTATACTCTTTCATTACAATTCGTTCTTATTCTAACACTTAGCTTCTCTTTCACTCGCTCAAATGCCCCGAATCCTCTTTTTGAGCTCTAATCGGAGGATTCCCATGGAACCTTCAAGCTCAAGCTAAATTCACTTTTAAGTCCTCAATCCAAGCTTATTTCTTTGGTTTAGGATTATCATGGGTCTCCTACATCAAGCCAAGTCCAAATGCATTCCATTGGCTAAGTATTTCATATGAATCGGTAGAAGGGTCAACTTTAAATAGTCATATCTCCTTTCACAAAAGGAACTGGGTGGCCTATGACCTACCAAATTGAAGCTATTTGAATTAGCTTTCTATAGCATCCAGTTCACCTAATTCCCAATTCGGATTAAGAAGTTATGCCCATTTTTCTAAAGCCCATCTATTTTGTATTCTCTCTGTTTTGGAAAAGTGAGGCTTCACGGAAGGGCTCACGGTCCGTATGACCTTGTACGGACCGTGAGATCTTCCCACAGGACCCCTGGCAACAATTCTTATTCTGTTTCATTAATGGTATTTTTATAATTATAGCTACTCTTGAGGGACTTTTGTGACTTCCTATGGTATCAAAAGACATTCAAATGACCTATACTCTTCTTCTCTCATTCAAATTCATTCTCACACTTAAAATTATATTCAAGCTTACTCTTAAGAACTCCTCTCAAGAACTATACTGAAGGCTTAGCTTGAGAATCAAGGAAAGGATCTTCTTCTTCTTCTTCAATTTTCTTCCTATTTTTTCTTGGTTAGATAAGGTATGTGGGTTTGATTCATGGTCCCTTTCAACCATAAAGACCCCAAGATCTCTTACTTGAATTTTCATGAAATTAAGTTTACTTTAATTATGAGTTTTTAAGATTATTGTTTATTTGGTTCAATTGAGATATGTGCAATGTTTTATTGTTGATTTTAAAGTGATGTAAGCCCTAATATGATGAATTATATTGAAGTTATGAAGATTTAAATGTGCATGTACCCTTTAAAGTTTGATTTAAGCATGGATAATCTATATTGTGATTTGAATGTGGATTTATTTATGATTTTGCTTGAATTTCATAATGTATTGTTGTTTTAAGATTGAGTCTCTATTGCCCATACTATTCTCATCTCATTCATGGCATATGCATACATGACTTTGGTTTTCATGAAGTTTATAATGTGGGCTAAGTCCCAATTATGATGATGATTATGTTTTCCATGAAAGTATGGGTATGACAAGAATGTGATCACATAAATGTGTATGACTATGGCTCTTTGAGAAATTATTGGTGTTTACACCACTATGATCATAAAGCACCGATTGAGGTTGGAGGCAGGGTAGGCTATCCCTAAGGGTACATACTCCTTTCTCATGAAGGTGCTCAAAGGAGCTATTCCTATGCATGAAAGTATGAAGTATGTTTTGTCTTTTTACCCTAAGTATGCATGATTATAAAATGTGATTTGGCCTTTAAGCCCAAGTATGCATCCTTATGTTTTGAAAGACTTATGCCTCTTTTACAAGCACGTATACGTATATGTATTCTTGTGGGACGATGACTTAGCACCGATAGGATTGGAGGCAGGGTGGGCTATCCCCAAGGGTCCATACTTCTTTCTCTTGAACTATGTGCCTAACATAGGTATGTTTATGCCCCTTTATGGATAAAGAATGATTCTGGATCTAACCTTGGCAAGTAGGTCACCTCTTTATCCGTTGTGGGGTAGATGACGGAGTTCCAAGTTATATCTCACTTGGTCTTATGTCTGTTAAGGTCCCATCCCCTTATATGCAAAGTATTTTCACATTCATGCATTGTTCATTTCATGGCATATTGATATACTATTCTCTTGTTATATGATTGTTTCTATATATGTGCCCTTGTCATCTAACATTAAATACAGGTTTAACAAGTTCATATGTATTGTATGCCCGCATACTTAGTACATTCAAGCATACTAACACATACTTTTTGCTTACATGATCTAACCATGTAGGGACTGGAGACTACCTTCATCCATCGTTTGACGGCTAGATCGGATTTAAGATATTTGATGTGGTAAGTCCTATCTTCTAAGGACAAGCCATCATTCCTCTACCTATGTCGCTTCCTTTTATGTTATTTACTTTGAGGGTGAGCCCAGGACATGTCTTGGTTCCCGTCCTATCTTATTACTAGAGACATTGTTGGATATCTTGTAGATTCTTTATATATATATGTTATGTGCTATTTTTAGAGATTATGCTTATGGATACTTAATAGATATGGTTATTATGGATTGATTATGAGTGTTATGATATGGATTTATGCTATGATATGAAAGATCCTAAGTCCCATATTGCCCCCATAGAATAAGTCATACTTATCCGCCCCTTAATCCTTATGTGTATGTGAATCCATGTTAATTCCTATCCCTATGACATCCCCATAGCGTGAGTCCTACTTTCCCGTCTCTTAGAACTATGTGTTTACTATTCCATATGCACTTCCGAACTGATGATATGTGAATGGATGCTATGAGGCTTTTTTGGGGACTCTCGGGTCCCCATTCGCCATGTCACTCCTAGACCCTAGGTCTGGGTCGTGACAGGCCTCGCATGGATCATGTATTCATGAATATTCCTTGACCAATACTCACACGACCAGAAGAAACCTTGGTCATATCATCCACCTAAACATTATCTCGGCTCACCGGCAGAAACCTCGCTAATTGTCTACCAGTAGAAACCTCAGCCACCAATCCACATGTTACCTTGCACATTTCTTAGCCTATAGCCATCACAAGTATCAATGCACAAGTAATAGTGAATGCAATGTACACAATCTCAATATCATCACAATCTCAATATCTTCATGATCTCAATATCAACACAAGTACACAATCTCAATATCATCAAAATTTCAACATCAGTACAGCCTCACATCAATACCAGATAATCTACATGTTCACAAGTATTCACGAACCCACAGTTATTTCACAAGTCAATGATTTACAACATTTACAATTACCCAATCTAAATTCCATAATCAAAGCCTATAATAATATATTCTAACCCATTTCATTGCCATAAATCACCAAACACATTCACATAGGATAATACAATGTTCAATCATACTTAACCAAATCATAGAAATCCACTTGCCTCAATAGAAGTCTCAGTCAAGTTGAATCCATGCCTTTTTTCGTTACATAGTAATCTAAATCACCACAATCTAGTCATATATAGCATCACAATCATATTACGAAACTAGTGACACTAAAATCAAGTAATTCAGGTGAAAAGGGCAAAATGGTAAAAAAAAATATCATATCGAAAAAGGTTCCCAAAATCGGAAAATTTCTACATAAAAATGATCTTCAAGTAATGAGGAATCTAATGGCGAAAACCCTTCCGAAAAGGATTAAAATGCATTCATAATAATCACTTTTCTTTCAAATATTTATGGCCATGAAAACTCCAATTTCTATGTTAAAATCATAATTTAATCAATGGTAATAGAAAACATAGGTTAGAAATATGCTACCCAATAGTTTACTCTTGAAAATCCATGAAACATTTTCCTAATCCAAGCTTGACACATTAAAAATGGTGAAAAAAGGTGAGGACCCATACGCTTCAATTAAACTCACAAGTTCAGGTCATGTTTGTCCTCCGCAAATGCGATGGACCTTTCGGAAATGCAGAGGTCAGACGACCTAATCTTCTGCGAATGCGTAGACCTCTCCCGCAAACGCAGAGGTCAAGATGGATGACCCTCCATGAACATGGTGGACTACCCCGCGAATGTGGAGGTCTTAGGAAATAATACTCTAAGAACATGGAGTTCACTGGCACCAGATATCAAAAGTTCTCAACACCAAAAATCACAAAATTGACCCTCGGAATTCATTCAAAATTATATGAACACAAACAAGATATGAAAACCTACTAGAAACGACATTCTAGACTCAATAGAATCATCGAAATTTGAGTTTGAGGCCTCCTTGGCCCGGAACCCGATAGAACTCAAAGAAACTAGTTAAACCTTAATTAAAATACCAAATTTCCCTCAAAAACTCTAAAATTACAACGAGAACATTTCTAGCATTAGTTTCACCACTTGGAACCACTAGAACTGTCGAAATTTTGATTTGAGCTTCCAAACTACGCATGATGTTAAAGTCAAACTATGATTCGAATTCAACAAAAAATATAACTTTGGGTCTAGAATCTCCATCTAATCTCAAATTTAGTTCCGTCGGTTCTCTTAGACCGGATTCTGCATTTTGGAGCTCATAGAATAAAAAAAAATTGTATTTTGACACTCAAAAACTCAAGATGACCACAAAACTCAAAATTTCCAATTCTAAGCCTTTCAAAATTCTTTTTGTAGTAAAACTCAAATTTTTTACGAGGTTTTCAAAATTCAACTTTTAGACTCAACCAAAAATGACTCAAGACAACTTTCGGAAAGGAAAAATGGTAATTTTGTCGAGAATGCAAAAAATGACCTTCATGGTCATTACATTAAAATGGGTTGTTATATACAAAATCATTGTTTCTCTATTTTTCTTAGCTTATTCTTTTATATTTTATTTATTTAGTATCAAGATTCACCCTTGAATTAAAATGTCTTTATATTTATACTTCACCCTTTGATTTAGGACTATTCTATATAAATAATTGTCTGGTCTATGCAGGAAAAAGGAAAAATATTATTTTTTTAATATTTAAGTCTTTGAAATTACCTAAAATTTTTATTGTCAAATATTCTGTTAATGAAAGTATGTAATATAGCAAATTTAAAAATAAAAAGAGTAATTAAAATTACATTAAAACATTAAACTACTACTTTTATATTCAGGAGTCTTTTTTAAAAAGTAAATTTTATTCAATTAATTATTTAATTTCGAACTAAATTTTAATCAATTAATTATTTAATTCCTAACTATTCAACTTCAAATTATTACTTTATTTCATAAACTATCAATATATCTCTATATTTGAAGCAATTGAATTGATTTTCTCATCTTTGCCGGTTCATTATAGGTTAAACTATTGCATTACATTAATAGGATTTATTTAATTTTCATCATATGAATATTGTATTTATTTTAATGACAACTATTTATATATAATTTTTAAATTGATACGATGCATACATGCAAAGTACATTATACTAAACTAGTATGTTCATTAATAATGGTTGTATTAGTAATACTTACATTAATTATACATAGAGTATTTATAATGTACTGTTTGGTTTGGTGTATTAATAACATGCATTGCATAAAAATATTTATTTACGAAGATAACATTCAAAAGTATGGCGGAAAAGATATAAAAAAACTGGAAAATCATTTCAAAGGGGCTTGGGTATTAAAGTTAAACTTAGCATCGCCTTTCACCCACAAACGGATGGAAAAGCCAAGCAGACCATTCAAACATTAGAAGACATGCTAAGGGCTTATGTGTTATACTTCACCTACCTTTTATTGAATTCACTTACAACAATAATTACCACTTAAGTATTTGAGATGGTATCGTTTGAAGCTTTATATGGTAGACGATATAGGTCACCGGTGAGATGGTTTGAAGTAGGAGAAATGGTGTTAATCATACTCGACTTGGTACTTGATGCTATGGAGAAAGTGAAATTTATAAAGGAAAAGATAAAGGCTTCCCAAAGTAGCAAAAAGTCATATTTTGATGTTAGAAGACGAGACGTTGAGTTTGACGAAGGTGATTGGGTCTTTTTGAAGGTTTCGTCCACGAAGGTTGTGATGCATTTAAGGAAAAGGAAAAGTTAAGCCTAGATATATAGGACCTTATAAGATCCTAAAGCGAGTTGGGAAGGTAACCTACAATCTAGACTTGCCATTGGAGTTAGCTATGGTTCATCCGGTGTTTCTTGTGTCGATGTTGAGGAAGTTTATGGGTGATCCAAACTCCATTGTTCCATTGGAGGATGTGAAAGTTGAAGAGGATTTGACTTATGAGGAGGTACCGATTGAAATTTTAGACTGGCAAGTGAAGAGATTAGGTAAAAAGGAAGTTGCATCTGTCAAGGTGATATGAAGGAACCAACAAGTTGGGAGTGCTACATGGAAAGCGGAAGCGCACATGATGAAACGATATCTTGACATCTTTCCTTTTGTACAAGCCTTAGGTGCCTAAATATGCACTATTTTTCCAAATTCTTACCTATCCATTTTTCTTTATTGTCACGACCCAACCGAGCGCTTGGACGTGACACGACAAATAGGAAACCCGAAGGCAACCCAAACAAGCCTCTTAGCATATCACTTGCACATCCTTGGTTGCGGAATATCAAACAAACATTCAACAAATAATTGTAAGGGAATAGGGTCTTATGACTCATACAATGGGGATAGATAGAGGAAAGGGAATTTGCATGAATCACGTAACAAGCAAGTACTAAGGGGAGGGTAAGTAGGAGTCAAGCTATGGAGAAATAGGGACTTAGGACTTCCATCACTTTTCATCATTATCAATAGCATCAAATAGCATCACATAAGGGATAGGGTCTACGGGATAAGTCTCCATAAAATCTCAACATCACGTCATAGGTACAAAGCATAATATCCAACAACACCTCTAAGCATGAATAGGATGGGGGGCAAGACATGTCCAAGGCTAACCATCCAAACTAGAGAGTATAGTGAAATAAATTCTCAACATAAACTATCACCAAACTAGAGGACTTACCACAAGCACAATCTTCACAAATCCAAGCTATAGCCACATGGAATACATAAAGGAGCACTGGTCCCTACATGGTTAAATCAAGTAGGCAAAAAGTATGCATTAGTACTTTGAATGTACTAGTATGTGGGCATGCAATGCACAAAACATGAGTCATAAAACTAGTGAACAATATGATCATTTAAAAACATCACTTGAACCATAAAACATGGGTTAATGAGGGACATAGGTTATCATGTATAAGTAAAATAGCCATATCCTTTGGGAAAATATTGCTTTTATATCAAAGAAAGAACCATGTAGTGTAAATGGAACTCTTGTAGTAATAGTGAAGGACACCATACATACTTTGAAAGAAGGTTCATATACCTTTATGATAAATACCATTTCCAATAACAAGGAACCATAGCATATATGAAGAAATCCATTTGAACTTTAGAGACAATGAGGTATACAACTTTAAGAAACCCTTGGACATGACATAAAGAAACCATCATAATCATCATAAGAGGGACAACATGGGACCATAAGGAGAACTTGAACATGTTTGAAAGCAATCTTTAACCGCACAAACTATGTGAGCTAAGACATGGATTCCCGATGTTTCCCCTACACCGTAGAAAGGGGGAAGTCACTTGCCAAGGCGACCTCCTAAGATGCCTAAGTAGATCTACTAAAGCGAGCTATTAAGCGATCTCTACTAACGGGTGGTCTAGAAGCCAACCTCTACTAGCGATGACCCCTCTTTCCTACAGTAGCATGTAGTTATGTAACAATGAGATTCTACTAACGATTCCTTGCCCTATCTACGGGGAGTAGCATCTATCCCAAGATCCACTCGGTGCTAAGTGTGACTCGCACCGAATGACCAAAGACATGAATCATAGAATCATCTAGTATAGAGAGGTATTCTATTAACCCATCCCTTAAACATCTTGAAACAACGGAGAGGTATTTTATTAACCCATCCAATAAGACTTTTGAACATAAATCATCATCATAAGGATAACTCCTAGATCTTGTCTATGCCTATACTATTGGCTCATCATCGTAATCTTTTCTTTGCCTCTACTGTCAACCCATCATCATCTCATAAGATTTACTAGGTGGAGGACTCATACCTCAATCATTTATTCATACTAAACTTCATAAGACTAGTCCTAATGGACATACAAACATGAGGGTAATCATGACATTCACAACTTGTATAATATAACATTATAAGCATGGCTTTACAATAACATATAGTTTTCATAGAATTTCAATGAATTTCAAAACATACTTGGTATACCTCATCCTCCATCACATTCATGAACTAGCATAAATATAGTGAAACGTTTTCATCATTCATAAGAAATTTCATCATCAAACCCTCATCATTAGAAAAATCAATATGACAATTGGGTGGGCTCATGCATGTAATTTTAAATCATGTAACTCAAGAGGACAATACTTGGAAATAATGTGATTCATCAGTTAAAATCATCTCTATAACAACCCACCTCAATCATACATATCATCTTTACATGAAATTCATCTAACACAATTTTCAAATTCATAGTTATAGTCGGAACATGCATAATCTCATAATAGCTCAATATTATCAAGGAGTAGCTCATCAAAATCAATGCTTCATAAAATCAAAGAAAGAGGTTTCATATCATTCAAAACCTTCACAATGATCTCATGAGCTCATAGCATGCATGATAGCCCTTTAACATTCTTAACATTCGTAATTTACAAGCCTCACAATAGGACTTTCATCAACATAGAAGTTTGTCAAATACTTTAGCCAAAACATGGCATATACTATGCATATAAGCTTAAAATCATGCAAAGAGTATAGAAATGAGAGGACCAAAATAAAGTCATCATTTAAGAATCATTCAAAATAATCTACCAACATTGTAGTAAAACCCAATTTAGGTATAATGAGAACCATTCAGAAATTCGTAATCTTTCCAAGTCTTTCAAGATTTCATGGCATACAAGCTTTAGTATCATAATCATAACATAATCTCATTCCTTGGTAGGAGACCATGCATCAATAGATCAATAACTAACAAATTCCCAACATATTTCATTCAATGGAGTGATAGTAGAAGATACCCATAAATAATTAGTCATTAGAATCAAGAAATTTGATTAAAATAGTTCTGGGGCTCCATGGGTGGAAGGACCCATAGATGGAAGACCCACATACCTTAAACTTGAGATTTTCTTGAAAGGAACTTAAAGAATACTTGGGCTTCACTTGGTTTCTTGAATTCCAACAAGAGATCTTGAAAAGCTTGAGATAGAATAGAAGATTTGGTGAAGGTCAGAGAGGAATTTGAGAGTTCTAAGGCTTAAAATGGCTGAAAATGCAAAATTCTCGTCTATATAGACATTGTCTTATCACCCAAATGTCCTGAGTTGAAACAGAGAAAATTTGGGAATTTTTGACCTATGGCGTGGCAAATCCGTGATGCAGACTTGTTGCGGATGCTACTAGTTTGTGCAATTTCATCAAAAAAAAAATATTTTCTGACACAAGCAACCTATACCTTGTGGGTAACCGTTTTCCTATACAATTTTGCCCTCTAAATAAAAATATAAAGTTGAATTTGCAAAATAACTTATGGATTTTAAGATATTAAAAAACATGCATCATATGATCTTTCCAACCTATGTTGAGGGGTGTTACCATGTCCCCTCTCCCCCCCCCCCCCGGGACATCCTAGAATATAAATAGAGATAGCATGAATAGAATGGAACAACATTTATCAAATCTTTATGAATACAAATAATGTAAATTAAATATTATTTCATGCAACTTTCAAAGTCTCTAACATGGACATCATTTTAAAAGCATGAGTAGGATATTTTTTATAAGTGCACATGAAACTTTAATCTACTTACTCATGTGCACGCATGCATAATATGTAACATGTTATGACTAAATAAATGATGTATGAGATTTAACATGAACTACCATTGTTACCAATATGCCAACACAACCACTTAGCAAAACATCAACCATAGCACCATAACTTATGAAACCATTTAGTACTAACCATGACCATATTCAAGGAAACACATACGTACCGGGCATAACATTACAATCTCTCTCTCTTCCCTTCCTAGCGGACACTGGGTAATCCCTTATCGTATGCCCTAATTCACCACACTTAAAGTAACCTTCTTGACCCACTAAGTAGACTCCTAGGTGCATCTTCCCGCACTAGTCACAAATAGGAAATGGGTTTCTTTCATTCTTACTCCTAGTCTCTGGTGTCTTTATAAATGACGATCCCCCCTCATCAAACGAGCTCTCTTAGACTCTCTTGATTTCTTCCTTATCTTCTCATCTTCGATTTGCTTCACAAGTAATGAGCCTTGAAATATCCATCTCCTTTACTAGCATAGCGGTCCGACGCTCTTGGACATGTAAGTCGGATAATCTCAACATAAATTTGCTCACTCTTACTCCGGGGTCAGCAACCAATAATGGGACATACTTGGATAGTTGGGTGAACTTGAGGGAATACTCCTTCACACTCATATTCCCTTGCTTAAGGTTGATAAATTCTTTCATCTTAGCTTCCCTTAACTCCACTCTCCCCAAGAACTGGGACCCAAATCTTCACTCATCTCATTCTTCAACTGAGTGTGACATATTTGGGCAACCCCTTTCAATTGGAAGGCCACTAACTTCGCCTTTTCCTCCGATGTCACACCTATAATGGCCAATATCTTATAGACCTCGTCCACAAACTCTTGAGCATCTTCCTTCACCTTTGAACCATGAAACTCAGAAGGGTTCATCCTAGCAAAATACTTTACCCTTGAAGTCGTGGTGGAAGCATCCGGAACATTAGCACCTTGGTTGACTTGATTGGCTAATACTTGTTCCATCATGGTGAAAGCAGCCCTAAACTCCACAAGAGAAACATTCTCCTCTTGTTGCATGGGAGGGGCTTGATCTTCTGGCAAAGGTTCTCTTCTTGGAGGCATCTTCTATAAATGGCAAAAAAGGCATCGTTAGTGAGTGGAATTACCTTACGTAATTCTAATGGCACAATATGATTCATAATAAATTCTTTGATTTTTTTATTAAAGAAAGACACAGGTTAATAAGACAAATAGTGACAAATGCCAGCATATAGAAAATATATATTTAATATTTACAAATTATTAACCATATGAAAACCACAAATTTTTTGTGTAAATATCAAAACTTAAAAAATTCAATTTCTTAAATACCAAAAATATATAATTTTTCTTAAAGAAGTTACTGCATGAAAAAAAATTGCAGTTTTAAACAAGTTAGAGTTTTTTACCAAACAAAAAACGTGAGTTTTTCCTTAAAAAAGAAGTTAGAGTTTTTAAAAGAAAAATAACTTAAAAATACTATATGTACTATTAGAATTTAATTTAATACTAAAATTTTTAAAAAAACCACCAAAATTTTTTACTGTTTATATTTTTCAAAGAATTTTAAAAATTAATAACTTTGGATTCAAAAATATTTTTTATAAAAAATATGAAATAAATTCTATCTCACTTTTACATCTTCCTAAACACTAGGAACAGATAACTACTAAATCAGTTTCTTTTAAGTTTTAAATATATACTAATTAAATAAATAAATCTCTATGTTTTACTTATTAAAAACTTAAAGTCCTATTGATTACTTCAAGAATAAATACTTCCACTAAAATTTAATTATTTTAAGTCATAACCTCCTATTCACAGTTGTCGCATGATTCACAACCATGAATAAGACTCTACTCAATGCAGTGTGTTAGAACTCTGAGGACCATTTATAAACCTAGTGCTCTGATACCAAACTTTTCATGACCCAACTAAAGGATTTGACATGATACGAGAAATAAGAAACCTGAAGGCAACTCAAACAAGCCTCCTAGCATATTGTTTGCACAACTTTGGTTGCGGAATATAAAACAAACATTCAATAAAGAATTCTAAGGGAATAAGGGCTTATGACTCACGCTGTGAGGATAGATAAGGGAAAGGAAATTTACATGAATCACATAACAAACAAGTACTAAGGGGAGGGTAAGTCGAACTCAAGCTATGGGGAAATAGGGACTTAGGACTTTCATCACTTTCCATCATTATCAATAGCATCATATAAGAGATAGGGTCTAAAGGATAAGTCTCCATAAAATCTCAACATCACATCATAGGTACATAGCAAAGTATCCAAAAATACCTCTAAGCATGAATATGATGGGGGCAAAGACACGTCCAAGACTCACCCTCAAACAATAAAGTAAAGTAGAAATAAATTCTCACATAAGCAATATAGAAGTGGGATATTGTCCCCAAACTAGAGGACTTACCATAAGCACAATCTTCACAAATCCAAGCTATATCCACTTGGAGGATATCAAGGAACGCTAATGTAAGGACCCCGAACATGGTACGACCTTTATTGTTCTTGGATTTTTTTCTAGAAAGTTTTTGACTAAGGTGACACTTTATAGGAACCTCCACGGGCTGTGTGGCTCACCATGGGCCATGTGGAGGGGCCTTGAGGTGACTCTTGGCCTTGTGTATCAAGTATTGGCCTTAACTTGGAGATTAGGATTAACGCAGACACCACATAAACCCTATACGGCCCGTGTGGCACTTTATGGACCGTATGGAGGCTTGTGTGAAGTGTCCTTGGCCTTAAAAATCATAGTTTATCTAATGCTTGGACCACTTGAACCTCTCATTGTCTGTATACCTTTTCACGAGCCGCGAGGCCTTCCGTATGGCCGTTAGAGTGAAGATTTTCTAAGTATATTATCACCGTCTCAGAACTTTCTCAATAGAGAATTTTTCTAAGTGAGGCATCATGGGAGGCCACACGGTCCGTGTGACCTATATACGGGTCGTGAAGCCCTCCGTATCGGTGTTGGAGTGCGAAATTTCTAAGTAAGGAATTACCGTTTCGGACCTTCATTAGTGGAAATTTCTCTAAGGATGGCTTCATGGAAGGGCTCACGGTGGGTGTGCCTTTGTATGGACTGTGTGACCCTCCCACGGGACCCTTGATAACAATTTTTTTTATTTCATTAATGGCATTTTCATAATTATGGCTTCCCCTAAGAGACTTTTGTGACTTCCTATGCTATCCTAAGATATTCAAATGACCTATACTCTTCTTATCTCATTCAAATTCATTCTCACATTTAGAATTATATTCAAGCTCTCTTAAGAACTCCTCTCAAAGACTCTAGTGAAGGCTTAGCTTGCGAATCAAGGAAGGGCTCCATTTTTCATCAAATTCTTCTTGTTTCTTCTTGGTGAACTTAGGTATATGGGATTGATTCATGGTCCCTTTCAACCATGAAGACCCAAACTCTTTTACTTTGATTTTTCATGAAATTAAGCTTACTTTAATTATGGGTTTTTGAGATTCTTGTTTAACTAATTCGAGTGAGATATGGGCTTTGTTTATTTTTTGATTTTTAAGTTGGTTTAAGCTATAATATGTTGAATTGCATGATTATTATGAAGATTTGAATATGCATTGTCCCTTTAAAGTTTGATTTAAGCATGGGTTATCTAAATTGTGATTTGAATGTGGATTTTACTTAAGGATTTACTTAAATTTCATATTGAATCATTGGATTAAGATTGAATCTCTATTGACCATGCTATTCTCAACTCATTCATGACATATGCATACATGACTATGTTTTTTATGAAGATTATGAAGTGGGCTATGACCCAATTATGTTTTATGAATATGATTTTGATAGAAACATGGTTATGACAAGAATGTGATCACATAAATGTCTATGGTATGGATCCTTGAGCAACTCTAGGTGTTTACACCACTATGGTACATGTGAATTGGCTATTCCTATGCATGATAGTTTGATTCAAAGTATGCTTTGACTTTTTAGCCCAAGTATGAATGATTATGAAGAATATTTGGTTTTTAAGACTTAGTAAAGATTGAAACGATTTGAAAACTTATGCCTCTTTTGAAAGCATGTATGTATATGTATATGTATATGTATATGTATATGTATATGTATATGTATATGTATATGTATATGTATATGTATATGTATAAGTATTATTGTGCGAGGTGGCTATCTCTAAGGGTCGAGTACCCAAGTCCCACAACTATGTGCCAACCATAGGTATATGTTTATGGTAGCCTTTTACCGAATTGTGGGTGCCCGTAAGGTAAGGTTACAACTTTGATATAATATGATATGAAAACCCTTTTTGAAATGGGGATGCCCATAAGAAGAAGTATGGTTTACCTTTAGCAAGTAGACCACCTCTTATCTAGTGTGGGGAAGACATCAAAATTCTAAGTAATAGCTCGCTTGGTCTTATATGTCTGTTGAGATCACATCCCCACTATGTATGAGCATTATTGCATTTCATGCATCACAAATTTCATGGCATATTTTTATTTTACTTTTCTTTGTTATGTACATCTCTTTCTATATTATGTGGCCTTGTTATCTAACATTCAGTGCAGGCTTGATAAGTCATACGCATTGCATGCCTGCATACTTAGTACATTTAAAAGGTACTAACACATACTTTTTGCCTACATAATCTAACCATGTAGGGTTCGGAGACTATCTTTATCCACCGTTTGACGGCTAAATCGGATTTGAGACATTTGTTGTGGATAGTCCCATATTTCAAGGACAAACCACCATTACTCTACCCATGTTGCTTTGTTTATGTTATTCACTTAGAGGGTGAACCCGTAACATGTCTTGGCCCATGTTCTATCTTATGACTAAAGGCATTGTTGGACTTCTTGTTGACTCTTATACGGATATATGTTACGTGTTGACATTTGGATCTTATGATTCTGGTTATCTTATTTGATATGGTTATTATGGATTGATTATGAGTGTTGTGATATGGATTTATGCTATGATGTGAAAGACCCTAAGTCCCGTACCTCCCCCAATAGAGTGAGTCATACTTACCCACCCCTTAGTCTTTATGTGTTACGTGTTATGTAAATCCATGTTAATTCTTATCCCCATGACATCCCTATAGCGTGAGTCCTACTTTCCCATCCCTTAGAACTATGTGTTTAGTATTCTACATGCGCTTTTGAACCAATGATATGTGAATGGATTCTATGAGGCTTGTTTGGAGACTCTCAGGTTCCCATTCACCATGCACTCCTACACCGTAGGTCTGGGTCGTGACAAGCTTGGTTTTCAGAGTACTAGGTTTATAAATAATCCTCGGAGTCCAACATGCCACATCGATTAGAGTCATATTCATGGGTGTGAAGTGTACCATGCCTGTGAGTGGGAAGCTATGATGGCATTCTAGGAATTGTCTCACTTCTTCATGTCTGATGTTGTGCTTTGGACTGTATATTATGGTTTTCTAATCCTGATGATGTCTTCGCTACATTATAAAAAATTCCTCTACGAAGAGCTCCCCTACCAAGACTGGCCCCGACTAATGAGAACCAAGTTCCTCAAGGTCCTATGGAAGATCCTATCACTAATGGTGAATTTCGAACTGCTATTGCTATGCTTGACCAAGTGGTGACCACTCAGACTAGACAAGCTAATCTTCCTCCCTGTGATCCCACTCTGACTGCTAGAGTGAGAGATTTTACCCAAATGAATCCTCTAGAGTTCTATGGATCAAAGGCTGATGAGGATGCTCACGAGTTCATTGATGAGCTCACCAAGGTGTTGACTATTATAGAGGTGACTTTTGAGGAGAAGGCTGAGTTAGCCGCTTAACCGTTGAAAGATGTGGCTCAAGTGTGGTACACTCGATGGTTGATGGAGAGAGTTTAGGGTAATGCTGTTAATTGGGAAGAGTTCAAGTTTGCATTCCTGGATATTTTCTTCCCTCTTGAACTTAGGGAAGCTAAGATGTCAGAATTCATCAACCTCAAGAAGGGTTATATGAGCATGAGGGGCTATGCCCTCAAGTTCACAAAGCTCTCCAAGTATGCTCTTATGCTAGTGGTTGACCCCCATGCAGGAATGCACAAGTTTATTTCTAGCATCTCTAATTTAGTTGTGAAAGAATTTCATACGGCTATGCTTATTTGGTATATTGACATCTCCAGACTCATGATATATGCTGAACAGATTGAAGGGGAAAAGCTTAAGGAGAAGAGGGTGCATGATTCTAAGAGGGTTCATTATGATGGTAGGTTCTCCAATCCAAGAGTGGTGGTTGTTATGGTCGCTTTCAATAGGGCCAAGGTTCTAATGCAAGGGTTTCCAATGCTAGAGTGCCTCCTCCCAAGGCACAGGTTGGAGGTTGGCCAATGCCTCCTAAGTGTGTCTCGTGTGGGAAGAATCACTCGGGTGCATCCTATAAGAACTTAGGTGCTTGTTTTGGGTGTGGTGATAGGAGCCACAAGATTGTTGATTATCCTAAAGGTGCCCAGAAAGGTCAGGGTTAAGTGGCCCAAGGTGATCAAGGGAAGCAGAGATCTCCACAAGGCAGGTTCTATGCTTTACATGCCCGACAGGAAGTGGAGAAGACTCCAGATGTTGTGACTGGTATATTAAAAGTCTTTGATTTTGATGCTTATGCTTTATATGATCCAGGTACAAATTTATCTTTCGTGACTCCTCTTTTGGCTGTTAATTTTGGTTTGCGCCCTAAATTTATAAGGGATCCCTTTTTGGTTTATACTCCCGTGGGTGAGTCTATTGTTGCCCGAATAGTCTATTCGGGTTGTTCTATTTCTGTTTCGCATAAATTCTTCCCATGTGATCTTGTAGAACTTGAGATGTTTTATTTTGATATTATTCTTAGGATGGATAGGTTGTATGTGTCATATGCCTCTATAGATTGTAGAACCCAGAAAGTCAAGTTCCAATTTTTAGAGAGCCCGTTCTTGAATGGAAGGGTAGTGACTCTACTATTAAAGGTCGGTTTATTTCCTACTTTAAGGCCCGAAAGATGATTTCTAAGGGGTGTATCTATCATATGGTAGGGTCAAAGATGTGGAATCTAAGTCACCTACTCTCGAATCAGTTTTGGTGGTGAATGATATTCCGGATGTGTTTCTCGAAGACTTGCCCAGTATTCCTCCCGAAAAGAAAGTATAATTTGGCATAGATCTTCTTCCGGATACTCAACCTATTTCTATTCCTCCTTATTGCATGGCACTGGATGAGTTGAAAGAAATTTAAGGATCAATTGAAAGATTTATTAGAGAAAGGCTTCATTAGGTCAAGTATATCGCTATGAGGTGCTCCAATATTATTTGTAAGAAAGAAAAATGATCTCTTCGGATGTACATTGATTATAGACAATTGAATAAGGTGACCATCAATAATAAATACATGTTTCCAAGGATTGATGACTCATTTGATCAACTTCAGGGGGGCCATCCATTTCTCAAAGATTGACCTCCATTCCAGTTATCATCAATTGAAGGTTAGGGAGTGTGACATTCCCAAAATGGCTTTTCAAACTAGATATGGGCACTTTGAATTTGTGGTGGTATTGTTTGGTTTGACTAATGCTTTGGTGGTGTTTATGGATCTTATGAATTGGGTGTTCAATCCATTCGTTGATAGTTTGTTGGTGGTCTTCATCGATGATATCCTCATTTATTCCCGAAGTGAGGGAGCATATGGAACACGTAGAGGGCATATGTTTTCACCATGATTTTAACAGGTTAACAACCCCGAATCCATCCCTAAAAGTATACATTCACTATGCAAACATTACTCAACAACCTAGCACCAAGACTTATTACTATTTTAAACATTCAAGCACAAGAATCAACCGTTAGAAGTGAGACGCCACAATAACAAAACATATATGCCAAGAAGACAAAGATGAAGAAAGAGAGCATGCTAAAACAGCATGACACATTATAAGAGGAATTAAGCATTCAAGCATTCACCACTATCAAGCCATTTTCATGGCAGCACATGATTTGCACTGCTGAAGAAGAATGGAGAAAGAGTAGGGTAGACATACCTTTGAGTGACGAGCCTAAATGGATGAGAAAGGAAGAACTTGAGCTTTTCTTGAAGATGTGTGAGGGAAAAGTTTTTGAAAAATCATTTACCTCACATTTGATTTATTCCCTGCCCGTGATCTTCTTATTCTAAATATATCATATGAAGGCACAAGTGACTTGTCTTTTCATTAGTTACACCCATTCAGATCTCCGCCTTCGCAGACAATTAGGCACGATCACGCCACATTGCTAATTGTGCACACTCCGCGTTCTCGGACACGAGACTGCCTTCGTGAAGCTTTATTGGGTGCTAGACTTGGGCCAAGTTTCTACAACTTTGGGCGATCCCCGGCCTATTTCGGCGATCCACCCATTGAGAATGAGTGATGCCTAGGCCAAAAACGCGGTCAAAATGGCCTAGTTCCATCATTTGTCAAATTTGCTTGGCGTTTCCACCTAGTTCTTCAACTCCAATCATCTTGACACTTCCAAACTTGTGCGAAACCATTACCAAAGACTTGAGAACTGTGAGGTTAGCTAAAAATAAAAAATTATAATTAAGAAGCTACTCTAAAAATTCAAAATACAAGAATTTATTAAAATAGGTACAAAATTTCATTCACTACCCTTTTGTGTTTCCACTTTGAGGCAGGGAATCTTCTCCCCAATTTCAAGATGATTTCCAATTTAAGCACTTGGGGATGGTGATGAGAGACCATCAACATTTTCCACTGATCTCTCCTTATAGAGGACTTGAATTGTCTACTCAACTTGACATCAACTTTTCTTTTTGGGTCCTTGGGTAGGCTTGAGAGTGTCAAGAAGCCTTCTTCGAATTGATCTTCAAATTTTGGGGCCTCGAAGTAAGCAACACTTCCCACTTCAAATGAACTATAGTATCATTTCCATGGCTTTTTCTTGCAATTTTAGTATCATTTCCTCAATCTTTGCCTCTTGGATGATTATTGGCCTTGATGACATGCATTGGCCCCATATCTCTTCCACATCAAGCACCGCTCCCTCTTTTTGAGACTCCAATTCATGGTTCATCACCATTGAGCTATGAACCTCACTTACTTCATTACTTAGTTTCAAGTCGACCTCCAAAACATCAATTTCCCATTCCAAATGGTCCAACTTATAACCTCTAGCAACAAGCAAGAATTTGAGATCATCCTCATGTTGAGCAATTGGTGTCTTTGAGCCACTTCTTTAGAAAGTCTTAGATTCAAGTCCGTGAACCAATCTTGACTCATAACACTCTCATCCCCATTTACATCCTCAATATCACTTTCCTCACCACGGAGTGCAATACTCCGAAGGAGATAGAAAAAGGGCTTACATTCATCAAGCAAGTTTTCATCACAATTAGCCATACAATAAAAGGAAAAACAAAGAAAACAAAAACAAATACTCACTAGTCAAATAAAAAAGTGTAAACTACAAGTCCTAAATCAACTCAATACACCTATTGTTCCTCGGCAACAAAGCCATTTTTTTATGTCGCTCAACCCGGCTACTCCAAGGAAGCACGGGTGGTCGTCGTCAGCATAATAACCCAACTTTAGAGGTCCAGATCAAATTCCATAGGGAACAACAATGTGTCGGCAATTCAATTGGCTATGGACTACGAGCTACTAGTTTCGATTGGACAAGCGAGTACCAAGAATTTTCTAACTAATTGGGGGAGACTAAGTTAACAACTACTCCTAATAAGAAAAAAGGGAAAATAGGGCAAGGATTGATCAAGAAAGGGAGAAAGGATAGGGATATGGAAAACTATAAAAGCTCAATCGATTCATTACAGTTAGCATTAAATTAACTCTATGGATAAACTAGGTTACTTGTAACCACACCTCAATTACGACAATGTGGTGTTTTGCAAGAGCCTATTATGGTCTCTCACATGAGCCACTCAAAGAAATGCTTGGATTGAGCACCTCAAACAAAACTGCCAAGACCTTAGCCATTGAGACCTATTTTGAGGACCTCAACACATAAACCCATGACTATCAATGCAAATTGTAACACCGCACGTCTTAGGTTTACTAGTCCTATGCATGTGGAACATGATACGATTAGATAGAAGGAGGATCAACTTTAAAAGTGCCTGACTTTTAGACTACAGGTTATAGTTGCGTCTAATAATTAAGATAAGTGAGTGTATATAAGTTCTATGCCAAATTGAGGAGATCGTGACCTTAAACGAAGTGGGAAAAAAAGTGAGGTGCTTATAGAACATAATAAGCTAGCAGGTGAAATCACCGACATGCTTAGCTTAAATTGGCTAGGTATACGGGAAATATTAATTCACACATGAGTGAACTCACTTGAGGCACAAAAATTAAGTAAAATGAAAAGGACGAGAAGACGAGGCCAAACATTAAATTTATTCAAGTTCGATAAAGAATAAAGCTCAAGTTAAGGATGTAATTCTAGCCCATGGTTTAGCATTATAAAGGGACAATATAGACAGCCTAAGATGAATAGGAGTCCCAAAGTACATTTACCACACACTTCACAAATATGGCCTAAATTAAGTGAAAATAAAAGAGAAATATTGGCAGCAAAGCCATCAAATTGAAACCCAATAAGGCCCAAGTGAAAGGGCCAAGTAGGTGCATCACCACCTTGACAAAATGTGTCTTAAAACACAAGAGAAAGTCGGTCAAGAGTGGCCTTTTAAAAGGAATTAAAAACCAGCTCATTAAGTCATTTTAAACCTAGAGAAATTTCAGCTTTTACAAAGTTTCTTTGTTGCTCTCTCTTTCCTTTGAAAGCAGCCAAAGCACAACTTTAGGGTTCTTGAAGAGGACCTGATCTTTGAAGGCTAAGGTAAGTAGAAATACCTATGGTTGAGTATAATTTTTCCATGAAAGACATGAGGAGTATGCTGATTATACTTGTGCTAGAATTTTGGACAACATATATTCCAAAGATTGTTGTGCACTTTTCTTATTTATTAAGAGGCTTTTCTCTTCTTGGTTGGCTAGATTATGAAGTAATATTTATGTTTTTAACAAGGTGTATTTCTGTAGTGATGTAAGAAGGCTACTGCATCATTTTTTATCTTCTGCAAAAATGAGTTCTTGTATGATATCTTAATTGCACTCTTAGTAGGAACTTGTGGACTGGTAACTGGGAATTGTTATTGCACGTCCTCCTTCTACTTGGGGACTGTTTTAGGACTGTTTTTATGTTTAAATATGTTGAAGATAGTTTGGTTAAAGTTGAAACAGGTTTGGGATTGTTGACTTCGAAATGTAACGAGCAGATGTAATGTTATGCTGCCTACTTGTGTGTTGTGTAGAACTATTATATGTTGTGCTTTATGAGATATTGTAACACTAATTATGGGACTAAAACAAGCTGGATATGACATGTATATGAGAATGTGTATTATAAAATACCAATAGAGGTGGAGAGGTTGAAAGAATGCTTTTGGATTGACAATCACAGGCCTGCTACCTAAGCATTATTTTTTCTATGAGATTGGAGTGTCAAGACATGTTTATTAGCTGCTAATATTAATTTTATCACTTACTCTATTGTAGATAACTATTTGGAGGAAAAGGATATTACTTCAAGGTAATAACAACGTAGTACAACGAGGTATGTAAGGCTACTCGTTTTCGTATTATTTGGCATGAATCTAGGTTCTTCCTTGGCACACAAAGGCAATTACAAACTCCGACATAACTAATATTCATGTCTCTACTCTTTAACATTTTTATATACTCCCATACATAGCCATTGTCAATTCTGCATACATACTTGGATACAGAAGATGCATGAGTTCTTTTTTACTAAGTAAAGTACATGTGTTGCTTAATCTCCTATGCATTTCATTAGTTGTGTAACTCTCTTTTCATTGTGGTATTATCTTGCATAATTGTTTACATGTCACATGTTTTGTCTATAGTCCTACAGCTCTAAATGTGATGACCACCAAAAGAATCATCTCAAAAGTAAATAATAGATAACTCGAAGTTGCTTATTAATGGGTGGTAACCCGGGGGTGGAAGAATCACCCAGAATGGGTCGATCCCATATCATGGGGGGTATCCCAGGGTGAAAGAAAAGCCTAGCATGGGTCGATCCCAATATTTATTTACCACTGATCAGCTGGTCATTTATATGATATACTGCGCACAGATTATACAATAAAGAAAGGTAAATTAATAAAAAGGACATAAAGTACATGATTCCACAGTATGACTAAAGGTGGTCTCTTATCCTTACACATCAGTATATAATTTCATTTGAGTTTCTATTTCATATACAGTACTTCCTGCCTTACATATTCAGTAAATTATCTCGTACTAACGTCCCTTACGGGGGACCTGCATTTCATACTGCAGGTACATGAGCTAGTAGATCTTCCCAGTAGGAGTACAGGATTTCCAACTGTTGTTACTGAGCTCCAGGTTGCTTTGGGGCTTTGTGTATCTAGAGCTTATATTTTTGTATTTTATAGTTGGTCATGAGGCGGGGCCTGTGCAGATCCTTATAGATATTATTCCTTATCTAGAGGCTTTGTAGACTATGTAAAAGTAAGGTGTGGTCGTGTATCGTACTTTAGACATCGTGGCCCCAACAACCTAGCCATATGTATTTCCTTTTGGCTTTTTATTACTGTCAACTTTCTTTAAAGTAGGTTTAATATGGAAACCCCTTATAATGTTCATAGAAAGTACATAGTTATATGTTGGTTCTCCCGAGCCTTGTCAGTAATAGGTGTCAGTCCGCCTCAATGGGACTTCAGGCGTGACAAAAGTGGTATCAAAGCAGGTCGTCCTAGGAAGTCTACAAGGCCGTGCTTATGTAGAGTCTTGTTTATGGATGTGTTGTACACAACATTTATAAGAAGGAGGCTATGTGGCATTTAGGATGTTACTTTATTTTCATTCTTTAGATCATGCCATAGAGCCAAGTGTTGTAGGTGGAGTGTTTCTGACCTCTAAATTGTTTTGCACAACAAGTATGCCGGCAGGAAAAGTAAAGGCAAAAGGAAGGAAGTAGAAGTGGTAGTTGGTGTACCCAGACGGGTGAGACAACAAAATGAGGCCCAAGATGAGTCTTTTTCACAAACATCTCCTACTCCTCTAGCTCCTAATGAACCAGTAAGTAGTGAAAATCCCCCAGAACCACCTACCGATGCTACCTTGCAGGATCTGAGAAATGCAGTCCAACTATTGACTCATATAGTTGCTTGCCAATGTCAAGGATAACAAGGCCCAGTTATAGGTGCAGGTGGTGTGACTAAGGTAGTTAGCACGAGGATAGGTGATTTCCTTAATTTAGACCCTCCATCTTTTACCGGGTTAGATCCTAATGAAGATCCACAAGACTTCATCGATCAGATCCAACACACTTTGGATGTTATGCACGTAAGCGGTACAAAAGCTGTGGAGCTGGCAACATATAGATTGAGGGTGTGGGTATACTATGGTATGAAGCTTGGAAGCAATCTAAGGGTATAAATGCACCTCCAACTACCTGGAAGGAGTTCAAAGAGGCATTTCTTCACCATTACTTGCCATTAGAGATCCCCGAGGCCCATGCAGATCAGTTTCTAAATCTCCACCAAGGGAATATGATCATGAGGGAGTATAGCCTTCAATTTAATTCCCTGGCCAGGTATGCTCCTAATGTAGTTGCTACTATGGCAGATAGAGTTCATCAATATATAAATAGGTTGGATTCATATCTGGTTAGAGATTGTACCATTGCTCCTTGAATAAAGACATGGATATAGCGAGGATGCAAGTATTTTCACAAAAACTAGAGGATCAGAGGCAAAGAAGAAGGACACAAGAGTTAGTATGGGGGCAGTCCAAGAGGGCTAGATCTACGGGGTAGTTTATACCGTCCCAAGGTGAGTTTAGGCCTCGATTTTCTAATAAACCACCTACGCCATCATCCTCCTACTCTGCAGCTAGTGCCCCACCACAACTTCAAGAGTCTAGAACTAATAAGATTGGTCAAAAAAGTGAAGGCTAAGGTGCACGGGCAACAGGATATTCGGCAAGCCAGCAAACGCCTCCTAGGTAGCCTTGCAAACAATATGGGAGGAGTCATTTAGGTCCATGTTATGTTGGGACAGATGTTTGTTATTTGTGTGGTGTGCCAAGACATATGATGAGAGATTATTCGAGGAGACGTATGGTGATATAGCACAACCTACTAGGTCACCTGTTGCATCATCATCATCAGTTCCTCCATCAAGTAAGGGTCAGCAAGCACCTACAGGTCATGTTATAGGAGGTAGAGGGGCAGCGAGCTCTAGCAAAGCCCAGAATCTCACTTACACTTTGGGGAGTCGGCAAAATTTGGAAGCTTCACCCGATGTGGTCACAGGTACATTCTTCATCTTTTCACATAATGTGTATGAATTAAGTCACCCTGGTTCTACACAATCATATATCACTCCACTAGCTGCTGGGAAGCTTAAGAGAACACCTAAATTATTGAATAAGCCATTTGAAGTGTCTACACCAACTGGTGAATCTATTATAGCCAGATTGGTCTATTATAACTGTGTAGTAACTGTTCGTGTCCGTGACACATTGGCTGACCTTGTTGAGCTAGAAATGGTGAAATTTGATGTTATAATGGGTATGGATTGGTTAGCTTCTTGCTATGCCACTGTGGATGGTCGTATTAAGAGAGTGTATTTCCACTTTCCAAATGAGGCGATCCTTGAATGGGAAGGCAATGTTGGGGCACCAAAGGATAAGTTTGTTTCTTGTTTTAAGGCGGGGAAGATGATGTCAAAGGGATATATATGTCATCTAGTTAGTGTGAAGAATATGGAGGCAGAATCACCAGTCCTTCAATCTTTCCCCGTAATAAATGAATTTAGTGATATGTTTCCTGAAGATCTTCCGAGTTTACCTCTAGAATGAGAAGTAGATTTTAGTATTGACATACTTTCTGGAACTCAATCTATTTCTATCCCTTCATATAGAATGGCACCGGCAAAATTACATGAATTGAAGGAGCAATTAAAAGACTTGCTAGAGAAGGGTTTTATAAGACCTAGTGTGTCCCCTTGGGGTGCACCAGTGTTACTTGTACGTAAGAAAGATGGCACCTTAAGAATGTGTATTGACTACAGGCAATTGAATAGGGTGACAATTAAGAAAAAATACTCCCTTCCTAGGATTGATGATGTATTTGATCAGTTATAGGGTGCCAAATGCTTTTCAAAAATTGATTTGAGATCAGGTTATCACCAAGTGAGGGTGAAGGAGAAAGATATACCCAAGACAGCCTTTAGGACATGCTATGGTCACTTTGAGTTTCTTGTTAAGTCATTTTGGCTGACAAATGTACCAACAGTTCTTATGGATTTAATGAACAGGGTATTCAAGCCATTCTTGGATGTATTCATGATAGTATTTATAGATGATATTTATGTATATTCAAGATCAAAAGAGGACCATGCAAATCACTTATGACAGGTATTAAAAGTTCTTCGTGATCGGCAATTGTACGCCAAGTTTTCCAAATGTGAATTTTGGTTAAAATCAGTGGCACTCTTGGTCATATTATATCTGATGAAGGAATAAGGGTTGATTCAGAAAAGATAGAGGCAGTGAAAGATTGGCCAAGGCTAACAATACTCACGGAAGTTTGAAGCTTCCTAGGGTTGGTAGGTTATTACAGAAGGTTTGTTGAGGGTTTTTCTTCTATTTCTGCACCTCTAACAAAGTTGACACATAAGGCAACCAAGTTTCAATGGAATGATGCATGTGAATGGAGCTTCCAAGAGTTGAAAAACAGGCTAACTTCTGCAGTTGTGCCAGTGCTTCCAGAGGGCACGGAGGAGTATGCGATGTATTGTGATGCTTCAAGAGTTGGCTTAGGGTGTGTACTGACACAACATGGTAGGGTAATTTCTTATTCCTCAAGGCAACTATGACCGCATGAGAAGAACTACCCAACACATGACCTTAAGCTAGCAACGGTTGTATTTGCTTTGAAAATATGGCGCCATTATTTATATAGGGTTCACATTGACATATATACTGATCAAGAGCCTACAGTACATCTTTAATTAGAAAGACCTAAATTTAAGATAGCGGAGATGGCTAGAGCTAATAAAGGATTACGACGTTGATATGCTATACCATCCGGGGGACAGGGAAAGCAAATGTGGTAGCCGATGCTCTGAGTCGTAAGGCAATCATGAATATTGGTGATCAGGCCGTGGTAAGTCAAGGAGTGGCTATGGATCTATGTCAACTAGCCAATTTGGAAGTTCGCCTCCTTGAAACTCCAAAGGAAGGGGTTGTTGTACATAATGCTGCAAAGTTTTCATTGGTAATGGAGGTAAGAGAAAAGTAGTTCAAGGATCCTGTTCTACAATGACTTAAGGAAATGGTAAGTTAGGGTACGATGAAGGGCTTTGAACTTACACAAAATGGAGTACTTTATTGCTAAAATAGACTATGTGTTTCTAATATTAATGGACTGAGAAGGATGATAATGGAATAAGCCCATCATTCAAAATGTTCCATCCATCCAGGATCAACTAAGATATATCATGACTTGAAGAGAATGTTTTGGTGGGGAGGCATTAAAAAGGACCTTGCAGAATTTGTGGCTCAACATCTAAATTACCAATAAGTCAAGGTAGAGCACCAAAAGCCAGGAGGTTATATGCAATGTATAGAGCTTCCAACATGGAAGTGAGATATGATTAATATGGATTTTGTTACTCGGTTACCTCGCTCATTTCAGAAGTTTGACTCCATAAGGGTGATAGTTGATAGACTCACAAAGTCAGCATACTTCTTGCTAGTTAAGAGTGATTATACAGCTGGGGAGTATGCAAAGTTATACCTCAAAGAGATAGTTAGGCTACATGGGGTCCCAATCTCTATTTTATCTGATCGGGGAGCTCAATTCACTGCAAAGTTTTAAAAGTCCTTCCAAAGGAGCTTAGGGGCATAAGTGAATTTAAGTACGGCTTTCCACCCTCAAACTGATGGTCAAGCAGAACGCACCATTCAAACACTTGAAGATATGTTGCGGGCTCGTGCATTGGACTTCAAGGGTAGTTGGGTGGACCATTTGCCACTTATTGAATTTGCCTATAATAATAGCTACCATTCAAGCATCAAGATGGAACCTTATGAGGCTTTGTATGGAAGGAGATGTAGGTCGCCAATCGGATGGTTTGAAGTGGGTGAAACCACCTTGCTTCGGCCAGATCTAGTCAACAAGCCATGGGAAAAGTCAAGGTAATGCAATAACGGCTAGAAACAGCCCAAAGTCATCACAAATCATATGTGGATGATAGAAGGAAAGGACTAGAATTCTCGGTAGGAGATTGGGTATTTTAAAGGTGTCCCAATTGAAAGGTGTTATGAGATTTGGTAAGAAAGGAAAACTAAGCCATGTTACATAGGGCCATATGAGATTATTAAAAGGTTTGGACAGGTTGCATATGAATTAGAGCTACCCAGGAGCCTTTAATGCTTCATCTAGTTTTTCATGTCGCAATGCTTCGAAAATGCATAGGTGACCTATCTCGTATCACTCCTATTAAAGATATGCAGGTTATAGAAGATGTCACCTATGAAGAGGTACCTATTGCTATCCTAGATCGTCAAGTGAGAAAGCTAAGGAATAAAGAAATACCTTCGGTAAAGGTACTTTGGAGGAACCAGCAAGTAGAAGAGATGACGTGGGAGGCTGAGGAAGAAATGAGATCTAAATACCCTTATTTGTTTAGAGCTAAAGAGGAAGTCCAAGATGCAAAGTTGGGGAATTAGTAGGTACGTGAGTTTGAATTCTATTGGGTTGTCAAAAGTTTGTTTAAATTTAGGTTTAAACTTGTTTAACCTATTCAATTATGCTAACATTGGGGGCCAATGTTCGTAAAGGGGGGAGGATGTAACACCCCACGTCTTAGGTGAACTAGTCCTATGCATGTGGAACATGATATGATTAGATAGAAGGAGAACCAACTTTAAAAGTGCCTAACTTTTAGATTAGAGGGCTATAGTTGCGTCTAATTCTTAAGATGAGTAAGTGTATATAAGTTCTAAGCCAAATTAAGGAGATCGCAGCCTAAAACGAAGTGGGGAAAAAAATGAGGTGCTTATAGGACTTAGGAAGCTAGCAGGTGAAATCATCTACGTGCTTAGCTTAAATTGGCTAGGTATACGGGGAATATTAATTCACACATGAGTGAACTCACCTGAGGCCAAAAAGTTAAGTAAAATGAAAGGACGAGAAGACGAGGCCACACACCAAATCTATTCAAGTCTGATAAAGAATAAACCCAAGTTAAGGATGTAATTCTAGCCCATGGTTTAGCATTATAAAGGGATAATATAGGCATCCCCAAGATGAATAGGAAAAAGGCCTAAAGTACATTTACCACACACTTCACAAATATGGCCCAAATTAAGTGAAAGTAGAAGAGAAACATTGGCACCAAAGCCCATCAAATTGAAACCCCATAAGGCCCAAGTGAAAGGGCCAAGTAGGTGCATCACTACCTTGACAAAATGTGTCTTAAAACCTGAGAAAGTCGGCCAAGAGTTGCCCTTTAAAAGGGATTAAAAACCAGGTCATTAAGTCATTTCAAGCTCAGAGAAATTTCAGCTTTTACAAAGTTTCTTTGTTGCTCTCTCTAGCCTTTGCAAATCAGCCAAAGCACACCTTTAGGGTTCTTGAAGAGGACCTGGTCCTTGAAGGCTAAGGTAAGTAGAAATACCTATGGTTTTGTATAAATTTTCCTTGAAAGGCATGAGGAGTGTGTTGATTGTACATGTGTTCCAAAGATTGTTGTACACTTTTCTTGTTTATTAAGAGCTTTTCTCTTCTTAGTTGGATGGATTATGAGTAATATTTATGTTTTTAACAAGATGTAGTTCTGTAGTGATGTAAGAAGGTTGTTGTACCCTTTATTATCTTCCGCAAAAATGAGTTCTTGTATGATATCTTAATTGCGCTCTTAGTAGGAACTTGTGGACTGGTAATTGGGAATTGTTGTTGCACATCCTCCTTCTACATGGGGACTTTTTTTGGACTATTTTTATGTGTAAATATGTTGGAGACAGTTTTGTTGAAGTTGAAACAGGTTTGGGATTGTTGACTTAGAAATGTAACGAGAAAACGTAATGTTATGTTGCCTACTTGTGTGTTGTATAGAATTGTTATGTGTTGTGTTGTGTGACCTATTGTAACACTGTTATGGGACTAAAACAAGCTGGATATGACATTTATATGAGAATGTATATTAGAAAATGCGATTAGAGGTGGAGAGGTTGAAAGAATGCTCTTGGATTGACAATCACAAGCTTGCCGCCTGAGCATTATTTTTTTATGAGATTGGACTGCAAAGACATTTTTATTAGATGCTAATATTAATTTTATCACCTACTCTATTGTAGATAAGTATTTGGAGGAAAAGGATATTACTTCAAGGTAATAATGACATAGTACAACGAGGTATGTAAGGCTACTCGTTTTCTATTATTTAACATCAATCTAGGTTCTTCCTTGGCACAAAAAGGCACTTGCGAAATCCGACATAACTAATAACCGTGTCTCCACTCTTTAACATGTTCATATGCTCCCATAGATAGCCATTGTCAATTCTGCATACATACTTGGATACCATAGATGCATGAGTTCCTTTTTACTAAGTAAAGTCCATGTGTTGTTTAATCTCCTACGCATTTCATTAGTTGTATAACTCTCTTTGCATTGTGGTATTGTCTTGCATGATTGTTTACATGTCCCATTTTATGTCTATAGTCCTACATCTCTAAATGTGATGACCACCAAAAGAATCATCTCAAAAGTAAATAAAAGATAAGTCGAAATTAATGGGTGGTATCCCAGGGGTGGAAGAATCAACTAGCATGGGTCGATCCCATATTACGGTGGGTATCCAGGGGTGAAAGGAAAGCCTAGCATGGGTCGATCCTGATATTGATTTACCACTGATCAGCTAGTCATTTATCTGATATACTGTGATAGATTATACAGTAAATAAAGGTAAAAGTATTAAAAACGACATAAAGTACATGATTCCATAGTATGACTAAAGGCGGTCTCTTATCCTTACACACCAGTATATAATTTCATTTGAGTTCCTATTTTATATACAATACTTCCTACCTTACATATTCAGTATATTAGCTCGTACTGACGTCCCTTACGAGGGACCTGCATTTCATACTGCAGGTACAGGAGCTAGTAGGTCTTCCCAGTAGGAGTACAGGATTTTCAGCTGTTGTTACTGAGCTCTAGGTTGCTTCGGGGCTTTGTGTGTCTAGTGCTTATATTTTTGTATTGTATAGTTGGTCATGAGGTAGGGCCTGTCCCGATCCTTATAGATATTATTCCTTATCTAGAGGCTTTGTAGACTATGTAAAGTAAAGTATTGTCGTGTATCATACTTTAGATATCGTTGCCCCAACGGCCTAGCCATATGTATTTCCTTTTGGCTTTTTACCATGGTTTACTTACTTGAAAGTAGGTTGAATATAGGAACCCCTTATAATGTTTTCATAGAAAGTGCATGGTTATATGTTGGTTATCCCTGGCCTTGTCGGCAACGGGTGCCAGTCCGCCTCAATGGGACTTTGGGCGTGATACAAACCCTCTATTTCAACTACTCTAATTAAAGCGATAATTGAAGATACAAACTAGATTTAAGTTCCCGACCTCAAATCATAAGTTAAACATGAAGTTGGGCATGAACCCATAAATCAATTTAATCAATCAAAGCAATTTGGGAGGAATCCACTTGATTTTGCAAGTAAATCATCAACTAAGAATGAAAGCAAGAGAAATAATCAAGACCCATAAATAAAGCTCAATTAAATCTACAAATTATCCATTCAAGAACAAGGAAAGAAAGAGTGAGTGAAAGATAAATACAGGTGATGCTCACACTCTTCAATCCACTTAAGAATTTGTAGAGAACTTGCTCAAAATCCTCACCCTATACTAAATTCTACACAAAGGTGTATTTTCTCTCTTCAAAAGTGTATGAGGAGTGTTCTTTATCTTCTCTCCATGCATAATTCTCGAGAACAAGGGCTGGGAGTGCGTGTATATGTGATTTTGGGACTAAAAAGGCAAAATTCCTGAATTGTTCTAGCGTTGGTCACCGAAGTACTCCACGTTCGTGGAGCTTTGACTACATTCACGGAGATCAACTTGAGTTAATACTTTCATAGTCGCGCCTAAGAATTCTGTGATCGTGGATGTTTGTCTCCTGCTTCTCTGCCTATGCATAAGTGCTGAGTGCGTTCGAGCCCTTCCCAAGTCTACTATTCCGTGTTCACATGCCTGAAGGCTGCATTCGTAGAGGATGTTTGCTGCCAGGTACACGTTTTTGCATTTTCAGCTCCTTTTTGCTCCAATTTAGCTTCAACTCTAATTCTTTCCAGTAAACTCCATTCTAAGCCATATGTACCCGAAACATACACCATTCAAAGTATAATTAGCCTCAAGTCATGAAATTAACAATACAAAATCATAAGAAAAGAGTAAGAAATGAGTGTAAGTTATACACTCATCAGTCCTCTAAAGTTTGAATTATCCTCTCAGCTTGCCCATCAATTTAAGGATGGCAAGCGGTACTCAACTTTACCTTAGTGCCAAGCCCTTTTTAAATCGATCTCCAAAAGTGAGAAAGTAAATTAGGTACCACGATCTAATATAATAGACATAGGCATACCATGTAATCTAATAAACTCCTGGATATATAACTTTGTATACTAATCTCCATTGAAATTTGTCTTAATCAGTAAAAAGTGAGCCGATTCGGTCAATCGATCAACAATAACCCGTATAGAATCAAATTTCTTTCGAGTACGGGGCAAACCAATCACAAAAACATATTTACATCCTCCCACTTCCAAGTGGATATCTCAATGTCTTGGGCAAAACCACCAAACCTTTGGTGTTCCACCTTCACTTGTTGACAATTCGAACACTCATATATGAATTTGATCATGTCCTTCATGACATGCCACCAATACACTTTCGTTAGATCCCTATACATCTTGGTAGATCCCGGATGTATAGAATAAAGGGAGTTGTGAGCCTCATTCAAAATCACCCCTGAACATCATCGATATTCAGAACACACAATTGATCTTAGTGCCGAAGTACACCATCTCCCCCTTGGGAAAAAACCTCAATCTTTTTCTTGACAACCAACTTCTTCAATTCACCCAACGACGGATCCAAGTCTTGCCTTGCCTTGACATCAATAACCACAGAAGACTCAGCCCCATCTGAACTTGAATGCCACCATCATTAGTGTCGGCTAACCTGACACCCAATCCAGCCAAACAATGCACATCCTTTACCAACTCTCCTTTCCATTCATCAACATGAACCACACTTCCCATAGATAGCCTACTAAGAGCATCGGCTACAACATTTGCCTGCCAGGAAGATATTGAACACTCATGTCGTAGTCCTTGAGAAGTTTCAGCCAATTCCTTTGCCTCAAATTAAGATCTCTTCAAATGAACACAAATTGCAAGATCTTGTAATCGGTGAATCCATCAAATGAACCCCATATAAAAAATGTTTCCAAATCTTCAAAGAAAACACCACAACCGCCAATTCAAGTTCATGAGTTGGATAATTTTGTTCATGCACCTTTAGATGTTTAGAAGCATAAGTTATAACCTTACCATGTTGCATAAGTAAACGACCCAAACCAGTTCGAGAGGCATCACTATGTACCACAACCCCATCTAAGCCATACGATAGAGTCAAAATAGGAGCCGATGTAAGCCGATCTTTAAAAGTATGAAAACTCTTCTCACACTCATCTAACCATGTGAACTTGGACTTCTTCTAAGTCAACCTAGTCAATGGCAACGCAAGGGATGAAAACCCTTCAACAGATCTCTGGTAATACCCAGCTAACCCGAGGAAACTTCAAATATCTAAAAAAGCCAATTGTCTATGCCAATTCTTCATAGCCTCAGTCTTCTTTGGATAGACTTTAATACCATCACCAGATACCACAAGGCTAAGAAAACCTACTTCACCCAGCCAAAACTCACACTTACTAACCTTGGCAATGAAGACAACAATAAAAGCATCAAGGAAAGGCTTGAACCCCCAATTCATAAGGTCCATAAACACCATTGGAGCATTAGTCAAACCAAAGGACAATAGCACAAACACAAAAATCCCATACATAGTTCGGAAAGCCAATTTGAGAATATCACACTCCCTCACTTTCAACTGATGATAGCCAGAACAAAGGTCAATCTTTGAGAAGTGGGTGGCTCTTTGTAACTTGTCAAACAAGTCATCAATTCTAGGCAATGGATATTTATTCTTAATGAACCTTATTCAATTTCCGACAGTTGATACAATCCGGAATGACCCGTCCTTCTTTCTTAAAAATAATAGAGGAGCACCACAAGGAGATATACTTGGCCTAATAAATTCCTTTTCCAATAAATCCTTCAACTGATCCTTCAACTCCTTCAATTCTTCTAGAACCTTATGATAAGAAGGGATAGAAATAGGCTGAGTATCCAGGAGGTCTATGCTAAAGTCTACTTCCCTTTTGGGAGGAATACCAGGCAAATCATCGGGAAAAACATTTGGAAACTCATTAACCACGGGAACAGACTCAAGAGTTAGGGCCCCAGATTCAATATCTCAAACCCTAACAATATGGTAGGTACATCCATTAGAGATCATTTTCCCGGCTTTGAGGTATGAGATGAACCGACCTTTAAAAAAAGAGTCACCACCCTCCCATTCAAGAATTGACTCATTTGGAAACTGAAACATAACCTTCCGGTCCTACAATCTATTGAAGCATGCAACCAATCCATCCTAAGAATGGCATCAAAGTCAAACATCTCAAGTTCTACAAGATCACATGGAAGTGCATGTATATGTGATTTTGGGACTAAAATGGCAAAATTCCTGAATTGTTCTAGTGTTGGTCGCCGAAGTACTCCATGTTCGCGGAGCTTTGACTACATTCAAGGAGCTCAACTTGAGTTAATACTTTCATAGTCGCGCCTAAGAATTCTGTGATCGTGGATGTTTGTCTCCTGCTTCTCTGCCTATGCATAAGTACTGAGTGCGTTCGCGCCCTTCCCAAGTCTACTACTCCGTGTTCACATGCCTGAAGGCTGCATTCGTAGAGGATGTTTGCTGCCAGGTACACGTTTTTGCATTTTCAGCTTCTTTTTACTCCAATTTAGCTTCAACTTCAATTCTTTCCAGCAAACTCCATTCTAAGCCATATGTACCCGAAACATACACCATTCAAAGTATAATTAGCCTCAAGTCATGAAATTAACAATAAAAAATAATAAGAAAAGAGTAATAAAAGAGTGTAAGTTATACACTCAGCAGTCCTCTAAAGTTTGAATTATCCTCTCAGCTTGCCCATCAATTTGAGGATGGCAAGCGGTACTCAACTTTACCTTAGTGCCAAGCCCTTTTTAAATCGATCTCCAAAAGTGAGAAAGTAAATTAGGTACCACGATCTAATATAATAGACATAGGCATACCATGTAATCTAACAAACTCCTAGATATATAACTTTGTATAGTAATCGCCATTGAAATTTGTCTTAATCAGCAAAAAGTGAGCCGATTTGGTCATTCGATCAACAATAGCCCATATAGAATCAAATTTCTTTCGAGTACGGGGCAAACTAATCACAAAAAACATATTTACATCCTCCCACTTCCAAGTAGATATCTCAATGTCTTGGGCCAAACCATCGAGCCTTTGGTGTTCCACCTTCACTTGTTAACAATTCAAACACTCAGATATGAATTTGATTATGTCCTTCATGACATACCACCAATACATTTCCGTTAAATCCCTATACATCTTGGTAGATCCCAGATGTATAGAATAAAGGGAGTTGTGAGCCTTATTCAAAATCACCCCTGAAGACCATCGACATTCAAAACACACAATTGATCTTAGTACCGAAGTACACTATCTCCCCCTTGGGAAAAAACCTCAACCTTCTTCTTGACAACCAACTTCTTCAATTCACCTAAAGACGGATCCAAGTCTTGCTTTGCCTTGACATCAATAACCACAGAAGACTTAGCCCCATCTGAACTTGAATGCCACCATCATTAGAGTCGCCCAACCTAACACCCAATCTAGCCAAACGATGCACATCCTTTACCAACTCTCCTTTCCATTCATCAACATGAGCCACACTTCCCATAGATAGCCTACTAAGAGCATCGGCTACAACATTCGCCTGCCAGTAAGATATTGAACACTCATGTCGTAGTCCTTGAGAAGTTTCAGCCATCTCCTTTGCCTCAAATTAAGATCTCTTCAAGTGAACACAAATTGCAAGATCTTGTAATCGGTGAATCCATCAAAATGAACCCCATATAAAAAATGTTTCCAAATCTTCAAAGAAAACACCACAACCGCCAATTCAAGGTCATGAGTTGGATAATTTTGTTCGTGCACCTTTAGATGTCTAGAAGCATAAGTTATAACATTACCATGTTGCATAAGTAAATGACCCAAACCAGTTCGAGAGGCATCACTATATACCACAAACCCATCTAAGCCATACGATAGAGTCAAAATAGGAGCCTATGTAAGCCGATCTTTCAAAGAATGAAAACTCTTCTCACACTCATATCACCATATGAACTTGGACTTCTTCTAAGTCAACCTAGTCAATGGCAACGCAATTGATGAAAACCCTTCAACAGATCTCTGGTAATACCTAGCTAACCCGAGGAAACTTCAAATATCTAAAAAGGTCAATTGCCTATGCAAATTCTTCATAGCCTCAGTCTTCTTTGGATAGACTTTAATACCATCACCAGATACCACAAGGCTAAGAAAACCTACTTCACCCAGCCAAAACTCACACTTACTAAACTTGGCAATGAAGACAACAATAAAAGCATCAAGGAAAGGCTTGAACCCCCAATTCATAAGGTCCATAAACACCGTTGGAGCATTGGTCAATCCAAAGGACATTAGCACAAACACAAAAATCCCATACATAGTTCGGAAAGCCATTTTGAGAATATCACACTCCCTCACTTTCAACTGATGATAGCTAGAACAGAGGTCAATCTTTGAGAAGTGGGTGGCCCTTTGTAACTGGTCAAACAAGTCATCAATTCTAGGCAATGGATATTTATTCTTAATGAACCTTATTCAATTTTTGACAGTTGATACAAGTCCGGAGTGACCCGTCCTTCTTTCTTAAAAATAACACAGGAGCACCACAAGGAGATATACTTGGCCTAATAAATTCCTTTTCCAATAAATCCTTCAACTGATCCTTCAACTCCTTCAATTCTTCTAGAACCTTATGATAAGAAGGGATGGAAATAGGCTGAGTATCCAGGAGGTCTATGCTAAAGTCTACTTCACTTTTAAGAGGAATACCGTGCAAATCATTGGGAAAAACATTTGGAAACTCATTAACCACGGGAACAGACTCAAGAGTTAGGGCCCTAGATTCAATATCTCAAACCCTAACAATATGGTAGGCACATCCCTTAGAGATCATTTTCCCGGCTTTGAGGTATGAGATGAACCGACCTTTAAAAACAGAGTCACCACCCTCCCACTCAAGAATTGGCTCATTTGGAAACTGAAACATAACTTTCTGGGTCCTACAATCTATTTAAGCATTGAAGCATGCAACCAATCCATCCTAAGAATAGTATTAAAGTCAAACATCTCGGGTTCTACAAGATCACATGGAAGGACTTCATGCAAAACCAAAACATGACAACCCTGATAAACTCTTTAGGCAACAATGGACTCACCTACGAGAGTGTAGACTGAAAAAAGGCTCTCTTAAATTTTTAGGACTCAAACAAAACTTAACATCCAAGAGAAGAGTCAAAAAAGATTAATTTTTACCCGGATCAAACAAAGCATAAGCATCAAAATCAAAGACTTTCGACATATCAATCACCATATTTGGAGTCTCCTCCATTTCTTACGTAGCATGCAACACATAAAATCTATTGTTCCTACGAGAACTACCTTGTGGGACCTTTGGCTGGATTTGGTCACCCTAAGCCACCTGGCCTTGACCCTTTTTAGGAGCATTAAGACAATCAGCAACATTGTGCCCTAGCCTACCACACCCAAAGCAAGAACCTATCTCTTTCATACATCTACTTGGATTGTTCTTTCCACAGAAGGTACACTTAGGATGCATTGGCCCACCTCCAACCTGGGCATTTGAATGAGGCACTCTATCATTAGTAACCTTGGGATTTGAACCTTGGCGTTGTTGGAAGAGACCATTACCACCTCTACCTCTAGAATTTGTGAATCCACCATTGTAACGGGCTCTCTTCGGATCATTCATTCTACTTTCCAAGAGCTTCTCCCCTTCAATTTTTTCAGCATGTGTCATGAGCCAGGATAGGTCCATCTCTCGAATAAGAATAGCCATATGACACTCTTTCACAACTAAGTCAAAGATCACCGAGATAAATTTGTCCATTCTTGCACGGGGTTCAGCCACTAGCATAGGAGCATACTTTGAGAGCTTTCTAAATTTGAGGGCATATTCCCTCACACACATTCCATCTTGCTTGAGGTTAATAAATTTTGTCATTTTGGCTTACCTAAACTCAAGAGGGAAGAAATGATCTAGAAAAGCAATCTTGAACTCTTCCCAACCTATCTCGTCATCACCAACCCTCTCCATCAGTCAATAGGTGTACCACTATTGAGCCACATCCTTCAACTAATAAGCAACAAGTTTAGCTATCTCTTCTGAAGTCACCCTTATAACAATTAGCACCTTAGAGAGTTCATTAATGAAGTCTTAGGCATATTTTCACCTATAAAACTCCGGAGGATTCATTCGGGTGAAGTCTATCACCATGGAAGCTGAAGTAGGGACATGGTGAGAAGGATTGGCCTACCTAGCCTTGTTGGTCACCACTTGAGCTAACATGGCAAAGGCACTCCAGAACTCATCTTGAGTAATTGGCTCCTCCATAGGCTCTTAGAGGTCTGGGTCCTCATTAACTAGGCCTGTCTTGGTAGAGGGGCTTTTCTTGGAGGAATCTTCTACAAGGCATCAAGTACGTCATCAAAGTTAGGAAGTCTTAAGAAATGTTTCATAGCACGACATAAGAAATGAAGAAGTGAGACATTTTCTAAAATGCCTCATAGCCTCCCATTGATAGGTATGGTGCACTCCACACCCATGACTAGGATTCTATTTGACATGGCATGTTGAACTTTGAGGACTATTTAAAACCTTAAGGCTTTGATACCAAGCTTGTCATGACCTGGGCCTAGGGCTTAGGGGTAACATTGTGAATGGGAACCCAAGAGTCCCTAAATAAGCCTCATAGTATCGACATATATGTCATTGGTTCGGAAGAGCATAATTAGACAACAAGCAAGTAATTCTAAGGGAAACAGGGCTTTGGACTCAAGATATAGGGATGTCATAAGAAAAGGAATTTGCATGAGTTCACATAAAAAATAAGGACTAAGGGTCGGGTAAATATGATTTATGCTATGGGGATGTCATAGGGAGAGGAATTTCATGATCTCATCATCACATCATAACATCATCATCCTAAGAAAGACATAAGTAATAAGCATCACACATAAACAAGCTTGTACGTAGAGTTTACATGATGTCCAACAAATGCCTCTAAGTTATATATCAGACGGGGCAAAACATGTCCCGCGCTCACCCGCAAAGTAAGTGACATAAAGTAAACATAGTGTATCATAGGTAGATAGAAGGTGTGTTTTGTCCTTGGAGGGAAGGACTCACCACAAGCACAATCTCACAAATCTAATCTAGTCGTGAAGAGGTAGATGAGGATAATCTCTAAGTCCTACATAGTTAGACCATGTAGGCAAAAAGTATGTATTAGGACATTTAAATGTACTAAGATGCGGGCATGCAATGCTTATGAACATGATAACTTGCAAATCAATGTTAAGTGAAAAGAGCACATCTTTATATAGAACGAAGTATATAAGAAATAATGTCATAACAATATGCCTTAAATCTATGATGCGTGAATACCAACGTACTCTAAACATAGCGTAGATATGACCTCAACCGACACATATAGACCAAGCGAGCTATTATTTGAAATTCTAATATTCACTCTACATCAAAGAAAGGGTGAGCTACCTGCCAAAGGTAGACCATGCTCCCCTTACGGGACCTTCCCATTTTGGAGAAACAACATTACCTTATTGGACACCCCATTTCCGAAAGAATTTTTCATAAACATTACATAATTGTCCACAAAGAGGCATAAATATGAATCTATGTTTGGCACATAGTTATGAAAAAGGAGACTTTATATAAGGACCCCTTAGGTCGAGTCTCCACCTCCAATCTCAGCGAAATCTATGTCATCAGGCCACGGGAATACATGTACATGTACATGCTTGAAATCGGAACATAAGTCTTCTTAAATTATGATCATGCATCTTTGGGCTTAATGGCCAAAATCGTACTTCATAGTCATGCATGCTTGGACTCAAAGGCCAAATCATAGTTCATTTCATACTTTCATGCATAGGCATAGCTCATTCATACTTGTACATATTGGTGCGTAAACACCCATAAATGCTTAAAAGTCATATCATAGATATTATGTGATCACATGTCATGTCATAACAATACTTGTCATGAAATCGTAGTCATAATCATAATTGGGTAATAACCCATATCATAAATCTAATGGAAATACTTGTTCTTGCATACATATGCCATGAGGAATGAAGGAATAGCATGGATATTTAGAATTCATATTTAAAACAACATAATAAGATAAAATCATAATGAATCAATGAAGAAATCAACGATTAAAGCTTACTTGAAATTACCCATGCATAAATTCATAAATTAAAGGGACATGCATATTTAGTTTTCATAAAATCAATGTAAATCATCATAATAAGACTTAAATCATTATAAATCAATAATTAAGTTCAGTCCATAGCTCAACTTCAACAAATTAAAACTAATTTAAGAGACCCATTTGTAAATTATACTTAGAAATCATAACATTGAATAAATTGATTTTTGGGTCTTCATGATTAGAAAGGAATCATGAATCAATCCCACATACCTTTCTAGAATTAGAGAGATTAGGATGAGACAAACTTGAACTTGACAGAACATTTAAGACCTTAGCTTGATCCTTCAAAGATAGGCTTGAATGAAGCTTTTAGGAATTGAGCTCTACAGACTAAGTGTTAAGAATGAGAGTGAATAAGTGAAAATGACTAAGCATAAGCTTACGGGAGTCGAAATATGCTAAAAAGTATTAAAAGCCCAAGGGTTTAGGCTAAAATTCCCTAAATGCCCTTAATGAAATGGAGTAAAAAAATCCATGTAAGGCCCTGCATAACACCCTACACAGCCTCTGGTAGCACCATGGTCTGTATAGGGGTCTGTGGTGGGTATACTTTGACAAAACATGGCTTTCAAATGGATGGTTCCCACCACGAGCCTATCGACGGGTCGTGGTGTGCACCATGGACCATGGAGGGTTCCGTGGTGGAACCCTTCATGTGAAATCCTAATGCAGCCTCCTCAAGGACCAAGGTCACCTCTAAGGTACCCTACACGGTTCGTGGAGGGCACCACATGCAGTGAAGGGTTCCTTGAACGAAACCTTGGCCAAAATTCCATGGACCATGCACAAGAGTAGAAACCAGCCCCTAAGGGAGCCTCTATGGGACATACCATGGTTTGTGGTATGCACCCTGAGCTGTGGTGGGCACACCGGGCCAACAACTCTGAAAAAGCTAATTTTTGTGCAATGTTAAGGCCTTTTGAGATTGCTTCCTTACAGATGTGAAATGTTCATCGGTTGTCTAACATACCGCATCAAATAGAGTCTTCTTCATCATTGTAAATTGCGGCAAAATCTTGAATGGGAGATTTTGAGGCATTTAGGAAACTTTCTCTTCTTGATGATTCATGTCCTGCCTTTTTTCTATGATTTTCTTCTTTCTTGCAGTACTCTTTTACCCTTTTATAGATCGTGCGGCCAAAAAATGCTCCTTAACTAAGGGAGGTGAATAATGACCAAGCTCCTTCCATGCCACCAGAAGAGGGAGTCATACATACGGAGTTCCATAACCGATTTTACAATGTTGGCCCAAGTCTTGGCCAACCATGCTAACCAGGAGGTTGCTCTTCCTCCCTAAGAACCTACATTAACGATAAGGGTCCCGGAATTTATGAGAACGACCCCACTAGAGTACCATAGTTCTAAGTTGATTAAGACTCAATGGAATTCATTGATGAGACATATAGGATCATGGTTGTCATTAGTGTACCATCTGAAGAGAAGGTCGAGTTAGTGTCCTATCAACTTAAAGGTGTGGCAAAGGTTTGGTATGATCAATAGGTCATTGAAAGAGGTGAGGAGTAGGCAAAGTAGAATAGAAAGAGTTCAAGGGTACATTCTTGGATTGGTTCATCCTATTGGAGCTAAGGGAGGCGAATGTACAAGAATTCAACAATTTGAAGCAATGGCATATGAGTGTGAGGGAATACTCCCTCAAATTCATAAAGCTCTAAAAAAATGCCATTTATTATGGCAGACTCAGGGGCTAGGATGAGCAAATTTATTTTAGGGGTGTTAGAATTAGTATTCCAAGAGTGCAAGACTACAATGCTCGTAAAAAGGATGTACATTTCCTATCTAATAACATACGCAGAGTGAATTGAAGAGGAGAAATCAAGCGAGCGTGATAGGGAGTCCAAGAGAGATCAAATAGATGGAGGTGGATTTACCCACTAAAAGGGTGGTGGCAACAACAAGTTCCAAGGTGTCCAAAATCAAATGATTCAAGGGTCAACCAACACCCTTCCTCTTCAGTTCGACAAAGATAAGGGGATTAATCCTAAGCCACAAGGAGGGGTAGGTGCACAAGCTTCTCCCAATTATGCCAACTGCGAAAGGCCCTACGAAATGGAGTGTCTAGCTGACTTCAATGCATATTTTAGATGTGGCAAGCTAAGACATCATGCCAAAGAGTGCAGAAATAGCGGTCTTAGGCCCCCCAAGGTCAAGGTGGACAAGCTCAAGGCTCTTCAAGGGCCAATAGGTTATATGTTTTGCATGCCCACGAAGAAATGGAAGAGACTCCAGATGTGGTTACTGATATGTTGAACGTTTATGATTTTGATGTAAGTCTATTACCAAATTCAGGAGCCAGTTTGTCCTTTATAACTCCATTTCTTGCAAATAGATTATATGCATGCCTCGAAGTCCTAAATGAACCTTTTAAGGTTTGTACTCCTGTAGGAAAGTCCATTGTAGTATAAGGATTCTATAGGGGTTATCTCGTGTCCATTTTACATAAAGTTGTTCCTTGCTATTAAATAGAGCTTTCCTTGGTCAATTTTGATCTCATACTTGGGATGGATTAGTTAAATGTTTCCTATACCTCTATAGATTTTTGTACTCATAGGATGAAATTCCAATTCCCAGATGAGTCTATCCTTGACTGGAAGGGTAGTAGATCCAAAATGTAGAGGTTGGTTTTTCTCTTATTTCAAAGCCTGTAAAATGATATCCACAGGGTGTATTTATCACCTAGTAAGTGTTAGAGATGTCACTTCTGAAATCTCATCTCTTGAGTCAATCCCCATCGTAAATGAGTTTCCTGGTGTCTTTTTTGAAGAATCACTCAGTGTTCCTCTCAAATGGGAAATATACTTCGGCATAGACCTCTTGCCTAATACTCAACCTATCTACATTCCTCCCTACCGAATGGCCCTAGTGGATTTAGAGGAGTTAAAGGAGAAATTGAAGGATCTATTGGAGAAAGGTTCATTAGGCCAAGTAGGTATCCATAAGGTGCCCCAGAGTTGTTTGTGAGGAAGAATGATGGATCACTCTGAATGTGTATAGACTACCGGCAACTCAACAAGGTCATCATCAAGAACAAGTATCCACTTCCAAAGATAAATGACTTATTTGATCAATTACAAGGATATAAACACTTTTCAAAGATTGATCTCCAGTATGGTTATCACCAACTAAGGGTGAGGGAATATGATATTCCCAAAATGGCATTATGAATAAGGTATGGACATTTCGAGTTTGTGGTGATGTCTTTGGTCCTATCCAATGCACCGGTAATACTTATGGCCCTTATGAATAGGGTATTCAAACTCTACCTTGACATCTTTGTTATCGTGTTCATCGATGACATTTTGATCTATTCCGAGAGGGAAGAGGGGCATATGAAGCATTTGAGGGTGGTGTTACAAATCTTGAAGGAGGAATGATTATTTGATGAGTTTGATAAATGTGAGTTATGTTCAAACAAAGTTGCATTCCTTGGGCATGTAGTGTCGAGATATCGAATCAAAGTTGACCCTTAGAAGATGGAAGTGGTAAGAAACTAGCCTAGGCCATTGACCTCTTTGGACATTAGGATTTTCTTAGGCCTAGCCGGATACTATAGAAGGTTTGTTGAAGGGTTCTCCTTTATTTCATCACCATTAACTAGGTTAACTCAAAAGAAAGTAAAGTTTGTGTGGATGGATGAGTGTGAGAAGAGTTTCCGAATGTTGAAGGAATGGTTGACTTCACCTCCAACCTTGACCATTGCAAAGGTCATCGAGGGATTTGTAGTGTATTATGACGCCTCACGTGTTGGATTAGGTTGTCTGTTGATGCAAAATAGAAAAGTGATTTCTTATGCCTCAAGTCAATTGAAGGTGCTTGAAAGGAATTATTCAACACATGATCTTGATCTTGTGGACATAGTTTTTGCATTAGAGATATAGAGCCATTATTTGTATGAAGTCCACGTTGATGTCTTCACCGATCATAAGAGCCTCCAACATGTGTTCACTCAAAGGGACCTCAACCTAAGGCAAAGGAGATAGTTAGATCTTCTTAAGGATTATGACATGAATATTAAATATCACCTAGGCAAGGGTAATGTGGTAGCCGACACACTTAGTAGGTATCCATGGATAGTGTGTAACACCTTGAAGATGATGAAAAAAGGGAGTTCGCAAAAGAAGTCCATATGTTGGCTAGATTGAGGGTAAGATTGAGTGATATTGGCAGTGGTAGTGTGATAATATTGAATGGCTCTGAGTCTTCTTTGATGTTGGATTTCAAGTCTAAACAAGACTTGATTCCGCTTTGGTAGAATCAAATGAATTGGTGAAAGAAGGAAACATGGAGGTCTTCTCACAAGGGTGGGATGGGATACTTCATTAGCAACGTAGAGTATGTGTGCTAGGCATTGATGGGTTGAGAGTTTTTGATATTGAAAAAAGCTCACAATTCCTTCTATTCCATTCATCCTGGCTCCACTAAAATTTTTACAGACCTAAGGATGGAGTATTGGTGAAGTATAATACCAAACGATATAGCAAAGTTCATGTTCAAATACTCCAATTGTCAACAAGTTAAGGTTCAACATCAAAGGTTAGGCCGCCAATCCTAAGACATTGAAATTCCCACTCAGAAGTTTGAAAAGTTCAATATGGACTTTGTAGTTGGGTTGTCCAAGACCAGGAGGCATTTGGACTCTATATGGATGATAACGAATAGAATGATGAAGTCAGATCATTTCTTAACGATCAAGAAAACCTTTAGTGTTGAGACTATGTTGAATTACACATTCGGAGGTTAGTGTGGTCATATGGGGTTTCATTATCCATCATATCTAAGTGTGGTTACATGGGGTTTCATTATCCATCATATCTAATTGTAGACCTTAACTCACCTCTCACTCTGAAGGTCATTTCAAAAGGATCTTAGTGCTAAAGTGAAGTTGAGTACCGCTTTCCATCGCCGAATCAATAGGCAAGAAAACAGCAATTCAAACACTTTAAAATATGTCAAGGGATTGTATGTTGGAATTTAAAGGAAATTAAGATGATCATCTACCTCTTATCAAGTTTGCCTGCAACAATAGTTTTCACTCAAGTATTGAGATAGTTCCCGTTTGAGTCCTTGTATGGTAGACAGTGTAGATCATCGGTTGGATAGTCGATGTTGGTGAAATGGCTTTGACAGGGCCAAACATGGTCATGGATGCCATAAATAAAGTAAGAATCATAAGGGAGAAATTAAAAATGGCTCAAAGACGACCAAAGTCATACTCCGATATTAGTAGAAGAGACCTTGAGTTCAATATTGATGATTGGGTCTATTTGAAGGTGTCTCCCATAAGGTGTAGTTCGATCTGGCAAGAAAGGAAAATTGAGCCTTAGGTATGTAGGGCCTTACAAAATTGTTAAAAGGGTTGACAAGGTGGCTTGTGCTTTGGAGTTTCCATTGGAGATGAACTTGATTCAACTGGTGTTATGGGGGATACAAACTCCATAGTTCCATTGGATAATGTGAGCATTTAAGAAAATTTTGATTATGAAGAGGTTCTTATTGAGATCCTAGACCGGCAAGTGAAGAGGTTAAGAAACAAAGAGGTTGCATCGGTTAAAGTACTTTAGAGGAATCAAAAAGTTGGAGGTGCAACATGGGAAGCAGAATCTGATATGACGAAGCAATATCCTTATATTTTCCACTCTACGCAAGCCTAATGTACAAAGTTCTTCTTGCCTAAAAACCCAAATTTCTTGCATTTTAGTTTTTATGTCATTTATGTATACTTGGATGTTTATGGGAATATTTTTTATAGTAATTGAGACATGAGTTTGAAAATTTTATGAAAGGATGTTTAAAATTGCATTTTTGCCTTCATGTTGGATTGTTAGCTACTTCTTTAACTCCCTAAAGCCTATGTTTAGCACATTCAGGGACGAATGTTCCCAAGAGAGAGATATTGTAAGGACCCATAAGTTAGGAGTTAGAAAGTGCAGAAGAAGAGGAGCTAAAAATATAGTAGGTCAAAAGTGTGAGACTTATTTAAGGCTCGTGGTTCGAACCACGGGTGGTATATAGGGCTCGTAGATGGGGTCATCCTAGATGAAAAATTGACTAAGTGTAAGAGCAATGTATGAAGGGTGTTTACAGTCCATAAATAGAATTATGGACTGTAGAAAAGGTTTGTGGATTGATGCCTGGATTTGATGGGAAATCTGTTTTCTAAAGTTAGACCTATGAACAAACAAGACTACTTGTAGTCCCATTTTTTAGTCGTAGATTAGTCTCTGAGATGGGGTCTTGAGTTAGGAAGATTTCATAAGTGTTAGGGTATTCTACAGAGGGTGTCTACGACCCATATACCAATCTATGAGTCATAGATTGGTTTTGTAGATTGAGCATCAAAGACCAAGTTTTAGGAGATTCACAAAATTGAACAGGATGAAACCTTAAGTATGGTCTGTAGATTGTTTTAGGACACATAATCCGGGTCGTGGTATGGAATTCGACAATTTTAATGCTTTCCCCATGCCTTAAGATTGAAACTACATCACTTTGGGATTCTTTTGCTTCCCTTATCAGACATAAGACCTCATTCACTCTCCTACTCACCAATCCCAAATTTCGTAAGTCAAAACACTCTCCAAGGCAAGGGAAGGACTAAAGTTTCTTCCAAAGTCTTTCTTTTTCAAATTCTTTATGCCTTTCCTTAAGGTCATTATTAGGTATCTAAGCTTGATTTGTGGGTTCCCTTGACTCACAAAGACCCACTATAAATCCTTTTACCTTTTCTTTAAGTTCTTGAAAGTTTATGAATTCCATGAGCATGGTTAAATGATGTTTAAATGATATATTTTGGAATTATTTTCATTTCCATGATGTAATATGATGATGTACTATGAGCTTTTATGTCTATCAAGTTAAATGTTATGATTTCATTATCTAGGATTTTCAATATTGATGTGGGTTGTTTAATCATGGGGTTAACTTGATGAGTTTCATCATGATCTTGCATTATTTTCTTAGAGCACGAGATTTTGAAGTCTTTTTTTAATACCCTTGAGCTTAAGATGATTACTACATGATGTTGATGATAAGGGCCTATAAGTAAGTTTAAAAGTTATGAATGTTATCAAAGATGTAAGCTTGTCGCAAAGCCCTTAATGATATTTATGATGAACCCTTTCAATGTGATTGGCCAATTCTCACTTGAATGGATTCCAAGTGAATGAGCTACTCCTATACGTTGCTACTTATGAATCTAAGTTATGATTGGGTAATAATGTTGAATGTTTTAAAGTATTTCACGGGATTGACTTAGCATCGAATGAGGCATTAAGGTGGGATTCAGTAAGGAAACCTTAGAAGCAACCTCATGTCCCATTAATTATATGCCACTATAGGAGCCTTTATAGGCTAAGGCTAGTGGATCCACAATAGCTATGTTAAACTAAGATATGCATGCATAAGTTGACGGAGTTCCACTTGGTAAGTGGACTCCCCGTGCCAACATAGGGGGTTGTTCAATTCTGTGTAGTTACTCACATGGTCTTTATATGTCAATTACGATCTTCATTCATAAAGTTATAAATTTGATGTTAAACTTTCTTCACATGTTACATTGATCTTTACTTCATATTGAGCTTAATTGTTGGTTATGGTATTGTATGTTTTGAATGATAGCATTACAATTTCATGCATGATGGAGTTACAATTTCATGCTTGTGTTGCATTATATACACTTAGTAAATTCAAATGTACTAATGCATAATTTTCCTACATGATGTCTTCAAGTAAGGACCGGCGCTCTTCCTCCTCCACTGGCACATGGCTAGCTTTGACGTTCAGGACTAATAGTTCATTGGTGAGCCTTTTAGATTCGAGGATTACACCTCTTTCTTCATACTTTGTATCTTTGAAACATTTACGTAGTTTGAGATATTTATGGATATTATTACTTTCTATATTATTTTTATGACTATTGTATTTGAGGAGAGCTTTGAGTATGTCTTAGTCCCCTCTAAGTCTTTATGAAGAATGGTATATTTCGATGCTAAGTTTTGAGTTGACTTCTCTCCATGTTTCAATCGATTGAATGCTTCTGTTAGTCCCATTCCTCACTTTTAATTCCTTATATTGTTACTTAGTTGCCTCCGAGCCTCTCATTTGCCATGTTATGACTAGGTTCTAGGCTTGGGTCGTGACAATAAGTATATATATAATGACTTGTATTGCTTTATGATGCTCCAAATCATGTGTTAAATGCATTCATCATTCATCATCTCTTGTTCTTAAGTTCATTAGTGTTATTATGCATCTTGCTTCTTAGATATGGCGATATCTTGTTGCCTTGCATGCCCACACACTTTGTACATTCCAATGCACTAACACATATGTTTTTCCTACGTTATATCATAATGGAGACTATCAATGATTCTACTCCTACTTTTCGTTACTAGATCTGGATGCCATATTTGAAGACTTTAATGAGTTTCCATTCTTTAGGAACAAGCCCACTTCCAATTATGCTCTTATGTTTCTATGTTGAGACACTTTTGTATTTTTCTAAGTTGAGGGTAAGCTAGTGGCATGTTCTAGTCCTTGCCAAGATCTATACAATTAGAGGCATGTTTGGACAAAGTTGATGTAATCCTTTTACTAGGAAAGTTCTTAATTTCTGTAGTAGCTTTGACTTTTAGACTTGCGCTTATTTGTTATGTTGATGCTTAATTAACTATATATGGTTATGAAATGCTAAGAGTCTTGGATGGGGTTTCTTCTAGAATTCTCATTCGTTAGGTCATGACTAGTCTCTAGGCTTACTTCATGACAAGATCAAACACAACTTGAATCACCTCAATCAGAGTTTTCTAGGCTGAGATATTGAGTCTCCAATGTCCCAAAATGAACCAAAATAATTAAAGTGGAAATTAGTGATTTAATCACTATTAGGGCCACATCGTCGACCCCGATGTCAAATGTGTGATGCCCTAGGTGCAAAAATGATTGCCCAATATGATCCTATAGGTGTGGATGGTCAACCCATTTTTTTAAAGGTGCGAGCTTGGGCTCCATGGGGGAGGTTGCACCAGCGCTTGGAATAAAAAATTTCAAGTCACTGCCAAATCTTCAGAATTCGTTCGGGGTACAACTAACTCAAACTGAACAAGTTACCCAATTAGAGATAACATTTTGGACTCAACAAAACTGTCAAAACTTCCCACGGAGGCCATCTCGATAAGAAATGAATTCCACACCCAAACTCCATTTTTTCCATAAGCCACAAGATTTCTCAAAATGAGTTTGTAATTATCAATATCCAAACAAATGATTTTTCTAGACCAAACTTGATTTTCCAGAGCTAATAGAATCATTAGAATTTCACTCTAAGGAATTTCAAATAAAGTTTTGATCAAAGTCAACCGTTCAAACTTTAATAGCTTCAAAAAGAAACTTTCATATGAATAACTATGTGACTAAACTATTGTCTCGGTAAGTCATAAATGACTTTGAATTGCCACAAGGAATCTCTAAATGCTAATATTTTGGCAACATTCTTTTCTATATTCTGACTAGCTAATTAGGAAACTAAAACTTAACCACTTGGGATCTATAATCAACAGAAGCTTAGAATGCATGAAACCAATTTATATAAATGATATCAAAATCAGTCAAATCAACCATTAAAAGGTCACATAAAGTATCTTTATGAAACACTGAAACTGGGCACTTTTGATAAAACTCTTTTACCGAAGACTGAATCACCAGCTGTAGTTTAGACTAAAAAAGGCTCTAACAAGATCTTGGGTCTAATATCAACTTTCATATAGCCAGATAAGGAGTAACAAAAGATAATTTCTATCTCGCATCAAGCAAGGCATAAACATCAAACTGAAAAACCCATACCATATTGGTAACCATATGGGGAAAATCCTCCAAATATTATTGGGTTCGTAAGGCATAAAATCAGTTTTAGTGCTGAGTACCACCTAAACTTAAAGAAGTACCCTGCTGATTTAGATGATCCAAAGTAGCAGCTTGAGTTTGAGGTCGACCACCACGACATCTACAATCCGTAGCTTGATGGTGTGGTTTGCCACACCTAAAACATGCACCCTATCCTGCCGTGCACTTTCCCTTATGATTTCTTCCACACTTCTTGCATGTGGGGATAGCTTGGCTATTTGAAACTCCTCCTTGAGCCTTAGGGTTAGAAATACTATCCTTGTCAAACTTTGGATCTTGAGTGTTTGAAAAATTTTTACCGAGTACTTTTTAGCAAAATTATTGACGCCCACCTTTTTTGGACCTAGAATGCGTGAAGTCACCACAATCGGTCCTTCCTTGTTTTTACTCTCGAGCACTCTCTCTAAGCTTCTCCACCTTAATTTGCTCGACATGAGTCATGATCCTTGAGATGTAAAGTTCTTTAATCAAAATAGCTGCTTTGATCTCTTTGGACACCAAGTCCAAAACACCCTATACAAATTTGCTCATCTGAGATCTAGGATAAGCAATCATGAATAGAGCATACTTTGACAATTATTTGAACTTCTGGGTATACTACCTCATACTTATACCACCTTGCTTCAAACTGATGAAATCTTGAATTTTACCCTTCATTAGCTCAAAGTAAAGGAAACAGACAAGAAACACCCCTTTGAATTCTTCTCAAGATATAGGACCAACTTTCCTAGCCCGCTTACTTGTCCATTGATCAAACAAAATTTGAGAAACACTCTTGAGTTGATAAGCAGCCAAGTCCTATTTTTCCATTAGTTACACTCACATAATCTAAACTATATTGTGGATGTCTTCAATGAATTCTTAGGGATCCTCATCCATCTTTAAAACATAGAATTCTGGCAGATTCATCTTTGAGAAATCTTGAACCCTTGTTGCCACCAAACTTACATTAGGAGGAGTTACCACTGCTAGATTCACTTGAGATATCATGTCTTGAGAAAGTATTTGATTAATGGCTCTAAACTCACATTAGTAACTTGTTCGGCTAATGGATCATTCGGGACTTAAGGTGTTTGTCTATAAAGCCTTGTAGGTTGAAGATCGGAATCTAAAAAGAAGTGCAAGATTTGGTTCTGGTGCAGGAATATGGGCCCATATATGACTAATGGTTGGGATCAAGAGTCATAGATAGCCTCGTAGAAGGGCTAAAGAGTTGGTCAAATTTTGAAGTCTAAAAATTGGTTGTAAAGAGGGGTTTTACAGCTCGTGAAAGGGTCTATGAGTCGTAGTCACTGGCTTGTGACTAGAGGGTCAAAATAGGTTTTAGAAGTTTAGGATGGGTACAGATAAAAGGGGGTTTAGGGATCGTGGTTCTATTTATGAGTCATGAAATGGGTCTCGTGAATTGAGTTTTGAGTGGTAAAAGATTCTAAGTGTAGGGTGGTTTATGAAGGGTCTTTATGGCTCAAAGTCTAAACTACGAGCCGTAGAAGGAGATTCATGGAATGAGGTTGAGAGACATGTTTCAAGAGTTCCAAGGTGTAACAAGATGAAACCACAACTTACAACCTGTAGATCGAGTTGGTAGATAGGGTCTAATAGTTTTATTAAAGGAAAAATTCAACCTTTTTCTGCATCCTAAGCTTAATACTATGTCATTTTTGACCTATTTCTACTCATATCAGCCCCCAACCTAACCAATTCACTTTCATTTAATCCCAACTCACATTCATTCCAAATATCTCTGAAGGCATTCCACTCCTAAAGCTCAAGAAAGCAAAGCTAGGGTTTCAAGGTTCTTCTTCCCCAACTCTCAAGTTTTCCTCCTGGGTTTCAATCGAGGTATGTGGATTTGATTTATGGGTTCCTTTCACCCACAAAGCTCAAATAATTTTTGTTATTCTACCTAGTTTCAATCAAAGAAATCTTTATGAGTTTTATGACTTCCCTTTTAAATGTTGATACCATGATGGATCTAGAGTTATATAAGTTATGTTGATGTAATGTTATGATATGTTATGAAAGTGTCGATGGTTTACAAGATGATTCCCATGTTCCTCTACATAGGGTTTTGAATGTTATGGTGGGTTATTTTATGAATGCTTTTAAATAATGAGATTTATGAAGTTTATGCATATTTCTCTTGCATTATATGTTTTTAAGCTTCCATGCGTCAAACCTATCAAGTTTTATGTTAAGCTCAAATGAAGTATGATTATGAAAGATAAGAGTTTCTATAGATATTTCTGAAAGCTACAGAAGCTGCGAAGTATTCTATGAAGCCCTTTTTTATGAATATTATAAAAGATGGTAAAGAACAATTCTCACTAAAGATGGATCCTCTTGTGATAAGGAAAATTCTCACTTGAATGGATTCCTAAGATTAATAAGATACTTCTATTATGATGAAGTTATGTTTTAAAGCTTAAGAATATTATATACATATGATTATGTTTATTATTATCCCGTGGGACTTGACTTAGCACCAAGAAGGCTTGAGGTGGGGCTCGATCAAGTGGACATAAGTTTATCTACCTAAGAAAATCCTAGTAGCAACCTCTTTCCCAAAAGTATGTTACCACTATAGGAGCCCTTGTAGGCTAAGGCTAGTGGATCCACAATAGCAAACGTTAAAATAAAGATGTGCATCAATAAGTTGACGGAGTTCTACCTAGCTAGTAATCTCCCCTAGCCAATGTAGGGGTTATGTTGGAATATATAGTAGCTCACTCGTTATGTTATGACTAGACCCTTAGGCTTAGGTCATGAAAAAATTGATATTGGAGCATGAGGTTTTGAAATGATTCTCAAAGTCCAACATACTGCGTCAAATAGGATCTTGTTCATAGTTTTAGAGGGAACCATAATTGTGAATGAGAAACTATGAGGCGTCGAAGGAACATTCCCTTCTTTTATGAATCATGTTGTGCCTTAGAGTTGTCCTAAGATTTTCCCTATCTAATGTATTTTTCTTTGTGATTTTTTACATCATGCCTCCAACAAGGATGCCCCCACCAAGAGAGGTGAATGAGGACCAAGTTCCTCTAATCTACAAGAAGATGGGGTTTCTCATGCAGAGTTCCAGGCCGTTTTCACCATGTTGGCTCAGGCTATGGCCAACCAAGCGTATCAGAATGTCATTTTTCCTCCTAAAGCACCTACCCTAGCTACTAGAATCTAGAACATTGCAAGGATGAACCTATCACGGCCAGAGCGTAGGGCCTTGTTATAACACGGCGAATGAGAAACATTAAGGTACCTCACCCAAGCCTCTTAGAATTTATTAAGAATTCATAGGTAATTAAACATCATAATGCGGAACTCAAAGTGGGGGAAGGAAATAAGGGACATCAGGTATTGTAAATAAGAAGAAACATCCACTGAAAACATAAACTAAGTCATCCAAATATACCATTCTACATAAGGGATTTAGTGAGGGCTATGACATACTAAAGCTAGCCTCGAATACGAAAGTCATGAAAATAAGATAGAAAGTAAAAATGTCCATAAATACAACGTAGAAACATCAATGTTTAAAATACACAAAGCATGAGAAAATTAGATGTAATCCCTAAACTAAGGGCTCACCAAAGCTACTAGACTTGGATATAAAATGTTAGCCACGTGCTAGTGGAGGGTTGGTCCCTACATGGTGACATCATGTAGGCAAAATATCTATTAGTATATTTGAATGTACGAAGTATGTGAGATGCAATGCAAACATGAAACTGTAATGTTAGTGTGCATGAAATTGTAATGCCATCATTGATAAAATTTAGAAGTCTTCATGCATGGAATTGTACTATCATTGTTCAGAGCATACAATACCATAGCAAAAGGATGACACTCAATATGAAATAAAGACCAATGCATCGTATAAAACGTAGTTAAAGAAAAATGACATCAAATACATAGCTTTGTTATAAGAGACCGTAATCGACATATAAGATCATGTGAGCTACTACATAGAATCCAACATAACCCCTACATTGGCATGGAGAGTCCACTTGCTGGGTGGAACTCCGTCAACTTATGCATGCATATCTTAATTTTAATATAGCTATCATGGATCAACTAGCCTTAGCCTACAAGGGCTCCTATGGTGGCACATAGTTTATAGGACAAGAGGTTGCTTTTAAGGTTCCCTTATCGAACCGCACCTCAATGCCTCATTAGATGCTAAGTCAATCCCATGAAATACTTTAAACTATTTAACATTATTATGCAATTATAACTTAGAATCATAAGTAGCAATACATGGGAGTAGCACAATAACTTGGAAGCCACTCAAGTGCGTATTCACCTTTCACATTGCGGGTCCATCATAAACATTGTTAAGGGTTTTACAATGTGCCTACATCTTTGACAACATTCATAACTTTAAAACTTAGTTTTAGATGTTATCTTTAGCTTCATGCAAAACTCATCATGAACTTAATGGGCTTATCTGATGGCTTAAAATCACATGATTCAAGGGTATAATTGATGTGAGAACAAAAATATATATTTTTAGTCATAATTTACCTTGTATTTAATACTTTTATTTATCTGTTTTGAGCATAAATTTTATAGATTGTGCTAAATTGCGTATTTTATTTGTAGAATTAAATTGCGCGAAAATGAAGAGATTTGGAGCTCAAACGAATTAATAAAGAAAAAGGAAAATCAAGCAGGTAGCTTAATAGATTAAAACGAATATAATAATATATTTATATGTATGGCGCCTATTGTTCAAATTGATAGGTGCAATTTCAATTTGCAAATGGACAAAGGTGGTGCATGAGAAAATCCAATCCTTTCCGCTTTTGGTCTCTCAATTTATTTTGGACTCAATTATTTTAGTTGGGGTTTATTCTTATATCTATAAATATTCCATAAAACTAGGTTTTACATGATTTTTGAACTAGAGAGAAGTAGGAGCCACCGTGGAGGCTGGAGAATTTTGGTTTCATCGTTTCTTCTCCAATAAGATTTATTTTTATATTTTATCTTTGAATGATTTGTGGTAATTTCTTCATGTCTATGTGGAGCTAAATTCCCGTTCTAAGATTATGGTAGCTAATAAGATGATTGTTTAGTCATTATTAATTCAAAATATTTGTTTATCATATTAGTTGTTCCTATATTGCTTTTATCTATACTTCATAGTCTGATCAACTAAGGGTAAATTAGTTGTTCAATCTGGATTCGAGAGATATTAGAATGGATAGAACACAGTAATATAGAGAGCTTGTTAAACTAGGAAACAAGATTGATTCGTGTAAGGGAGACCCGTGACAACTACCCTTATACCTCGCTTGGTTCAAAATACAGGAAGATAACGTTAAAGCATTTTTATTGATGTGTCTATCCCCGCTCAATGATGTAGTTAGGCAGTCAATAAAAATAGACCAGAAGAGGCGTGCAACCCTGTTTAGGTAATTTAAACCCTGTGAATCAGCAACTAGATAATTAAATAATTTGATGGAATTGAGGCTAAACATGATTATTAGTTAAACCACAATCTTAGATTGATTCATTCATTGATGGTGTAAAAATATCTCTTTTGGTTAATTGTTCACCGTTTGAATAAATAATTAGAATTAATATAATTTAGTAAATAATCAATCAACAAGTCATTTAGGTTCGACATCCGGCTTCTGAAAAGAACCACTATATTACTTGGGTTGACCACGTACACTTGTGTGTGCTAGGGAAGTAACAATAATTCATGAACATGATAAAATACATAACATTGAAACCAAGATTAAATAATCCACATCATCATTGAAAAACCCTAGATAATGAAATTATAACAATCAACTTGACAGTCAAAGGAATTCATGTTATATCATCACATTACATCATTGAGATCTAAACACATGTAAATATATCATGAAACGTCATTTAAATCATGCTAATGAAACTTATAATTTTCAAGAACTTAAGAAAAGGGAAAGGATATCATTGAGGAACTTAATGAGTGGAAGAAACACACAAATCAAACTCACATACCTGTAAATAACCTTAAGGAAAGGCTTAAAGAAGTTAAGAATGAAAGCTCTTGGAAGGAAATCCTAGCCTTGCCCTTGCCTTGGAGAGTATCTTACCTTAAGGAATTTTGGAAGGGTTTGAGCATGGTGAGAATGAGGATTTAGGGAATGATATGGGAGTCAAAGGAATCCCAAAATGACGTAAATTTAGGCTTCGAGTATAGGGAATGGACAAAAATGCTCTTCATTAAAACTGTCAGAACCACGACCTCATCATGGGTTATAAACTAAACCATGGACTATACTTAGGGTTTTGTCCTATTCAACTTTAGAAACTTCTGAAACTTGGTCTCTGATTCATAGATTGGCCTACGGGTATTAGACTCATTTGAAGGGATCCATGATTCAGGTTGTAAATTGTATGAATTTTCGCTTGAGTTTGTGTGATAACATGAGGTAGGCTAACTCACCACCGAGTTATGAAACATTATCAACTACTTTTTAGAAGGTTTGGTTTGGGTTAAATGACAAACTGTGATACGTGAGAAATTCTGCATTCCACTTAGGTTGCATTGTTTAATCATAATAGGTAACTAATCGAAGCACTACGAAAAGGACTTAAAACTTTATGTATGTCATTGATGATTTTGAATTGGATAGATACTACTCTGTTGATAGAAAATAATGTAGACTATCATGATATGTTATGTAGATACTTAGTGACAAATAAAGATTATGTGCTTATGGTAACGGAATTCATGGGGTGATCAAGAATTTCTTAAGTTTGGCGTGAGGGTATAAGTGTTTGCATGGATGTTGAGGAAGTTTTGTCATGACCCAATTCTAGGACATAGGTGTAATATGGCGAATGGGAACCCAAAAGTCCCCAAACAAGCCTCATAGCATACTTAACCACATCATGGATTAGGAAGCAAGGAATAAACATTAACAATCAATACTAAGTGGTAGGGAAAGTAGGACACAATCTATGGGAATAAGGGCATGAAATTGATTTCACATAACTTCAACAAGTAAGTCTAAGGGGAAAGAAGAATGGGATGAACTCCATGGGGAAAAGTACGGACTTAGTACTTTCATCAACTTACCATACATTACACATATCAAGCATAGGACAAAGACTTAGGGATAAGCTCCATAGATACATAGCTTAGCATACTTCATACATAACATTGTGTCCAACAACGCCTCTAATCATAGTAGGACGGGGGCTAAGACATGTCCTAGGCTCACCCTTAACATAAGCAACATAAAGTAAGCATAACATAGCATAGGTAGAAAGAAGGTGGGTGTTGTCCTTGGAATAAAGGACTTACTACAAGCAAACTTCCACAAAATCGAATCTGCCATTTTCTTCCCAAAATAGTAAAGAAACTAAAGATAGAGTTCCCAGAAGTTCCCTAAGCTATTTAGGTAAGTTCTTTGTGTTTATACTATTAAAATATGCCTGCATGCCTAGAAATGTATGCCTTACGCTTTGCAATTATTTTCCCTCTTATTAGCTATGTATGGGGGTATTTTTGAATTGTAAAAAAGTGTTGTTCATGTTGGTTATTCTCAATTTACAGCTGGTGTGTTCAGGTAATAATCCTGGGGCTCTTTTATGAATATTTTTACGAAGTTTTACGGACGTTTTGTCGCCTTAAGGATATATGAAAAAATTTCTAATTTATGCTTGATTACAAGCTGTTTATAGGTGATTACAAGTTGCGTATATATAGTGGTTGTGAAGATTAGAATGTAAGAAACAACTTCTGTGAAGGAACTTTGGGCATTTGGACGTCCGTTGGAAAGGTATCTTAAGCCTAAGCTTCGTCTCTTCTTTTAGCACAAAATTCGGGAAATTCCCAAAACGTCAAATGCGATATTTTCTCATTCTATTGCTAGAAAGACCTTCTGTAAAAGGTATTGGGATTGTAGCTGAATTATTTTTATAATGATGTTAGGTTGGCATTCCATTCATTTGCTTAAACTAGACATTCAATATCTATATATCAATTTATCGATTTTCCTGACTACCTATCCATATGTTTGAGGTGTTTCTTTTCTTGGTGTAGTGTCATTAAAATAAATGTAAATTACGAGGGGAACGTAGTATTCAAAATTAGTCCTTCTTCCTTAATAAAACCATATTTGAAGAATTTATAAAGTAACATGTTGATTTCTAATAATCTCCAGTGTAATGCTCCTGTTTAAACTACTAAGGCACTTGATTCTTTTTAAATACTTTCTTTTACTAATTGGCATGAAACTAAGTATAAGCATTATGTGAAGCACCTTTATGAACTTTTTCAGAGTTAAGGCTGCATTCTAAATATTGAGTTAAGTTCCCAAATTTATTCAAAAGACATAAAAGATCCCACGAGTCATATGTATATGCTACGATAATAATTATGATGTTAAGGCAATAAGTATACCAATGAGCCAAGATTGGCTAAATGACAATAATTATGATGTTATGAGAATAAGTGTACCAATGAGCCAAGATTGGCTAAGTTCTTGCTATAGCTTACTATATGCATTTATTATTCATATCATACATTGTATGTAATGCATGGACTTCGAGCTATAATCGGAGGTATGTGGCCTATTTTCCCAAATGATTATATATATATATATATATATATATATATATATATATGGGGTACAGATGGCCACAGGTTGGCAAAATTGATGTTGGTTAGCTATCGGAAAGGACCACCATTGCTAGTATTTGGTTGGATATATCATGTATTTGCATCTTTATATATGTATTCACAGCATGAGATTACTCAAGCATACCATGCATATTTGATCATTAGGAGGCTGAGTGTTGGCCAAAAAGGTTATTTGAGATTAGGTTACAGGTGGTATTTCTATTATCTTTCCCACTACTGTTATCTATGATTTCAATTTTAGCCTTAAATACCAATACATGTTTATTCGTACTGACGTCCCTCAAGTAGGGATTCAGAGTGACCCCTCCACTAGGAGCTTAGTTCAACTGTGAGTTGGTAAGCTCCACCTTTTTGTGGAGCTTTCATAAGATGATTACTCTTTGTTATATAGTTGGGTGTAGCCGAGGCTCTATCCCGGCAATGTTAGTGACTCTCTTAGAGGCTATTGTGGACATATTATTTTGGGTTGGTTCTTTTGGGCCTTTTAGTCTCCAATCATAGAATTGACATGTATATATAGTGTGTGTCTGTACCTCTGTTGTTGCAGCCTTTTCGACTAGCTAGTACTTTATCATTTTGGTTTACCTATCTTGATGCACATGATTTAATGTTGACCAGGTCATGACCTAAACGGTGCAGGCTTAGTTTTTTAAACGTTATGTTGTCCAATCTTTTGGCGCCTAGTTTAGTTAACTAGCATGTTTAGTGGTTTACTCGGCGAATAATGGTATCGAGTGCTAGTCGTGCCTCCCCTCTTTTTAGGCGCGACAACATAGTTATGAGAAAGATAGGCTTTATATAAGGACCCTTGGGGATAGTCCCCCACCTCCAATTTCATTCGATGCTAAGTTATCATCTCACAGGAATACATATACATATACATATACATATACATATACATATACATATACATATACATATACATACACATATACATATACATATACATATACATGCTTGAAATAGGAGCATAAGTCTTTTCAAATCATAATCATGCATACTTGGGGTTACAAGCCAAATCATATTTCATAATCATGCATACTTAGGCTTAAAAGCCAAATCAAGTCATAATCCTATATGCTTGGGATCAAAGGCCAAATCATACTTCATTTCATACTTTCATATATAAGAATGGCTCATTCATACTTGTAGATAGTGATGTATACACACCTATAGGGCTTAAAGACATAACATAGACATTATGTGATCACATTTCATGTCATAACCATACTTGCCTTGAAATCATAGTCATAATCATAATTAGGTAATAACACATATCATAAATCTCGTGGAAAAACTTGTTCATGCATACTTATGTCATGAGGAATGAAGGAGTAACACGGGCACTTGAATTCATACTTAAAACATGTTAATAATATGAAATCATACTTAATCCATAAAGAAATCAATAATTAAAACATATTTGGAATTACTCATGTATAAATTCATCATAAAAAGGGACATCCATATTCAATTCTCATAAAATCCATGTGAACTGATATAACAAGACATAAATCATGTTAAAATCATCAATTGAAATCACCCCGTAACTTAATTTCATCAATTTGAAGCTAAATAAAAAACCCCACTTGCAAATCGCACTTAGCAATCATGAAATTAAAGAAATAGATTTTGGGGCTTCATGATTTGAAAGGTTATCACGAATGAAACCACATATACCTTGATAGAATAAGACAGTTTGAGATGGATTAAACTTGATCTTGATAGCCCACAAAAATCCCGTTTGAGATGGATTAAACTTGATCTTGACAGCCGACAAGAATCCCTGGCTTGAATCCTTTGAAGGAGTGACTTGGAGGAAAATTCTTAGGAGTAGATGAAATAGATTAAGTGTTTAGCTTGAATAAGGTGTTAAGAAATACAGAGGGGTTGATTTAGGAAGATATAACATTGTTAGGATATACTATTAACCATGCGTTTAGATATATTATTATTTATTGAACAATTGTTTATTTATTTATTCAATTCAATAAAGTGTTACTTTAAATAGATCAATTTGTCATATATGTGTCCTCAACTTATATAGTAGATGATTTGGTGTATAGAGTTTGAGCTTATACACAGAAGATTAAACTGTCAGTTCTTATAAGTTGAAATTATAGTTCACAATCTAGATGGAAATTTAGACAAACCATCAGGTAGATTGTAGCACGAGATTATATGTAATTTATCTTGATTACGAGAATGCTATAGTTCTAACTTCTCGTGTTAGTACATTTTATATGTATTGAACGGGACTAAGTAGAGATAGATGTTATGGGTTGATTGATAAAAACATGTTCTCTAAACTATTAAATGTACTTATATTCTTAATCCTGATATAACGATTATGAGTTGTATATATTACTTATCATTTTGATTTACAAAAAGGTGAGATTCTAAGATGAGTCAATATGCCTGGTAAGTTGGATGATACTAATATATATTGGTGAAATAATTAGTTAGTTGATGGAATCCATTTCTCAATATAGAGATTGATGATACACCTTTTTATGAGAAGCTTATAAGTTTTTATATGCAAACCCGGCCGACAGATTTATGAATCTGGCGCATGAAATAAGTTAAGTATTGCTCTAAAGGAAATTAATCATTAAATCAAATTAGTCAGTAATTTAATTTATTGATTAGTATCTGTAGTCTTAACATGGAGAATTACATAAGTGTTTAATAGGGAATTTTGAAATATAAATGGAGGAGTGCAATTACGAATTTTTAGTGGAATAATTTGCAATTTATTATGGTAAGAATAATTCAGATTAAAAAAGAATTATTTTCATAATAGGAAGCCTCGGTAATAAATCATGTGGTCCCTATAGTGCCCATATTTAACAAGAACTCAGAATCCTAATTCTAATAAAAGAAGGTTTCTTGTAATTCAAGAAAAGGGGTTTTCCTTCTTTCTTTTGGATTTGGAAAGTTCCTCTATAATTAGGGGTTCTCCTAACCTAGAAAAAATCCACCAGAGAGAGAAAAAGAAAAAGAATTAGTATTCTATACAATACTTGCCCACCCAAGTATTGAGAGAGTTCAGTTGTTAATTTGGGATCACTGTAGAAGATCGTGGATCTCGAGTTTGGTTTGCTTCAAGACATTTGCATACGCTTCAAGAGGTATTTCTTGAATTAATTTTCTGTATACTTTGTGTGTGATACGTATTTGTGATTGTAATCTATTATTCATGTAAGCTATAAGATCTTGGGAATGCTTCCGTTGTGTAGTATTTTTCCAATATCATAGGAGGTCCAAAATACTCATAGAGCTAGGGGAAAGTACCAAAAAGACCTTAAAGAAATGAGCCTTGAAATTTGATCCGGAAAACACCACAGATGGTTTCACTAGCCGTGAACCTTTTCACGGTCGATGAAACTGACCCTGCACTAATAGGTCTTACAAAAATGGGCGTAACTTCTTGCTCCGAACTTAGAATTAGGTGAAATCAAATATGTCGGGAAGCTAATTCAAATATCTTTAGTTTGATAAGTCATGGACAGCCTAATTATTTTTGTTCTAGGAGACATGACCATTTGAAGTTCACCCTTATATCGATTCATGCGAAAAACTTAGTCAATGGAATTTCCTTGGACTTAGCTTGATGTAAGAGCTCCATAATGACTATAATCACATATCTAAGCTTAGATTGAACGCTTGAAAGTGAATTTAGCTTGATCTAAAAGGTTCCATGGAGATCCTTTAACTAAAGCTTGAAAGGAGGATTCGGAAAGCGTTTTGAGTAAGTGGTTGAGAGGCTAAGTATTATGGATGGGGTGATATGAATAGCTTAGGAACTTATTTGGGAGATTAAAGGACTAGATCTATTTGAACGAACCTTGAAAGGTTACCTGGAGACCTTTATGAAGGCACTTTATGAGCCATGAAGATCAACACAGCTCATGATGCCCTTCGTGGAATGAAATGGCCATTGATTCAAGGCAAGGGTCTCACCATGGAAGCCCTTCATGTGGCGTGGTTTGCACCATGGACCGTAAAGTGGCTCATGGTGTGCACCCTCAACTGTACATCCTTTTTTTATGCCGAGGCAGCCTCTATGAGCCCTTTCAAGGTAGGTGGTGCCATCCATGGCTCGTGAAGGGCTCCTTAGAAGGTACCCTCTACCAAAATCCTTGGAAAGATTATGTCAAATCTTGTTTCATCCTTACGAAGTCTGGATACTTGCAAAATTTTCTTCCATGAACAAAATTTCTAGCCTTTATTCGATCATACGACTTGTAGGGTATTACATTCTCCCCCCCTTTTAGGATCATTCTTCCTTGAATAAGAAACGGACTAGCTTGAATAGATCAAATCGAACATGAACAACCAACATGAGTACATAATGCAATCTTTTTTTTACATCAAAGTCATGAAACCCTTTAGAACTTCATCAATACATCATTTAAAACTAGTTCATGAGAATGCATGCGTGTTATGACATGCAAACATGGAAATGAAGGAATTCAGACCCTTTGACTGAGAAGAACCTACAATCTTAGGCTTGAATGGATTGAAAAGATAGGGGTATCATCGCCTCATACTTGATTCTGCTTCCCGCGTAGCACTTTCAACACATTAGGTCCTGCAAAGCACTTAAACCGAAGCAATATCTTTGTTACAAAGCCCCTTCACTTGCTTATCCAAGATTTCAACTGGAACCTCTTTATAAGTCAAGTTTTCCTCAACCTCAACACCTTCTAATGGCATAATTGTACTAGGATCACCAATTAACTTCCTCAACATTGACACATGGAAAATTGGGTGAATAACTCATATCCAAAGGCAATTCCAATCTATAAGCCATATTTTCAATCCACTCAACAATCTCATAAGGGCTTACACACCGAGGATTTGACTTGCCCTTCTTGCCAAACGCATCACACCTTTCATAGGTGAAACCTTCACATATACCCAATAGCCAACATGAAATTCAAGGTCTCTCCTTCTAACATATAGACACAATCCTTGACCATTTTGAGCCATTTTTTCAACTTTTTACCCAACCAACTTCACCTTCTCCATGACATCTAGCACCAAATTTAGACCAACCAAAGTCATCTCTCTAATCAACTACTGCCGAAGATTCAGCCCCATTCTGCGCATGGATACCATCATTTTTAGATTCTCTTAACCTAACCCCCACCCCAAACTTGCCAAGTGGTGCACATCCTTCATCAACTCTCTTTTAACCTCATCTACATGATCAACTACAACATCTGCATTGCCAAGTGGTGCACATCCTTCACCAACTCTCTTTTGACCTCATCTACATGATCAACTATAACATTTGCCTTGCCTGGATGGCATTATGCGCCCAAAGCAACTCTTCTTATTCAGTAGGGAGGAATGGAGATAGAAAGCCTTAGGACACGCTCTACGACATGATATAAATCATGAAGAATTGTTACTTTTCCTGAAATGTGTTGTAGCTTCCTATTCATAGAAGTGGCGTGTTTCATACCCATGAATGAGACTATACTTGAGGTATCATGTTGGACTCTGAGGACCATTTCAAAACCTTAGTGCTTTGATACAAAGCTTGTCATGACCCAAGCCTAGGGCCTAGGTGTAAATGGTGAGCGGGAACCTAAAAGTCCCTCAATAAGCCTCATAGCGTACTTAAGCACATTATGGATTAGGAAGCGCAAAATAAACATTAACAATCAATACTAAGGGGTAGAGAAAGTAGGATTTAATCTATGGGAATAGGGGCATGGAATTCCATACTTTAACAAGTAAATCTAAGGGGAAAGGAGCATGGGACGCACTTTATGGAGAAAAATAGGAAATTAGGACGTTCATCAACTTGCCATACATTACACATATCAAGCATCGACAAAGACTTGGGATAAGCTCCATAGATATATAGCGTAGCATGATTTGTACATAACATAGTGTCCAACAATGCCATCAATCATAGTGGGATGGGGGCGAGACATGTCCTGGGCTCACCATCAACATAAGCAACATAAAGTAAGCATAACATAGTATAGGTTGATAGAAAATGGATATTATCCTTGGAATGAAGAACCATCATAAGCAAACTTCCACAAATCGAATCTAGCCGTGAAAAGGTGGATGTGGAAAGTCTCTGGTCTCTACATGGCTAGATCATGTTGGCAAAAAGTATGTGGTGGTACATTTGAATGTATTAAGTATGCGAGTATGCAATGCATATGAACATAATGGCCTATTTAAATGTTAGATGATATATATATAGAGAGAGAGACACACACACACAAAGAAGTATAACAGAAAAAATATCATATCAATATGCCTTTAAACCATGATGCATGAATTTCATAATACATAAAAATAGCAGGGATGGGACCTCAACTGACATGTAAGACCATGCGAGCTATTACATGGAATCCAGATGTTGCCTCTATATCGGAGAAAGAGTGACCATACCCCACCTTATGGGTCTTGCCCATTTTGGTAAGTGACGAGTCATCCCTTAAAGGGCAAAAATATGAACCTATAGTAGCACGTAGTTATGAGAAAGGTAGACTTTATATACAGACCCTTAGGGATAGTCCCTACCTCCAATCTCATTGGATGCTAAGTCATCATCCCATGGGAATACATATACATAAACATGCTTGAAATAGGAGCATAAGTCTTTTACAATCATAATCGTACATGCTTAGGCTTAAAACCCAAATCATACTTCATAATCATGCATCTTAGGCTTAAAGCCAAATCAAATCATAATCATACATGCTTGGGCTCAAAGGCCAAATCACACTTCATTTCATACTTTCATGCATAGGAATAACTCATTCATACTTGTACATAGTGGTGTATACACACCCATGGGGCTTAAGGACATCTCATAGACATTATGTGATTGCATTTCATGTCATAACCATATTTGCCTTGAAATTATAGTCATAAATATAATTGAGTAATAACTCACATCATAAATCTCATGGAAAACCTTGTTCATGCATGGTTATGTCATAAGGAATGAATGAATAGAATGAGTACTTGAAATTATACTTAAAACATGTTAATAATATGAAATCATACTTAATCTATAAAAAAAATCAACAATTGAAACATACTAAAAATTATCCATGCATAAATTCATCATAAAAAGGGACATGCATATTCAATTCTCATAAAATCCATGTAAATTGACATAACAAGACTAAAATAATGTTAAAATCATCAATTGAAATCAACCTATAACTTAATTTCATCAATTTAAAACTAAATCACAAAACCCACTTGCCAATCATACTTAGAAATCATAAATTGAAGAAATAGATCTTGGGGCTTCATAATTGGAAGGTAATCATGAATGAAACCACACATACTTGATGGAATAAGGAAGTTTGAGATTGATTATACTTGATTTTGGCAGCCCACAAAAATCCCTAGCTTGAATCCTTTGAAGGATTGATTTGAAAAGCAATTCTTAGGAGTAGATGGAATAGATTAAGTGTTTAGCTTGAATGAGGTGTTATGAAATACATAGGGGTTGATTTAGGAGGATATTAGAGTAATAGGAGGTCAAAATACAGTTATGGTTAGGGGAAATACCATAACGACCTTAATGAAACTAGACTTAAAAGTTGATTTGGAAAACACCACGGATGGCTTCACTAGCCGCGAATCTTTTCACAGACCGTGAAAGCCCTTCTGTGAAACTAACCCTACAGTGACAAGTTTTACAAAAATAGGTGTAACTTCTTGCTCCGAACTCGAAATTAGGTGAAATCGGATGCGTTGGAAAGATAATTCAAAAACTTTAATGTGGTAGGTCATGGGCCATCTAATTATTATTTTTCAAATAGATATGACTATTTGAAGTTGACCCTTAAACTGATTCATACAAAAAACATAACCAATGAAATTCCTATGGACTTGACTTGATGTATGAGCTCCATAATTATCATAAACTACATACCTAAGCTTGGATTGAAGGTTTGAAAGTGAATTTAGCTTTAGCTTCAACTTGAAGGTTCCACGGAGGTCCTTTGACTAAAGCTTGAAAGGAGGATTCAGAAAATGTTTTGAGTGAGTGATTGAGAGGCTGAGTATTATGGAGTGCATGAAGTGATATGAATAGCTTAGGAACTGATTTGGGAGGTTAAAGGACTAGCCCCACTTTAACGAACCTTGAAAGGTCACAAGGACACCTTCACGAAGGCACTTCATGAGCCCTGAAGTGCACCACGGCTCGTGGTGACCTCTGAGGAATGAAATGACCATTGATTCAAGGGCTCACCACGGAAGCCCTTCACGTGGTGTGGTGTGCACCACAACCCATGAAGTGGCTTGTGTTGTGCACCCTCAATTGGACAAGCCCCCTTTTTATCCCGGGGCAGACTCTGCGAGCCCTTTCATGGCCAATGGTGCCTTCCACGGCTTGTGAAGGGCTCCTTGGAAGGTACCCTTGGCCAAAATCCTTGGAAAAACCATGTCCAACCTTGTTTCATCTTTATGAAGTCCGAATACTTGCAAAATTTTAACCTAGAAATGAAATTTCTAGCCTTTATCTGATCATATGACTTGCGGGATATTACAAGTTTCCCCTCGAAGGGTTACATATGGTTGAGGTTGATTTCTGATGGAATAATTGTAACGTGTGGAATAAGCACCAGCAGATTTGAAATTAGTGTTATTAGCCTTGAGTAGGATCAATTTCCTATATAAGATGCTTAGAGTTTGGCTTGGAACAAATGGTAATGTTTTATTTGGGAAAAAAGGAAGTCATAACTTAAGGTTGTGAATAGTGATGATGAAATTTTCAAGGAACTTAGGTGCTAATAATGAATTGGGAGGCATGAGAAAAGGATCGATAAGGTCATGATATCCCATAGGCATTGAATTTCTGTTTTAGTTTTTAGATTATGAAGAAGATGTTACGTTTTGATGAGTTGAGTATGTTTCCAGCTATATGGGCAATCGAGTTAGGCATCGTGGACAGAGAAAGGCCAAACGGATAAGAAGATTTACTTGTGGACTCTAGGAATGGGGTTATTTTGAGCAAGACAAAAGAGAATTTTGACAATTAGAGCTTTGTAACAGTGAGTCTATTTGAAGGCACTAACATGGGGTTCATCATGAAAATTTATGATTTTTCCTATACTTTTGGTACTTATGTTGTTATTGAGGACCTAATTCAGCTATTGTTCCAACATTTAGGCAGTGAGTAGTGCCTTTTCTTTTATACTTTGTTCTATTGGAGAAGAAAGACAGTTCAGACTTGTACTTCTTTTGATTTTCTGTATTGCTAGTGGCTTGTACATATGACAACCAATCCTTGGGTTGTTATTTAAGCTTTTGAAGATTTTCATTTTTACTTACCTACTTTATTTAGTACTTCCGTACGTTAGTTCTGTTTCTGACTTGTTTTGGTGCGATTCAACCAGTGCCATCACGTCCATATTTGAGTTGTGATATTTAACGAAAGACAAAATATTCAAACAATATTTTTTAAATACGTTGTCAATCTAAATTTTTTATATAAATGGTACTTGACATTAAAATAAATACAATATTCATATAAACAAAATTAAAAAAATATAATTAATTTGATGCAATAATTTACTCTATTATGAGCGGGCAAAGATGAGAAAATCAATTCAATTACTTATAATATAGAGACATGTTAATAATATATGAATACATAAAGTAATAAGGAGTTAATAGTTAGGAAATAAATAATTAATTGATTAAAATTAATTTTAAAAAGATTAAAGGAGTAATTTAATGTTTCAACATAATTTTAATTATTCTTATTCTTTTTAAATTTGCTTATTACATATTTTTATTAACAAAATATTTGATAATCAAAAGTATAATTAATTTCAAAGTCTTAATTATTAAAATAATAATAATATTTTTTCTTTTTCGGAATGATCCTATATTAAGAGTGAATTTTAAATATAAAGAAATTCTAATACAAAAGTAAATTCTGAAACTAAATAAATAAAATATAAAATAATAACTTAAGAAAAATAATGAAAGACAAATTATATATATAAATATAGTCAGATATAGACTCTATTACCCATGATTCTAATATGTAGCTGTAGGAAAGAAAAACGTAAGCGTCATACTCACGCTAGCTTAATCTTATCGTGTACTGAAAACGACATGCAAGACAAACCGACCCGATTGAGCCGTGTGCTTTCCTAGAGACATCCATTTCGTAACTTCAGCATGGCTACTGCAACGGCATCGACTAGCTTTCGTATTCGCTGTAACGGCAACGTGCAAAACTCGTTTCCTAAACGGATTAATGCTCGGAGCATAATCACGGCTTCCTTGAAAGCTCGACGTCCTCAGAACGTCCCTGGGGAGTTCTTCGTCGGTAATGTTCACTTCCAAGTTCATAGACGAAGCAATTTTCAAGCCCTGCTCGGGTGTAGTTCTACAAATTTATTTGCACTGCTCGGTGTCTCACTCATCACATGCCTATTTTCTCTTTGCGATATTCCTCCCGCTTTCACAGGGTCCAAAGTTGTCTTGTCCTGGCAGATGAGAATCATCCTCGCTCATTTTTTCTAGATAGGATGCTTGGAAGTTGATCGATTTTTTTCTTATGTTTTGGGTTTGGCGGGTGCGAGGGGGCTTCTCGTAAAGCCCAACTTACAGATTATCTGTACTTCATTTTTTCCGTTTCTTCATTTCCATAAACTCTTTCTCAACTGCATGTAGTTTGAACTATTCATTAGTCACTATTGGGTAATAATCAGTGAAATATGAAGTCCCAATTAAGGGATATAATCATGATACTTGCTTGCCTTTACCAATGATTCAGTACAAATGAGATGACTCCAGATGTACTTCTTGAACTATACAGGACTACAATTTAATGTTTTTTATGATGTGATGTTCAATCATGTTGTTATTTGATTAAATCATTGAGCAGCTATGCTATCTTTGCAGATCATACATGCATAGATTGTGATACTTGTCGATGGATGGCTCCGGTAACTATCAATACTTCATATACATTAGAATAGCATCATTCACATTATGCTTCCCACAGTTTCTTATAAGTTATATACAATAAACCATGATACATGTGAACGATTGATCCACTTTGCGTGGGACTTGCATTGATTATAATAATGATGTGAAATACTATTCAAAATTGAGAATGTTTTTTGATTCTTGGTAGTTATCAGAAGGTAAAACCTCTGTATGGTGGGAAACGGGAGTTACCCATATCTCTTGTTTAATCATTTTGTTTACTCTTAGTGGTGAAATGAGTGGGGCGTTGTCGCCCTTTTGTCTGAACAATACTAGGCGACAGGAAGGATTCCACACTTAGTGGGTGTTTGAATTGGCTTACTTATGGTAGCTTTTGGCTTTTAAGCTTTTTTTTTTCTAGTTTTGGAAGTGTTTGGGTAACTCGAATAGTGCTTTAAAAGCACCTTTTAGGCTGAAAATGTACTAGCACAGTAGAAGGATTGCCAGTAATTTTCAAAACTCTTACCAGAATTTAGGTGGTTGACGAAAAGGAAAATGTAGGTAGTTTATCCAGTGATAAACAACTTAAAGTGCAGAGATTAAAGGATAGCCCATAAATATGTTAATTGCACCAATACGTGGAATAGAAGTTATGCATTAATGTTTAAGGAGAGGGACAACAACACTGAAGTTCTTTCATCCAATGACGAATGCCTAAAGGATATACAGTTTTAACTTTTAAGTGACTAAATACATGAAAATGGGAAAAAAGATAGAAAACGTGGAAAAATTGAGTGTGTATGTCCTCCGATGCTGTTGGATTTTTACAAGAAAAATGAGAGGGAAAGATATAATTAGGATAGCATTATTTTTTGGGGAATCAGTCCGGTGAGAAGAATGAACTGTAAAGACCTTTCTGATACGATGAGGTTGAGCAAGTACTAAAGAACTGTTTCGGAGATAAAGACTCCCGGACCAGACGGTTTTACTCTTGCTCTACCCATATGTGTAGATAGTTGGCTAAATTAAGATGCCTGGTGTAATTTTTCTACAACATATTGTACACCACCTTGGTCTAGCATTAATAAATTCTTCATATTTATGAACTTGTTTTATGTGTTCAGTGGTGTGTCAGACAGTGTTGTCAAAGGCATGCTCAAGTCTTGAAGAGAGTCTCAAAACATGTTGAGCGCTTCACCTCGCTTAATGTGCGCTTTACTGATGTTATCAAGGCTCTAAGAAACACTTTTCCTTGCCAATGTTGAAGAGGCAACGCCGAACAATTAATGTTTCACTTTATTGTTATTTTTTCAGTTTCCTCGTTCATATATTTGTTAGCTATGCTATATAATTATTATCTTGGACTAAACATATATTGTTGTATTTTTACTCCATTTCTGCTTTTTTTTTTCATTAAAGTCCACGCTTTGTTTGCGCTTAAAACCCCAACGGAGCTTAGAGAATTTTTTGTGGTTTTCACTTTTGATAACACTGGTGTTAGATCACAAGGACTTCTATTTCCGCTCTACTGTATTCAGGTTTCAACCCCTTTGGATGTCTTTGCCAAGCTACCATTATAACAGATATGAATTCTAAGAAATAGGTTGCAATCAAAGCCAAATCTATAAATACATAGACTTGTTGAAGGCACTCAGTTCTACTTTCACAGTGGTCCCCTCTATTTGCACAGATGAAAACCTAATTTTGGGAGTGACAATTGCTCTATTTCTTGTACCTTTTAGGAGAACTTTACCAGAGCTGGTGATATGTCAGCAGTCTTTAAACAACCCAGCTGTGAAGAAGAACGACTGAGAGCTCTTCAGGTGCTCTATTTAGTTTTTTTCCCCACCTATCATCTGGATTGGAAACATTGCTATTGATTATCTATTTCAAAATAGTTGAACAATAATCATTCTGGCAAAAGAACTCTAGAACAGAAAAGACACTTCTGAAAGTATGCATAGCAGTTCTAAAATCCTATGTTAATTTGCGTTTAGCTTGGAGAAACTTTTTCTGATGCTTTTTATCATATTATTAGTTCCAGATACTTTATTGTTGCTCTGACTTTATTTGGATTCATGATGTTACAAGGCCTTACTGTCATGTCCAACAAGTTCAATCCATACGGACAAACCTCCTCATGATATTTTAGAAGTTCAGAAGACTTTTCCGATTCCAATAGATGAACATACATTGCCGGTATATTCAGTACCTTTTGAAGTTTACTCTTTTATTTATTCTCACTAAAGCATCTGATATTTGAGTCAGACAACCTGTAGATTCGTGAATACTGTCCACTGAAAATTGGATTCAAACAATCTGTAGATTTGTGCATACTGCTGTGTTCGTCGCCATCATCATCATATTTTACATAAATGTAAATTAGACCCACTTGTAGGCTGGATTTGCTATGATGTATGTTCTCTTTTTACTAGTCAATAGCTTTTCGAATTTGCAGATTAAGTTGCTAAAGTGGCATCATGTAACACCACTCAATGCGTGAAAACTTGCTTTTGGCGATCTTAATCATAAAAGAGGTCCTTATTTCTTTCAAGGCCATGGAAACTCGCAGTCAGGATACCAGCACTTGATTGAAATAAACTTGGGAACAATCTTTTTATCGTCTCTATAGGAAGGAAAAAAAGAAAAATGATGTGGTTTTAATATTTTTTGCATGATGTTCTATTAATTGCATATGTTAATGCTCAATGCTCTTTAACAACAACAACAACAACAACAACAACAACAACAACATACTCAGTGGGATCCTACAAGTGGGTCTGGGGAGAGTAGAATGTACGCAAACCTTACCACTACCTCATAAAAGTAGAGAGGCTGTTTCCTGGGAACCCTTGTCTTAGCAACCCAAAAGCAGTGCTCAATGCTCTTTGTGAAGTATAAATATTTCCCTCATAATTGTGGCATGGCCTGTTGTTCTACAAATTACAGTATTATTTCCCTCATAATTGTGGGATGTCCTGCCGTCCTACTCCCTACATTCTGAAATGCTATTTTTGTGAGATTTATGATGGATCACTCCATTCTGAGTATGCTAGGATAATGGTTTTTGACAAGGAATGTATTATGGAACTTATATGTTAGACAAGGACATTCATAGGAAGAAATGGAGATGATAGAGGTAAAATCAGATACTGGTAATGAATCCTTCTACCCCTTCTAATAAAAGTATAATCTGTTCACTTGGTTTGATTTTTGGAGCTGATGGAACTCATGGAAGTTCTGTCAGCTAAATAATATTGTTAGTACTTGCAAATTTTAGCAGTTTTTCAAATATTTTTGTTTTAAAGGTAGTGTTTTACATGACTAGCTTTTTATGTGGAGATGACAGGATATGTGGTGAAGTTCATTGATAGAGTATTCTCTATAAGTTCCTTTTTTTAATTCTATCATTAAGTCTCCTGATATTTTTTATGAAAAAAACATTTAGCATTATTGACTGAAAAAATTCGTAGGTTATTCTTAATGCCATGTCTTCTTTCCTTTTTGGCACCTACAGACGCATAAAACAGTGCCACATCACCAATTTCCTGAGATATGTGTCTGCTTTGTCTAAGAGTCTTCGATAACTTTCAGGGGGTTTACCACTGTGGTTATCATTCTGACAAATCATTTGGAGCAGCTTCTTATTTGATCGTTCATGCTGAAGGAAATATTCTTGTTGACAGGTATTTCAGTATTCATACTTAATCACAGCCTTTTGATTTTACAATATAATATACACAAGGGGCGGCTGAAGGGAACTAATTTAGTAAATAGGGATGTTACTATTACTCAGAAACAATATAAGGGATGCTCGGAGATAGATATCTAGAATTTTTGAACTTGGATGCATATCAATTCAGTACTGACATAAGTAACCATTTGCAGTCCAAGGTACACAACTAAACTGGAAAATAATCTTAAAATGTTAGGTGGAGCTCGTTACATGTTCCTCACGCACAGGTATGGTGATATCATTTTGCATCATGTTCATCTCTAACATGCACTAACTATTATTTTGTTTACCAGCGACGATGTCGCAGATCATGAGAAATGGTCAAATCATTTAGGCTGTGAGCGGATCCTTCATTCACTGGAGGTAATATATTCAATTTGTTGACTTTATCGTGTGACTGATCATCTAAGAGATCATTATAGAACTTGTTCTTCTAGGAGGCAGAATATAGGGCAGCTGCTGTGCTGTTTCCAAAACTAATTAGCTCACCCATCTTCTTCATGCGCTTCAGTTCCCTAGAGTTGCCGTTCCAAAAGTTCTCTATGAAAATGTTAGCAACACTTATATTTGTGCCAGTCTTGTTTTCCATAGCAACATGTTTGCCACATGAAGCATTTGGCTATCAACTTCCATTTGTCCTTGAGTAGGTTGACCACAAAGAGCTTGAAGTTGCCCTTTTACATGCTGCTAATCAAGTTGCGAATCTTCTTACAATAGCCTCTTCTGGTTGCAGTTCTCAATAAACATTTTCCAAGTTGGGTGTAGTATGATGCCAACTTGTGGTGGCCTAATAATGGCTAGCAAATTTCCTCTAAGTTAAGGACGTTTTTGTTATTCTAGTTATTGGTATTTATTTTGTACTTATCTGCTTCGTTGTCTTTATGATTTTTTGCACGTGGGTTTCTCTAGTACCTAGATTTCTTCAAGTTATTATTTGGGAAAGGGGGTGGGTTGGGTCGGTTTGATCTGTGAAAGTTAAATGAAAAAAGAAAGCTTAACAGGGTGAAATGGAGCAAACGGCAGACTATTCATCACATCCAAACTGGATGTATTCACGTCGAGTTGCTCAACATGCTGAATTTTTGCCTTTTTGTTCTCGTCCTTATTTGCTCCGCATCCAGGAAAGGGACCAAAAATGGAGCAGCACGTTGGCCATTGCGACCAGTGTCTTCATTTTAAATCCCTCCCCAAATATTGGTTTGTTCTCACTTCTGTTTTACCCCGGAGCTTCAATGCCTCGCCATACCTGAAAAAAACTCCCCTCTACATAGCCCTGTAACAAGAACAAAAAGCAAAGAAATAACTTGAAATTAATGGTTGGGTCGTCTCCAAACAAGCATCTTATTTAAGGTCGTGGCACATCTTTTTGTATTTTCTTTTAATTTTATTTGGTTACAATCTTAGATGGCCTCACGAGAACCACCTGATTTAATGTTGTGACACAACTAAAACTCCCTGCTTAGTTAAGTAAACTTTGGTCTTCTCTTTTTTGAATTGCGGCCTATCATTCATAAGCTATGGAGAATAACTTATCTAATACTCAAAGAAAACAATGGTATGAATACATCGAGAATAATCTAACTATGGTAACTAAATATTAAAATCCCTAAAGATCTGCTATACTATTTATATACATTAATATTCAGATTCTGTAATACTCCCCCTCAAGCTGGAGCATAGATATTGATCAAGCACAACTTGCTGCTAAGGTAATCAATTCGAGTTTCATTCAACACTTTTGTGAACAAATTAGTTATTTGTTCTCTCGTCTACACGTAGCCAGTGGAAATAAGGTTTTCTTGAATCTTCTTACAAGTAAAATGACAATCAACCTCAATATGTTTAGTTCTTTCTTGGTACACCGGATTTGAGGCAATATGAGGAGCAACTCGATTATCACACTAGAGTTTTGATGGTGTAGGATGCTTCAACCCAATTATAGTTGAAAGATGTTGTATCCACATAATCTCACACGTAGACTATGACATAGCTCTGTACTCGAATAATGAACTAGATTGAGATACAATACCTTGCTTCTTATTCCTCCATGACACTAGGTTCCTCCAACAAGGACATAATAGCCCGTAGTAGGTCTTTTATCAACTTTGGATCCAACCCAGTCAGCATTTGCAAAACACTCCACGCGAGTATGACTGTGATTGCTATACAGTATGCCAATTCTAGGAGATCCTTTTATGTAACATAGAATCTGTTCCAAAGCTTTCCAATGTTTGACCATAGGTGTAGACATGAACTGGCTAACAATATTTACCGCAAATACAATATCTAGACAAGTCATAGTAAGGTAGTTCAACTTACCAACCAACCTTCTATATTTTTATGGATCATCAAAAGGATCACCGTCATTTTTCATAAGATTCAGATTTGGAACTATTGGAGTACTGCAAGGTTTGGCTGCTAATTTTTCAGTATTTGCAAGCAGGTCAAGAATATACTTTCTTTGAAATAGAAGAATTCCCTTCTTGCTTTTGTTTACTTCTACACCCAGAAAGTATTTTAATTGACCCAAGTTTTTGTATGAAACCTAGTATACAGGAAAGACTTGAGAGAAGAGATACCTATAAAATCACTTTTTGTGATGACAATATCATCAACATATACAACAAGGAGGATAATGCCAGCTGTTGATTGTTGGTAGAAGACTGCGTGATCACATTTACTCATTGTCATCCCTAAATCCTGTTCTACCTCATTGAACTGTCAAACCAAGCATGAGGACTCTGTTTCAAGCCATACAATGACTTTTTCAAATGACAAACTTCTCCATACTCCCCCTAAGCAACAAAATCGGGTGGTTGCTCCATGTACACTACTTGAAGATCACTATGAAGGATTGCATTCTTAATATCCAACTGACGTAAAGGCCAATTCTCCGAAGCTGCTAGTAAAATGAATAAGCAAACAAAAGTGAGATTAGTAAGCAGGGAGAATGTGTCTTGACTAATCTACTCCATACGTCTGAGCATATCCTTTAGCTACAAGTCTGGCCTTAAGTCTTGCTACATCTCCATCTGTGATTTACTTTAATGGTGAAGATCCACTTACATCCTACTGACTTCTTTCCATTGGGTAAAACCACGAAATCCCACGCGTGATTTCCCTCCGAGGCATATATTTCATCGAGCATTCCATTGACCATCCAGAATGATTCAAAGCCTCATTCACTGTTTTTGGTACAGAGATAGAGTCTAGAAGCAACCAAAGATCTAGATGTCGAGGACAAGTGGCCATAGGACACAAAGTTAGCATGGAATATGTGAATTTTGCAACTATGTGTACCTTTATGAAGAGCAATAGGGAGGTCCAGATCTTTCGACGGAGCAGACGAATATGATGACAAAGGGATTGGTGCAGGACATGTATCATTGCACTCTCGCCTTCTCGAGTAAACTTGAACAATTGGAGGTCTTGCTATCACAAATGGAGCAGGAGCCGACGGTATAATAGTCGGTTGGTCTTCTACAACACGGGTGACTTGATAAACTAACAACTCATCTTCCTCCCCCTAACTTGAAGAAATAGTAGAACAGTGTTAGTCTCTGAAAATACAACATTAGTTGACACCAAATATTTTCCAAATTAGTAGAATAACATCGATATTCCTTTTGAAGGTGAGAATAGCCCAGAAAAACACACTTTAATGCCTTGGTCCAACTTGGTAACACATGGTCGAACATCTCGAACATAACATGTGAGTCCAAACACCTTCGGTTCCACCAAAAATAGTGACTTGTTTGGAAAATAAGACTGTAAGGCACATTACCAGTAAGCATAGTAGATGGCATGCGATTAATAAGAAAACAAGCTGTAGAAACCGCATTTGCCCAAAACTGTTTCGGAACCTTCATTTGAAACAAAAGTGATCGAGCTGTCTCAAGTAGATGTCTATTTTTTCTCTTAGCCGCTCCGTTTTGAGAGGGTGTATCAACACATGAAGATTGATGGAGGAGACTGTGTTGTCTCATATATGACTGAGATAAGTTTGACATATATTCTTTAGCATTGTCACTTCTTAGAATATGTACTGAAGCTTTGAATTGAGTTTTGACTTCAGCAAAGAAGGCACAAAAGTGAGTAAACACTTTCAATCAACTCTTCATAAAATAAATCCAAGTCATTTGAGAGAAATCATCCACAAAAGTGAAAATACTTACGCCTAGTTTTGGAAGCAACGGGACACGGTCCTCAGAATGAACTAACTCAAAAGCTGACTCAACCCATTTGTTAACCTTTGGACTTAATGAGTTGCGATGATGTTTTGCAAATTGATACGTCTAACATTCCAATTAAGAAATATTTTGAAACTTAAGACATAACTTCTTTAACAAAGGTAAAGAAGGATGTCTCAATCGACAATGTGCTTCAACTGGAGACACAACACTGGAGCAGGTAATAAATCGAAGCTCTCATTTATAAAGGATATAGTGATTGTCAGATACATGTTCTTTACCAATAACCTGATTCGTCTTAAGATCACAAAACAAACAATAATTGAGAAAGAACGAAATATAACAAGTAAGATCTTAGATCACTTTGCTACGGACATCAAATTAAAGGTCAACTTTGGGAAACTCAATAAAGATGACAGGGTAATAGAGGAGGGTGGTTTCACAGTCCCAGACCAACACGGTTACAAGTTGATCCATCAGCTACAATAATGGGAGAGAGCGTTTTGGGTGATTGGAAGTCGGAGTACACATTAGGATTACCTGTCATGTGATTTTTGGCACCAGAATCAATCATCCATTTATTTGAAGAGATGACAAAACATCTTTTATGTGCTTCAGTAAAAACATTAATTGAAGTGACTTCAACAATTTTTGATACCAAGAGAATTTAGCAAACCCTTGAGTTGAATCCATGACAGCTGGACAAATATTGAGGCAACAGAGACAAATAGAGACTTGAGCAGTAGCAACGAACACAGCAACAGGAAGAATGAATAGGCGAAACTGAAGATGCAATAAAAAAATTGCAGATATGCACTAATGTCGGAGAAGACAACAAACCGATTGAAATCCAGTCCACAAAAGAAAAAGGAGTTTGAAATAGAGAAGATGATGACCAGACTAAGAAGCAAAGATTCAAGGTGACACTTGAGCAGAAATCTGGATCTGAAAGAACTACAAAAACTCTTTTCCCTCTGCTAAAAGTGATGGAATTTGGTCACTAATGGATGGGTGACCCAAAGTAGAAAATAACATAAAAGAAATGAAGCCCTTACTTGGGTCTGATACCATATCATTCATAAGGTATGGAGAATAACTTATCTATTGCTCAGAGAGAACAATGGTGTAAATACATGAAGAGAATAATCTATGGTAACTAAATGTTACAATCCCAAAAATCAGCTATACTATCTATATACATTAATGTTCAGATTCTGTAACACGGCCCAATAGTGCTTGAGGGGCTATCCATTCACTAAGATATTTTTTCCCTACTTAGGGTCTATATCTCGATATGTTCATGTGGTATGACCTTGAAAAGGACCACAATCTCGTGAACAGTCTTTTTGATTAAATTAGCCACCACCTTGACATCTTTTTTAGGGAGGGGGACTGCCTCTACCCACTGACACATATTCCACTGCCAGTAAGTTGTATCTGCTCCCATATGATGGTGGGACCCACACATCAAAAAATCAACTTTCAACCTATTGTTCAATGGCATGTCATGCTTCCTAGAGACGTTTCCAGTTCGCTGGTATAGGTCACACCGTCACAGTGCCTCACATAGGCATGAGCATTCTTAAACAAAGTGGACCAATCAAAGCCTATTGAAACACTTCAGCTGCTGTCAGATTTGCACTGTGGTGTCCCCCCAAAAGGACGAGTGAAAGTGCTCCAAGATTTTGGTCACTTCACTTTGCAGAATGCATCTTTGTGAAAGCTCGGTCTGGACCCTGCTTGAACAAATAAAGCTCCTGTATAAACAAATGAGAATCATGCTGAAGCTTCTTTTTCTACTGTGTGGTAGGCTCAGGTGGGTAGACCCCACTCACTAACAGGTTCATAATATCCGCCTACCATGGTACTTTTGTAGATGGAAGAACAAAGTTCTGCTCACCTGACTATTCTTCTCTGATTTGCCCATCTGCTGTAACATGATCCCGATTTTCTCATCTAGATAGGTGGTTTGTGACTTGATTTTAGGTTGCCCTTTCAATCCTTAATCTCCACAACAAATTCTTGCAACAAGAAAATCTACTTGATAAGACTTGGCTTTGCGTCTTTCTTTTCGAGTGTAAAATATAGAGCCAATGAATCAATTTTCTTGTTTTATTATTCCAAGAATAGGAGCTATTTGTAGTTGTTCAAGTAAAATCTATCCAGGGAAAAAAATCATAAAAGATCCCTAAATATCTCTACCTATGATTATGCTATAAATACTAGATATGACCATACATTTTGTAACACTTCCCCTCAAAATTGGAGCATAGATATTGATCATTCCCAACTCGTTACAAAGATATTCCATCCGAGTTCCACTCAAAGGCTCCGTGAATATATCACCCAACAGCTCCCTGTCTTCACATAGCCCGTAAAAATCACATTTTCTTGAATCTTCTCATGGACAAAGTGACAATACCTCAATATGTTTTGTCCATTCATGTTACACTGGATTTGAGGCAATATGTAGAGCAACCTGATTATCACACCAAAGTTTTGCTGGAAAAAAAGGATTCAAACCAACCTCAGCTAAAAGGTGTTGTATCCTGATTATCACACCAAAGTTTTGCTGGAAAAGAAGGATTCAAACTAACCTTAGCTAAAAGGTGTTGTATCCATAGTATTTCACATGTGGATGGAACCATAGTTCTATACTCGGACTTTGCACTAGATCAAGATACAACATTTTGTTTCTTACTTCTCCAAGATACTAGATTTCCACCTACAAAGACACAATAGCAAGTAGTCGATCTTCTATCAATTCTTGATCCAGCCTAATCTGCATCTGCAAAACATTCAATGCGAGTATGTTTGTGGGCGCTATATAATATGCCAAGGCTAGGAGTTCTTTTCAAATGACATAGAATTTGTTCCAAGGCTACCCAATGTTTGGCTCTTGGTACAGACGTGAATTAATTGACAATATTGACTGCTAGGCAATATCTAGACGAGTCAATGTAAGGTAGTTCAATTTCCCAACTAATCTTCTATATCTTTTCGGAGCATCAAAGGGGTTAGCATCATCCTTAGGGATCGTTTGGTGTGAGGTATAAATTATAATAATCTTGGGATAAAATGTAGGATTATTTTATCCATGTTTGGTTGGAGGTATAAGGTAATCCTTGGATTATTTATCCCACTATTTTTGCCTTAGTGATGGGATAAGTTATCCCATATATATGGTGGGATAACTCATCTCAGGCTAACTTATCCTGGGATAACATGTTGCCAACCAAACGACCAGTAAGATGTACATTAGGATCTATTGGTGTGCCACATGGTTTCACTCCCAACTTTCCATTTTCTACAAGTAGGTCAAATATATCCTTTCTTTGAGATAAGAAAATCCCATGCTTGCTTCTAGCTACTTCTACATCCAAGTATTTCAACCTCCCATCCAAGTATTTCAACCTCCCAAGTCTTTGGTATGAAAGTTGGCATGCAAAAACTACTTGAGAGATAAATTCCAGTGCAATCATCTCCTATAATAACAATATCATCAACATAACAACTAGGAGAATAATACCAGTCACTGACACTAAGTGATCACACTTTCTCTTCTTCTACCTGGAACTCCTGAACTACATCTCTAAATTTTCCAAACCATGCACGAGGACTTTGCTTTAGACCATACAAAGATTTTCTCAATGACAAACTTTTCGATACAACAAACCATATACGCCTCTTCATGGAGATCGCCATGAAGGAAAGCATTCTTGATAGCCAACTAATGTAAAGGCCAATGTTGAGAAGCAGCCAAGGAAATTGACAAACGAACAGGGGGAGATAAGCTAGGGGGAGAAAGTGTCCGCATAAGCTACCCCATAAGTTTGAGCATAGCCTTTAGCCACATGTCTAGCCTTAAGTCTTGCGACAAAACCATCATGATTAACTTTGACGATAAAGACCCATTTGCATCCTACAACTTTCTTTCCCTCAAGTAAATCTACCAAATCCAAGTGTGATTTTCATCTAGAGCACGTATCTCTTCAAGCATTGCATCAGTCCATCCAAGATTAGTCAAGGCTTCCTTCACTGTTTTGGGAATAGAGAGAGAGTCTAGAGAGCCAACCAAACAACTAGATGTAGGAGATAAGTGATCATAAGAGACAAAGTTAGCAATGGAATATTTGGATTTACACTGACGTGTACTTGTCCAAAGAGCAATAGGAAGTCCAAGATTTCCCGAAGAATCAAGTGGAAGAGGAACTAATGATGACGGAGTTGGCGTAGGACAAGTATCATCATTACCTTGCCTCCTCGGGTAAACTTGAATTTGGTGGTCTTGTTGGAATAGATGAAACAAGTTCTGGAGGCATACAAGTTGATTGATTATCAATAAACGAACCTGCAGATGGAAGAACATCATCGTCTAATTGTTTTGTTTTAGCATGTGTAACGTGATAGACCAACCACTTATTTTCCTCCACCTGACTTGCAGATATGGAAAGTGCATAGAAGAAATGTTGTAGCTTCTAAAAATACCCCATCAGTTGACACTAGGTATTTGCCAAGTTCATCAGAGTAACATCAATATCCTTTCTGAAGTAAAGAATAGCCCAAGAAAACACATTTTAATGTCTTTGGATCTAATTTGGTAATAGATGGTCGAACATCTCGAACATAACATGTGCTTCCAACCACCTTAGGTTCCACTAGGAGTAGTGATTTGTTTGGAAAAAGAACATTATAAGCATATTACTTGCCATCATAGTTGACGACATGTGATTTATCGGAAAACAAACTATAGAGACTGCATCAGCCCAAAATTGTTCCGGACTTTCATTTGGAACAAAAGTGCTCGAGCTGTCTTAATGCCTATTCTTCCTCTCAACAACTCCATTTTGAGAAGGTGTATCAAGACATGAAGACTGATGAAAAAACCATGGTTTCTCATGTAAGATTGAAATAATTCTGACATATATTATTTAGCATTATCATCCCTTAGAATCCTCACTGAGGCATTAAATTGAGTTTTGACTTTAGCATAGAAGGCAGTAAACACGACAGGCTTAGAGCAGTGCCCTATTGGTCTAATTCCTGCTTCCCCTTGGTATCGGTAAGGGGGTTGGTAAGCGCTTGCCGAATAGATTCTAAACACTTCAGATTGACTCTTCATAAAGTAAATCCAAGTCATTCGAGAAAAATCATTCACGAAGGTGACAAAATATTTATGCCTAGTTTTAGAAACAACTGGACATGGTCCCCAAACATCTGAATGGGGGTATTTAAATTGGCTTTTTTAAAGTGGCTTTTAAGTTATAAGCCAAAGGCCTGGCTTTTTTTTTTTTGTACTTTTTCAGCTTTAAAAAAGTGTTTTTAAGCACTTTTTTGTGTTGCCCAAACACTTTCAAAACTTAAAAAGTGCTTAAAAGCCTAAAGCAAAAAAAAAAAAAGCCAATCCAAACACCCACTAACTCAAAAGTAGACTCAACTCGCTTATTACTCCGTGGACCTATTGGGATACGATGGTGTTTGCAAATTTACTTGACTCACATTCCAGTAAGGGAATATTCTGAAACTGAGGACAAAGCTTTTTCACAATGGTAGAGAAGGATGTCCTAATCGAAAATGTGCTTCAAATGGAAACATGACACTTGAGCATGCATCAAATCGAGATTCCCATTCATCAAGGATATAGAGATCATCTGGTACATGTCCTTTACCAATAACTTGATTTGTCGTAAGATCATGAAACGAGCAATGATCGGGAAAGAAAATATAACAATGAAGGTCTCTAGTAACTTCACTAATAGAAATCAGATTAAAGGCCAACTTTGATAGACTTAATACGGATGACAGGGTAATAGAGGAGGTAGATTTAACGGTACCGGATCCAACACTGTTACAGGTTGATCCATCAGTTATTGTAACCGGATAAGGTGCTCTGTGCAGTTGAAAACTAGAATAATACATTAGGATTACCTGTCAAACGATTGGTGGCACTTGAATCAATCACCCATTTATTTGAAGATGTGATAAGACATGTTTTATCTGACTTGGCAAAAACATTAACTGAAGTTGATTCCTTCAATGATTCCTTATACTGAGAAGATTTAGCAAACTTCTCAACTGAAATCAAAATTTTTTTTTTTAGAAAATGGACCGGGAGCAGCAACAACCTCTCCCTGATCCGTCTATTTTATTTTTCAAGTAAACTGCACTTTATCAAAACAAATTGATGTTGAAACCAATAGAATATCCCAAGTAGGCTATATCTGAAAGTCTTACTTTACCCATATAAGCAGGCAACAGATAACCTCTAAAACTATACCAAGTTTACAAATTATTGAGCAAAAATTCAACTCATTGTTGCACTTCGCAAACAACCTTTAATCATATACTAGAAGTATACAACGAAAGAGTAAACAACAATAAATAGGGAAGTATCAAACCAGGCAAAAGAGAGTACAACGATTTTATTTCAAGGATTCTCTTCTCCAAAAATATGGTTCGATGATTAGAGGACCACCACAAATCGTCCAAAAATGTCAACCCGACGTCGGTACAAAAAGCTGGACCAAGATAGATCCACGCACGCACCTTCACTCTTCAAGATTTACAATATCTCCGGTAGCTTTGTCGGAGCGTGAGTCTCACGTTCTTCTCTTCCGAATACCAGATTCTAGGGTTCTGTATATCGAAGGAGGCAGGATAGCCCGCTCTAATATCATGTTAAATATAGAACTAATGGATCAATTTCCTTATTTTAAATTATCATGGGATTCCACTGGGTATGTTGTTGTATTATTCCAAGAATAAGAGTTATTTGTAGGTGTACAAGTAAATTTAAGAAAATAGAACCAAAAAAGATCCCTAAATATCTCTAAGGTCCTAAATATCTCTACTTATGATTATTCTATAAATACTAGATATGACTGTACATTTTGTAACACTGAGCAGGTAACGGATGGCAACATGATACATGTACACCATCCTTGAGTACGCACAAGCAAGGAACAAAATTTTTTGAAGGCATAGAGCACAACCAATGGCTCTTTTTCAAAAACTGTGTAGTTCATTTGCAACATCAAGAGTCTTACTGCCGTAGTAAATAGAGCGAAATGCCTTGTCCGTTCTCTTACCTAGGACAACTCCCACTGTAAGCTCAAATGGCGGATTCAGTCACGGGCTATAATAATTAGTGCAATCACCAATTCTTTCTTGAGTTCATCAAATGCCTTCAAGCATGCTTCATAAACTATAAATTTAACATCCTTCTCGAGTAGCTTACACATAGGGTTCAACACCTTAGAGAAATCTTTAATGAAGCGCCTTTAAAACTTGGGGTAGCCAAGTGGTTTGGGCTTGTGATTTTTATGTTGGAGGTCTTAAGTTTGAATCCCCTTGCCAGCGAAAGCAGCGGGTTTGGCTTCTAGGTCGAGCTAGCCTGGTGCGGGTCACCTCTCCTATGTGGGTTTGCGAGCTATTGCATAGGACTAGGGGTTTTACCTTGTACGCATCCAAAGAGTAGCACCTGCAGGTTTTCCTTGTCATCAAAAGGAAAAAATCCTTAGGTGGTCAAAGAAACTCCGCACTGCCCTGGTATTTTTCAATTGCTTATACCTTTGCTCAATCAACTTTTAAGCCCCTTTTTGACACCTTATGTCTAGAAAAATTCCCTGTTGGACCATGAAAAGTGGTTCACTCCCCGAGTGAGCACCAAATTTGTCTCCTCACATCGTTCAAACACTCGATCTAGGTTGCTCAATCAATCATCAAATGACTTACTGAAGACAATGAAATCATTTATGAATAACTCAATCCTCAGTAATGTCTTCGATCATACGAGGATATATCGCCATCATGCACCTCTAGGTCTGGTGAATGTCTGTCTTTTCTTGGTCCTCTAGAGCAATGACTATCTGATTGTAGCCGGAATACCCATATAGGAAGCAATAGTATTCTTGTCCAGGCTCCAGCTAACATGTCTAGCATCTGGATCAATAAAGAATATCGGGTAATGATCCTTCCTTGTGGCATTGTCCACCTTATAGTAATCCATGCATATCTCCACCCAGTCATAGTTCTCGTTGAAATGAGCTTATCCTTTTCATTGGGCACCACTATCATCCCTCCTTTCCCAAGGATACCGAACGGGACTCACCCACACCTCTCTAACCACTTGATAACTTCCTTCTTGACCATCTCTTTTTTTTTTTGAGAAGGTAACATTCTTGACCACTTCTTCCATCACATGATTTCATTGCCTCGGGTGCGCTATGCTAGGTCTGTGGCCTTCTTCTAAGAGTATCTTATGCATACAAAATGCTCGATTGATGCCCTGAATGTCTGCCAGTTTGCCACCCAACAATTGTTCTCTTGTGCTTTCATAGCACCTTCAATGATTTGTCTTTCTCTAACTCAGAGAGTTAGATGATAGAATAACTAGAAAAGTTTCACCTTCGTCCAAGTAACCATACTTGAAGGTCCTAGAGGTTTTTTTAGCGGCTCCAAAAGTTACCTTGTCTAATATAAATGCCGGCCATGTCTAATTTTTGCACCTATTTGTTCGCTTTTGCATCTCCATTAAATATCACTGCAGACCAAACCTCTCTCTAATGAATCATTTAGGTGATGGGAGGCAGCTCAAAATTATAGTCCCACCACATTAATTATGGACAACTCTTCATAGTGTGCAGGCAGTTTCAGAGCCTTGTATGCATTGAATACTTCTACTTGGTCATGCTCTCTCATGGTTAACTGTCCTGCTGCTGCATCAATCAGTTCTCTGGCCGTGGCTAGATGGGACGCCCTGAAATAAATGGGACTTCCGGATCTGGCTTGAAATCCAGGATGAAAAATTTGCATGAAAAATCAGAGACCCAATTTGCATGAGTATATCTTCGATAATCCCCTCTAGTCGTGCCAAAGATCTATCTGCCAATGGTAGAAAAATAGTAGTGGGATGAGAGTTCCTGAAACTTCGCTTCCTGACCTAGCTTCCTGAAAACAGACAGGGACATCAAATTTATAGTTTCTCCTAGATCGCATTGTGCTTGGGCAATAACCTGCTTCCCAATGACAATTTCGATAGTGAAACTCCCAGGGTCTTTCAGTTATGTTGGCAAACTTGTTTTGAATATGCGAACCGAACTCTTCAGTAAGTGCTACTGTAGCATACTCAGTGAACTGACTTTTGTTAGCCACAGTGCCCGTGATATGCTTGGGATACTTTATGATTCCTTGCAACATGTCTACCAAAGGAACATTAATATGCACCTGATTTTGTAAGTCAAGAAATTTCTTGTACTTGGCCTCCTCTTTCTGCTTTATTAACCACTAAGGGAAGGGATGTGTGGTGGTTTGGTGACCACATGGTCTACTTGCTTAGCCACCGACTCCTTCGCTGACCGCTCCAGTTCAATTACATCATTTGCATTCACTTCCTTCTCAGCTTTGCCTTGCTTTCTGTTTCCTCCGGTTCTCTACCATTTCTGAGAGTCACAACATTGGTCTGAGCTTTTGGATTCGGCTCAATGTCACTTGGAAGTGCTCCATGTGGTCTAGTGTTCTGCGTACTACTAGCTATCTGGCCCATCTGCCTCTCTACATCCTGAACTGCAAAACTCCCAGGGTCTTTCAGTGAGTCGGATATAGTCAGATGTGACCCCTATATTGATATAAGTATCACTGATATCTAGGAAGTTTAGGATGTGCTGATGAGGATCCTCATGCAATAAAGGTGTGAGTTTCCCATTAGCTTGAAGCAGTTGTATCATGCTCTGTTTCAGCTCGAATCACCCAGTGATGTTGGGATTGACCAGCTTGATGTGACATTGCCCAAAAGTAGCATTGCCACTTCTTGCATTGCTACCTGACTGTTAACGACCATATCTACAAGCAAGTGAAGAAGTGCTTGTCGATTATCAAGTTGTAGCAACTCCCTCCTTCGCCTATGAAGTGTCCTTTTAGGTTCGGAGTCAAAATGGTTTTTCTGACACAATCCTTCACAATGCTTGAGTAATAAATATAATAATAGCTAATTCTAAGTAAATCATTAATTTTTAAATCCCTGTCAATGGCGCGAAAAAACATGTTTCTCCTGAAGGCACATGCAAGTGCATGTGGTTGCCAAGTAATGTAGTGACTCAAAAGTCGGATATCGTACCCATAGGGATTTATGATTAAAAATTATTAGACTCTACTATTTCTAAATTATTAAACAAGTGTTTTCACTAAAAGTTGATTTGATTATAAACTACTATAAAAATATAAAACTAGGTTATTTATGCTAACAAGTAATCAATGAACTGATTTCACACTTTAGAATTAACACATAGAGATGAGCATTCCAGTGTAGTGATTGGTTCACCAATCCTATTGAGTTATCAAAATACTTCCTTCTAATCTGAATTACCAACAATTGCTTGGGATTATTAATACATGTAGAATTCTCCCAGATTACTACTCACTTTTTCAAAGTCGATCGGTGCCTATATTCCTATGAAATTGATCTATTAAGAAGGCATAACGTTTACAACATTTGATCAATGCGGTAGCTAGGTATGTTGCTGTCCTAGTTGCAAATCCTTGCCCTAACTTTGGGAAGTTAGATCATACTGTCATTAACCTTTCTCTATTCTACCACTGCCTTCCCTAGTATGTTAATTATATACTCCATCCCATTTTATGTGACACTATTTGACTTAACACGCTATTTGAGAAAAAAAGGAATACTTTTGAAACTCGTGGTCTAAAATAATCCATAGATATTTGTGCGATTGTAAATTATTTCATTCAGGGAAAAAGAAGAATTTTAAAGTTAAATTGTTTCTAATTATAGTAAGGTAACATTCTTTTGGGGACGGACTAAAAAGGAAAATGTGCTACATAAAATGGGACATAGGGAGTAGTAGATAGAATTTTAAATGTTTGCTACACAATCAAGCAATTAATTGCAAGAGTAAGAAACAATCACAAACTGATTATTCAAAATAAGATAGAAATCTTTAAATGACAATATTCATGGCTCTACCATAAACCCGTAACTAGGGGAATTAGCCACTCATGTTCATGATACCATCAGATGAATGTTAAAAGTTCAAGAAACAACTAATAATTGGAAGACAGAAGAATGACCGATGATTTGTGACTCTATTCTGCTTCAAAGCATAAAATCTTATGTCAAACATCCGAATCCTCCTAAGATGAGTTCATGGGCTATTTATAAGAGTGGGAAAATGTCTTAGACGAACTATCCAAGCCCATGGGTTGGGTAAAATTCTGGACTCTGACTGCTCTTGGATGCGCTGCACAACACGCGCAACAGGAGGTGCGCTGTATCGACCAAGACAGCCAACATAACCATCTCAGCATTTCTTCAGAGTGATAGGGGACATGCCGCATCGACCAACACATTGAATTTGTCGAGATAGAGGTCATGCTGTGTTGATCACCGCATCCAATGCTTGGTGAAAATTTTCTTCTGCCTCATCTCTGCTGGTCGCGGCGCATTGGTCAATGTGGTCAGTTTGGACGTGATAGAGCATGTGCTGCACTGAGCCTTTAATTTCCAAAGCTTGGCTGATTTTTGTCTATTCTTCCTCCAAAAGGGTGCATTTTTCGGCCTCAAAGTACCCACATGCATCATTCAAACTCAAATTAGTCCAATTCATCCTAATCATCATGAGTTAGGCATATTTAACATTATATAGCACTCAAAAGTGATATAAATGCGACCAAAGTGATGCATAAAGACATTAATACGTCCAACATCAGCAGAAATCCATGCCAACTTTTGGGGGTGTAAAAATGGCTAGCAAATTTCCTTCTATCTTGGACTCTTTGTTATTTGGCTTTTGATATTCTTTTGTACTTAATAGCTTCCTTATATTTAGGATTTGTTCCCACGTAGGTTTCTTCCTTACCTAGATTTTCTTTGAGCTACTATTTTTGCTCAGTTTTGTCTGCACTACACTGGCTATATAAAAACCAATACAATGATCAATAAAACCAAAGTTCATCCGCTACCATTATATTTTCTCTTTAGCAACAAGTCAACTCATTTTATATCCCTATTGGTGTTAACCTCAAACTATCAATTATGATAAGAAGCGAGTCATACTAAAGACAGTGTGCTTCGTGAATTGTTGTGTGCTTTACTTTAGATGACTCCTTTGCATCAGTTCTGATGCATAAAGGGAGTTGTCTCTCTTTGCTAGTTGTGGTTTTTTCTTTTTTAAGTAGCACTCTTAATCAATGGTTTTTATGTCTCTTATAACATGGATTTGCAATCCTAGACAATGATATAGTGATATTGACATCAAATTGATCTAGTATTTTCTGCCTTTTGGGATGATATTTTTGAGACGAGGGTCTTTCGGAAACAACCTCTCTATCTCTACGAGGTAGTGGTAAGGTCTGCGTACAGTTTACCCTCCCCAGACCCCACTTGTGGGATTTCACGGGGTATGTTGTCGTCGTTGTTGACATTAAATTGATTTCAGGTAGATCATTCAACTGCTGCCGTAGAGATTAAGCTGGAGGGGAGTGGACCATGGAGCCTCGGTGACGATGTCACACTTATACATACACCTGGACATACAGAAGTGTGTAAAATTGTTCTTGTACCTTAGTTGCTTAATTGACATATAGCTCATTGTTTATCTTGTTACCTTAGGGATCTAGATTTAGATGCTCAAGTCGTATTTGGAGCGTTCGAAAAACTTGGAGATCCAACTACAAAAAGACAGGCAGCTGATATAACATATAATTGTGATTTTAAGATTTTATCAGTGGTCTGATTATTCATTCGTGTAATCCTTGTGAATTCATGGTGGTCAAACTTTTAGATTACCAATTGTTGATCGACATGCAATTCACTTTTTATCAATGTAATTTAAGAATCAATGTGATTTCGATTTCAACATTATACAGTGACTTAAAGGTTCTTTCTAGTTATCCTGTGAAATCATGGTTCAGACTTTTATAGTACCAGATTTAACTCTGTTTTGTGGTTTCGTCATAATTGTAGGGGTCAGTATGCTTGCTATACAAACCACATAAGGTGCTTTTTACAGGAGACCACTTTGCAATGGGTGAACTTGGCTGGACCATTTTTGAGAGATATAACCAGTTTTCAGGTGCATGTTCTTGGCATTTTTATGATGTTATGATGTTATTGTTGTTGTGGCCCTGACGATGAAATGTCTAGTGGATGTAGGGTGGAGATTTCACCTAATAAAGTTAATGTCGGCGAAGCATATTCCAATGAAACTTACCTTGACAGTGCTCTCACAATAACCGAGTAAAATGATGTAGTGGAATAATGACTTCATATAGCAGACAAGTTGAACCTGGGACTGCTTCCAAGTATTGATAGTTCGCGATCCCTCGCATAGTGGACCTAAAATAAGTTCTGTGGAAGAAGAGATTGATCTTTTCTAAGAAACTTGTAGTATATGTCATGATCCGACCCCTTAAGCCATGATGGCACCTACCCCAACCTACCGGTAGGTAAGCCTAATCCATAGCCTGAAACCGTAAGCAACAAACTACCCAACAGAAGACGATCATAAGAAGTAAAAGCAGCCAAAATAAGGATAAGATAATATCAAGCTGAAGAGATATAAGAACCCACCCAAAGCCCTGGCATCAATCAGTAATCGAGCTTCTAGTACACATGATATGAGTACAAGGCTTTACATAATACAATAATAGTACATGCCATCTCTGAATACAAATAAAGACTAGCCTAAATAGCAATAGAATGGAAATCGGCAACTCTAGACGCCTGGAGGCTGGAGCTCACCCTAATCTCCGAGGTCCATAGCAACTCTGTACGAAAGAAAATCAACGGGAGGACTTGCACTACGATTTGCAGCAGGCAAAAGTGTAGTATGAGTACCAAACAAATGGTACCCAGTAGGCATAGGCCGACTGAACTCCACTAATAAATAAGTATATAAAACATGAAAATGTGGCAAATATAGCACAAATAACAGAATGATAAATAGAATAAATAATAGTCAAGATAAACAAGGTGAAGAAGGTGGAGCAAGAAGCGTATCTGAGAGGAGCAGGTCTATCATTTGCTAGGAAGAAAGAAAGGCTAAAAAGTCCATTCAGCAAGGGGACAAGCGGGAGGAAAGTGTCAAGAGCCTAAAAACAACCTAGTTACCTAGGAATTAATCCAACTTAACCTAGAGAAAGTATCATATTTAACCAAGGAAGGAACACTACCAGTGCAACACAAGTACTGATATGATCAAACAATGACCAACCGGCATCCCATACTATTGACGGTACAATTCGCAAGCAGAACCCTAACCAACATCCCATGCTACCAGGGACCAAACAACAAACAATATATTGGTAACGGCGATATATGCGAATGCACTGCATGTAATCTCCCCACGATGCATATCCATAAGTGTCATACGACCCGCTAGCAAGGTAGGACCCGTGTGGTTATCCACCCGGTACAATGGTTAGCTCGGTGTGGAAGTGCCATGGGGACTTGAGAAATCCATATACATTGTGTGAGCCCGCATTAGGATTTATCATAATCATCATCTCCGGCAGCGATACTGGAGGAATAAAAGTAGCCATAATGCAGAAAAGGGCGTTGACATGCCAACTAGTCAAATCATAAAATTTGAGGCCATCCCAGATGCCTCCACAATCTCAAGTAGAAAAGAGCACGCTCTTGACACCTTGGAAGGAATCAAATCCAAAAAGTCATGTGATCTAGGTGGTACGAATTCCGTTAAAAATTAGTTTTAAACCAATTTAATATCAACAGCTTAGTAACCAAAAACCATCTTATCACTCTCTCTTTGTGCATGAATGATGAGTCACCGCATGAATCAGGATCATATCACAAAATCAATATGAATGAGCAACCAATGCAATGCATGCCGTCTCAATATCCAAGACATAAAAGCTAGGAATTCAAGTCTCTACCTCTATAAAGACAAAGGCTGAGGGAACTAACCTGGGGTCCAATTGCTTCTCGAACAAGGCCTCGAGCCCAACAATATAGAATAAGTATACTCTACTAAGATAGCACCATCATACAACTAAGTATGTGCTAAGAAGTCTCAACAACTCATAACGAAGCAAAAGGGATAAATATCTCTCCGATCGATGCCATACCCTAAAACCATAAGCTCTATCCCTGAACTTATAGCTACGACAAGCCGTTGAAGTCTTGGGCACTAGCTCAACGCACACTATCATAAATAAGCCTTACCAGAAGCCACAACTAGCTATAATAACAGTAAAGTTCATAATGAAGTAACTGAGGCCCAACCTAGTCTAAGGCCGGCCACATATCTCCTAAAAAGGATATTCCACTCCAAATCATGACATAACACAACTCCAAGCATAAATTAAGGCCTTCAAAGGACTATACTAGTCCAAGGCTTGGCCGAAAATCACGAAAATGTGATAGAATGGAATGAAATACTAGGGAAATACAACTCAAACTAACATGAAATTTATATTAGGCATTATTAGAAGCGCCTGGTTGAGAGTGGAGACGGTTGCCTACCTCAGAGCCGATCATGCATGCTCTAAGTTCACATTACGATAGCTATCCACGCTCGGATCACGTCCAAATGCTGCCACGTTATCAAACTATTGACCTCCATGTCAACGTGAATGTTTTGACACATCGCATTTTTAGAGACGGATCCAAAATCAGGTCTAAAACAGGATTTGTGGGACCCACGATGGAAATTTTGAAATTGACTCCCTAAAAAGGTTATAAACACATTGAACTTTTATCCCAAAATGGGGCACAAGTTGAAGCTCAGAACGGAAGAAATCACATCATGCAATAAAAGACTCCATTAAAGCTTAAATAAAGAATAGAGCAGATTCTAGGGCAGCTCCTTTAGGGTGGAATTTACCTCCACACGATGATCTTCACACTTCCCCGAATACTCCAACATGTAGTCACGATCCACACGAGCACCCAACACTTTGAATAACCTCAATTGGAGCTCTATAGCTCCAAAGATCACAAACTGAAGATATGGAGTCCGGGCTGGGAATGTGTTTGGTCTCAATTAAAAAGATTAGACACAAATGCACTTCGCGATCACAACCCACAGTGCACCGTGATCACGGAGGCCAACGGGACAAAGCATCACGATCCCGGCAACGCAAAGACAGGGTTGCACCACTCTTCGGGAATGTAGCCATAGGCCTCGCGATCGCGGATGTTTGGGTGACAAGTCCTCGAGAATGAGACCCTAGGCATGCGAATGCAAAAAAAAAAGTCTAGTTGCACCAGATTTTGCTATATCAACAATTTTTAACCAAGTTTAAATCTTGGATGAGGTGTCCTAGATTCGTTCGGAACCCAATGCAAGCAAACAAACTATGCTATCCCATCGATTCGGCACTCCAGACTCAATGGCGCAGTCAAAATTTTCATCAGATGTCGTCTTGACAAAAAGTATCCCCCTGCAATCCACCAAAGGGCCTAGAATGAAACCTGAACCTCGGGACACGCACGAAAGGTCGTTCTAGACCAAAGTCGACATTTTGGAGCTAATTGCACAGACGGAATTGTCATTTGAGCATGATTTCCAAGAATGTTGGCCGAAGTCAAACTTAAGCCAAAAGCTTAAAGACTAAAACACCTAATGGCACAAGCTAGCACTGATCGCCTCGAGAACTGAGCCGACCATACTCCTTGCCTAAAATGACAATTCTGGGATTGATGGAATCGTCAGAATTGCATTCTAAGGCCGTCTTCTTAGAGTTTTTACAGAAGTCAACCGTTCAAACTCCAAGGGCTTCAAAATACAAAAACTAGCCATAAAAATGAAACGAATGACCAGGCGACCGATTTGTCAGTGCCCTCAAGTCATAATGGAATTGGGGTCGCTACAGAAAAGCTCTAAATGTTGAAAAGATCGGGAAGTGAAGACAATGACCGGGAGGTTCATTACAATATATCTTATTCAGCAAGTTAGTAGATGTATGCACTCCCCGAATGAATTGAAAATATTATTTGTATGGGAAATCACTGCTAGGACAAAATTAGATCTTAGGAATCTTCACTCTGAACAAGTATTTAACAGATGTCAAGGTAGGGCAATCTGCTTCATGGTCATTGCCTAATTGGAGGTGGGAATAATGTGATTAATACTACTCTGATAAAGTAAGGGGAGGAGACACATTTTCCCTTTATGGCTCATATTGCAGTTGTGGGGTGATAAGTTAGCCATCTTTTGTCCATTCAGTTCATCCCAGATATTTTATTGATGAGGACTGGGAGGAAACTATTTTCTTCTCTGTGAGAGAATTTTGCTCAGTGTTTATAGGGTATATTTGAAATTTGTTTGGAGGTAGTGCTTTGGTCATGTCTGCGCTTATTTAGCTTTAGGTTTCTTACTACCTATTAATGTTTGCTTTAACGTGAGAGCTGATATCATCTCCCATAATGTTTGCAGTGTCCAAGCAATTGAACAGTGTGAAGTTGATGCTCGACTTAGATTTTGAATGGATACTTCCGGGTTAGTAATGCTTGTTATATAGAAGTTTGACCTGTTTGTGTGTTTCTATATACAATAATATAAAGATCTCAATGAAGCCACATCACTTGGAAGATCAACATGATACTAGGAACACATTAAAAGCAAGTAACGGTAATTAGCATGTGCTATTACTTGGTAAACATATATCTGTGGTTTTAGCTTTGACAGACGCCTTCATAAGTGTAGTGTTTGACTTGGATGCAACTTTCCCTCGCGTTCTGCTAGCAGACCATTTGTCTGAGGTTTGAGCTTTGGAAATCTATGTTAGTGTAGTGTTTTGACTCAGATACAACTTTGGCTTGTCTTCTGCTTGCAGAACATATTTTTTATCATCTTTGTTATTCTCTAACAATTTAGTGTTCTCTTATCTTGCTGCATTGCATCCCTCTGGTCACCGTCAATAATAGTGCTGCTTGCCTATTAGTTCTTAAAACCATCTTAAGCTTCGTTATATTGAGCAGCAGTGCATTTTCTTCTAGTTTGGTCTTGCAGTTAAGGATGTTAAATGAACTGGTCGACTCGGTTGGTAAATCAAAGTGGTTTGAATTGATAAATAGGGTTTGATCTAGCTGATCAAACTTTGCTTGGATAAAATGAGTTGGGTCCAGATATGTAGAATAACAACGCACAACCAGCTCCGTCCAACTTAAGCTTGAACAAGTAGCAGTTTTAGGGGTTAAAATTGACGATCTTAGGGTATCAAATAGATCGGTTGGTCAAAATGAGTTGAGGTTATGATCTGATCCATCCAAAATTACTTGCATCTAGATAATTGGGTCAAGATAGTTGAGCAAGTTGTCACAACCCTACATGTCCTCTCAAACTCTGGACAGGTTAGATAAGTTACAATTTCATTTATCAAAATTGACACCCCTAATTGCAGTTTTCCTTTCAATAATTTTCAATGTTGTGAAATTCAGCTTCCTTTGATCATTTCTTGAATTTACTTCTCTCCCAAGCCCTAACTGATAAGTTAGGAGGATGTTTACTTCGAAGTGTTTAAATTGCTATTTTATATTATAATTGAAGTATTACGGCTTTCCACTGGGAACTTTCTAATAACAGTTCGTGATTACTACTGATACTTCTGCCAAACAATTCATGCATATAGTTGCAATGTATGTTGTTCAGACTCTTCAAAACTGTCAATGGCTGCATGTCGGATCTTCCAAAAGTAATGTATTTTGGGAGAATCCGACACGGGTGCCGCATCAAAATTAAAGAGTCCCCACAACTTAGGTTGCAATTGTTGAACTTCTCAACTGGTATCACTCAAGTCTAAAACTTTATAATCAGAGACTTGTAGAACACCAGGTTGTTGACAAATCTTTTTCTTTGGTCAATGAAGGAAAGCATAATTCAGGTAAACTAGTGTAGCTATTATGAATGGTTCAGTGGGAGCCTTGGCCGTGTTGAACAAGAGGCTTTTGAGTAGACTTACAGATTGAGGCACTTGCTCTTGATGACACACTAGTATCTGCATGGAACTGTCTAATTGTTTCAGTTTTACAGCACAAAATCGTGGCGATTCGTGTAGACCCTCATGTCGGCATTTGTTTAATATGGATTACTTTTTCTCGTCTCTTTTCAACCAAACAAATCAAATAAATAATCTACCCAGTATTTTCTTGTTCTTCAGGTCATGGTAGGAGAACTAAATTTAGAGATGTTGAGGACAAGAATTCGAGCTTAAGAGCTTTCCTACAGACAAAAATGCAGCTGCTATGAATCCTGTTGCCAATTCCTGTCGATAGGATTATATAGATAAACAGTTGGTTTGTGAATCCAGTTCTTGTAATAATAAAAGTTCAGGTATAATTGTGCTTGGAATCTGTGGAAGCTTTTGGCCTAGCCAGCTTCGCTTATGAATGTTAGATGCTTCTCAGTGGAAAATTACTCAAGAACTTGCTCAGAAATGTATGGTACTTTTCAGAGGGAAATCGTTGTTTGATGATTTTAGTATTGGCAGGCAGTTAACGTGCTCGAGGAATGCCATAATGCATTGGATATTCTCACGCTTTTTCTTCTTCTAATGATTTCCACTTGCTGAACCCTGTTTGTGTATGAATTATCTTTTATAGCAGTTCTTATCCATTTTATACTCGTAAGTCCTAATGTTTGCGTCATTTGTGCTCTATCCTCTGTTTCTCTGTTTTTTTTCTTGCTTTACCGTCTAACCTGTTCATATCTTTCGAAAACTGACAGAGAGAGTAGTTTCTGAGAGGTAAAATAGTAACTATATATTTTCCTCTAATAAGAGGAGGAATGGATGGAGGAAAGCAGAGGTAAATCCTACATCTTGATCAATGTACAAATGTCTCCCTAGGGTGCAAACAGAATGTGTTGCAACCTGCAAAGGTCATGAGTGAGTATTTCTGACAATAAGAGAGCAGCACCGACTCCTCTTAAGTGTACGGCATGTGCAATTGGCTGTGAAAAGTATCTGTTATCCAGTGAGCGAATGCTATCGTTGTTTCAAAGATCGGGAGATTGATAACTGAATTGCATGAGTTATTTACAACTCATGGATTCAGAGGCTATTACAGGATTCTAACAGAGAGGGTTTCGAGTAAATAACCAAGGACTATGGAAGAAAGAAGATGATTGAATGTAGATTAAGCGACATGTGTCTATCTATATCAATCACAAGACTTGTATAAGCATTTATAGTTGAATACAATGAAAGAATAGAACTAAATCAGTTGCCAACTGATTTCTTGAAACTAACTGAATTCTGAATGTATGTTGATTTTAATTGGTTTTCCTGCTAAAATTATTTACTACTTTGCTGACTCATCAAATCTGGATATATAATAACAGTACTCCCCCTTCAAAGAGATCCTTGTCCTTGGGAATCAAAAGATGGAAATATGGTCTTAAGGATGTTCAAGTACTCCCAAGTAGCAGCATCTGCTGACAAGTCTTTCCATTTTAGCAAGACGTGTGTCACTGCCTACTTACCCTTCTTAACCATCCTTCTGCAATGTGGTTTCAGGGTTTGGAAGTAGGGATTTGCCAGATTAGTGGTGGATGGATAAGTCACTTGGGAAGGAAGTTCGTAACTTTTCTTTGAAAGGGATACATGCATTGTTGGGTGAATCTTCACCGAGTTTGGAAAGAGCAAGATATATATATGTCATTGGGCCAACCTTTCTAATAATCTGAAATGGGCCATAGTATTTAGCAGTTAACATGTAATGAGGAGTCTTTGATGTAGTCAGTTGTCTACTAGGTTTGACCTGGAAGTATACCCAATCGCCAACCAAAAAACTTTTGCCACTTCTATGCTTGTCAGCCTATTTGTTTCATCCTCAACTAGGCTTGTATCAAATGATGCCTCGATAGTTGGACTTTCAATTCTCTATTAATGAGTATTATTTATTTCAGCTGATGAGGACTCACCTGGCAGGTACGGTATATGCAATGTAGGAGGTCTGCTATAGAGTGCTTCATAAGCAGTTAAGCCAATAGCAGAGTAATGTCAAGTATATTGCCAAAACTCCGCAATAGGTAGGCAATCATACCACCCTTTAGCATCTTCCGCACAAAAACATCTCAAATTGGTCTCCAAAAACCTATTAAGAACTTCAGTTTGACCATTGCTCTAGGGGTGGTATACTGAAGATAGGTTCAACTAAGCACCTTGCAATGAAAATAATTCCTGTCAAATGTAGCGAGAAACACAACATCCCTATCATTAGTGATGTTATTAGGTAGACCATAGAGTCTGACTATGACATCCATGAAAACCTTATCTACAGACTAAGCTGTATGGGTATGTTTAAGAGGAATGAAAAGGAATGAAATGACCATACTTGCTAAGTTTGTCAACTACCACCAGTATGACTTCATAACCATGTGAGTTTAGTAAACCATCAATGAAAATCCATGCTAATTTGAGACCAAACTACATCGAGGATGGGTAAGGGTTGTACGAGGCCAGGATAAGCTGCCACATCAACTTACTTCTCTGACTAACATCACACTCTTGCACATACACTTCGACATCCTTCCTCATTCATTTACAATAGAAGAGTGTAAGTAACCTTTTCACTGTAGCCTCAGTCCCAAAATTACCCCCTTGGGCGTTATAGCATGCCACAAAGTAATGATATCTTAGTTGTCCCATCTTGCCAATGACTAATCAACATTTCCTCCTCAATTTGTTTTGATCCAAGTGAACTAGGGATGAGTCTGTGGACCATAATACAACCTCTCAATCAGTTTCTTCAATTTAATGTCTAATGTCCTACTATCCTTAATAGCTTTAAACAATTCAGAGTCAGTATTGGAAATAGACAGACAAAGGTTCAGCACCAGATACCCGTGGAAGTGCATCAACAACCTTATTTTCAGTTCTTGCTTTGTACTCAATGGTATAACCAAAAGGCATTAACTTGGTCAGCCACATAAGTTGGGAGTTGGTGTGAATTTTTTTTTTCCATCAAGAACTTCAGAGCCCTCTGATCAGTTCTGATAATGAATTTTTGCCCAAGCAATTACTAAGACCATTTAGAAACTTCATGTATAATAGCTAATAATTCCCTATCATACACAGACATGGATGCATGTCTTGGTGCAAGGGTCGTTCTGATAAAGACAATAGGATGACCCTGCTGCATCAGTACAACTCCAATGCCATGCCCACTAGCATGTAATTCTACTACAATGGTCTTGTTTGCATCAAGTAATGCTAGAACAAGAGTTCTAGTCAAAGCTTCCTTCAGTTGTTCGAAAGCATTATTAGAAGCTAGTGACCATTTGAACTATCCTTCTTTAAAGATCAGTTAATGGTTTACTGATGACGCCAAACCCCTATATGAATCTTTTGTAATAACCAGCTAATTTAATGAAACCTCTTATTGCTTGATAGTAGGTGTTACTGGCAAATTTCAAACAACATAGTAATGAAATGGCTGAAATATTCAATTCTGTGCACTATGAAGAAGCATTTGCTTTCCTTGGCTAGTAACTGATGATCCTTCATTGCTGCAAGTACATTTCTCCGGCGCAACATAAGGTCTTGAATAGACTGACTATAGATCAAAATATCATAAGAAAAACTAAGACAGGCTTCTTCAGAAACTTTTGACACACACTATTCATCAACCCTTGAAAGGTTGCTAGTGCATTAGATAATCCAAATGGCATTACCAAATACTCAAAATGCTTTGAGTGAGTTTTTGAATACTGTTTTTGGTATGTCTTCTTTATCCATCCTCAACTGATGATACCTAATCCGAAGGTCTACTTTGGAAAAGTTTTTTGAACCTCTAAGTTCATCTAAAAGATCTTCTATCAAAGGTATTGGGAATTTGTTCTTAATAGTGTGCTTGTATGATAGAAACATAGGCATCCACCGAGTGTAGGGGACTTGGTCCCTAGTTAGAAAAGCAGTGAACAGAAATAGCTAAAAAAGTAAAGGCAACAAAGTAAAACAAGACAAATTATTTTACGTGGAAACCTCCTTGCTCAAGGGAGGAAAATACCATGACCTGTACTCATAGGATTTCCACCCAACTCCATTAATCTTCAAGGAAGCAAAGCTTTTGAATACAACCTATTATAACCAAGGAACCTAACTCTAGATCCTTTCCCCTTCACTGTGATAACTCTACCACGGGTACGAGCCAACTGAGTAACTACTTCGCTACCTACTAAATCTACTAACTCTAGCCTACTTAGACTTCAACATTTGCCATAGTTAACTCTAGCAATGAAGAGCAAACATCTTGCTTAAATATCAGATCCCTTTATAGATTAAGAATCGATTCACAAGATGCAAGCACCATTTCAACACAATGAAGTACACAAAGTAAAATACAACTCTGATTTTGCTAAGTGTACTACTTGAGAGCCTCACCAAGAACACTCACTTAATGTATGTAAAAACTCTTTAAATTTCTCTTCAAGAAAGGTTAGGTATATATACCCAACATCATCACCATTTGGAGCAATTCCATTGGCTAGATAATTTCTACAGGGCAGGCTGATGCGCACCAAAAAATAACAAACTTGTAGGTGCACAATGTATAGTTTGTAGGGTGTCGCTTTCAGGTTCTCAGCACACACGGGACCAAGTCCCTCATCTATTCCCTGTTCTAATTGTTTGTGAAATCATCATAACATCATTTACCCCTTTTTGATGATGACAAACACATAACATTGTCTAGCAATGACTTTCAGCAAGTTCAATATTCTTCAGTGTATCACATGTTCCTCCTTTCAATAAACTCTCATCTTCAATTCATTTAGGTATCAGGTCCCTATTTAAGTTTATTCAGTCATTAACAAGTCAGTGCATTTGTTTGGCTCTTAAAGCATTATCATTTTCCCCCTTTTGGCATTATAAAAAGAATGGATAGTAAATCCAAAACTAATACAACATAAGGGTATGGTAAGATCGAGGTCAAAAGATAACACAATCATAGTTTGACAGAATCAATTATAGACAAAGGAAGAAAACATGAAAAGAGCATTCCATTGAAACCATAACATCCATAGTCATTATAGAAGTCATGCAAGAGAGAACCGTCATCACAACAGAAAAAAGCAAATAGGAACCTAGGAAGAAGGGGGGGGGGGTTGGGTTACGGATTGGACAACAAGTGAGCTTAGCATTTGACTCTAAGTAATGCTTAAGAAGCTGAACCTTGAGTCTTGCCACTTCAGTTGACCATTCATCATTCTTGACCTTCAACTTTTCCATTTCATCAGAACTAGCTCCCTCTGTCTGTGCTATAGCCAGCTTAGCCTTCAACAAGGCTATTTTACCATTCTTAACACTAGAAGAGTTGTCATGTCTTCAATCTCATGCTTCAGTCTCTCCGTCTCTAGCAGCTCAGACATTCTACTTAACTTTATCGACCTTCCTTTTATGCACTCACACTCCATCAGAGTATTCAAGGAAAAGGTCTGCTTCACTGTACCCTTTGTCCTAGCCTCCAAAAGAAATTCAAAGTCTCGAAACACCCTACTCAAGAAATAACCATATCCTAATCTATGCTTGCCATCCTTTACTGTCAAAATTTTTCTCATTTGTTCCAAGATTATTGCATGAAGGTTTATAGGTTTAAACTTGCTTAGGTTTTCCATAAGAAACAAATTAGTGGCAGATGCCACTGTACTCTTCTTAGATTGAGGCAATAGAACCTTGTTGACAAATTCAAAGAAAATCCGATAACCTTCTTTCAAAAATTTCTTTAGAACACCAAAGGTGTTTAGGTTCGGCATATTCCCACATTCTTCCATAAAGCTTTTGGAACAGGTCTTTCCAACAGCTAACCTGATCCCATCACTAGGTACTTTCAACACTTCAGCAACACTTCCTCACTTAAAAACCAACTTTCCCTCACTTACTTTAGTAGTCAAACTTGTAAGGACCCTCAAGTTAGGAGGCTAGAAAGTGAAGAAAGTTGCGCCGGAAATGGATAAGGGTCAATTCACGAAGCCAAGTTCACGGCCTATGGTTTAATACACAAGCCATAGACCAGGCTCATGGATGAGAGCCTCGGAAATGTTGAAAATTTTCTAAGTACAAAGTGATCCAGGAAGACCATTTATAGCTTGTTGAAGGAAAGATAGAGTCGTAGGTGTGAGTTCTAGACATGAAAGAAATTTAGAGTTTCTAGTAGGTAACCAATGACCAATAGAATGGCCCGTAGTGCCTTACATGGTCCGTGGTTAGCCTTCGTAGATGAGGCTCAGAAAAGTGGAAATTTTACTAAAGGTGGGAGAACTTCACGAGGCAATCCACGACTCGTGAATTAAAGTATAGCCCATTGATAGGGGTTTCATGGTTTGGTCACTGATAACCGATCTCTGAACATTGGAAAAGGAGAACAAGACGACGAGAACCATGACTCGTGGTTCAATCTATGACCCATAATCAGGGTCTTGTGGTTCTTGCCCGACAATTTTAATGACGGAAATTTTTGTCTTTTCTGTCAATCCTAAATCTAAACTATGTCATTTTTGTGACTCTTTAGGCCCCTAGTTAGACCTTAAAGCCCATGAGTCCCCATTCCTTTTCGTTCTTCCACTTTCTCAAATTCTCTAAGGCAAACACTCTCTTCAAGGACAAGGCAAGAAGGCTAGGGTTTTCAAGGGTCTCCTCCATCACAACAAATTCATTTTTCTTAGGCTACACTTAAGGTATATGAATTGATTTGTGGGTCTCCTTTCACCCACAAAGTCCTTCACTGAAAGGTTTTACCTTTTCTTTAAGTTCATTGATACTACCATGCATGCTAATGTTTATTTCATGATGTTTTATGTTATAAATGCATTTAATGATACCATCTAATGTTATACCAAGTATTTTCATGAGTTTTTAGGTAAGGATGATCACCCCAATTATCAGTTCTTTGAATAATGATGTATGAGCTATTTTGTGTGTTTTAAATGAGCGTGATTTTCCTATATTTATGCATGACTCATATGATTTATGAATTTTCCAACCTAGGATTAAGCGCACTAAGTTTAAGTCAATCTTTGCATGATATGAAGGTGATGAAACTTTTAAGTTGATATTTTGTCAAGGATATAAGCATTTTAATAATGTCCTAAATGATGCTTGTGATGGTCTCCAAGATGAAAGACAATTCTCACTTGGTGGTTCCTAAGTTTCGAGCTACTCTTGAGATTGCTACTTATGATTCAAAGTGTCGTTGTTTGACTAAGTTTATGTTTACAAGAATTCTGTGGGATGACTTAGCACAGATTCGGTAAGGAAACCCTGAACCCTTTGCCCCATTAACTATATGCCACTATAGGAGTCCTTGTAGGCTAGGCTAGTGGATTCACATAGGCCAATTATGATATATGATGATGCATGCTATGTATTCGACCTGGCAAGCGATCTCCCCATGCCAACGTAGGGGGTTATGTTGGATTCTATGTAGTGGCTCACATGGTCTTATATGTCGGTTACGGTCTATTCCCACAATGTATATGATTGATATCTTCATTTTGTCACATGTGTTTCAAATGTTGCATCGTTTATTTCATATTGATTGTTATTCCTTGTGCATGCTTACGCTCATGTCAATCTTTCCCTAATCGTTCCATGTATTAAGTCTTGATCTTATGAATAATGGCATTATAATTTCATACTTACATTGCATCTCACGTACTTAGTATATTTTCAAAAGTACTAACACATATTTTTCCTACATGATGTGACCATGTAGGGACCGACAAGAAGCTCCCCCAGCTTGTGGCTAGTTCTTCCGACGCTCCAAGACTAGTATTGTTGTGGTGAGACCTTAGTTCAGGACTCCACCTATTTTTCTTTCTTTCTATGCATTTTGGACATGATCTATTAAAATGGAGACTTGTACTTTCTATGTTCAAATTTGGAATCGTTTCTATTTGAGGGAACCGACCGTTTGCCGATTCCCGTTTATTCATGTTCTAGATGGAATGTTTATGGAAACTATGTATGTTTTGAGATGTTGCTTATTCAAAAGATATCCCATAGACCCTATCCCATTTATTTCCACAAAATGAATGAGTTTGTGCCTATGAATGCTCAATACATTAAGATATCTTGGATGAGGTGCCTACGGATGTCTCATTCACTGTGTTACGACTAGACCCTAGGCTTAGGTCATGACAAACTTGGTATCAGGGCACAAGGTTTTAAGATGTTCCTTGGATGTCCAAAGATACCGTGTCAAGTAGAGTCTCATTCAAGGTTGTAAAGCACACCACAACCATGAATGAGAGGTTATGAGATATTTAGGAAAGTCTTCCCTTCTTTATTATTCATGTTGTGACTTTAAAGTTGTCTAAGGTTATCCTATAACTAACGACGTTCTTCTTGTTATTTTTTGATCATGCCACCAGGAAAAGTCCCATAACCAAGGAACAAACCTGAGCAACAAGCCCCTCCATTGCAACAAGATGACAGGGTGTCTTATACGGAGTTTAGAGCTGCATTCACCATGCTATCCCAAACTTTGGCTAATCACGCCAAATGGGAGATTGATATCCCTCCCCAAGTGCCCACTCCGACTACACATATTAGAGATTTCATCAGGATACATCCTTCGGAGTTTCACGGCTCTAAAATGAAAGAGGATCTCATCGACTTCATTGATGAGGATTACTAGATTATCGCCATAATGGGAGTTCCCTTGGAAGAGAAGTCTAAGTTGGTGGCCTACCAACGAAAAGGGTGGCGATGATATGGTATGAACAATGGGTGGTGGAAAGGGGACAAGGGGCGGGTCCATTCGAATGAGAGGAGTTTAGGGGTGCTTTGTTGGATCGATTTTTTCCAATAGAGTTGAGGGAGGCTAAAGTACAAGAGTTCATCAACCTTAGGCAAGGTCACATGAGTATGAGAGAGTATTCTCTCAAGTTCACCAAACTCTCCAAATAGGCCCCTTTCATAGTAGCGGATCCAAGATCCCGGATGAGCAAGTTCATATCCGGTGTGCCGCACTTGGTATCAAAGAAATGCGAAATAGCCATGCTTTTTAAGGAGATGGAATTCTCCCGGTTGAAGATGTACACTGAACAAAATGAGGAAGAGAAGTTGAGGGAGAGAGCAAAGGAGTCTAAGAGGACTCGGGTTGATGGTAGGGGATACTCTCACAAAAGGAGTGGAGGCCACAACAAGTTCCAAGGTTGCCACAAGCAAGGCGGCTAAGGATTTATCAACACTCCTTCTCCCCGATCCACCAAGGACAATGGGGTAGCTCCAAAGCTGCAAACTCCTAATTTCCCCAAGTGTGGGAGGCCACAAGGAAGAGTGCTCGGCCGGTTCAAACATATGCTTCAAGTATGAAAGCTCAGGCACCATGCAAAAGATTGTAGAAATAGAGGTGCAAGGCCTTAATGCCAAGGTAGGCAAGTTCAAGGTTCCCCAAGGACTAACCAATTCTATGTTCTTCATGGCCGACAAGAAGTTAAGAAGGCCCCGAATGTTGTTGTCGGTATGTTAAAAGTTGATAATTTTGATGCATATACATTATTAGATCTGGAGGAGAATTTGTCATTTGTAACTCCTTTCCTTGAAATAGATTCCATGCATTTCTCAAAATCTTAAAGGAGCCTTATGGAGTGTGTAACCCCGTAGGAGAGTCTATTGTTGCACAAAGAGTTTATAGAAATTGTCCCATTTCCATCTTGTATAAACTTGTCTCTTATGACCCAGTAGAAATCTCCATGGTTGACTTCAATGTTATAATTGAGATGGATTGGTTGTATGCTTCTTATTCCTCCATAGATTTACGGACTCATAATGTCAGGTTCCAATTCCCAAATGAGTCCATTCTTGAGTGGGAGGGAAGAAATTCTTCATGTGGGGGCTGATTTGTCTCCTTTCTAAAGGACCGAAAAATGATCTAAAAGGGACGCATATATCATCTATTAAGGGTCAAAGATATCACTTCCAAGATCCCTTCTCTTGCGTCGGTCCCCATAGTTAATGAATTTTCCGATGTATTTTCGGATGAGTTATCGAGTGTTCCTCCTGAAAGGGAAATAGATTTCAGCATAGACCTCTTACTCGATACTCAACCGATCTCATTTCCTCCATATAGAATGGCTCCCACGGAGTTGGAGCTAAAGGGACAATTGAAAGATTTGTTGGAAAAGAGTTTCATTAGACCTAGTAGATCTCCATGGGGTGCTCCGATTTTGTTTGTAAGAAAGAAGGACAAGTCACTCCACATGCGTATAGACTACCGGCAACTCAAAAAGGTCACTATTAAGAAGAAATATCCACTTCCAAGGATTGATGACTTGTTTGACCAATTACAAGGGGATAAACATTTCTCCAAGATCGATTTGAAATCAGGGTATCACTAACTAAGGGTGAGAGAGAGTGATATTCCCAAGAAGACTTTCCAGTCTAGGTATGGTCGCTTTGTGGTACTGTATTTTGGTCTCACCAATGCACCAACTATCTTCATGGACCTTATGAATAGAGTGTTCAAGCCGTACCTCGACATGTTTATACTGGTATTCATCGATGACATCCTAATCTACTTCTAAAGTGAGGAAGAACACGTGGAGCACTTGAGAATGGTGTTATAAATTTTTAGGGAGCAAAGGCTTTTTACAAAATTTGACAAGTGTGAATTTTGGCTAAGTGAGGTTGCCTTCCTTGGGCATGTGGTGTCAAGTGATGGCATCAAGGTTGACCCTAAAAAGACGGAAGCGATGAGGAGATGGACAAGGCCATTGACTCCTACAGACATTAGGAGTTTCTTGGGCCTAGCCGAGTACTATAGGAGGTTTGTGGAAGGTTTCTCCTACATTTCATCCCTATTGACCAAGTTTACTTAAAATAAGACCAAGTTTGTGTGGATGGATGAGTGTGATAAGAGTTTCTAAACCTTGAAATCGGTTAACTTCGGCTCCAATCTTGACTTTGCAAGAAGGAAATAATGGGTTTGTTGTTCATTGTGATGCCTCACGAATTAGGTTGGGATGCGTGTTAATGCAACATGGAAAGGTAATAGCCTATGTCTCAAGGCCATTGAAGGTGTATGAGAAGAACTACCCAACTCATAATGTTGAACTTGCGGTTGTGGTATTTGCTCTGAAATTTTGGCATCACTACTTTTATGGGGTTCAATAGATGTCTTCATCGATCACAAGAGCCTTCAACATGTGTTCACTCAAAAAGATCTCAACATAAGGCCGCAGAGATGGTTAGAGATTCTCAAGGACTATGATATGAGTGTGAAGTACCACCCGAGCATATAAAATTGCCCACTGAAGCAAGAAGGTCCGGTAGATGACTGACACTCTTCAAGATTCAGTGGAGCTGCCATTTTTCCACAAGATCCTCTCTAGGTGTTAACCTTTTAGAGAGTCCATGCTCTGATACCGATTGATGGAAATGCAGGCTTTCACTAAGTGCAGGGGACTAGGTCCCTAGTCAAAACAACAGTGTGCAAAAACAACTAAAACAACACAAGCAACAAAGTAAAACTAGACAAATGGAAACCTCCTTGCTCAAGAGAGGAAAAAATCATGAACTGTACTCACAGGATTTCTACGCAACTCCCTTAATCTTCAAGAGATAAAAACTTTGGATTACAACCTCTTACAATCAAGGAACCTAACTCTACATCCCTCCCCTTTCACTGTGATAACTCTACCACAGGTATGAGCCAAATAAGTAGCTAGTCTGCTACCCACTAAATCAACTAACTCTAGCCAATTTAGACTTCAAAACACTCGCCATAGATGCAATGAAGAGCAAAAATCTTGCTTAAATATCAGATCCCTTTATAGATTGGATTCAATTCACAAGATGCAAGAACCATTTCAACACAATGAAGTACACAAAGTAAAATACAACTCTAATTTTGCTAAGTATACTACTCGATAGCTTCACCAAGAACACTCACTCAGTATCTGGAAAAACTCTCAAAATATTTCTTCAAGAAAGGTTGGGTATATATTCCCTACATCAGCACCATTTGAAGCAATTTTATTAGCTAGAAAATTTTTGCAGAGCAAAATGATGTGCACTAAACAAATAACAAACTTGCAGCTGCACATTGTACTATTTTTCTGGTGTTGCTTTCATGTTCTCAGCATACGCAGGACTAGGTTCCTCATCTGTTCCTTGTTTTAATTGTTTTTTAAATGATCAAAACATCGTAACATCATGGTATAACACTGATACGCCCAAATTACACTCCAAATAGAAGAGTAAAGCGGTCGTTGGTCAAATATAGAACTCAACCGGAGTTGAGGTCAATCCCACAGGGAACACGTAAGAATTATTCTATTAGTATCGACTTTCAGTTGTAAATGCTATTCCCAAGATAAAAGTACATAAAGTAAATGGGGGGTTGCGTTATTTAATTTAAATGATTGTGTAAAGTAATTAACAAAAACTTTGTTCCGATTTTTAGACAGATAGAGAGAGGCTAGGGTTGTGTTCCCCATGACTTCCAATTGCGACAACTAAACTGGTTTGGTCAACTCGCTCTTAATGATGCATGCAAAATCTAACAACTTAACTAATATCTAGGTCACCTTTAGGTCCTTCCTAGTTATATTTCACTCATCTCCTTTTGGTCTCAGAATGTATGCAATTCTAACCGTTGTTTTTGATCTAAGAATACCTTCACCTTTCAGTCTCAGGCACTTAGACTAGGTTCATGACCCCGAATCTCTATTGTTAAACTCTTTTCCCAATCACTACATCCCTCTCGGGCATGTAGCGAATACAGGCTTACCCTAATGCGTCGACTCATTAAGGAGAAGTGAAAACGAAGAATTTAACAATACATGCAATGTTTATTTGAACGAATTACCCCAGTTTGCGTTATCTTATTGAGTCGTCATGGTTCCCACAACCCTAGTTGTGGGTTTAGCCTAGCATAGTATTGATAACTGGCCCACAACAATTAGAAGAAGACATAAAGATTGACTTACAATTGAAGAACAAGAATCCGTGTTACAAGCTTCGAACAATGATCACAAACACGATTCTCCCAAATTACAAAATCAAACTAATGTTTTCTGCTTGTTCTCTCTTGTTTCCGCCGTAAAAAACGAAGTATCTAATAAAATAAAATAATGTACTATTTATACTAAGTAAAACTAAGTCGATACAATTTAGGAAAAATAGACTCGGCACGGGACACGATCTGTTACACGGACCGTCTGAGGTGAGATGGTCCGTGCAAACGGACCGTCTGGACAGCTTCTGCATCGGCACGGCCCGTGACACGGCCCGTGTTTTGTGAGACGGGCCGTCTGATCCTCCGTGTGACTTCACTTGCACAAATTCTGATATTTTCGACGAAGGCCCTTTTGAGTTACGTCACTTACACGGTACACGACACGGCCCGTCTGGTGTCAGACGGTCCGTGTGATGGTCCGTGTGGATCTCCTTGCACGATTTCCTTAATTTTAGACGAGTTGCCTCCCGAGCTACGTCAGTTACACGGCCCATGACACGGTCCGTCTGGCGTCAGACGGGTCGTGTGGACTGGTCGTGTGACACGACTTGCGCGAGTTTCACCAAGTGTCGTGCCACGGTCGGTCACACGGACCGTGTGGCGTGAGACGGCCCGTGTGGGCCTTCCATGGTCCAACACTTGGCCTCGTTTTTCACTCGTTCCTTGTGCTTTCCTCAATTTCCCATGTCTTTGCTATTTTCCTGCACAATATCAAAATATACCTATTAAACCAACAACAACGCTCAAGAACGCACAATAATTCTATGTCGTAAGCGTCGTAAAAGTCGTATTTTCATGACTCATCAACACCCTCAACTTAGAACCATTGCTTGTCCTCAAGCGATGACCAAAAACACATACGACACACAAAGACAAGTGCTTAACAAGAAGTAAATAGAGACCCCTTTATCATCAAATTCATGTTAAAAAAAATACACTTGCAATGTGCTCATACCCCAATGGACTTCTTGTTGGATCAACCTAAGCACTATACTATATCCCGTTGGCCCTACTTAAGTCTGAGAATAAAGATGAGCTGGTTAATATAGCCACCAACTAGTGCGGTGATAGTGCCCCTCACTACAAAGAAGTCTCACACACAATGTAACAATGTAGCACAGAGACTGGAATGTAGACACTCACACTCAAAAAGAATTTTCAACCGACACACAAGTATAGACCATATGCTTGCCTTTATTTTCACCACCTTGACTCTTGAATGACCTTTTTAGGATCACTTTAGGACTTTTAAGGCTTGTAACGTAGGCTCGGGCTTGGGTGAGATATATTTAGGATCAAAGTGACTAGCTTTTCGTTCCAAGACCCTGCTTTGACTCAGCCACTACTTTCAGCTCCCCAAAATCTTTGTTTTCCCTATATTACCACTTTGCTTTGCAGATGGGCGTGGCTACCTTCTTCGTTCATTCTTTCACACGCCCCAGATTTCTTTTATCATTATTTTTTTTTTCAATCCAACTTTCCTTCTCATCACTCGACTCCTTTCCATCCATATTCTTCTGCTTCTCTTACAATAGCCACCCTCAACTTAGGATTTTAGCCTGAGTTAAGGTTCACAATGTCTTTTCAAGGACCAGGGCCAATATAAGCCACCCTCAACTTAGGCCTTTGGCCTGGGTTGAGGTTCATAATGTCCTTAAAGGGACCAGGGCCTGAGTACGGTCTGCAGATAGATTGGAAACATGAATTGGGTAATAAGAAAGAAAAGGTCTATTAAGGCTCAATTATTTGGTTCAAAGGGATACACTTCATTTGGTTAATTCATTTTAGGCTTAGTGACTTCTCAACAACAATGGCCTAAGATCCTATCCTAATCCACTCATTCAATCGTTTTAGGGGGACCAACCAGGCAAGTTCTAGTTTACAAGTGTGTCAATTGAATTTAAGCAAGTCCACTCCCACACATATGGCACATATCCCCCACTATTCAGCACTACACAACACACTCAAGCTTTCATTATTCAAGATGCCAACTAGACAATGTACAACGTGCTTTAAGAGGATCACAACATCAGTCAGTATGGGATGCATGCTTATTAAGTTTCGTGGATTTTCATTTTTTTAAATTGTTGGGGTTACTATAAACTCTTCTGAACACTTGTCTTTACACATACAAAACAAACAAAATAAACCTAAGCATGCCAGTTCTACTAGATACTACACCTTCAGAGAAAAGAAACATGGCAAGAAAAACTCGTCAGGGTAGGATGCCCCACCCCCAACAAAAGACAGTGCAATGTCACCATTGCACCAGAATGCATATTAAAGCAAAAATAGGAGTGGGACATACCTGGGACGCCCTAGGCGTCAGGCGGGTCATCATGGCCCGAACCAACTGGTGGGTCCGGGCAGGCAACATCATCAACTGGCCCCACGACACTTCCGGAAGCACCTGTCCGGGCAGCCTCATATGCTAGGTGCGCCTGCTCCTCCTGGGCAGCAGCCTCTCGTCTCTGGGCCCTCAACGTTTTGCGCAGCCTCCTCGCTTCCTCACGCTGCGAGTCTTCCGGGGGGCTCGTGCGCTGGCTGCGGCGCTTACCTTTATCCTTATGACCGGAAGTCGTTGGAGCAGGTACTTGGGCAGCAGGAGGTACGACCGGTACAACCCAGCCCTCGGTCAGGCTCGGCTCCACCGGGGCACTGAACAATGAGATCAACGAATCTGGCGGCGGAACCGGGGCTGGCGCCGAGGTGTGATACCGGTCGTACAGCACTGTAATTTTCTCCCTCATATCCTGCATCGTCTGTACCAAGTGCGCCCTCTCGTCATCAGATAAACATCCAAACATACGATGGAAGTAGCCCTCCAACGTGTTGACCTGATCCTGTAGACTCTGTATTTGGCCCACTAGTTCTGCACGGAGACGGTCCTCAGCCAGCTACACATGAGCCTGCACCACTTGAGGCACCCTGACCACCATTTGGTCAACAAGTGCCCGTGTCGGTCGCTATTCGGTAACCATGCGGGCGAGAAGGTCATAAGGGACATAAGTGTATCCCGGATGTGCCTGAGGTGCTGTGCCACTGCCCCCGGGCTGCTCAGAATCAGTATCGGTTTGGGGGGTCGTGGGGGGCTCCTCAAATGACAAGGGCTGCTGTGGAGGAGCCCGAGAAAGCTGTGTCGGAATCCCAAGCCGGCGGGATCTGCTGTGATACAACGGGTTGTCGATATCCTTAATCATGGCAATGTTGACCACACCCGTCGGAGCTATCTTCCTATCCAAGTAGTGGGTGGTGGGGACACGGGCCTGCCTGCAAAGTGCTCGAATCAGACATGGAAATGACATACCTGCGCATTCTGAGAGGGCACAGTCCTTGATCTCCATGGCAATAACGCGACCCACATTAATACCAAGTCGGGCCACCAAACACGCTACCAATGAAGCATGAGAGAGTTGGAGCCTGTTGTCGTTCACCGTGGGTCGAAGTCGGGCCCGCACCACCGACCACCAGAACTTTGCGACAAAGGTGAGGGAGGCCTTTGTAATAGGAATCTTGGGGTTAGTCACCCAAGGTGCCTCTGCTCCTTGGAGCGCAATCTGCTCCACTGCAACTCCTTGGCCCGGATAGACGGGTCTGAGATGCGAACCTCATCAGTAACATTCACATACCGGGCAATGAATAACCCATCCGGTGGGGCACGGTTGTCTGGGCCAAATAAAAATTTGTTGATCGTCTCTGCCGAGATGTCTACCTGAGTCTCCCGGATGGTGACATAGTCCCGGTGGGACAATTTGGCAGCAAGCCGCTTCTTCGATCGTCTGGGCACAGGCTGCCTTCTATGGAGGCAAGTAGACTGGCGGCATAGCTAGAATAGAACTCTGCGATCATATCCGGGCCATAATATCCAGGAGGGCTGGCCATCCATCCAAACTGGTACGCTGCAAAGGCGTTTCGTATCTCCGGGATGGAATCCAATTTGTCCACGAGGACTCGCATCTCCGGGATAATCGGCCTCCCCTGATAGCCCCCGGTGCCTTTGGTGATGCCATTAACATAAATCTCCTTTGCCCCGGGGACTGACCACCGCCTGCGTAAGAAGACCAAAAGCCACTTGGCGGTTTCCGGGTCAGAAGTCCGGGCAACCGCCTGCTGAGTGGCCTCATCATCACTGTCTCGGAGGAGCAGAATGTCCTCCTCACCCCAACATCGTGCTCTGCGGTAACTGGAGTGCCAGCCTCGTCCTCCTGCTCTGGGGCTGCAGCTTCCCCCTCCACACCCACCTCTGGAGCTTCCTCCTCAGACTATGAAGCTATGTAGCGTCTCACTGGACGGGAATGGGCAGTGCGAGGGGGGTGGGAGGGCACAGCTGACCCGCCGTCGGAGTCATTACCTGAGTCACTCCCCGGATTTTGACTGGAGGATTCTGTGATCGAATCCCGGAGACGTGACTCATGCTCGTCTCTACGTTGGCGAGGTCTTAGACGTGGGGCCATAGTAATCCTGCAAACATCACAAGAAATAAAAAAATTAGTTAAGCCAGGATGCTTGGGACGACACACTAACGGGTACTCAGACTTCCCCTGTGTAAATATAGTGACAAAAACCCTTAAGAGTGGCGTCACCCGGTCTATCATAGGGAATTTCGCACTAAAATGCATATGAAAATCAATGCGAATGAATACAGTGAAGTCCATAGAAAATAAAGAAACATGGCACGGTGGCCCCACACGAACCGTGTAAGGGTACACGGGCCGTGCAGAGGCCCGTGTGAGGGCCTGGAATGTGGCAAACGCTAAGTAATGTGGGACGGGCCGCCACACGGCCCGTGTAGGGTCAGACGGGTCATGCGAACGGACCGTGAGGCGTGCCTTGCGTGATTTATGGGACGCGAGCCGGACGGCCCGCGACACGGCCCTTGTGATGCCACACGGACCGTGTAACGTGCCGTGACACGGTTGTTGGCCCCAATCGTCCCCACTGTCTTAAAATCGATGCTCACACACAGAATAATGCATCAAAAACACCAGATCGGGCATTTAAACCACACAAACCACACTTTCTACAACACAAATCCTATTTTAACCATCCTAAAATCACAAATACCCTATGTTTCAAGATTTCAAAAAAGCAACAATGGTGGTGAGGACTACCCATTACCAAATCTTTGAGGAATCGTGCCCTAGAGAGTTCTAGACTTCAAAATCAACAAGGATATGCATAAACTCATACAAAGGAACAAAACTAAAAGCAAAATTTCAAGAAACATACTAAAGAACAACTAAACCAAAATAAAAAATAAAAAACTTACTTGAAAGAGAAAAGTAGACTTGGAACTCGAAAATTTGCCTAAGGAAAGTGTGACAGATCGTGAATGGAGTGCACAAACCGTGTGAGAAGAGATGAAGATTTGGTGGTGTGAGGAAGAAAGTAATGGCGTGTGGGGTGAGTTAGAGAGAGAGAATGAATGTGAGGCAAATAAAATTTGGAAAGAGGGTAGAAATACCCAAAAATCCGTATCATAAGACGCTCAGGAAAACGGGCCGTGCCACGTGGCACGTTTCGTGTCGCGTGCCGTGGGCGGGAGACACGTGTTCCCGAGGCGCACGCCCAAACGGTCCGTTGGACGGACCGTTACACGTGGAACGCGTCGTGTGGCGTACCGTGCGGCGTGCGACTTACCCAAGGCGCAGCTCAAACGGTCTGTTACACGGACCGTTCGAGCTCACATGGACCGTGTAAACGGACCGTGTGTCTTGACTTAGTGATGGAAAATACTTACCTGGCGCGCCCACTAGACGGACCGTTACACGGACCGTCTGAGTGTACACGGGCCGTGTGCATGCCCGTGTGGCTCTCCTTTGTCAATTTCGCCCCTTCGCATGCCTGATTCGGCTCTCTTTCACCATGTGCATCCTTCCCTGAGACAAAATATAAACCATAAAGCATAAGTCAGTGTGTTTCTCTCTCTTTTTTTTTGATGGGTTGCCTCCCATTAAGCGCTTGGTTTACCGTCACGGCCCGACGTGGTGGTCTTGACTACTCAGACTTCGTCAAGGTGGAGAACCTCTATCACAGAGGTTTCATTTGCAGCTCCCAAATACTTTTTCACGTGCTACCCATTAACCTTGAAGCGGTGCCCGTCATCCGTCTCTAGCTCAACTGCTCCATTAGCAAATACTTGTGTGATCTTGTATGGGCCAGACCACCTTGATTTCAACTTCCCTGGGAACAACCTCAATCTGGAGTTGTAGAGCAGCACTCTGTCACCAACCTCAAAGCTTCTTGGTGCAATCAGATTGTTAGGATAAGCCTTCATCTTATCCTTGTACAGAGCAGCACTCTCGTAGGCCTGTAGACGAAATTCATCCAGCTCATTCAACTGGTCCATCCTCATGTTGGCTGCCTCCTTCCAATTCATATTCAGGGCCTTAAGAGCCCATAGTTCCTTGTGCTCCAACTCAATTGGCAGATGACAGGCCTTACCAAACACCAACTGATATGGGGACATACCAATGGGTGTCTTGTAAGCTGTCCTATAGGCCCACAGTGCATCATCTAATTTCCTCACCCAGTCCGTTCTTGTGGCATTCACAGACTTGGTCAGGATCTCCTTGATTTCCCTGTTGGATATCTCAACCTGCCCACTTGTCTGCGGATGATAGGGCGTGGCAACCTTGTGTTGGTGTACCCCGTATTTAGCCAGTACAACCCGAAAGGACTTGTTGCAGAAGTGGGAGCCCCCATCACTAATGATAGTTCTGGGTGTCCCAAACCTAGCAAAGATGTTCCGCCTCAGGAACTGTACCACACTCTTGCTCTCATTATTAGGCAGCGCTGTTGCCTCCACCCATTTAGAGACGTAGTCCACAGCCACCAGGATATACTTCATCCCATAAGAGCTCACGAACGGGCCCATGAAGTCAATGCCCCATACATCAAACAGCTCAATCTCTAAAATGGGGGTCATAGGTAACTCTTGACGCCTTGAAATGTTCCCTTGGCGCTGGCACTGGTCGCACCCCTGCACAAAGTCATGGGCATCTTTATAGATGGTGGGCCAGTAGTACCCACACTGCAGGATCTTTTTGGCAGTTCTGGCACCACCATGATGTCCCCCCACTGGAGAGGAGTGGTAGGCTTCCAGGATGCTCAACATCTCTGCCTCTGGGACACATCTTCGGACGACCCCATCTGTGCATGTTCTGAATAAAGATGGATCATCCTAAAAGTACCTGCGCACATCATGAAAAAACTTTTTTCTCTGGTGAGGGTTAAGGCCTTCCGGCATAATATCGCTCACCAGGAAGTTAGCAAAATCAGCATACCAAGGGACTAAGTCCGCAGAAGCGGCTAATACCTGCTCATCGGGAAATGAATCATCGATGTTTAACCACTCATTGGCGCGGGCTGCGTCCTCTAACCTGGATAGATGGTCTGCCACTTGGTTCTCCGTGCCTTTACGATCCTGGACCTCGAAGTCGAACTCTTGTAGCAAGAGTACCCATCTGATTAAGCGCGGCTTAGCATCCTTCTTAGACATGAGGTACCGGAGTGCGGCGTGGTCAGTGTGTACGATCACCCTCGTGCCCAGTAGATATGCTCAAAACTTGTCGAAGGCACACACCACGGCTAGCAACTCCTGCTCTGTGACAGTGTAATTCCTTTGAGCCTCATTTAGCGTCTTGCTGGCGTAGTAGATAGGATGGAAGATTTTGTTCCGCTTCTGCCCCAGCACCACACCCACGGCAACTCCACTTGCATCACACATTACCTCAAACGGAGCGCCCCAATCTCGTGCAACCACGACAGGCGCCGAGATCAGCTTCTGCTTCAAGGTCTCAAAGGCTTGCCGGCATGCATCATCAAAGTGAAACTTGACATCCTTCTCCAACAATTTGCACAATGGGTGTGCAATCTTGGAGAAGTCCTTGATGAATCTGCAATAGAATCCAGCATGCCCCAGGAAACTCCGGACCCCTTTAACCGAGATAGGAGGTGGCAACCTCTCAATGACCTCAATCTTTGCCTTGTCCACCTCAATCCCCTTATCTGACACCTTATGGCCAAGGACTATGCCCTCCTTAACCATGAAATGACACTTCTCCCAATTCAGGACCAACTGGGCCTCTTCACAGCGCTGCAGTGCCTTGCTTAGATTCTGCAGACAATCATCAAAAGAATCACCCACTACCGAAAAATCATCCATAAATACCTCAAGGGTGTCTTCAACCATGTCTGAAAAGATGGACATCATGCAGCGCTGGAAAGTGGCTGGGGCATTGCAAAGTCCAAATGGCATCCTTCTGAAAGCAAAAGTCCCATAGGGGCACGTGAAGGTGGTCTTCTCCTGATCATCTGGGGCTATTGATATCTGGTTGTAGCCCGAGTATCCGTCGAGGAAGCAATACCATCCTCGCCCTGCTAGCCTGTCTAGCATCTGATCCATGAACGGTATGGGGAAGTGGTCCTTTAGAGTCCATTTATTCAATTTCCGGTAGTCCATGCACACTCGCCATCCGGTGACAGGTCTCAGCGGGACAAGCTCGTTCTTATCATTGGCTACCACCGTCATGCCCCCCTTTTTGGGACGCACTGCACTGGGCTTACCCACTTGCTGTCCGAGATTGGATACACCACCCCAGCATCCAGCTACTTAATGATCTCCTTTTTCACCACCTCCTGCATGGGTGGGTTAAGCCTTCTCTGATGCTCAATGCTGGGCACACAGTCATCCTCCAGTTTGATTTTATGAGTGCAGATGCCTGGAGGAATGCCAATTATGTCAGCAATGGTCCATCCAATAGCTCGCTTGAACTTTTGGAGGACCCCCAATAACGCCTCCACCTGGTGTTCCTGAAGGTCTGCAGCCACAATCACAGGAAGAGTGTTGTTAGTACCTAAAAATGCGTACCTGAGGTGTTGCGGCAACTCCTTGAGCTCCAGAACGGGCGGTTCCTCGATAGAGGGTTTCGCCGGTGGTGTTGGCCTATTTTGCAAATCCAAGTCCAACTTCCTAGGCACGAATGGTCTGGTCCTCATGCCCTGCAAGGCATAGATGGCGTCGTTGTACCCCTCAACACCATCTTTTGGGAAGTTCATCAGAACTGCCGCCAGTGTGTCGACAATCATCTTTTCCTCCAACGAGGCCTCAGAAACGTTGTCGTCATCAATATCCATGATGGACATCACAGCTAACTCCTTAGGCCTTTTCATGGCAGCGCACACACTGAATTTTGCCTCTTCGGTGTTTAACCGGAATGTGAGTTCACCTCGCTCTACGTCCACCAGTGCCCTGTCGGTTGCCAAAAATGGCCTTCCGAGGATGATTGGTACCTCGAAGTCCACTTTACAGTCGAGGATGACAAAATCGGCAGGGAAGATGAACCTGGCAACCCGAACTAGAACATCATACAGGATTCCCACAGGCCTCTTTACTGATCTATCTGCCATCAACAGCCGCATGGTCGTGGGTGTGGGGGCTCCCAAGCCCAGCAGCTGGTAGACTGGCGCCAAAATTTGATATGCCCAAATTACACTCCAAATAGAAGAGTAAAGCGGTCGTTGGTCAAATATAGAACTCAACCGGAGTTGAGGTCGATCCCACAGGGAACACGTAAGAATTATTCTATTAGTATCGGCTTTCAGTTGTAAATGCTATTCCCAAGATAAACGTACATAAAGTAAATGGGGGATTGCGTTATTTAATTTAAATGATTGTGTAAAGTAATTAACAAAAACTTTGTTCCGATTTTTAGACAGATAGAGAGAGGCTAGGGTTGTGTTCCCCATGACTTCCAATTGCGACAACTAAACTGGTTTGGTCAACTCGCTCTTAATGATGCATGCAAAATCTAACAACTTAACTAATATCTAGGTCACCTTTCGGTCCATCCTAGTTATATTTCACTCATCTCCTTTCGGTCTCAGAATGTATGCAATTCTAACCGTTGTTTTTTATCTCAGAATACCTTCACCTTTCAGTCTCAGGCACTTAGACTAGGTTCATGACCCCGAATCTCTGTTGTTAAACTCTTTTCCCAATCACTACATCCCTCTCGGGCATGTAGCGAATACAGGCTTACCCTAATGCGTCGACTCATTAAGGAGAAGTGAAAACGAAGAATTTAACAATACATGCAATGTTTATTTGAACGAATTACCCCAGTTTGTGCTATCTTATTGAGTCGTCATGGTTCCCACAACCCTAGTTGTGGGTTTAGCGTAGCATAGTATTGATAACTGGCCCACAACAATTAGAAGAAGACATAAAGATTGACTTACAATTGAAGAACAAGAATCCGTGTTACAAGCTTCGAACAATGATCACAAACACGATTCTCCCAAATTACAAAATCAAACTAATGTTTTCTGCTTGTTCTCTCTTGTTTCTGCCGTAAAAAACGAAGTATCTAATAAAATAAAATAATGTACTATTTATACTAAGTAAAACTAAGTCGATACAATTTAGAAAAAATAGACTCGGCACGGGACACGGTCCGTTACACGGACCGTTTGAGGTGAGATGGTCCGTGCAAACGGATCGTCTGGACAGCTTCTGCATCGGCACGGCCCGTGACCTGGCCCGTGTGGCATGAGACGAGCCGTCTGATCCTCCGTGTGACTTCACTTGCACAAATTCTGATATTTTCGACGAAGGCCCTTTTGAGTTACGTCACTTACACGGTACACGACACGGCCCGTCTGGTGTCAGACGGTCCGTGTGATGGTCCGTGTGGATCTTCTTGCACGATTTCCTTAAATTTCGACGAGTTGCCTCCCAAGCTACGTTAGTTACACGGCCCGTGACACGGTCCGTCTGGCGTCAGACGGGCCGTGTGGACTGGCCGTGTGACACGACTTGCGCGAGTTGCACCAAGTGTCGTGCCACGGTCGGTCACACAGACCGTGTGGCGTGAGACGGCCCGTGTGGGCCTTCCGTGGTCCAACACTTGGCCTCGTTTTTCACTCGTTCCTTGTGCTTTCCTTAATTTCCCATGCCTTTGCTATTTTCCTGCACAATATCAAAACATACCTATTAAACCAACAACAACGCTCAAGAACGCACAATAATTCTATGTCGTAAGCGTCGTAAAAGTCGTATTTTCATGACTCATCAAACGCCCTGAACTTTTTGAACTTTTCCATATGCATATAGGTTCGAACACAATGACTTCCAAGTTGTGCACATATTTGAAGGCCATTTTCTAAGTATTTTAGGTGTATCAGATGTGGTTTAGAGTCATACAGAATCTCTAACTTCAATCCAAGTTGAAAGCATTTTAATAAGCTAAGTTTTTGCATGAGTTCATATAAGGATCAACTTGAAACAATCATATCTTTTAGCATATAAAAAGTTAAGTGGCCTATTACCTATCAAATCATAATCTTCGAGTCTCTTTTGTGATTCTACCAAGTTTGCCTCAATCCGAACTTGGAGTAAAAGGTTATGACCATTTTACTGGAGCATGTTTGGACTTGGCAACTTAGCGAGTTGGGGTCGATTCGGTGACTCGCTGAATGGGTTCGGTGCATTGCTGATGATCTCACCGAATAAACTTGAACACCTTCAGAAACTAATAAATTAGGCAATCTAAAGCTCCCATTTGGTGACCCATCAATGGGGTTGGCGATGAGACCTCCAGATTATCAATTTCGCAAATGAAACTCATGAAAAGGTTATTTTTCGATTATGATGACTCTCTTATATTTTTAGAGGGGTATTTTTGTTCGTTTATCCTCAATTAACTTCCCTAAGCCTATATATGGACTAGTAACTTTCCCATTCATGCAAAATATCATATGCATCATATTCACACCTTCTTAATTCTCTCAAAGAAGAAGCTAAGGTTCTTTATTTGCAAACCTTAGTCTAAAGTTTCAAGCTAGTGTTTTTTTCTAGGTATGTAAGGTCATTCGTAGCATTGAATTGAGCCCATCCATGCGTCCCACATCTAAATTTTGTTTCTAAAGTATTTAAGTTGAGTTTTATCCCTTAATTCCTTTCAATTTGGATGAGACACTCTCTCTTTCGTTGAGTTCTATATGTACATATTTAGATTATAATTATTTCTACATTGTGAGTTGTTGAAGTTGTTCATGCTTACTTTCACATGAACTCTACTTGATTTAAAATTCAATGTCTTATAATATGGATTATCTTGATTTGATAAAGATGGTTTTTATGCATTGTTGCAAAGTAAGAGTTTTCAGATTCATGAGTGTCCAAAAATGTATAGAGCATGAAGAGTTTGAGACTTTATAAGTAAAAGTACAACAAGACTAGACGAGATGATTTTTGAGTAATTTACTTACTTGATGTATATGAGCATACCAAGTTATTTTGGAATAGTATTGAGCATTTGGATAAGATTAAAGACAACCCGAACTCCATAAATTGTGTAGCAGACATAGGATAGGATCATGTTTTTGGTTTAGGAAACTCCTCACTTGTCTCAAAAGAGGACTTTATATTATGAATTCAGTGACATGTGTCTCTTACCCTAGGAAGGTGTTGGACGACTTTGGAAACAACAACACTTTGTTGTATCATTACTAGCACAAGGTATTGGACGACTATGGCAACAACAACAGTTCATTGTATCATTACTAGCTCATAAGTGATGATTGTTGGTTTGAGAAACTCCCTACAGAGAACATTATTATTTTATTGAGTTGAACTTATTTACCACATTTTGAAAAGCATTATACTACTCTTATGTTTTCATGGTTCATTGAGTTGAGTTATTTCAGTATTCATTCTATTGAGTATGTTTTCTTTTAGCTATTTTTACAGATCGTAGATTTCATGTAATGACATCATTCGATATTGCATCTTGTCATGATACAAATACAGGTGTTAGGCATCCTCAACAGGTGCATCGTTAAAGATCAGATACTTGCCAGCTTTGGTGAAACCTCGTTGCATTCAGAGGAATCCTTTCTTTTAGTAATCATTCCTTTTTCTAGTAGTTCTTTTGTGTCGTGACCCAAGCTAGATCTTAGGTGTGACACAACGATTAGAATTACAGAAGAAACCAGAGTCAAGATTCTTAGCATATCAAGCATACATAAGGTAAGTAAATTGATAATGTCCAAAATATACTTTTAAAACAATATAATCAATCATTTGAAAAATATTTACCCTACATGTGAGTTAGGGTCAATCCCATAGGGAATAAGAAAAAATAATGTCAATAGTAAAAATATAACTTGATAGCCATTATAAAAAAGGGAGGATTGAATTTGAAAAGAAAATATACAATAATAATAATAACAACAACAATAATAATGGCTTGCAATTCGGTATACATTTGCGTCAAGATAAATAAAAGAAACTAGGAATGTGTTCCCATGATTTCATAACTCAAGAAGATTATTTTATTAGTGTAATGACCCTCCAGGTTATTTTGGTGTTTCTGTGACTATTTGGTTAGTTTGAGTATGTGCATAGTGACCTCGAGCTGACTTGTTGATACTGTTGATATGGTTGTTTGGTGAATCAGTCGAGATTTATACAACTTTTTGAGGTGAATAGGAGAGTGTAATTGTAAAATGAGCTTTTAGGTAAAATCCTAGTAAACAACCCTAGAGTGGAATTTCGATGATTCCATCAACTCCAGAATGTCCAAATTAAGCTAGGAGCATGGTTGGCCCAAGACTTGGGAGTTAAAATGAGCTAAAAAATGATTTTTGATGATAACCTTGTAAACATGCTCAAAAGGGGATTTTGATAGCGCGGTCAGCTCCAGAACATCAAATTTGTTCTAAAATGACCTTGCGTTGGATGACGTGGACTTTTGGATGCATTTTGACCCCCTCAATTCTTTTAGTTCAAATTAGCCAGAAAGAAGTGGAATCCTCATTCTTTCGTAATGAGCTCCATTGGAAATTTTGACTGCACCAGTGGGTCTGAAACATCAAAATCGATGTGGTTACATGGCTGGTTTGCATAAAACGGACATTGGATGGGCCCAAAACATCCCAAAAAAGTTTTTAAGAATAGTTGGTGCAGCAGAGCAGAGCAATACCTCCGCGTGTGTAGAGGCCTGCCCGCGTGCACATAAAGCAAGGCTAGCACATGGTCGCATCCGCACAGCTAGGCCGCATCCGCAGAGGCCCTGTCATGCCAGCGCCTTCTGTCCGCGTGCCATGCCCGCATCCGTGCAGGCCATGGCAAGGAGGTGGGAATGCCTATATAGGCAGCTTCGCGAGGGAGTGTGCACAAAACTTCATCAGATCATAACTTCGTTTATATATATCCGAATTAAGCGATTTAAAGATTAAATTGTTGAGAATTTTACGAGGAACGTCGTGGGGGCCTCAGATTTCATCTTTGGCATGTGTTTCAAGGTAACAATCACTATTTTTGCTATGTATATTATCGTAAATTATCGAAAACTTTGAGTTGTGATTTCTTTGTCATTTCCTATTGGAATTAAACGAAATTTGGGTCTAAATTATGCTAATCTTTTAGACTTATGCCATGGTATGTTGGGATTCTTTTATTTTGGTAGTATTTTTGAGTAATCTGACGAGGAATATGTTGTACGTATATGTTGTTCCGATAAAAAATGTCATGTAATTTTTGGGCTATTTATCATGATTCTGGGTCTCGTTTTGCGCTCAATTTCTAGCTATAGACTCAGGGTGATATAGATGTCATTTTACGAGGATTGGTAAGTATTTAGGGCATGGGCCTCATTTTCCCATTTTAGTCACAATTGATGTATTTCCCCCATTTCTTAAGATATTATAGCCAAAACACTCGTGTTTATATTTGTGATCATGTTTTGAAATCTAAGTAGCATTTGGAAGCGGTCAGGAAGGGTAAAGCTCGCATGAACTGATTTGGAGCGTGTGGATTTTCCTTCTAGGTAGGCTAGGGTTTCCATACCTTTAGACTGAGCTGAAATATGTGTTATTGGGAGCCTTTTGTTGTTGAAATTTTGAGTAAGACATGTATATATGTTGTTAAGGTTGGGATTATTATTTGAACTTTGTCATACCTATGTTTATTGCGTCAGTTGATGTTTAATGTTGTTGGATTGTGAATGCTTCTGATAAAGATTACAAAGGTGAGACAGGGTGCAACCGAAGTAAGATAAGTGTTGATGCTACCTATATACATGCATTTGACTTTTTAACTACTGCTTTGACCCGTTGGGCTTCTTAATACTGATGAATATGCTATATTTGAGGTGATTTTGGTTACTTGTTACTTATATTATGAGTATGTCCTGTTAAAGGCAAAAATGCAAACCCATGCCATATGATTGATATATATGTCTATTTCAATACTTGTTTACCTATGTGGATGGTCTGGTATTGGTGTTATGTAGTATTTGAGAGGCTAATTGTTAGTTATACTCTTAGCTACATCTTGTGGCTTATGTGGTTATGATTCAGTTGTTGCAATTCTGTTGGTGTACCTATTCCTGATTCTCTAGTGATTGAATTGTGATCTTCATTTCGAAAGGGATGCTATACCCAGAGATTAGTTGGATGGTCTATTGCTGGTTGAGATATTTGTTGTTTTATCAGCTGGGCTGCTTGGCATTCTGTTCGAGGGACTTGTTACAATTGTTTGCGGCTTGTATATTATTGTCTAGATTCCCGACTGTACTTATCAATTGAATTGTTGATAATTGTACTAGGTTACCTGGTATTTGGGTTATGTATCTACCTGGGAGATACATGCTTCACCTAGGAGGCCAGTTAGGTTGTTTATATTTATTCAGAATGTTGATTAAACTTATAAGTTGGATTTTCTATGATTATTCTTGATACCTGTAGTATCTTAAGTTGGGATGAACTTATTGACGGCTAGATATGACCTTATATTACTTCTATTGATACGTACATCTATTTGGTTGCTTGTATGCCTATTGGGTTGTTGAATATTGTGAAACAAGCAATATTCTGTGAACCGATTCTTTGTTATAACCCTGATTATGTGTTGAGGGTATTGCCAGCAGTTCAATCCGAGCATAGTCTTCTACCACACCCGATGTCCAGCCCAGGGTATCGCTTGAATGTATCATGCCCTGATGTCCAGTTTGGGGTACTACTCAACCTATTGTCTAGTCCAGGGTATTACTTAAGTTTAGCCCAGGCATGGTTTGAGGATTAGTCCAGACCAGGGTACTTTATTGGGCCAGATCCGCGATTCGAGATTCAGGATCGATATTCCTCTCCTGCCATCAAATTTGGGTTGCCAGTTCAGACACAGTTGTGTGGTTGAGATCTTTGCCATCAGTTACCGATCTTTGTATCCATACACCTATACACTGCATGTTTGTGCATAGGTGTACTTTCTGGGCTTATGAGGGCCTAGTCTGCGTACGAGCATAGACCTTAGGGATATATATCCACGTACAACACTATACCTCGATCCTATGACAGTCTTGATATTGTTTCGCTCCAGTTTGATTAATCAGTTTTGTTGTACACTACTTGGTCCTACTCAATTGGTCCCTCCTGTTTCTATTTGGATGGGTTCTTCTAGTTTTGCTTAGTTGGGTTCTTTGGACGCTTTAGACGTAGTCGACACTTGATTTTTAGGTTTCGTCAGTCGGTATCATTGTACATTACTTGGGTTGTCCAGTTGGGGTTCCATGGTTTTTACAGACCTTCTTATCCGTTGACCTTGGTTCTGATAGCTAGCACTGGAGTATTTCATTAACTTTTTTCGTACCATATTCATTGTAGTTCACTCGGTCGGCTGATAATGCCTACTGGGTGCCTTTCACCGTAATTCACAGCTACTTTCCTACATCCGCTCATGTTATAGGTCTAGGGGTTTAAGCCGTGAGCATTGAGTTAGGGACATTGTAGCCGCCACTTGAAACCTTCTGTGAGCATCAATAGTTTTGGGTTATCCTATAGTCTCCTTCTGTTCTTTCGTCATCCTTGTATTTAGACAATGACCTTGTATATTATAGTTTGCCTTGTATTTGTAGGAGCTGACTCTAGTTATATATATGTGTTTATATATATATATCTATATATATTACCTATATTAGAACAATGAGTGAGCAAGGAGGAGGATTGACATGCGTGCTTGAGTGTAATTTAGCTTATGCTTATGGGTAATTTGGACAATTTATCTGCACAGCTCATGCTTGTATAGCTTCCATCTAAAAACACAATTTGAATCTAATTTAACTTGACATGGCATTAAAATCCAGTGCTAGCTATTTCCACTTTGTCATATTGGGACATCTGTTCATGTGGGCAAATCCTCCAAGCTATATTGCTCCTTCTCCATCTTCTCTTTCCTGGCTGTCATAATCCAAGCTTGCTCAACACAATTTTCAGGTACTTATCCTTGTGCTTTTTCCCCGTTTTCTTCTCCTTCAATTTGAGTTTGCGGATTTGGATCTGCAAGATATGGTTTTGCCGAATTTCTCAATTTCCCAGCAATTTTGGTTGCATCCCTCTGCAATTGCTCACTGTAAAAGTTTGGGTCATAACAAATTGTACCCGACCAAGAAACAGAATGTAAGTGACACGAAAAAGAAGCAAACCACTCCAGGGAACATAGCTCACCTCCTACAACCATAGATCTGTTAAACCTTGTCTGAACTCTTATCCTGCCCAAGCGTAGCATCGCAGGATCTCTTCAATGCCACATAGGAAGACAATCAAAATAGATAATCCTACTGCTTCAATGTGGTGACCGAGTAAGATCCCTCCTTATATATGGAATTGTTAGCAGTCTATAGCAACAAACATCAGGCCACCATTGACATGCCTGTTTAAATAGTGTATAAATTTTCCGAAATTATGTGAATGGCCAATTTCAGTAATATCTTTTAATTTTAAATTCATATTCTATAGTTATAACTTTATTACTTTGATTGTTATTAATATTTGTGTAAACTTTATAAGTACTTCAACTAATAAATCAACTATCAATGTAAGAAAATACTTTAACTCTGGATATTCTCACGAGCCTCTTCACATTAGATTTGTGAGGAGAAAAAGAATTAGGTAATTTATTACACAAGATATAATCTTAGAGCAAAAAATTTAAAATTATTTAATTAGGTGATTTGTAGGTTAAAGGGTTCCCATTTAAAATTAACTTCTTGTGGAAAGAATGGAAACGCAGAATTGCAACTGATGATAACCTGCAGAGAATTGAGGATTAGCTTGGTATCAAAGTGTGGGTGCTATGAATTTCTAACACAGGAGACAATGGGGCATTTGTTTTTAACAACTCCTATAGCTGAAAAGCTGTGGAAATATTTTGCCAATTTGGCAGGCATAAAGGTGGAAGACAATAAGCTACACACCCTAGTTAAGGGGTGGCTGAATTGAGCTGAAGCGCTTAAATTGCAATAGGTATACAAAATTGTTCCCAACTAATCTGCTAGGAATTTTGGAAGAGAAGGAATAGTAGAAGACATGGAGGTGATGTAAGTTTTCATATAATGCTACACAATATAGAGAGCACCTTACATCACCTGATTGGAGTACTATATCCGAAACTAAGACACAGGGAGTATTAATTGGGGGGAAGTACTGAAGGCCCTTGGAAATTATAAACCAAATTGTACCACTGGATAGTAACGTGGGAGCCACCACCAGTTGGGCATCAAAAGTGCAACACTGATGGGGCTAGTAAAGGAAATCCGAGACCAAGCTCATATGGTTTCTGCATCAGAAACCATAAAGGGAACCTCTGTTATGCTAAAGCTGGTATACTATAGGTTATACCTAACATGCAGGCAGAGGTTGTTGCTATTCTAGAAGCTATGAAACATTGGGAACAAGTTACTCAGGTCTTAGAAACAGACTCATTGGCCATGGTCAAAATAATCACAGAGTAGTGGAATGTCCTATGGGAAATTGCTGAAATAGTGAAAGAAATAAAATGCATATGGAGAAACAACACATAAACATTTAGCATATCTTCAGAGAGGGGAATCAGTTAGCAGACCTTCTAGCAAATGAAGTAGGAAGGGAGAACATAGATATATGAGGATTTTGGGAGCCTCCGCAGAATAGGTCGTCAAATTATCAACATCAACAAAGCATAAATACCAATGCTTAGGATCAGAACTAAACCAATCAGAGTGCAACATTCATGAATAGGATTAGCATACCACTTCGATGTAGACGAAGGGTAGTTACAAGTTGCAAAAATAATTACATTCTGTGCTATTCACATAACAAAAATGGCTGCTACATACGTATATCTAAGCAAATCTGGTCATAAGAATCCCTATTTACGAGGAAGCTAAACCTACAGAACTAGCCGTTACTCCACGGAGAAGGAAGCTTGACCATCATTACCAAGGCATGCAGACAAGCCAAGAAGCTGAAAAAGGAGATATGAGCAAAGAGGAAACATACGACATGGTAGAGATGGGAGGAAGCATGGCAAAGCTGATGCCCAAAAGCAACTCCATAAATATGATGAAAAGGGCGACGACGAAGAGAGAATGGGCCAGTGCACTATGGCGGAGATGAAGTAAGTTGTAAAGGCGTTTTGGGAAAGGAAGAGGAATGTGCTAGCAAGTCCCAACAAGTTTGACTACTTTTTATTAATTAGGCCATATAGTTACTTTTTACAGAGCTTAGAATGGTCATTCGTGGATTAGATTATTTTTTGGATATTGATTAATAAAACGGTGGACCCCACCAAACAAATTTAATTAAAAAAATTTCATTTAATCACTACTTAAAAAATAATTTTATTAACAAATATTACTGGTAGACCAAAAAGCGAAGATTGAAGGAAAACAACTAAATTAAAAAATTCCAAGGAATCTGAGTTGAAAACTGTAATCGAATAGAAGTTGATGCTTTATTTCAATAGGTAAGCAAGATATATATACAATACATTAGGTGCTAATTTAGGAAAGAAAATAAAGAGAGATTCCTAAAGATCAACTAGTAATTACAAAGGATTCCTAAAGATCTTCTAGCTAATTATGACTATGTATATTGCTAAGAATGATGTCTATATACATTTTGTAACACTCCCCCTCAAGTTGGAGCATAGATATTGATCATGCCCAACTTGTTGCAAAGGTAATCAACCTGAGTTCCATTCACTGCCTTTGTAAGCAAATCAGCTACCTGCTCTCCTGTCTTCACATAACTAGTAGAAATCAAGTTTTCTTGAATCTTCTCACGAATAAAGTGGCAGTCAACTTCAATATGTTTAGTTCTTTCATGATACACTGGGTTTGAGGCAATATGAATGGCAGCTTGATTATCACACCAAAGTTTTGCCGGCATCTGATGCTTCAACCCAATTTCAGTTAAAAGATGATGTATCCACATGATTTCACTCGTAGACTGTGACATAGCTCTATACTCAGATTCTGCACTGGATCGAGATACAACACTTTGCTTCTTACTCCTCCATGATACTAAGTTTCCTCCAACAAAGACACAATAGCCTGTAGTAGATCTTCTGTCAATTTTGGAACCAGCCCAATCGGCATCTGCAAAACACTCAATACGAGTATGGTTGTGATTGCTATACAGTATGCCAAGTCCAGGAGCTCCTTTCAAGTAACATAGGATCTGTTCCAAAGCTGCCCAATGCTTCACCGTAGGTGTAGACATGAATTGACTAACGACACTTACCGCAAAAGCAATATCTGGACGAGTTACTGTGAGGTAGTTTAACTTTCCAACTATCCTCCTATATCTCTCTGGGTTATCAAAAAGCTCGCTATCATCTTTCATAAGATGTACACCGGGAACCATTGGAGTACTGCAAGGTTTGGCTGCCAATTTTCCAGTTTCTGCAAGTAGGTCAAGAATATACTTTCTTTGAGATAAAAGAATTCCCCTCTTGCTTCTATTTACTTCTACTCCCAAAAAGTATTTCAACTGGCCTAAGTCCTTTGTATGGAACCTAGTATGCAAGAAAAACTTAAGGGAAGATATCCCCTCAGAATCACCTCCTGTGATGACAATGTCATCAACATATACAACAAGAAGGATACTGCCAGCTGCAGATAGTCGGTAGAAGACCGAGTGATCACATTTGCTCATTTTCAGCCCAAACTCTTGAACTACCTCACTAAACTTGCCAAACCAAGCCCGTGGACTCTGCTTCAATCCATACAAGGATTTCTTCAAATGACAGACTTTTCTATACTCCCCCTGAGCAATAAAACCGGGTGGTTGCTCCATATATACTTCCTCTTGAAGATCACCATGAAGAAATGCATTCTTGATATCTAGTTGATGTAAAGGCCAATTCTCAGAAGCAGCTAAAGAAATGAACAAGCGCACAGAAGTGAGTTTGGCAACAGGAGAAAAGGTGTCTGAATAGTCCACTCCATAAGTCTGAGCATATCCTTTAGCCACAAGCCTGGCTTTAAGTCTTGCCACGGAACCATCTGGATTAACTTTCACTGTGAACACCCACTTACATCCTACTGGTTTCTTCCCGTCTTGTAAATCCACCAAATCCCATGTGTGATTTTCCTCTAATGCATGTATTTCCTCAAGCATCGCATTTGACCATCCGGGATGATGCAAAGCCTCTTTCACACTTTTGGGCGTAGAAACAGAGTCTAAAGAAGCAATCAAGGATCTAGATGCAGGAGACAAGCGATCATAGGAAACAAAGTTAGCAATAGAATATGTGGATTTGCAAGTTCGTGTACCTTTACGGAGAGCAATAGGAAGGTCAAGATTTTCTGGAGGGTCTGAAGGAGGAGGATCAGATAAAGGAGAAATTGGTGCAGGGCATGTAGCATTAGTCTCTTGTCTCCTCGAATACACTTGAACAATAGGTGGTCTTGCTGGAACATGTGTTGAAGGCGCAGTAGTCAAGTGGTGCTCAATAGAGTAACTAGGAGATGGAAGAGTAGCATCACTTGATTGCTCAACACGAGTAACCTGATAAACTAACCACTCATCTTCCTCCCCCTGACTTGTAGAATTAGGAGGGTTATAAAAGAAAGGTGTACTCTCTGAAAATATCACATCATTTGACACTAGATATTTGCCAAGTTCAGTAGAATAACATCGATACCCCTTTTGAAGACGAGAATAACCCAAGAAAACACATTTCAATGCCTTAGGGTCCAACTTAGTAACAGATGGCCGTACATCTCGAACATAACAAGTGCTTCCGAATACTTTTGGTTCCACCGGGAATAATGTCTTGTTTGGAAAAAGAACATTATAAGGTGTATTACTAATAAGCACTGCCGATGGCATGCGATTAATCAGAAAACAAGCGGTAGAGACTGCATCGGCCCAAAATTGTTTAGGAACTTTCATTTGGAACAAAAGTGCTCGGGCTGTCTCAAGTAGATGCCTATTCTTCCTCTCAGCAACTCCATTTTGAGATGGTGTATCAACACATGATGACTGATGGAGAATACCATGTTGTCTCATGTAGGATTGAAACAACTCTGACATGTATTCTTTTGCATTATCACTCCTTAAAATACGCACTGAAGCATTGAATTGAGTTTTGACTTCAGCACAAAAGGCACAAAAGTGAGTAAACACTTCAGAGCGACTTTTCATAAAATAAATCCAAGTCATCCGAGAGAAATCATCCACAAAAGTGACAAAATACTTATATCCATTTTTAGAAACAACAGGACATGGTCCCCAAACATCAGAATGAATTAACTCAAAAGCTGACCCAACTCGCTTATTAACCCTTGGAGCTAATGTGATGCGGTGATGTTTTGCAAGTCGGCATGATTCACACTCCAAAGAATGAACATTTTGAAATTGGGGACAAAGCTTCTTTAACAAAGGTAAAGAAGGATGTCCCAATCGACAATGTGCTTCAAATGGAGAGATGACACTTGAGCAGGCAACAAATCGAGGCTCATATTCATCAAGGATATATAGATCATCAATTACATGTCCTTTACCAATAACCTTATGCGTCGCAAGATCACGAAACAAGCAATGATCAGGAAAGAAGGAAATATAACAGTTAAGATCTCTGGTAAGTTTACTCACAGAAATCAAATTGAAGGCCAACTTCGGTAAATTTAATACAGATGACAGGGTAATGGAGGAGGTTGCTTTGACTGTCCCAGATCCCACAATGTTACATGTTGACCCATTGGCTACTGTGACAGGAGAGGGTGCTTTGTGTGATCGAAAGGTAGAAAATATATTAGGATTACCTGTCATATGATCTGTAGCACCTGAATCAATCACCCAGTTATTCGGAGAGGAGACCAAAGATGCTTTTCTTGAATCAACAAGGGTAGTAACTGACGTGAATTCTTTAATGGAATTCTGATACTGAGAGAATTGTGCGAACTCATCTGCCGAAACCAAAATTTTCTCACCTTTCTGATTTGTAGCCATACTTCCTTCTCAATGAAGAACTTAAGAATAACCAAGCTTCAAAAGGTCCCTAATAATATTAGATTCCAAAAAAAAAGTAGAAGCCAATTCACCCAGCAAAATAATTGTACCCGATGCTCAAAATCAAGAACATCCACAAAACACTAATATCGGACAGAACTTGATAATCGCAGCAGCACCAAACAGAAAACTAGATCTGAATCGTTGAAGCTACAAAGAAAAATATGATCCTGGAAGTAGTTTTCAGAAACCTAGGAACCTGAAAGTGATGAAGTGTTCTCCAAACAATGTATCAAACCAAACGAAACTCGAAGTAGTAACTGACTAGATGACACTAGATGTTGAATCCCGAAAGACAGCAAAACAAGATCGAGCTGCCTTTTTTTTTTTTTTTTTCAAACAAAGCCAAAACAGGATCAAGGAGCCTATAAGCTCTGATACCATGTAATCGAATAGAAGTTGATGCTTTATTTCAATAGGTAAGCAAGATATATATACAATACATTAGGTGCTAATTTAGGAAAGAAAATAAAGAGAGATTCCTAAAGATCAACTAGTAATTACAAAGGATTCCTAAAGATCTTCTAGCTAATTATGACTATGTATATTGCTAAGAATGATGTCTATATACATTTTGTAACAAAAACTCAGCAAAACAAACAACATTTCAGTTGAATTGAAACCTGAATTAACTTACACCTTCATCAATATTATTCCCGTAATCCCCAGAAAAGAAAAGACCAAAATGAACCCAAAAAATAGAGTCCATTTACTTGAAAAGAACGTTGACACTAGATTTCATAGGACTCTCTTCTAATGGAACTATAATCCTGAGTAGAATTCTATAGCCGAATTTCGCAATGGCATGGTTTAAATTAGCTGCAATGTACGCTATGAACTATAATAGATTGGTTTGCTCTAATCTTAGTTTTTGTTAGGCGTTCAATAATATCCATTTGTCCTACGACTTATCATCAATTGGATTGGATATGCATGCTTCAGGTGGTTACCCAAAGATAGAGAACTGCCAAATACCAACTGCTTCTTCTACAAGATGAGGAGGTAAACAAAAACTACATTTTATACCAACCTACAAACAAAAGAAGCAATAGTACCTGCCTCTCCTTCTCATGTAGCGTATATATTACTACCACTTCACTCAAATTTTGTTTCTCCAAATGTCAATTATAGGAAACCCAAGTTCAAGCAACCACCCACATAATATGTTTAAGCCCTTGTGTCGGTAGCATGAGTTAAAGAATCGATTTATGGATATGCTAACAGATTTACCTGGACAATAGATAAAACTACTATTGTTTAACCAATTGATAAAGTCACCTCTCCAGAGAATCCACTGCCGCCTCCCACTCGAAATGTTTCTGATCAGCAAGCTAAAGACACTGAATTTGGTAACTACAAAATTCCCACCATCTACATTTTAAACTATAATAATGACTAACTATTAATGCAGATCTCTTCCTGCATACAATTGTTCTTGCACTCGTAATTACTGCTGCCCCTCCAACTTACGTAGCCAATGAAAAAAGAATACAAGAATTCATCATCAGAGATACTCAGTTAGTTAACCAACACATTACCAATTCTTTATAAAATTGCTAATTCCAAAATGATTCCTGTAAATCACTCAAAGGAAAAGATAGTCTTAAGCAAAGCTGGAGCTGCATCTTCTGTATGCCCCAAGACAAATCCCTAAATTCAGAACCTGCATTTTACTCTAAAGTGTTAGGTTTTGCACCCCCTACGGATTTGCCTAATCGTTGGAACAGGTTAACCGATGTGTTTCAATGATGCAGAAATAAACTGGAACGTAACAATTTTACGTGGAAAACCCCCGGCTCACAAAAGGGTGAAAAACCACGACCTGTACTCTACAGGATTTACTCCAACTTCACTACTTCAATATGAGCCTTCAACAAACGATTACAATCTCTAGTAATCTAAACTTCAACTCAACTTTCCTAGCCTATTTGCTACACATAAACCTCCCAAGGATTATGTTCCCAGTTTATAAGTACTGAGAGATTACAGTGTTCAACTATCAAGAATGAAAGAAAAAAAACTATGCTGCAGAAAGAAACTTGTTAGCTCTAACAATTCTTCTTGTTGTAATTTCTACAGCGCCTCTGTTTTTTTCTTTTTTTTCTTCATCTGCGAATCTTCTTTTTTTCTCTCTGAATCTCTCTTTTTTCTGCGCCCTTCTTTCTTTTTTCTCTGCGCCCGCTTGCTTCTGTGAATTCTTTCTGGTTTTATAGCTGCAGATAAGTCTTTCTCCAACTACTTTTCGAATTCCTTTTCTAATCAGCGTCTCCCCTTTTTTCATGCTTCTTGAAAAATATTTCCTTCTTTTTCTCCTTCTTTTTCTCCTTCTTTTATGCATCTTGTTAGAGTTGGAGTTGTATTAGTATTCCTTTTTAAATCCTCCTTCTTTTTGACAGCTTGGAGTAGTATTCCTTTTTATACGCCTTATTTCCAGCACTAATTATTCCATTTTTATTGTGTGATGCGTGTGCAGTTTTGCCACGAAAACAGTACGCTGAAAGAACCGGGTAGTCCAACCTGTTTCATTATCTTTTGTCAGTCATCAAAACTTTACTGCTCCAACATAAAGAAAATGATTAAATATGACTTGTTCATTTTCTCTTGCGCTAATTGACTAACCGTATTCTTGCAATTGGTTTTTCTCCTGCTTTGATTCTGATTCCATAACCATGTTTTACACGAATTTTGTTGGTTAAAACGCCTGAAAACCTGTCCTTATCAGGAAAAAGCCCAAGAAGCTTACACTTTGGGAGTAATTTATGGAAACACCCGACTCGGGGACTATCCTTTCGTTTTAGCTAAAAGGGTGGCAAAATCTCTAGCAAGCAAAAAAACTTAACTATTCCATTCTTGCTATATTTATTTATTTAACATGACTTGTCTTTGTCTATGCAGGTTTGTCGAATAGATACAAGACAACAATACTCACGTATCCACAAGCCAGGGCATTGCATGAGTGGTAATACACATACTCTAACCTTCTTTAAAATGAATTTTCCATTCAAATTTATTAAAATCGCTCTTCCTGCAGGGCCCAAACAGTCCAACCACTTCTCATAGAATACACGACAAAAAGTACCTCCATAACTGCCTCCCTTCTCTTTGTTCCATTTGAAGAAGAATCAACATGTATATCTGATATTCAAAGGCAGCCATTAATAAGAACAACAAGAGCTGATATATACCCACCGTTAGAAAAAACTCCAATAAATAAATTAACGTGAACCTCAAATTTGATAGGGTCAAATATTTTATATAGACGGTCAACTCACATTAACAAATGAAGACAATATTTCTACTCCATGGCATGCTCAGACTGCAAAACTCCATTCACAAGGAATACCTCCTCAAGGCCAATCTATTGCACAAATTGTGATTGGTCTACCTTGCTCATTCCACGGTATAAGTCATGATATCCTTTTGAACTATTACAAAAATGGCAACTAACCTCCTTCTCGACAACTAAAATTTTTGCCCTTCTTTACAGAGATTAATTCGACATCACAGTAACTGATCACATTGGATTCGCGACAGCTTTTGTTTTGGATGAAATAGCTGAAAGTATGTTGCACCTCTCAATACAAGAAATCTAAAACATTTGCCAAGATAAGGTATTACCTATTATTAAATTTGTCAATGCATGAAATAATCATTACAAATAATTAACTTTTCCGTTGCAAAAACAATCCATAAAATAACTCCTTACACATTAGCTGCAAAATTAGCTATCCTGAATTACAAAGAAAAACAAGTTGCCACTCAGGGAGCACTGCTGAGGCATCAAAATGTAAAATACTGGACATTGGCAAGCAGAAAACTCAAAACAACCATCGCATCCCTTAAAAAAAGGGACTGAGATATGTTCTCTTTTCCTCTTCCTATTTTTATTCTTCTTCTTCATCATCATCTCCTCCTTATCCATATTAGTCAAAAAATTCCCCTGAAAAATGAATGGCAGTAATTTTAATAAAACTACTTGCCTAAATGGGATTCATGGATTTTAAGGTTTATATTGCAAAGCCTTAATTCTGATAGCTCTACTGGGTTGTTAATGATTGTGGAATGAATGTGCTATTAGTTATGTTAAGTTTTTGAAGATAGTAGAAACAACAAAAATTTGTTGGGAGATGCGTTTAAGACAGGCATTGGGCTCCACCTCTGTTGCCCAAAGAAAATTGATGGTTTTCATAGAGGTTATAGGGAAGAAGATCCTCTGAAGTCTAACTCGAAAAAGGTAAAACTGAGAATGACATGGCTACATTGCAGGGTTTAGTAGCACCAATAAAATGTTTTTCAACTGTTTCACATTGCTTCATTTGTGTGTCCTTATTCTTTTCAAAATTTTATTCATCATTTAGTAATAAAGTAAATTAATTTACCAATCACTTAAATTGCTGCCTCATAATCTGTTTAACATTTTTGTCCTTATTTTTATTATTAATCCTTGACATAATATAACTTTTATTAAGAAAACACCTTGCACATCCTCATTAAAATTGAAATAGGGATGCACCAGCTAAACCAGGGTCACATGTCGAAAACGTAGCTAGAGTAATGACTGCAGCAATTAGGCGTTCAATTAACTTATACTCATCTGCTTCATTTACATGCCTTTATTATTTTCCAAAAAAAATATTATTCACCATTTTAATTCTCTTAACAATGTGTATATAACACTAAAACTTCAGTAATCTGTTGTTTCAGCTACTTACTATTGCATTACTAAAATAATCTTTCATTTCTACTCTCACTTTGGCTTCTTCCAGAAAGCTTTTGCAGCAATGTAAATTTTGGTCAGCTATATTTTACTTATGCACTGCCTTTTATCAAAATCTGCCCATGAAAAAGAGGAACAAAGGAAGCACATTCACCTGTCAGCCTCACATTGCACCAAGAAGAACTACCATGACTATCTATTCTATTTTTTGTGTACAGATGTATAAATATGTATATATTATAATCTAAACATGCATCGGCAGTGCGACAACAAATATAATAACATGTTATATATAATATTCTTTCGTGCACAAATAAGTAAGCATATATAAAGCAAATCATCTTAAAGTATTGGCCCGTGCTAACACGGGCTACCGTGTCTAGTATATATGTGTGTATCTATTTTATGTGTTTTTTGTGTGTGTGTCTATTTTATTTTGAGTCTATAGTAGCTTTGTATAAGTGACTTTCAGGTCCTGGGGTAGGTTGTTGTTGACTTGTTTTGTGTGTTGCTAGTTACTGTGGTGATTAGTTCTTTAGGATAGGTACCGTGGGTTGGGTTGATTTGACTGCAGATGGGATCTAATAGGTGCCATCATGACCTGAAAGTTCGGATCGTGCCATGTTGGTATCAGAGCCTTAGGTTTATTGGTCTCATTTTTACAGAGCTATCTTCTAGTAGAGTCCTGCGGATGGGTACAGAGACGTTTGTGTCTTATCTTCAGGAGGCTATGGGATGTTTAGGACACCTCCCTTTTTGTTAATTCTATTTGTGCAGTGATGTCAATCGTCTGTCGACTCATTGGAATCTAATTACCTTCGCAGATATGTCGCCTAGAGGTCAGACTCCAAGTAGAAGCAAGGCTGCACCGTCAGTCCCCAATAGGGAGTAGCCTCCGAATCCCGTTGAGCAGAGACAAAATGGCCCAACTCTCCCACAATCGGAGGAACCAATTTTCCTACAAGCCCCAGCCTTCTTTGTGGTTATACCTAAGGTGTAAGCGGCTATCGGACAGTTGTTAGCAGCACTTGGGGGGTATTCAGCAGGGCCTAACACTTGCCCCAGTTCGTCCAGCACTGGCCTTGGTAGAGAATGCCGCACTAGAGGCTCTGGTGTCTCCGCTGTTGACACCCGATTTTGACCGACCCTTAACTTATTTTACGGGAAATAAGCGATTTTGTTTTTCAGAATATACTCTTTATATTATCGTTTTATATTTTATTATCGTCTACAAAAAAATAAACAACAAGTAATCGTTATTTTAATTTTTAGACGCGTATCGCATTGTTTTAGTAACGTCTTTCAAATCGTGTTGTTCAAAAATGATATTTTAATACATTTTTCACGATGAATTTGGTGAATCATGTACGCGAATTCACGACTCAAAATATCATATTTTTTAAATAAAATTTATTGTCAATTTTAACCAAATCGTTGAAACTTCTTTTCAATTTTAACCAATGCCCTTGAATTTATTTTATTCTAGCCATGCATTTGTACAATTTTGCACTTTTAACCTCAAATTGAGTCAATTTACGACTTAATTTTAAACTTTTAAACTTTTTGACTAGTATTTAAATTCGCTTTACCAATTTGTGACTCAATTTTTAAATGTCTATAATTTTTGACCAATATTTAAACTCAATCACCAATTTGTGGCTCAATTTTTAAATTCGGATTACCAATTTTTGGCCTAATTTTTAAATTCTTACGATTTTTGGCTAGTATTTAAATCCGAATTATCAATTTATGGCTAGATTTCTATTATTTACAATTTTTATGGCTAGTATTTAAATCCGGGTCACCCACTTTTGACCCGGATCCGACCCAAACCCGTTTCAAATTCTTAACCACCCCAGACCCTAAAAGACTCCTCACTTTTTCTTCTACCTCCCAGGCAGCCATGGCGGCTGCTCCTCCTCTTCTTCTCCGACCAACTGCGGTGGCCATCTCGCCGGCGCGCCTCCCTCTCTTCACTGTCGCGCCTCCCTCTCCCTCTCCAGCCTCCTCTCCTTTACCGGAACAACCCCTTATCTCCCCCCTTGTTTTCCCGTTTCTCTCCCTCTTCCCATCGACTGCCGCACCAACAACACCGCAACCCCGACGCGACCATCCCCCTACCAGCAACAATGGCGGCTGCCGACGCCTCTTCCCAGCAGCCCCACTGCCGCGACCCCGGCCACTCCTCCGCTTCTCCCTCTCCTCTCTTCCGCACCAAAACCACCATGCAACCAGCGCATCTCCAAGAAGCCACTGGCGGAGCCCCATTGGACCACCTTTGACGCCGATGTGAGGCCGGAGCATTATAATAAAGGCGGATCTTTTAGATCCGTCCGGGTATGACAATCTTCTCATTTAGTGGTTTCCAATCTTTGATTTCGTAATGGGTTTTTAAATATGAGATACACGAAGCTTGTTTACTCACTCTCTTCTTTGGCTTAAGTTTGTGGAGTGTATGAATGTGTCCATATGAAGAATGTTGTTATTATTTCTCTTGAAAAGCTACATGATTTTACTCTATGCGAAATCTTCATCTCTCTTGCTAAAGTTATGTTAATGGATAATTTGATTTTTTTGTTCATTTTGCTGCTGTTATGTGAAATTAATTTAATGGACATTTTTTTACTTGGAGAAAAATTTCTTTAAGTTGATTATCCTCCTCTACTGCCAAACTCACTGCTAAACTCATGATACGTATCATACGTGGTAATGTTGGCAAAAACCTATCTGATTGGATTACTGTGATGCGTTGTGTGATTGTGTACTTAGCAATATATTACTTGTTTTCTATCTTAATCCAATTAAGGGGGAGTTGCTGCTAATTTATAAATTTGATTTATTGCTTCCCTTCTCTGGTTATAAATTTTGAATTGTGACAGCCTTTTATTGTACTGTTTGACCATAATTATCCGGATCCCATGCTAATGTGACCCTGAGGTTAATTTGAATGAGGATTTCCTTAACTCACAGCTAATTGGTAGATATTTGCATATGGTAAAATGATATTTATGGTATACGTGTCTGTCTTTTATTTCATTTTTGGTAAATAATGATTTGATTTGTCATTATCCGTATGTTTATGGTATTGTGCCAATCAATTAAAATCCTTTGAATATGTTGTTGATTGAGAAAATTTTGCTTTCCTTGACTGATCAATCCCCTTTATTCGTGTATATAAAGGGCCTCTCATTTTGTTTTTAAGGGAGCTCTCTCTTTTTTTTTTTCTCTACAGACAAGATTCTTGACATTGAGAATTTCCATATACCTTAAAATATCATATCTTCCCCTTTACTCGATACTTCGGGTATTCTTTTTTGCCTTACTTTCGAATACGGCCTCGTTATTGTTGTTTACTCCGATCTTTGTACCCCACGACACAAGCACTGCTCGGAATCCTATAGGTTCTTGTGATCTTGATGTGACGGGGGGTTGAGTTCTTAAAACTATCGCTCGGATTGTGTGGTATTCATCAATTTTTATTTATTTATTTATTTTTTATTTGTATTACCTTAACTTTATGCCTATGTCCTTGTCAAGAGATGGATTTGTGCATCCCTTTTATGTGATATTTTTTTTTTGTTCATCTCACGTCTCTCCTAGTGCTTATTTTAACAGGATTTTTAGCCCGTTCAAGACTCGAAGAATTCGCTTAGGAGTGGGAGTTTCGGGTGGCTTTGCTATCTAGGAGCTTCTTATTTATATTATTATTTGTTTAATTGTCGTATTCTTTGAGTTATTCTTTCAATTTTCATTCCGGTTTGTAATAATTTGTAAAAACCCTATAGTAATAAAATTGGGGAAAAGGGGGAGGGGACTTATGTGCTACGTGTTTTTTTTTTTATTTGCGGAATTTACATAGGCAATTTCAATTTAGGATTCGATAAATTAAAAAGAAGAAAAGATAGACAAAGAGAGTTATGTGATTAATATGATTAACAACTTTTCTTTTATTTTGTCTAAAAAAAAAAAAAAAAAAGAGGATAAAATCATGCCTAGCTTGTTCGATAATAATAATGTGTCTTAGATATCATATTTTAGGACTTGGGCATTTCATTTTTATCACTACTTATTTTTGTATGTGTTAGAACGCCTATAGGATTTAACAACTTTGTATCTCAAAAGTATATTAAAAAGTAATGTTTATAAGATTTCCTCAAGGTTTAGCATAGTATATATATTTTCCATTTTAAGAGAATTGAAATCTTTGGCTTAGCTCTATTATTTTGTGGCATATATTTAAGAAACATTCATATGTGTTTAGAGGCATATTTGTGACTTTTGTGCTATTTGCTCGTCCTACCTATTTCGTATTGACGCGAGTCTAATTAGGAGCCTTACATTCCTTTTTAGTCTAGAACCACCAAACTTAGAAGTCCAATGCCTCTTGGACATTAGGAGGGACGATAGGCATTTTTAGGAAACGTTAGAATTTTTCATTTTCTTTAATGCGCCTTTAAGTTAATTAATAAAAAATGAACTTAGGAGGGGGGTAGGGGTAGCTAGGATTCGGAAAGGATGATTAAACTCGTGCTTAATAGGACAAACCTTGGTTTTGTCCTTAGGCTTTAATAAGCCAGTGAAGCGATTTCCGAAATAAAAGCCGAGTAACTGATCCGAGTAAATATTTAAAACACTTAGTCTAAATTTCCTTTTGTTCATTTATTACTTAATTTGTTTGTTTACTTTATTACTTAGAATCAACTCTATATATATTCAAAATATAGGCGACATTATTTGTAAACCCCCACATAAATACGAGACACGGTCGGGACCCGCCTTTGCGGACCTCGAAGGGTGCTTAACACCTTCCCTTCGAGGTAACTTGAGCCCTTACCCTCCCTCTGGTTAGGTTAATTTTTGTTAGGCTTAGAATGGTGTCCTAATGCACCTTAATTCATTAGGTGGCGACTCTTCAATTTCAAAAATCCCAAAAGAGTCGTTGCCACGACGTCGTCCAGGTTCCCGTTTCTCCGCGAGGATAAAATGGGGCGCGACAGAATGGCGACTCCGCTGGGGATCTTAGGCTCTTACCATTACGTGTTTAATTCTTTATGTGTGGGTGCTTTATTTGATTATTACTAATCTCTACTAACGCTGTCTTTTTTTTTTTCTTCCTCCTTTCTCTTTAATTGTCCCCCTTTAATTATGCTTCCCCTTTTAATACTGTCATCCCCCTCTCTTTCCTTATCCCCTCTAACGTCCCCCTTCCTCTAACATCCTCCCCTATCCCTCTAATTCCCCTCTCCTATCCCTCTAATTTCCCTCTCCCTTATCCCCCTAATTTCCCTTTCCCTATCCCGCTAACTCCCCTTCCTTATCCCTCTAACAACTCCCCTTCCTTTCCCCTATCCCCCTTTCCCTTTTATTTATTCTTTACCCTTTCCCCTTTTATTTTATTTACTTATTGTTTAATTACTTGTCTAAAATGTTATAACTGCTAATTGTTTACGCTTAAATATTAACTGGCATTCCGATTCATACTTCCTCCCACTTGGGACCCTCTTAATTTCTCTTTAAGGTGATGTCGTGCCTTTGCGCTTCTCCCTACTCTTTTCAAACCAAAATTTAGAGAGTAAGCGCTTGCGTGGTGAATGACGGATAGTCTTACTACCGTTGGACCACGTGCTTCTCGCATAAGGATACCCAGTCCGTGTCTAAGCCCACTCTCTAGAAACTCAGAATAGAGCTATCCGCCCCAAAAATTAAGATCATGCATGCATAAGCCTTAGGTAGTTTGACCCCAAGGGGGTCAATCTACGTAATAGTAACCACCCTGCAAAGTCTAGAGGGTCCAATCACCCTTCAAGACAGAATGTTGCATATTATTTGTCTATGTGATCACGATAATTAATTCAAGCCTAAAATATTGTTAAAAGGGAGTTTATAAAAGTTATCTTTCTGTTTTGCAGAGTTGTGATACTAAAGTCATGCTGAAATTGGGTTTGAAGTTCAGAATTTATTTCCACTTGTTGACCTATTATTTTTTAGATTTTAAATATTGAAGTTTAGGATTTATTTTCATTTGTTACCCTATTCCTTAGATTTTATATGTATTGTATCATTCTTTTTAAAAAAAAAAAAAAATTGTAATAGTTGTTATTAATGAAATAGCTATTTCTTTTAAATTATCAATTTATTATGTTTTCTAACACTAAACTACAATTAACAAATCGAGGGCTTGAATTAATTATCAAGAATCACTTGCTTGTCGTACTAGGCCTACCTCTGGCTTAACAAGGCTCTCTGCATTTTAGAGCGTTTATTTATTTACGTATATATTTTGTTATCACGTCATTAACGTGATTTTATTTCTCTATTCTTATCCTTTATTTTTATTTTTCTTCCCTTTCCCAAAGGTTGATCTGTGCGCACACCCTGGCCTACCATACACGATCGAAAGGTCCTCCGCCTACTCCTCCAAGTTTGAGTCACCAAAGAAGGGATAAAATGAATGACAATAATGCCATTGAAAGAGTGGAGTCTTCTGAAAGGGGAGTCCAACCGAATGATCTAACTCTAAGATTGGAAAGGAAAATTCAAGAGTTGGAGGATGAAATGGCCAGCATGCGCAACTTGGCCAGACTATCCATTTCTCTCGGCACTCCTTTCGGAGAACACATGGATGACCCAGTTACTACAACTCAAACCACCCTCTCAAATCATATTCCACCAATTCATCCGACCTCCCAAAACCAGTCCAACCCAACTTATATATCCCCTTTGAGCAATCATTAAAATCCACATCAACCAAGCACTTATGAACCAACATGGTACCCACAAAATCCTGCCTACGTTCAAGATATGCCTCCCAAGTCCACTGCCAACATCTTAAAAGCCCATGCCTCTGGAACTCACGCCCATAACCCCATATATGTCGAGACATCCCCTTTCATCCACAATTACCATGAATCAGAATCCTCTCAAAAGGATATGTTGATTAAATCCCTAACTGAGAGACTGGATAGTTTGAGCAATCGCCTGCGACATGTAGAAGAAAGTAAAAAGGTAAGTGGCCTGAGTTATGAAGATCTGTGTATGCACCCAGATGTCGAGTTGCCAGAAGGATACAAACCTCCGAAGTTCGAACTGTACAATGGTATTGGAGATCCCAGGGCTCATCTGCGCATGTATTGTGATAAACTGATAGGAGTGGGAAAGAATGAAAAGATTAGAATGAAACTGTTCATCAGAAGCCTCACAGGGGAAGCCCTAACATGGTATATAGGACAAGACTCACGCAAGTGGACAAAATAGGAGGATTTGGCTTCGGATTTCATGGATAGGTTTGGGTTCAACATTGAAAACGCACCAGACTGGTTCTATATTCAAAACCTAAAGAAGAAGCCAAGTGAGTCATTCCGAGATTACGCTATAAGGTGGAGGTCTGAAGCTGCTAGAGCTAAACCCCCTATGGAGGAATCTCAGATGAAAGACTATTTCATTCGCGCCCAAGAACCTCAATATTATGATAGAATGATGCTTGTGGCAGAAAAGAGCTTTGCGGACATCATCAAATTGGGTGAAAGAATTGAAGAGGGTATAAAAAATGGCACAATTATCAACCTAGAGGCTTTACAAGCTACCAACAAAGCCTTGCAATCTGGAGGTGTGCCTGATATTCGAAAGAAGAAAGAGGTGGGTTCGGTAATGATGGCACATAAAGCTCCCACAAGACATCAAATCTGGACTCCGCCACTCCCCCACTATCCTACGTCTTCATACACCACACCTCCCCCCTTTTATCCACCACCTACTCCTTATCAAACTCCTCCCACCCCATATCAACAACCTACATACCCCGTTTATCATACCCAACCGAGGTACTTTCAAACACCTCCACCTCCACCTTCTCAACAACCGAACTACAGAAATCGTCCCAACTTTGAAAGAAAGCCTACCAAAAGCTATACTCCTCTGGCTGAACCCATAGCCCAACTTTACGAGAGGTTGAAAGAAGCTGGCTATATCACGCCTATCCCTGCTTTGAATCCAGACACTCAATCCAAGTGGTATGATCCAAATAAAGTTTGCGCATACCACTCAGGAATGAAGGGACACACAACAGAGGCATGTCGCGCATTGAAGGACAAGGTTCAAAACTTGATTGATACTAAGGTCATACATCTGAAGGACTCTGCGCCAAGTACATCTAACAATCCACTACCAAATCATCAATAAGCATGTTAAAGTTCTATTGGAGATCTGGCCTTCTTTTAATACTTCTTATGTAATGTTTCTTTCATCCTTGTACTTGGAACTACGTCAGACCTGATTCCCATTTAAGAGGGATACGTAGGCGCTCCTTTGGAGTTCGGTCTTACCATAATAAAAATCTTATTTCCCCACTTGACCGCAGACTGGGGCAGAATTTTTGAGAGGATCTCAAAAATTTTTTTGGAAAGAGAGCATAAGTAGACAAGACAACCGGGGCAGAATCTTTGAGAGGATCTCAAAAATTCTTTTAGATCATTTTCTACAAACTGGGGCAGAAATTTTTGAGCAGCTCTCAAAAATTTCGAACTGAAAGACGAGATATCGGTAAAAGGACGTCTGGGCTACAGATCAACCTCCCCTTTTTCAAACTAATGACTTTTCTTTGAATGTAGACTGACATACATGCTTGGAATAGCCTCTTCGTATCATACAAAGCAATTATGGGTGAAGGTCAGATTATCTTATTCTCTTTTATATCAACCTACTTCTTTTGGCTTACTGAAATCGTACTTGGCCTACCAAGATGACATGAAAATGAACTTGCTTTCGGCCTACCTAGATAAAATTGCACAAAATTGAATTATGCATTATTTGGCCTACAAAATTGCAAAAAACATATGCATTGTATATACAATTGCCTACTTAAAATTTTATTTTCGCATCGGCCTACTTAAATTTCGTGAAATTACCCTTTTCTACATTGGCCTACTAAAACTATATGAGATTGCATTTTTACATTGGCATACCGAATATTACATTCTTACATTGGCCTACTGAAAATTGCACTTTTGCATTGGCCTACAAAATTCGCATGAAATGACATCTTTGCATTGGCCTACTAAATTCGCATGAAAATTACATTTTTGCACGAGCCTACTAAATTTGCATGAAAATACATTCTGCATTGGCCTACTAAACTCGCAGGAAAATTGCATTCTTGCATTTGGCCTACTAAATTCGCATGAAATTACATTCTGCATTGGCCTACTAAACTCGCATGAAAATTGCATTCTTGCATTTGGCCTACTAAACTTACGTGAAATTACAATATTTTCTTGGCCTACTGAAAATTGTATTTTTCGCACTAGCCTACTTAAGTGACGTGGAATTATACTTTATATTTGGCCTACCAAGGATGTATCGAAAATTGCATGGCCTATTAAAACAATACTTTCGGCCTACTACGTTGCCTTCTTTGAAAACTTTCCATGACCTACTGAAATCGCATTTACATTAAAAATATATATATATATATATATAATATATATATATATATATATATATATATATATATATATATATATATATATATATATATATATATATATAAAAGTTTTAGACGGCCTTCTGAAACTACATCTTGCCTACTGAAATTGCATGGCCTCCTTTCGAAATTTTGCATTGGCCTGAAAAATCGCATGAAAATAGCATACCCTTAAGGCGTCATAGTCCAAAGGCATCATTTTCATGGCCTAAGGATATCATTTCATGGCCTGGGGATTTAATTTATGTTTATCATGATCCGAAGGTATCATCGTCCAAAGGCATCATCCTTCATGGCCTACGGACATCATCTCATGACCCGAGGATATAATTTATTAGCATGGCCCAAGACATCATAGCCTAAAACGTCATCCTTACCGTTTTATGGCAAATCTCATGGTCTAAATGGGAACTTGCATCATGTTTATGAATTTATTGCACTATTTAATATACATATTCTAACCATTTTACCTAGTGTTTTAAAGGTTACAGATTTTGAATTTTATGGAGTTCTATATAGCATTCGGTTCGGATACATGTCTCTCGCAATAAACCCCTGACATTTTTCACATTCCGTACTATGCTTTGCTCTCACTCTTCTGCTACCATTCTAACCACATCAACTATTTTAGTTTTCGTACTCTCGTACTCTCTTTCTCCGATAAAATTCCATCGGTCGGACAAAATCGGCTACTCCGTCAACTTTCTTTGCTCAACAATTCACCCTTCATTCCCGAGCAAAGAAGGGGCAGCTGTTGACACCCGATTTTGACCGACCCTTAACTTATTTTACGGGAAATAAGCGATTTTGTTTTTCAGAATATACTCTTTATATTATCGTTTTATATTTTATTATCGTCTACAAAAAAATAAACAACAAGTAATCGTTATTTTAATTTTTAGACGCGTATCGCATTGTTTTAGTAACGTCTTTCAAATCGTGTTGTTCAAAAATGATATTTTAATACATTTTTCACGATGAATTTGGTGAATCATGTACGCGAATTCACGACTCAAAATATCATATTTTTTAAATAAAATTTATTGTCAATTTTAACCAAATCGTTGAAACTTCTTTTCAATTTTAACCAATGCCCTTGAATTTATTTTATTCTAGCCATGCATTTGTACAATTTGCACTTTTAACCTCAAATTGAGTCAATTTACGACTTAATTTTAAACTTTTAAACTTTTTGACTAGTATTTAAATTCGCTTTACCAATTTGTGACTCAATTTTTAAATGTCTATGATTTTTGACCAATATTTAAACTCAATGACCAATTTGCGGCTCAATTTTTAAATTCGGATTACCAATTTTTGGCCTAATTTTTAAATTCTTACGATTTTTGGCTAGTATTTAAATCCGAATTATCAATTTATGGCTAGATTTCTATTATTTACAATTTTTATGGCTAGTATTTAAATCCGGGTCACCCACTTTTGACCCGGATCCGACCCAAACCCGTTTCAAATTCTTAACCACCCCAGACCCTAAAAGACTCCTCACTTTTTCTTCCACCTCCCAGGCAGTCATGGCGGCTGCTCCTCCTCTTCTTCTCCGACCAACTGCGGTGGCCATCTCGCCGGCGCGCCTCCCTCTCTTCACTGCCGCGCCTCCCTCTCCCTCTCCAGCCTCCTCTCCTTTACCGGAACAACCCCTTATCTCCCCCCTTGTTTTCCCGTTTCTCTCCCTCTTCCCATCGACTGTCGCACCAACAACACCGCAACCCCGACGCGACCATCCCCCTACCAGCAACAATGGCGGCTGCCGACGCCTCTTCCCAGCAGCCCCACTGCCGCGACCCCGGCCACTCCTCCGCTTCTCCCTCTCCTCTCTTCCGCACCAAAACCACCATGCAACCAGCGCATCTCCAAGAAGCCACTGGCGGAGCCCCATTGGACCACCTTTGACGCCGATGTGAGGCCGGAGCATTATAATAAAGGCGGATCTTTTAGATCCGTCCGGGTATGACAATCTTCTCATTTAGTGGTTTCCAATCTTTGATTTCGTAATGGGTTTTTAAATATGAGATACACGAAGCTTGTTCACTCACTCTCTTCTTTGGCTTAAGTTTGTGGAGTGTATGAATGTGTCCATATGAAGAATGTTGTTATTATTTCTCTTGAAAAGCTACATGATTTTACTCTATGCGAAATCTTCATCTCTCTTGCTAAAGTTATGTTAATGGATAATTTGATTTTTTTGTTCATTTTGCTGCTGTTATGTGAAATTAATTTAATGGACATTTTTTTACTTGGAGAAAAATTTCTTTAAGATGATTATCCTCCTCTACTGCCAAACTCACTGCTAAACTCATGATATGTATCATACGTGGTAATGTTGGCAAAAACCTATCTGATTGGATTACTGTGATGCGTTGTGTGATTGTGTACTTAGCAATATATTACTTGTTTTCTATCTTAATCCAATTAAGAGGGAGTTGCTGCTAATTTATAAATTTGATTTATTGCTTCCCTTCTCTGGTTATAAATTTTGAATTGTGACAGCCTTTTATTGTACTGTTTGACCATATTTGTCCGGATCCCATGCTAATGTGACCCTGAGGTTAATTTGAATGAGGATTTCCTTAACTCACAGCTAATTGGTAGATATTTGCATATGGTAAAATGATATTTATGGTATACGTGTCTGTCTTTTATTTCATTTTTGGTAAATAATGATTTGATTTGTCATTATCCGTATGTTTATGGTATTGTGCCAATCAATTAAAATCCTTTGAATATGTTGTTGATTGAGAAAATTTTGCTTTCCTTGACTGATCAATCCCCTTTATTCGTGTATATAAAGGGCCTCTCATTTTGTTTTTAAGGGAGCTCTCTCTTTTTTTTTTTTCTCTACAGACAAGATTCTTGACATTGAGAATTTCCATACACCTTAAAATATCATATCTTCCCCTTTACTCGATACTTCGGGTATTCTTTTTTGCCTTACTTTCGAATACGGCCTCGTTATTGTTGTTTACTCCGATCTTTGTACCCCACGACACAAGCACTGCTCGGAATCCTATAGGTTCTTGTGATCTTGATGTGTCGGGGGGTTGAGTTCTTAAAACTATCGCTCGGATTGTGTGGTATTCATCAATTTTTATTTATTTATTTATTTTTTATTTGTATTACCTTAACTTTATGCCTATGTCCTTGTCAAGAGATGGATTTGTGCATCCCTTTTATGTGATATTTTTTTTTTTGTTCATCTCACGTCTCTCCTAGTGCTTATTTTAACAGGATTTTTAGCCCGTTCAAGACTCGAAGAATTCGCTTAGGAGTGGGAGTTTCGGGTGGCTTTGCTATCTAGGAGCTTCTTATTTATATTATTATTTGTTTAATTGTCGTATTCTTTGAGTTATTCTTTCAATTTTCATTCCGGTTTGTAATAATTTGTAAAAACCCTATAGTAATAAAATTGGGGAAAAGGGGGAGGGGACTTATGTGCTACGTGTTTTTTTTTTATTTGCGGAATTTACATAGGCAATTTCAATTTAGGATTCGATAAATTAAAAAGAAGAAAAGATAGACAAAGAGAGTTATGTGATTAATATGATTAACAACTTTTCTTTTATTTTGTCTAAAAAAAAAAAAAAAAAAAAGAGGATAAAATCATGCCTAGCTTGTTCGATAATAATAATGTGTCTTAGATATCATATTTTAGGACTTGGGCATTTCATTTTTATCACTACTTATTTTTGTATGTGTTAGAACGCCTATAGGATTTAACAACTTTGTATCTCAAAAGTATATTAAAAAGTAATGTTTATAAGATTTCCTCAAGGTTTAGCATAGTATATATATTTTCCATTTTAAGAGAATTGAAATCTTTGGCTTAGCTCTATTATTTTGTGGCATATATTTAAGAAACATTCATATGTGTTTTAGAGGCATATTTGTGACTTTTGTGCTATTTGCTCGTCCTACCTATTTCGTATTGACGCGAGTCTAATTAGGAGCCTTACATTCCTTTTTAGTCTAGAACCACCAAACTTAGAAGTCCAATGCCTCTTGGACATTAGGAGGGACGATAGGCATTTTTAGGAAACGTTAGAATTTTTCATTTTCTTTAATGCGCCTTTAAGTTAATTAATAAAAAATGAACTTAGGAGGGGGGTAGGGGTAGCTAGGATTCGGAAAGGATGATTAAACTCGTGCTTAATAGGACAAACCTTGGTTTTGTCCTTAGGCTTTAATAAGCCAGTGAAGCGATTTCCGAAATAAAAGCCGAGTAACTGATCCGAGTAAATATTTAAAACACTTAGTCTAAATTTCCTTTTGTTCATTTATTACTTAATTTGTTTGTTTACTTTATTACTTAGAATCAACTCTATATATATTCAAAATATAGGCGACATTATTTGTAAACCCCCACATAAATACGAGACACGGTCGGGACCCGCCTTTGCGGACCTCGAAGGGTGCTTAACACCTTCCCTTCGAGGTAACTTGAGCCCTTACCCTCCCTCTGGTTAGGTTAATTTTTGTTAGGCTTAGAATGGTGTCCTAATGCACCTTAATTCATTAGGTGGCGACTCTTCAATTTCAAAAATCCCAAAAGAGTCGTTGCCACGACGTCGTCCAGGTTCCCGTTTCTCCGCGAGGATAAAATGGGGCGCGACAGAATGGCGACTCCGCTGGGGATCTTAGGCTCTTACCATTACGTGTTTAATTCTTTATGTGTGGGTGCTTTATTTGATTATTACTAATCTCTACTAACGCTGTCTTTTTTTTTTCTTCCTCCTTTCTCTTTAATTGTCCCCCTTTAATTATGCTTCCCCTTTTAATACTGTCATCCCCCTCTCTTTCCTTATCCCCTCTAACGTCCCCCTTCCTCTAACATCCTCCCCTATCCCTCTAATTCCCCTCTCCCTTATCCCCCTAATTTCCCTTTCCCTATCCCGCTAACTCCCCTTCCTTATCCCTCTAACAACTCCCCTTCCTTTCCCCTATCCCCCTTTCCCTTTTATTTATTCTTTACCCTTTCCCCTTTTATTTTATTTACTTATTGTTTAATTACTTGTCTAAAATGTTATAACTGCTAATTGTTTACGCTTAAATATTAACTGGCATTCCGATTCATACTTCCTCCCACTTGGGACCCTCTTAATTTCTCTTTAAGGTGATGTCGTGCCTTTGCGCTTCTCCCTACTCTTTTCAAACCAAAATTTAGAGAGTAAGCGCTTGCGTGGTGAATGACGGATAGTCTTACTACCGTTGGACCACGTGCTTCTCGCATAAGGATACCCAGTCCGTGTCTAAGCCCACTCTCTAGAAACTCAGGATAGAGCTATCCGCCCCAAAAATTAAGATCATGCATGCATAAGCCTTAGGTAGTTTGACCCCAAGGGGGTCAATCTACGTAATAGTAACCACCCTGCAAAGTCTAGAGGGTCCAATCACCCTTCAAGACAGAATATTGCATATTATTTGTCTATGTGATCACGATAATTAATTCAAGCCTAAAATATTGTTAAAAGGGAGTTTATAAAAGTTATCTTTCTGTTTTGCAGAGTTGTGATACTAAAGTCATGCTGAAATTGGGTTTGAAGTTCAGAATTTATTTCCACTTGTTGACCTATTATTTTTTAGATTTTAAATATTGAAGTTTAGGATTTATTTTCATTTGTTACCCTATTCCTTAGATTTTATATGTATTGTATCATTCTTTTTTTAAAAAAAAAAAAAATTGTAATAGTTGTTATTAATGAAATAGCTATTTCTTTTAAATTATCAATTTATTATGTTTTCTAACACTAAACTATAATTAACAAATCGAGGGCTTGAATTAATTATCAAGAATCACTTGCTTGTCGTACTAGGCCTACCTCTGGCTTAACGAGGCGCCTTTAAGTTAATTAATAAAAAATGAACTTAGGAGGGGGGTAGGGGTAGCTAGGATTCGGAAAGGATGATTAAACTCGTGCTTAATAGGACAAACCTTGGTTTTGTCCTTAGGCTTTAATAAGCCAGTGAAGCGATTTCCGAAATAAAAGCCGAGTAACTGATCCGAGTAAATATTTAAAACACTTAGTCTAAATTTCCTTTTGTTCATTTATTACTTAATTTGTTTGTTTACTTTATTACTTAGAATCAACTCTATATATATTCAAAATATAGGCGACATTATTTGTAAACCCCCACATAAATATGAGACACGGTCGGGACCCGCCTTTGCGGACCTCGAAGGGTGCTTAACACCTTCCCTTCGAGGTAACTTGAGCCCTTACCCTCCCTCTGGTTAGGTTAATTTTTGTTAGGCTTAGAATGGTGTCCTAATGCACCTTAATTCATTAGGTGGCGACTCTTCAATTTCAAAAATCCCAAAAGAGTCGTTGCCACGACGTCGTCCAGGTTCCCGTTTCTCCGCGAGGATAAAATGGGGCGCGACATCCGCCAAAGAGAGTCACACCTATCCAGGATCAGTAGTTTCTCGGGTATTTTCTGAGATCGACTCCACTGAGGTATTTAGGGGCGGCTGGAAAGGATGACCATGAGTTTTTGACAGTTGTATGGAGAGATTGCAAGCATTGAGATTGTTGGAGTCTCGAGGCACATATTTTACAGCGTATTAGTTGGACAGGCCAGCCAGATAGTGGTGGTGAACTTTCAGGGATACCAGACCAGCCGAGGCACCATCTGTGACTTGGGCAATGTTCTCGGAGGCATTCATGACTAGATTTGTTACCAGGAGCCTCAGGGACTTTGTTATTAGTTTGTTCATCTGGAACAAGGTTTGATGATAGTGACTCGATATGAGTAGCGATTTTAGGAGCTCTCCAGGTATGCCAAAACTATTTTACTTACAGAGGAGGAGCGGATCCATTATTTTGTACAGGGCCTAAGACCTTTCCTGAGGATTGGCACATATGCACTGGTGACTTCCGGCTGATCTTATCTAGATAATGAGGACCATGCTAGTATGATTGAATATATTCTTCGTGAGGCCCGTGAGGACAACAAGTGGCCCCGCCTTGAGGAAAAATACAGGGAGACTCGATATAAGTTCAGGGAGCGTGTTGGTAGATCTCAGTGGATTTGCTAGACCAGGCCATCCTATTTAGCTAGTTACGGGTCTAGGTCCTTAGAGGCAGATGGTACCAGTCGTAGCAGCCCACACAGTAGAGCCCAAGCTTCCCTAGGGTGTCATGAGTGTGGGGATCTAGGTCACTAAACTCGAGAGTGCTCCATGCAGAGAGAGAGGTCCCAGATAGGCCGATCTGCTCTGCCACCGACCGCAAGAGACAGAGGCCAAGATAGATCACTACAACAAATTTGATTATTAGAGACAAATGATTTTGTCATCGATTGATCATATTTCGTCACCAAAGATCTTGTGTGACGAAAACAATTTCGTCAATCATTGTTTCTAAACGTGGGTCGTTAACAGTATACAAAGATGATTTAATGTGTCATAACTAAAAAGGTTATATTAACTATAAAAAGTAAAATTGTCCCTAACTGCGTCAATATTTGTGAAAAATATATTTGTCACAAAAAAGTGTAATTTGTTTGTAGTAGATTGTATGAATTTTTCAATAAAAAGTTATTATCACCGATAAAATTGCATTGTCACTAATTATTTAGTTCAATTAGTGATGATATCAATTGTCTCTAAAATTATATGTATTTCGTTTTTGAACAAATATAATTTTGTCACTAATGAATACTTTTTATATATAAAAATTATTTCATCCTAAAATATTTAAATTAGGGAAAAATTTATCATTATAAAAAAGATTAACAATTTTATAATTAAATCTATCATATTGTCACGAAAAATATTTCGGGACAAATATATTTTATTACTAAATGTAGTCAACTTATGGCGAACTAATTTATTTTGTGATAAAAATATTTTTCTTGAAAATTTGAATTTAGTCATTCCTAAAAGTTATCTTTGATGATAAAATCTTTTGTCACTAATTCACAATTATTTTATGACATTTAATTATGTCATATTGATATTAAGTTTTTTAATTAAAGTTGCATGAATTAAAAATTAAATAATAAAATGTGAAATAATTATTAAATTTACCCATGATCATATAATTAAAAACAATTAAAACAATAAACATTTGATGACATCCAAATTTGTAAATACTTATACTTCACTAGTTTCTCCTTCATCCAATTGTTTATTAATGGTGACAAATTTTCTCATATTTTACAAAATAACATAGTTCATCAATATAAAAAATTTAAACTCTCAATTGCAACAAGTAAATTAAAAATTTATGAAATTGACTTCATGGCTAATGTCAAATATATTCTTTAAACATAGAGGTTGCCCCAGGAGTGATAAGATTAGTAATGAGACCATTCGGGAGAAGCAAGAGGTGGCCCCTGTAGCTGACAAGATGGGGGAAGCGAGACTGCGATGGTTTGGACATGTGCAGAGAAGGAGTACCGATGCTCCTGTTAGGAAGTGCGAGAGGCTGGACTTGGGAGTTACACGGAGGGGTAGATGTAGACCGAAGAAGTATTGGGGGGAGGTGATCAAACATGATATGGTGAAACTTGATCTCACGGAGGACATGACCTTAGATAGGAAGGAGTGGAGGTCGTGAATTAGAGTAGCAGGCTAATAGGTTAGTAGGTTATGTCTGGTCGTAGGGCATAGTAGGGTAGTAGGAGTTGTCCGGTGTTGTCTTTATCTGCCTTATATATATTAATTGTCTTGAATTTACATGTTATCATATGTCTTTCGTTATTAATAGCTCTTTCTGTTCACTTTCTCGTTCTCTTCCTTTCCTGTTTTCATATCTAGCTTATTCTGCTTATGGATTTTTGTGTCGAGGGTTCCTAGGAAACCTCTCTACCTCTATGAGGTAGTGGTAAGGTCTGCGTACATTCTACCCTCCCCAGACCTCACTTGTGGGATTCCACTGGGTATGTTGTTGTTATTGTTATAGCATGCATCATGTAATAATGTAAAGTGGAGAAAACATAAGAAAATATTTAAAAAATAACAAAAAGTGTCATCCATGGTCATTTAAATCAAAGCTAAAATAATATTGAGATAATATCTTATTACAATCTTTTTATATTATGCTAATGAAAGTACATGAATATAAGTTATAAATAAAAAAAAGGAGAAGATAAAATGTTACTCCTCATAAACTATAATGTAGGCTACTTATTTAATAATTTTACCCTTGATTCAATTTTTTCATTCAGGTACCTGTGTGAAAAAAATATATAATTTCAATATGTACATGCTAGTATCATGGGACGCTAAGGTTACAAAGTAAGTTCAGCTGGTTAAGGAAAGCTCAGGTTATGAAATCGCTTAGCCGTTAGTTAACTGAAAAATGAAAGTAGTAGTGAGGCGTCAGTACGGAGTTGCGTCAGTTGTGGATATAGACTAGGCTAAGGGACATACTTCATCTCTTCTATTTTCTTCACTTACACCTTACACTTTAGCTGAGTCTAACAAGGCTCAAGTGCAGAGTCTTCCACTGAGGACCGAGACTATGCAAAAGTAGAACACCATGGAAACTTCACTGACTTTATCATCAACCTTGTTCCACTAGCTAAGACCAAATTCTCACATGTCCCTTTCGTTATTACAACCTTCTTTTTTGATGTTAAAGACCAGAAGCTATGCGCAAATTCTCATTGGACCTCAGTTGTTCTTAACAATGATGACTATTCATTTAAGTCTTCGGGTAGCACCACTAGATCTTCAACAAGGTGGGAATTCTCGTATCCCATATGTACATGTTCCTGCAGCTTGGATGAGTATTCTTGTTTATATCGTTACGGCTATGAACACTTTAAATCATGATATATTAAAAAAAAATTGATCTTTGAATTAATTTTAGAATGAGAAATAAATAGAGAAGATCCTTACATAAATAATATGATAAAATTGTTCTTCATACCTTTTCTCAAGATACACACCTTGAGTTTTGCTTGCAAATAATAAAAAAAAATCAAATAATTAAGATAAAAATATACTTAGTAGATCATATTCCGAAAGAAGTTCCTAAAAGTCTCTAACACGGAATAAATTTATAAGCTAAATATAACTAATTCATAGTTAGATTCATCATGTTGTTTTTTAAACAAGAACACTAGAGTAAAGTGAGACAAAATTTACAAATTAAAATAAATCTAAGAAGCACAATGGAGATCCACAATGAGGTATAGCAAAAATAAAAGAGTTGCATATTCATATTCTACAAAGTGTGAGAGAGAGCTGCATATTGTTTTTTAGGAGTATAAATCTAATAGTAAAACACTCAAATTAAATGGAAAAAAAATAAAAATAGATATAATGGGAGGGAAACATTACATGGGGGAGACAGGGAATGGGTGTGGCTAATAACTAAAGGATAAATTTGTGGAAAAGGAGAAAAAAAAGGGATAAGGTGTATTTTTCTTTTTAATGTTTCTCTTTCCTCTTTACTTTAGAATGTTAGATTAGGTAGACCTTTTATTTTAATAAAATAATAAAACACCCCTCATGACCTTACTTTTAAAGGAAAAAAAGAATACTCCCTCTATTTTAATTTCTTCATCTAATTTTGATAAATAATTTTATTTTATTTTAATTTGATATAAAATTGAAGAATAAAAAATATATTCTCTAACTTTGACTTGACACAAAAATTTTACAAAATAAAAACTTTATCTAATTTTTTACTTGATATGAAATTTATGAAAGTAAACAAGACTTTTAAATCTTGTAATTTTAGACTAAAGATTTGCAAATTGTATCAAAATATCGTTTAATCTTTTAATATGAAATATATCATGTGAAAAAATAGAAGAGTTATCAAAAAAGAAAAAAAAGATATTCTTTTATTAAACAATCTAAGAAAAAAAAAAGTAAGAAAAAACAAAGTAAAACAAAGGAGATAATAAATATGAAAAACAAAGTTGGGGAGAAAACTAATTATCTATATATTATTAAAAGGAGAGGACAAAGCCACCATATTAAGCCAAATGGCAGCCTATAAATATGCCAAGTGGCATCTTAAGAAAAAAAATAAGTTAGGTTAGTTATTAGTTAATTTAAATAATAAATTCAATTATAAAAACTACATATATAAATATAAAATATTTTCTACAATTACATTAAATTCAATTATATAAACAAAATATATAAATATAAACTATTTTCTATAATGAAATTAAAATAATTTTACAAATCTATATTTAAGGAACTTCAATAACTATTAAATCAATATATTAACTAACTTTAAATCTATATCTATATCTTCTATATATTATTAAAAGGAGCGAATAAAGCCACCATATTCAGCCACTTGGCAACCTATACATATGCCACGTGGCAACTAAGGATAATTAATTTAATTAATTATTAGTTAATTTAATAATAAATTATATTATAAAAATAAAATATAGTCATAAAATCAAAAAAATTAAAAATAAAACTAAATAAAAATTCAAATCTCTATGTATATATATATATATATATATATATATATAACATTCATTTACTTATAAACAAATTTAAAATGTAAATTTGATTTAATATTATGCTTTAAAATTTACTATCAAAAATAAATTTATGCTAATATATACATAAACATAAAAATTTACATGTTATTTCTTAAATTAAAATTCTAATAATTTTTAGAACAGGACTAAAATAAATTGAACACAATAAAAATTAATCTTTAATATAAAAAACAAAAATAACAATAATAAAAAAACTAAATACAACTATGCACACATACATGTTTATTATTGCATTAATTAAATACTGCAAATCATTTTATTAAAAAATTGAACATATTAAATATCTCTTTTTTTAATCACAATATCTCCTTATTTGTAGCAAAAATATTCTAATTTAAATTTCAATATTATATTTATCCAAATCAATATCCTAATGTCAAGAATAAAATAATATTTATTTGCAACTAAATAATTAGTGATTTTAAATTATCTAATACTGTTAGAATTCTCTCGGTACTACAATACCTTTAATTATCATGAGAACCTTTACACAAATTATAAATACATACGTGGTAAACAATAAATACAAATTACTTTTTAATAATGTCAAATATTAATTTTACAAAAATATTAAATATGTAAACATAGCAGTTACATAACTGCACCACCCACGTTTCCTGAAACATAGATTAACAATTTAATATATATTTTTAAACTTTTGTTCTGATAATATTTGTTAACTTTTTTTCAATATTTTAAATAAGATTTATAGACTAAAAGCTTTTCCACTTCTAAACAAATTTATAAATTAAATTCCTTTTAGTCATAGTACATACAAACTCATATATGATAATTAAAGTAATCAATTTATCCATAACTGTTATAATTTTATCATTTATGACCTATTCTTACCTTAAAAAGATCAAAAGAATATTTTTCAATAAAGAAATATACACAACTTAATAAAATATAATAATTTAATTTAAATAATTTATCAAAGTTACGTCTTTTAGTGTACTTTTGATAAACAATTATTCCTTTAACATATTTTAAACCTATATAGAAATTAATGCGTAAAAGCAGTTTAAATTTTGTACCTTCCTCCTACCCTAACCCACTACCACAAATCAGAAACTGCTTATCAGTTTCCGTATCTATATATGCATTTACTATCTATATATGCATAGTGAACAGCTTCAACAAATTAAATGTTTTTGAATTTCAGAATACAAAATATGGCTTTACAATATAATACTATATCTGATATAACCAATACCTCCATGAAATGAAACTTGAAAGTTCGTATTGTTCGTTTCTTGATTGTGCCTGACAAATTCAAATAAAAAATTCCCTTTTCAATGGAGTTGATATTTCAAGATGAAAAGGTAACACATAAATTAAACTATTGTTTTTCAATATAATGTATTCATATATACTAACATTCATTTTTACAAATTATTTGAATATAGTGCGGTCAAATACATGCAACTATTGTCAATTACATCATAAATTATTTCAATAAAAGACGTTCATGAATTTGCTCTCTCTCAAATAAAGTATTTTGTGCTAGCTTAGAATGAAAGGAAATTCAAATCAACTTCTCATAAACACAAACTGACATTCCCTCAAAATACAGTTATGACTGAGATTGAAGATATGTCTTTCGGCCATATGGATATTTTTAATCTCTAGACTTTTGAGCAAGTGGCAATTCAACATACCATGGATGAAGATACACTTATGGATAAATCTATACAATGTACTTCTTTTCATTATATCTTACGTATTAATTTTTTTTTAATTTTGAAGATGTTGTTGGATATGCTGCGTATATGAACAGATTCAATCATCCAAGTAGGGATACAATAATAGTCATTTCATGAATATTGTTCTAGAAGATAAAAATAAACATTGTTGAATAATGTATTTAATAACTTAGATAATCATAAAACAATATTCAAAATTATAATTATTCAATACAACATGATTAATTTTAAAATAATTATGAAAATTTTAATGCAAGAGAAATAAGCTTCATACTACCTTATAGAGTGATCTTGCCTATCAAATTCAACCATATTTGTCCGAATTAATAGATGAACCACTAATTATTGTTTCACAATTAGTGAAATCATACAAATTCAGAGATATGAACTTTAAAAATATAAATTTATTACAATCTAATATCATTACTACAGATATGTTAACTTGACATCATTATAAATTTTTTCACATATAACTATTTTGTTTGTAGTTGTTGGTATCAAACCAAATTCTGGACTAATTCAAATTTGCCACAAGCTATTCAATACAAAAACCAGTGTGATGTATTTCTATTATTACGTATTACGTATAAATTATGAAATCAATAAACTAACCTTTTTATTATTAATTTTGTAGATTACTTGCATCAAGTGATTATAAATATGAGAGGCTTTCACACACAAATTCACAACCGTAGATTTCATTTTCTGAAGAATTATCTAAAGGATTAGTCTCTTTTAAATTTATTAGGGATTTCATTCATATCACTGAAGTAAGTTTTTTATTATATTATATTAAAATCTAATAATCAAATAATATATTTTGTATTTTAAAATATAATATTAATATTAAATCACAGGAGTCTACCTATTAGATTGCTGCAAAACTTGTGTCTGCAACTTGCTCACAAATGGTCATATTTGGCTTGAAAAAAATGTATCACAAAGGTTGATCCATTTGGAGTCAACTATTATTGTTCAAAATGCAATGCTGTAATAACCTCAGTTATTCACAGGTTTGAGTAAATACTCTTAATAGTTACAATGTAATTAAGAATCATATAACACTTTATTTTATTATAATTTAGATAAAGGCTTCAAATTCATGTTACAGATGAAACTGGATTTATATTATTTTTACTTTGTAATAAGAAGGTTTTACAACTAATTGAAAAGACTGCCAAATAGTTAAAGGATTAATAGGAGATGAAAATTGTGCTTATCCAATCGAACTTGATGAATTGATTGAGAAAAATTCATGTTTAAAGTTCTGATTAAGGATTCAAACATTCATAAGAATGATGTTGTTTATAAAGTACTTAAGTTTACTGATGATGAAGCATTACTAAAGGAGTATTGTCATCCATCTCTTCACGAATCTTTGAATGTAAGTGTCGTCAACACTTCAATTTATTTATGATTTAATATGAATATATTTATTATAATTTATATCATACTGAAAGTTCACTTGCAAGATGATAATAAACTACTTTTAGAAAATATAACATTATAAGAATAATACTTTTATAAATATGTTGAAACTATTTTTGCCACATGATTAAAAAAATACATTTAAATGATGTATTGCAAGTACTCTTGGTGCTTCTCTCATGTGTGCTCTTTGCACAATAGTTTTTTTGGCTTTTTCCTTCGCCCACAATTGTTGAGATTTAAAGCAATAGTCAAAAAAGAAGTTTTGATGTTTAAGCAAAAACATTAATCTTGACCTTTTAAGCTCATTTATATTTTCCAGGCTATCATAGTAGTAGTAAAAGATGTAAAAAAAGCAAAACATGTCCACTATGCCTAACTGTTGGAGAAAACACTTATGTCATTAGATATCTATTGGTTGAGGATATACCTCAGTTGATGTTTCCTTGAAATAGAGTTTGAATTTTCAACCGACAAAAAAATGAGAGTGTACTGCATTGGATACTGTTGAGCCAAGCACTGATGAAATCAACTCTGGCGATGATATCTTTTCAAATAACCAAGCAATATCACAAGGAAAACATATTATAAAATATGACGTAAATACTTTCAAAACATAATTATCTATTTAATCTTATTTGTGTTTATTAAAATAATAATGCATTATATATTGAAGTCTTTTCTCTTTTCATACAATATTTTTATGTATGTTATTCTACATAAATATAATTAATACTGCTATACATAAATTTTTTATTTAGGCATTAAACTAACTCAATGCTTTTAAATAATGTAATTTTTTGAATTGTGAATTTTGGTTCATATAATTTTATTGGTGACATTGGTTTTGAGATTTTATTTTAATATAATAACGATATCTGAATTATATGATATGCTCTTTATTTTGATAATTTAATCATGATATTCCAAAATAAGTTAAGAATGTATTATGTTTAGACTTCATATAATTATATTTTGCTTTACCAAATATATAGGTTATCATTAGACTACTTAAAAAAAAAAATTATTTTATGACTAATAATTATGAAATAAGTTTTTGGTATTATAAATATCTTTAAATTTTATTATGAACACTATTTATTAATTTTATAGGCTCAAATTTTTCCCGCGCAACGCGTGGGTACGTATACTAGTTTATCCTAATAAAAGAAGATATTTACAATTTAGTAGTTATGCATGAAAATGTATTTATTTCATTTTATTTTCACACTTTAAATTTTATTATATTATCATTAAAATATGGCTATAGACATTAAAATTCGTGTAAAAAATAATAATTGAGAAAGAATTTTTTTTACAAAATTCGTGTAAAAAAAATAATTGAGAAAGAAAAATATTTTAAGTGTTACAATTTCTTTAAATTTTTAAATTCTTCTTTTTCAATATAAATTTGTGAAATTTTTAGCTTGGTCTAGAATTTATGTTGAATTTGATATATTTCTATTTGAATTTTATTTTCCATAAACAATGAATCCCACAAATAAGTTCTCAAAATATCGTTTAATCTTTTAATATGAAATATATCATGTGAAAAAATAGAAGAGTTATCAAAAAAGAAAAAAAAAGATATTCTTTTATTAAACAATCTAAGAAAAAAAAAAGTAAGAAAAAACAAAGTAAAACAAAGGAGATAATAAATATGAAAAACAAAGTTGGGGAGAAAACTAATTATTTATCCTAATAAAAGAAGATATTTACAATTTAGTAGTTATGCATGAAAATGTATTTATTTCATTTTATTTTCACACTTTAAATTTTATTATATTATCATTAAAATATGGCTATAGACATTAAAATTCGTGTAAAAAATAATAATTGAGAAAGAATTTTTTTTACAAAATTCGTGTAAAAAAAATAATTGAGAAAGAAAAATATTTTAAGTGTTACAATTTCTTTAAATTATTAAATTCTTCTTTTTCAATATAAATTTGTGAAATTTTTAGCTTGGTCTAGAATTTATGTTGAATTTGATATATTTCTATTTGAATTTTATTTCCCATAAACACTTTGATGAATCCCACAAATAAGTTCTCCTATAGACAAGTGATTTGATCTTAATTGTTTTGATATTTAATTGGCCTCCGTCGTTTATCTTCAAATTTTTGAAATTTCTAGATGAATATTTGAATGCTTGTAACTTGTAGGATTTATAATTTTTATCGATGAGCTTCCTCTAATTTTTTATTAGAGTTCTAATTACTTTTCTTAATTATGTCCTCCTATTTATTGTTGTACGACAGAAGATGTATGTTTAGTATAAATCATTTTTGGCTTGTCAGGTTTAAGTGATGTAGTGATACTTAATTGCTGTTACATGTTAGTTGAACACATGGTATATTTTTATTGTCATTGAATTTGACTAGGTATGCTATATTATTTTGACATGCAACATGATTTTATTGATTATTTTAGCGTGCCACGTCACTTGACATGTAGCACCGAACCAGACCTATTGGATAAAAATGACATTTTGAGCTTAGCAAAGTGGTTCAAGCTATCATTTGTAGCCCAACAAAATGAATTACTCCAATATTATGTTTGAAAATGATACAGTAGATATCTAGTCAAAATATTTTAAAACTGTGATTATAGTATTATAGTATACGATATGGTATATATATAGTATACATTTTAATATTTTTTTTATATAAGATATTTTTAAATATAATATTAAAATATTGAATTGATACTATACCAAACTATACCGTCTATATATATAATAAAGGAGAGTAGTTTGCAACGTAGTTAAGCCAAGTGGCAAGCTATTGAAAAATTACTTGTCAATTTTATGACAAAATTAATATACTTTGTAATTAAAAAGTTTAATTAAAAAAATTTAGATTTTTTTTTTATTAACTTAAAAGTAGAAATTCATGGTTTGTAGAGTTGTAAATGAGCTTCTACTATTTCATAAACTTACATTTTTATATGTTATAGAATATGTTTAATTTAAATATTAAATTAAAAAATATAAATATCACAGTAATAGTAGTAGAAATAACAAAATTTTTGACGACCTCCCATGAAAAAGTAGTTTTAAACATGCCTATTAATTTAATATTTACTAAAAAAATTAATTCAAACAATATGCAAAGGAAATTTTGGACTAGTTATAAAAATTTAGTGTAAATATTAAAAGATATGATAATTTTTTTAGATAAAATTAAAACAGATTGTTGATAAAGTTAAAATAGATTGTTGATAATGTTAGAAGAATATATAAAAATAGACTGAATATTTATATTGTGGAAATAAATTTTAATTAAATTAACGTATAAAAATTAATTTATTTTTTTTGTGAAAGAAAAAAGAAAAGAGAATAATATAATAATAATTGTAACAGTAGTATATCTATACTATATTAAAAGCGTGAGGGCCCTGAAATGTTGTTTTCCTTTAGACAAAATCATCTTTTCACTATTTTCTTAATTTATTAAGTATTTATTTATTTATTTATTTAATTTCAAGATTCACTTTTGAATTAGAATTTCTTTTATATTTAGAATTCATTCTTGATTTAGGACTATTCTATAAAAATATTCTAGGAGCCCAAACTATGTGTTTGAATAAATCCTTTTGCGGGTCAAGAGCTCCTTCTCCCTCCCCTTCTTCAAACTCCGATTCATATTTTTTATAGAGAAATCTCTGATCAAGGATAGTCCAAGAGCTCTTTTGCATCATAACTAAGGGATTCCTCGATTCGGGCCGAAGAAGCAATGTCACTCAACATTATCAAACTGACTGCAATCTTTTTCAGTCTGTGAAGATCCCACCAGAGCGCCCTCTACTTCTAATAGGTGGAAATTGGAAGCAATTATTAATTCATGATCTGGCATGTACAGAATGAAAACTTCATTCTCGAAAAAGAAAAATATTACCATTATTTTATTTAACTTTTTTCCCTTTATTAAAAGATTCCCCTTTTGACAAAATCGTCTTTTCACTATTTTTTTTTAATTTATTAAGTATTTACTCTTTTATTTATTTAAATTCAAGATTCACTTTTGTGTTACAATTTCTTTATATTGAGAATGCATTCTTGATTTAGGACTATTCTATATAAATAATTATAGACTATGAATATGAAGGAACGGAAAAATATTACTATTATTTTTTCAATATTTAGGACTTTGAAATTAATTAAAATTTAAATTATTAAATATTTTGTTAATAAAAGTATGTAATATAACAAATTTAAAAAAAGAAAAAGAGTAATTAAAATTGTGTTGGAAACATTAAACTACTCTTTTTATATTTAGGAGTCTTTTTTAAATTAAATTTTAATCAATTAATTTTTTAATTCCTAACTATTCAACTCCAAATTATTGCTTTTTGTACTCATAAACTATTAACATATCTACTGAAATCAGTAATTGAATTGATTTTTTCATGTACATAATAGATTAAACTATTGCATCAAATTAATAGTATTAATTTAATTTGGTTATATGAATATTATATTTATTTTAATAAAAAGTACTAATTATATATAATTTTTAAATTGATGTAATACATACGTGCAAAGCGCGTACACTAATCTAGTACTATATTAAAAGCATGAAGGCCGTTGGAAATATGTTTGAACTTTTTGCCCATCATTAAAAGACTCCTTTTTAGACAAAATAGTCTTTTTACTATTTTTCTTAATTTATTATTTTATGTTTTATTTATTTAATTTCAAGATTCATTTTTAAATTAGAATTTCTTTATATTTAGAATTCACTTTTTATTTAGGACTATTCTATATATATAATTGTCTAGGCTATGTAGGAAAGGAAACGAAAAACATTATTATTGTTCTGTAACGCCCAGTAAAATTACCAAAATACTCCTAGAGAGAGGGTATGTGCATGATGCATCTTTCGATGCTTGTATGGCGAATTCGAGGTCGGATTTTTTATCAGCATGAAAAATTTAGTGGGAAAATGATCTCGGTCAATTTTTAGAGCGACTCAATCAAAAGATAATTTTTCGATCCGAAACACAAAAAAGTGTTAGTACGCGACAAGGGCACGCCGCGCACCCATCGCGGACCAGCACTTATATTTTTCTGAATTTTTTTTTATGGGATTGAAAAAACTCGTTCAAAAACTTTTTCTGAAAATTCACAGTACGCGACCAGTACACGACCAGGACGGGGTCTTCTCCAAGTTGAAAATTTCTAAATCATTACGAGGGGCATTCCGGTCAATTCCTCACCCCTCCTAAACTCTATACACGATCTAATAAGGTCGTTTAACGTAAAAAGGGTCTAAAACCCCCATTCTAAGTCCTATTCCAATATTCTATCAAGGCTAGGGCTTGAGGAGAGAAGAGACAAACTTGAGTTTGAGGGAATTGAGAAGAAATCCATGACGTGCTTGATTGATAGCTGCATTCCAGGTATGTAAGGCTAAACTAAAAGCATGGGATTGTTTTCTCATGTGCCCCATAGAGGTCATAAATGAGTTGATGATTTAAGAGTCTACATGAATGAATTCTTATGGTGTTTCTTGAAAACCTGATTTGAAATTACATGTTTTCTATGTTGATAATCATCATGCTAATTGTTTTCTTGAATTGAACATTTTTCATGAGAATTTGCATAACCCTACATGATTATTTGAAAAGCATGCATAATAAACTTGAGAATTGAGTCTAGAGCCTTGGGTTGAGATTGTTGATTGTGATGAGAGAATGATGATGAGTTGACAAAATTTGATTGTCTTATGAGTCCCTATAAATGAACTCTACCGATGTGTCTATTCAATTGATTCCTAATGATTGTTCTAACTCTTGAGTCATTGATGAGATTGACTAATGAAAAGGGTTAAAGTCCCTATGAGTTGAATGATGATGGGGTTCGAGTCCCTATGAGATATCGATCGTTGATAGGGTTCGAGTCCCTATGAGATTGATTGAGATGGAGGTTTTATAAGCATTGAGTCATAGGAGGAGTATCGAGAACCAAAATGGGTAAGAGTGAGTCCCACTTGAACTCATTAACTACGTCTCCAAATGTAGGTGAGGCATAAAACTATCACATATATTATGGTTGCCTCGAGAGTAACAATCCTTGAATGCAATAATGGACCTGTTGAGTATTGACTCCATATTGGGTGAGCTGATATGGTTTCGGAGCGTTCCCTACCTGGCAAGTTTGGAATGGCTGTGGCAACATCAGTGAGATTGTTGTACATTCACTGGCTCGTAAGTGATTGTTATCGGCTAAGAGAAATTCCCTTAAATTTCCTATCTTAGCACTCTGAGTTGAGATGAGATAAGAGGAGGTGAGCTCCTCTGAGATGAGATGAGAGGAGGTGAGCTCCTTTGAGATGAGATGAGATGAGATGAGAGGAGGTGAGCTCCTTTGAGATGATACTGAGATGATTGATGAGTTTGAGTTGTTGATGTGTCACTTATCTACTCCTTATTCTTGCATAGATAGACATCTGACGATTTGATGTTATTCGATGTTCATTTTGAGTCGATGTAGCTTCCATATTATTCTACCTGTTTCTGTTTAACTCAACTATTTTACATACCAGTACATTTCAAGTACTGATGTCCACTCTGGACTGCATCGCTTTATGATGCAGAGGTAGGTACTAGAGATCGTCAACAGGCGTTCCTTTGGAGATCTGAGATTCAAAGTTGATTTGGTGAGCCTCCCCTACTCCGAAGGATCCACTGCTTTTATTTTTCATCATGCTTTAGAGTTAGATTGGACTACTTCCTTTATTTTGATTTGGGCAGCCATGGGTCTGTCATTGGCACCACATGATTAGTAATAGAGGCTTCATAGACGATGGTTGAGCGTTGATGTTGAGATTGTGAGCTGGTTCTTTCTACAAGACCTTATTATTGTCTATTTATTTGAGACTTTAGATGAGATGTGCCCATTTACTTAATTATACTTTTCGCTATTCAGTAGTGTTTATTGATTGAATGATGTGATGAGGCTAAGTGATTCGCTCGGGGACTAGCAATAGTCTCTGAGTGCCGGCCATACCAAGGGTACCCTCCTGGGGCGTGACAAACTTGGTATCAAAGCACAACGTTCAAGTGTTTTAGGGAGTCTATGAAGCCGTATCTAGTAGAGTCTTATTTATGGGTGTGTTGTCGACCACATTTCATAAGCAGGAGGCGATAGGACATTCAGAATTGTCACCCTTTTCTTCTCATTCCAATTCGTGTGATAGAGTTAAGCTCTATGAAAACTCTCTTTTAACTCGTGCTCTATGTGTGCATAATTGATAACATGCCTCCCAGAAGAACTGTCAGAGGAAGGGGACATCCTGCCAGGCGAGCTATTAATCCACCTGAGCCTCAAGTACCCGAGGAGCTCGTGGATCAAGTTGTCCCTGTTGCACAACCCCCTCAAGATGAGGTCTCTAATGCTGAGTTACACTGGGATATTCAAGCTCTAGCCCAGGCTATCGCAACACCTGCTATGAGACAAGGAGCGAGTAGACCAGATTCTCATGACATATCTAGGGCCCGGGAATTTTTAAGGATGAATCCGCCTGAGTTCACGGGGTCTGCATCTACTGAAGATCCTGAGAACTATGTGGAGGAACTTGAGAGAAGGTCTTCTAAGTGATCCATATGGCTGATGCCGATAGGGTTGAACTGGCTGCTTACCTACTCAAGGGTGTGGCCAGACTGTGGTTCGACCAGTGGAAAAAGGGAAGAAAGTATGATGCCCCATGTTTGACTTGGGCAGTGTTTGAGGAGGCCTTCTTGGGATGCTTCTTCCCAAGAGAGAAAAAAGAAGCTAAGGTAAGAGAGTTCCTAAATCTAAAACAGGGCTCTATGACCGTGCAAGAGTATGGTTTGAAGTTCACGCAACTATCTCACTATGCTCCAGACATGGTTGCTGATATGAGGGGAAGGATGTGAATGTATGTTGATGGGTTGAATAGAGGACCCCAAGAAAGATGGGAGGGAGCCATGCTTGTAAGTGATATGGATATCGGGCAACTGATGACATTTATACAACAAGCTGACGAGGAGAGACAACATGACAGGGAATAGTTCAAGTGCAAGAACATGAAAGGGAATAGTTCAAGCACAAGAAAGCTAAGACATCCAACCATGAGGTTAGAAGGAAAGGCAACGGTAATCGATTTCCAGCACCATCATCTGCTAGTGCACCTGTGCCTAGAGGCAGGTATGATCAAAGATTTCAGAATGTTGGAACCCATGGATGCCAGTCACAAGCTAATGTAGCTCAAGGTTCGCAGGGTAAGCGATCGTGTGATAGGTGTGACAAGCTGCACTTGGGGAGATGTCATGATGGGAATGATGTGTGCTATAGATGTGGCCAAGTGGGTCACTACAAGAGGGATTGTCCAAAACGGGCTGACTAGGCCCAGTCTACTATACTAGCCCCACCAGTTAGAGGAGATCAGAGGGCCACTACGTCAGGCGCATGCGGGGCAACAAACTACTTGTATACCATGGGTAGTCGCCAAGATCAGGAGAACTCCCCAGATGTTGTGACGGGTATGATTCAAGTCTTTACTTTTGATTGCTGCATTTTGATGGATCCAGGTGCCACATTGTCGTTTGTATCTCCTTATATGGCCAGTAGATTTTATAGAACCCCTGAGAGTCTTCTTGAACCCGTTGATGTTTCTACTTCGGTGGGTGAGTCTATTCGGGTTGAGAGAATCTATAGAGCGTGTGTAGTGTCCATCCATAATAGGGATACTCTTGTTGATTTTATTAAGTTGGAGATGGTTGATTTTGATTTGATTCTTGGCATGGATTAGCTTCACGCCTATTATGCCTCTGTTGATTGTAAAACCCGAACTGTTAAGTTCCATTTTCCTAATGAACCAGTCCTAGAGTGGAAGGGTGATTCTGTTGCACCTAGAGGAAAGTTTATCTCGTATCTTAGAGCCAAAAAGTTGATTTTCAAGGGTTGTATCTATCACCTCGTGCGAGTTATGATGATGTTGAGTCCCTAACTCTTAAGTCAGTCCCGATTGTAAATGAGTTTCCGGAAGTGTTTCATGATGATCTACCTAGAGTCCCTCCTGATAGGGAGATCGGCTTTGGGATTGATGTTCTTCCCGATACCCAACCTATTTCAATCCCACCTTATAGGATGGCCTCCGCTGAGTTGAAAGAGCAACTAAAAGATTTGCTACAGAAGGGCTTCATTAGGCCAAGTGTTTCACCTTGGGGCGCTCCTGTCCTATTTGTGCAAAAGAAAGATGGGTCCCTCAGAATGTGTATTTATTATAGGCAACTGCACAAGGTCACGATAAAGAATAAATATCATCACCCAAGGATAGATGATTTGTTTGACCGACTTCAAGGCGCCTCTTGTTTCTCCAAGATAGACCTTAGATTCGGCTACCACCAGTTGAAGGTGAGGGAATGTGACATTCCAAAGGCAGCCTTTAGGACTAGATATGGCCATTTTGAGTTCTTGGTCTTTGGGTTGACGATGCACTTGCCGCCTTTATGGACTTGATGAATAGAGTATTCAGACAATATCTTGATATATTTGTGGTTGTGTTCATCGACGACATTTTGGTGTATTCGAGAAGTGAGGAAGAGCATGCTAACCACCTCAGAGTTGTCCTCTAAACCTTAAGGACCATGAGTTGTATACAAAATTCTCAAAGTGTGAGTTCTGGCTTAAGTCAACGGCTTTCCTGGTCCATGTTGTTTTTGGTGATGGTATTCAAGTGGATGCCCAAAAGATTGAAGCGGTTAAGAACTGGCCAGACCGACCACTCCGACTGACATAAGGAGTTTCTTGGGGTTGGCAGGCTACTACCATAGATTTGTTGAGGGATTTTCTTCCCTATCCGCGCCATTGACTAAATTCACTCAGAAAAAGGTCAACTTTCAGTGGCCTGAGGAATGTGAGAAGAGTTTCCAAGAATTGAAGACAAGGTTCTACTATGCCGGTCCTTACCTTGCCAGAGGTGTCAGAGGACTTTGTGATTTACTGTGATGCTTCGAGGGTTGGATTGGGATGTGTACTGATGTGGAGAGGGAAGGTGATAACCTATGCCTCTAAAAAACTTAAGGTTCATGAAAGGAACTATTCAACCCACGATCTCGAGTTGGAAGCAGTGGTGTTTGCACTTACAATCTAGCGCCACTACTTGTATGGAGTGTATGTGGATGTGTTCACTAATCACAAGAGCTTGCAGTGTGTTTTCAGTTAGAAAGAGCTCAACTTGCGACAGAGGAGATGGTTGGAATTGCTCAAGAATTATGGCATGAGCATTCACTACCACCTAGATAAAGCTAACGTTGTTATTGATTCTCTTAACAGGTTGTCAATGGGTAGTACAACCCATGTGGAGGAAGGAAGGAAGGAGCTAGCCAAGGAAGTGCATCGGTTGGCTCGATTAGGAGTTCAACTTGAGGAGAATGATGAAGGGGGAGTTAATATGCATGATGAGTCTGTTTCATCCTTAGTTGCAGAGATGAAAGAAAAGCAAGACCAAGATCTTGTCATACTCCAACTAAAGGAGGTTGTCCATAAACAGAAAGTGATGGTCTTCTCCAAAGGGGGAGATTGAGTGTTGAGGTATCAAAGTAGATTGTGTGTTCCATACATTGCATTCGAGACAGAATCATGGTGAAAGCCCACAACACTAGGTCTTTTATTCATCCAGGCTCTACCAAGTTGTACCATGACTTGAGAGAAGTCTATTGGTGGGTCGGAATGAAGAAGGATATTATTGAGTTTGTTTTGAAATGCCCAACAAGTGAAGGTTGAGCATCAAAGGCCATGTGGATAGACTCAGAACTTTGAGATTCCAGAGTGGAAGTGAGAGATGGTTAATATGGACTTTGTTACCGGTCTACCAAGGTCCCAAAAGCAACATGACTCGATATGGGTGATCGTGGATAGGATGACTAAATTGGCTCACTTCTTGGTAGTTATGACAATAAACACTATGGAAGAGTATGCCAAGTTGTACATCCGGGAGATTGTGAGGTTGCATGGGTTCCCTTGTGCATCATCTTGGACAGAGGAGCTCAATTTACCTCCCAATTTCGGAGATCGTTCCAAAAAGGATTGGGTACTAAGGTGAACCTGAGCATAGAGCATAGCCTTTCATCCACAGATAGATGCTCAGCCGGAGTGTACAATTCAAACACTTGAGGACATTTTGAGGGCTTGTGATCTTGATTTCAAGGGAAATTGGGATGATCACCTACCATTGATTGAATTTGCATATAACAATTGTTATTATGCAAGCATTCAAATGGCTCCTTATGAAGCCTTGTATGGGAGGAGATGTAGATCACCAATTGGGTGGTTCGAGGTTGGAGAAGCGGAGTTGATTGGGCTTGATCTTGTTCACCAATACATGGAGAAGGTCAAGGTCATTAGAGAGAGGTTAAAGACTGCCCAGAGTCACAAAAAATCTTATACCGACGTGAGGATAAGGGACTTAGAGTTCGAGGTAGATGATTGGGTGTATTTAAAAGTGTCACCTATGAAGGGTGTCCTAAGATTTTGGAAGAAGGGAAAGTTGAGTCCACGCTATGTTGGACCATATCAGATTGTAAAGAGGATTGGGAAAGTTTCTTATGAGTTAGAGTTTCCTTCCGAGTTAGATGGAGTGCACCCGGTATTCCATGTGTCGATGTTGAAGAAATGCTTGGAAGATCCTGCCTTGGTGATCCCTGTGGTAAGCATTGGATTGAAGGAGAGCCTATCTTACAAAGAGGTTCCGGTGCAAATCCTTGATTGTCAAATTTATAAGTTGAGGAATAAAGAGATAGCCTCAGTCAAAGTCCTGTAAAGGAATCAATTTGTTGAGGAAGCCACATGGGAAGCTGAGGAAGATATGAAAGTCAAATATCCGCATCTACTCGTGCCAAATGATAAGAGTATTGAAGGTAAATTTCTTACCCTTCACTAAATTGATATATCTATTCTTGATATGATTTTCTATTCTTGAGTCTGAGTAGTATTGATTGAGGCCGAGGAAGAGTTGAGTGATGAGATGAGTCTTGAGTCTATTCGTGCCTTGATATCCATCTTTACTCATCATTCGAGGATGAATGATCCCAAGGGGGAGATGATGTAACGCCCGGTAAAATTATCAAAATACCCCTAAAGGAAAGGTATGCGTGTACGCATCTTTCGATGCTCGTATGGAAAATCTAAGGCCAGATTTGTGATCAGAACAAAAAATTGAGTGGAAAAATGGTCTCGGTCGATTTTTAGAGTGACCCGATCAAAAAGATAATTTTTTGATCTGAAACACAAAATAGTGTTAGTATGCGACAGGGGCGCGTCGCGCACCCATTGCGGACTAGAGCTTATATTTTTCTGAAAATCTTTTACGAGACGAGAAAACTCGTTCAGAAACTTTCTCTGAAAATACACAGTACATGACCGGTCTGCATCGCGGACTGGGTCTTCTCAAAGTTGAAAATTTCTAAATTATTACAAGGGGCGTTCCGGTCAATTCTCCACTCTTCCTAAACTCTATACATGATCTAATAAGGTCGTTTTGATGTAAAAAGGGTCTAAAACCCCCATTCTAAGTCCTATTCCAATATTCTATCAAGGCTAGGACTTGAGGAGAGAAGAGAAGAGCCTGAGTTTGAGAGAATTGGGAAGAAATCCTTGACGTGCTTGATTAATAGCTGCATTCCAGGTATGTAAGGCTAAACTAAAAGCATGGGATTGTTCTCTCATGTGCCCCATAGCGGTCATATATGAGTTGATCGTTCAAGAGGTTACATGCATTAATTCTTATGGTGTTTCTTGAAAACTGATTTGAAATTACATGTTTTCTATGTTGATGATCATCATACTGATTGTTTTCTTGAATTGAACATTTTCATGAGAATTTGGATAACCCTACATGATTATTAGAAAAGAATGCATAATGAACTTAAGAATTGAGTCTAGAGCCTTGAGTTGAGATTGTTGATTGTGATGATAGAATGATGATGAGTTGACAGAATTTAGTTGTCTTATGAGTCCCTATAAATGAACTCTACCGATGTGTTTATTCAATTATTTCCCAATGATTGATCTAAATCTTGAGTCATTGATGAGATTAATTGATGAAAAGGGTTAAAGTCCCTATGAGTTGAATGATGGGGTTCGAGTCCCTATAAGATATCGATCGTTGACGGGGTTTGAATCCCTTATGAGATTGGTTGAGATGGAGGTTTTATGAGCATTGAGTCACGGGAGGATTATCGAGCACCGAAATGGATAAGAGTGAGTCCCACTTGAGCTCATTAACTACGTCGCCAAATGTAGGAAAGGCATAAAACCATCACATAGATTATGGTTCCCTCAAGAGTAACAATCCTTGAAAGCAATAGCAGACCTGTTGAGTATTGACTCCATATTGGGTGAACTGATATGGTTTCCGAGCGTTCCCTACCTGGCAAGTTTGGAATGGCTGTGGCAATATCAGTGAGATTGTTGTACATTCATTAGTTCATAAGTGATTGTTGTCGGATAATAAAAATTCCTATAAATTTTCTATTTTGAGTACTCTGAGTCGAGATGAGATGAGAGGAAGTAAGCTCCTCTGAGATGAGAGGAGAGGAGGTGAGCTCCTCTGAGATGAGATGGGAGGAGGTGAGATCCTTTGAGATGAGTTTGAGATGACTGATGAGTTTGAGTAGTTGATGTGTCACTTGTCTACTCTTTATTCTTGCATAGATAGACATTCAACGATTTGATGTTTTATTTTGAGTCGATGTTGCTTCCATGTTATTCTACCTGTTTCTGTTTCATTCAGCTATTTTACATACCAGTACATTCCAAATACTGATGTCCACTCTGGACCGCATCATTTTATGATGCAAAGGCATGTAATAGAGATCTTCAATAGACACTCCGTTGACGATCTGAGATTCGAAGCTGATTTTGTGAGCCTCCCCTACTCATGAGGATCCACTGTTTTTATTTTTCATCATGCTTTAGAGTTTGATTGGACTATTTCCTTTATTTTGATTTGGGTAGCCATGGGTTTATCATTGGCACCACATGATTAGTAATAGAGGCTTCATGGACGATGGTTGAGCGTTGATGTTGAGGTTGTGAGCTAGTTCTTTCTACTATCCCTTATTATTGTCTATTTATTTGAGACTTCAGATGAGATATGACCATTTACTTAATTATACTTTCCGATGGTCAGTAGAGTTTATTGATTGAATGATGTGATGAGGCTAAGTGGTTCGCTTGGGGACTAGCAATAGATTCTGAGTACCGGCCACGCCAAGGGTACCCTCCCAAAGCGTGACATGTTTTCATTTTGATTATCAAATATTTTGTTAATAAAAGTATGTAATATAACAAATTTAAAAAGAAAAATATTTAGTAAAATTAAGTTGAAAACTATTCCTTTTATATTTAGATATCTTTTGTTACAATAAATTTTAATCAGTTAATTATATAACTTTTAATTTTTCAACTCTAAATTATTACTTTATGTATTAAAAACTATTAACATGTCATTATATAAGTAATTGAATTGATTTTCTCGTCTTTGTCGTTTCACAATCGACTAACTAATGCATTAAAATAATAGTATTTATTTAAATTTGTCTACATGAATATTATATTTATTTAATGGCAAATACTTCTTATATATAATTTTTAAACTGACATGATGTTACGCCCCGAGAGGGTACCCTAGATGTGGCCAGCACTCAGAGACTATTGCTAGTCCCCGAGCGAACCACTTAGCCTCATCACATCATTCAACATCAACATAGCGGAAACATCATAAATAGAGTACCTCAGATAAGGGCCAAATAGCCAACATCCGTCTCAACATCAACTAAGTAAGTAAAGTACTACTCAGTTTATAAGAGAAACATCCACATCAACCTCGACATCATGTCTATGAAGCCTCTAACCTGACTCAACTGTCTAAGAATGGTGCCATGACATGCCATGGCTACCGGACTCAATGCAATAAAGGAAGCATAAAATAGAAGGGTCTCCTCCGGATAGCAAGGAGGCTCACCAAAGTCTAAACTCGAAATCTCTGACCTCAACGGTGCGCCTGCTGAAGTCCTCTAACTCCTGTATCTGCATCATGAAACGATACAACACCAAAAGGCGTCAGTATGTGGAATGTACTGGCATGTAAAATAGCTGAATAACAAGGTAAGTACACAACATAGGAAAACATCAACTCAATCATACTCCATCAGAATGTCAAGAGTCTATCTAAGGTAAGAGATTAGAATAGACAAATGACCTATCAATCTCTCGTCACAACTCCACCATCAAATCGAACTCATCTTAAGGAACTCGACTCAACTCGCTCAAGGAACCTCAACGTCAACTCTACTCAGGGAACATCAACATCGACTCAACTCAGGGAAACATCAACATCAACTCAGAACATCACATCAACATCAACATCAGAGTCCTATAAAAGGAACCTAACTGGGAGTTTCTCTAATCGACAACCATCACCTATAAGCCGGTGATGATATAACGAAGCGATGCCATTGCCACATACATCCAATACCCCGCCCGGGGTAAAGGTCATAACCTTAGTGGATCCACAAGAAAAACCTCAATCCTTATTTGGGACAAGACAGGAGCCATCCGCATTGCGGTTCAATCCTCTCTTCATACGCGGGCCACGTAGTTAATAGGTTCGAGTGGGACTCACTCTTTACCCATTTCGGTGCTCAATACTCCTCCAAGAACTCGACATGCTCATAAAACATCAACCTCATCAGTCCCATAGGGACATAATACCTCATCATCAGTCACATAGGGACATGATATAATACCTCAACATCAACATCGGTCCCAGAGGGACATAATATAAAACCTCAACATCAACATCAGTCCCGTAAGGACATAGTACCTCACCTCATAACATCAACATCAGAACTCAAGATACTCATTTAGGAATTAAATCTCAATGCTAAGACATCATAAAATATCATTCTCATCAACATCATCATAACATCATCGTAACATCATCATCGTCAAGGCTCTAGACATATCCCCTAATTTCATTATGCATACTTTTTCCAAAACACAATAATTATAGGGTTTTAAAATACACTCATGAAAACGAATTATGATGTAAAACAAAATAGTGATGATCATCAATTCATGTAAGAAAATTATTTATACATAAAATAACGTAAATTTTACATGCATCAAACTCTTCATATTAACCTCATCATGTCAAGATACAATACTCTATACTCAGAAGGGCACATGGGAGAACATTTTCATGCTTTAGGTTAGCCTTACATACCTGGAAGGTTTTGCTAACACGAATTTGTACAACCTTCTCTTGATCTCCTCAACCTCAACATCCTTCAAGCCCTAGCTTTAGTGACTTTTTGGAAGAATGCTTTAGAATGGGGTTTTTGAAACCCTTTTCTTAGAAATCGACCTTTATTGGTCGTAGGGGAACGTTTAGGATAAATAGGAATGGACTAAAATGCGCTCCGTAATTTAAAAGAATTTTTCCCCGACCTGAAATAACACAGTTCGCGACGTGGACCTGTCGCGGATAGTGTATTTTCGAAAAATTCAACTTCGTCGAAAAATCACAGAAAAACATAAGTGTGGCTCCACGACAGGTCTGCGACGCGGTTCTATTGCGCAGGCACACTATTTTTCGTTTTGGAACGAAAAATTATCTTTCGACTCGATTGCTCTATAAATTGACCGAGACCCTCTTCCCACTTAATTTTCATTGCTGATCACAAATCCGCTCTCGAATTTTCAATTCGAGCATCGGAAGACGCATTTTACGCACATCTCTTCCCTAGGGGTATTTTGGTAATTTACCAAGTGTTACATTATCTCCCCCTTGGCATTATTCGTCCTCGAATGATGAGTAGGAACGATATTTTGGCACGAATAGACTAAAGACTCACCTCGATACTCACTCAGTAACATCACCACCTTGACTTTTCATCGACCTACATTAACATTTACTCAGAGCATAAATACTATACACATCACATCATGGTAGGAACATTAATTTACATAAACGTAAGAATGTTACCTTCAACACTTTCATCAACCTCGAGCACGAACAGGTGCGGGTATTTTGCTTTCATCTTTTCCTCAGCTTCCCATGTGGCTTCCTCAACAAATTGATTCCTCCACAGAATTTTGACAGAGGCTATCTCTTTGTTCTTCAGTTTGCGAACCTGTCGATTAAGGATCTGGAGTGGGATTTCCTCATAGGACATACTGTCTCTGACTCCCGTGCTCTCCATCGGAATTACCAAGGCAGGATCTCCCAAACATTTCTTCAACATCGAAATATGGAACACCGGATGCATTCCATCTAACTCGGAAGGTAATTCTAGCTCATAAGCAACCTTCCCAATTCTTCGCACGATCTGATAAGGACCAATGTAGCGAGGACTTAATTTCCCCTTTTTCCCAAACCTCATGACACCCTTCATGGGTGATACCTTCAGGTAAACCCAATCGCTCACCTCAAACTCTAGGTCTCTTCTCCTCACATCTGTGTAAGATTTCTGACGGCTTTGGACAGTCTTCAATCTTTCTCAAATAACCTTCACCTTCTCCATGGACTGGTGGACAAGGTCAAGACCAATCAACTCAGCCTCTCCAACTTCAAACCACCTGATGGGTGATCTACATCTCCTCCCATACAAGGCCTCATAAGGGGCCATTTGAATGCTCGCATGATAACTATTGTTATATGCGCATTCGATCAACGGTAAATGATCATCCCAATTTCCTTTGAAATCAAGGACACATGCTCTCAATATGTCCTCTACCATCTGAATGGTGCGCTCTGCCTAACCATGGATGAAAAGCTGTGCTCAAGTTCACTTTGGTACCCATCCTTTCTGGAAAGACTTCCAGAAATGAGAAGTAAATTGGGCTCCTCTAGCTGATATAATAGACAAGGCAACTCCATGCAACCTCACAATCTCTTGGATATACATCTTGACATAATCCTTTGCAGTGTTGGTCATCTTGACTGCCAGGAAATGCGCTAACTTTGTCATTCTGTCCACAATTACCCATATGGAATCATGCTGTCTCCTTGATCTCGGTAGGCCAGTGATGAAATCCATATTAATCATCTCCCACTTCCATTCTGGAATCTCAAAGTTTTGGGCCGAGCCAATTGTCCTTTGATGCTCAACTTTTACTTGTTGGCAATTTGGGTATCTTGAAACAAACTTCGCGATATCCCGTTTCATTCCACTCCACCAATAGACCTCTCTCAGGTCGTGATACATCTTGATGGAGCCCGGATGAATGGAGTATCTAGTGTTATGGGCCTCATCCAGAATCCTCTCTCGGACACCATCAACATCAGGGACACATAGCCTACTCTGGTACCTCAATACCCCATCTCCCACTTTGGAGAAGACCATCACTTTTTGCTTCTGAACATCCTCCTTCAATTGGAGTATAATAGGATTTCGATCCTGTTTCTCTTTTACCTCAGTCACTAGGGACGATGTAGACCCATTCTGAACATTAATTCCTCCCTCATTGTTCTCCTCAAGTTGGACTCCCGCTCGAGCCAACCTATGCACTTATTTCACTAACTCTTTCTTTTCTTCCTCAACATGGGCTGTGCTACCCATAGACAACCTGTTAAGAGCATCAGCAACAACATTAGCTTTACCTGGGTGGTACATGATGCTCATGTCGTAATCTTTGAGCAACTCCAACCACCTCCTCTGTCGCAGGTTGAGCTCTATCTGACTGAAGACATACTGTAAGCTCTTGTGATCCGTGAACACATCCACATGGCTCCATACAAGTAGTGGCGCCAGATTCTAAGTGCGAACACCATTGCCGCCAACTCAAGATCATGGGTCGGATATTTCTTCTCATGAAATTTAAGCTTCCTGGAAGCATAAGCCACCACTTTACCTCGTTGCATTAACACATATCCCAACCCAACTCTTGACGCATCACAGTATATTACAAAACCTTCCGTCCTGTCAGGCAAGGTCAATACAGGTGCAGTAGTCAACCTAGTCTTTAATTCTTAGAAGCTCTTCTCACATTCCTCAGACTACTCAAACTTGACCTTTTTCTGGGTCAGTTTGGTCAATGGGGCGGATAGAGAAGAAAATCCCTCAACAAATTTGCGGTAGTAGCCTGCCAACCCCAAGAAACTCCTTATGTCCGTTGGAGAGGTCGGTCTTGGCCAGCTGGCAACCGCTTCAATCTTCTGATCATCTACTTGAATCCCATCACCTGAAACTACATGGCCTAGGAAGGCCACTGATTTGAGCCAAAACTCACATTTGGAGAACTTTGCATACAACTAATGGTCCTTAAGAGTTTGAAGGAAAATTCTAAGATATTTGGCATGCTCTTCCTCATTCTTCGAATATACCAAGATATCATCAATGAAAACGATCACGAACATGTCAAGGTAGGGCCTGAACACCCTATTCATCAAGTCCATGAAAGCTGCCGGTGCATTCGTCAACCCAAAGGACATGACCAAGAACTCAAAGTGGCCATATCTTGTCCTGAAAGCTGGCTTTGGAATATCACATTCTTTCACCTTCAACTGGTGGTAACCCGATCTGAGGTCTATCTTTGAAAAGCATGAGGCACCCTGAAGTTGGTCAAACAAGTCATCTATTCTGGGAAGAGGATATTTATTCTTGACTGTGACCTTGATCAGTTGCCTATAATCTATGCACATTCTCAGAGACCCATCCTTCTTTCGTACAAACAGAATGGGAGCACCCCAAGGAGAAACACTGGGTCTAATAAAACCCTTTTCTAACAGATCCTTCAACTGCTCCTTCAACTCTTTCAACTTAGCAGGGGCCATCCTATATGGTGGAATCGAAATGGCCTGCGTCTCAAGAAGTACATCAATACCGAAGTCGATCTCCCTAGCAGGAGGGACTCCGAGTAAATCTTCAAGGAACACCTCGGGGAACTCATTCACAATCGGGACCGACTCAAGAGTATGGGACTCAACATTATCAGATTTAACTCGTACAAGTTGATAGATACACCCCTTAGAGATTAACCTCCTTGCCCTCAGGTAAGAAATAAATTTACCGTAGGGTGCAACATAACCTCCCTTCCACTCTAGGATCGGTTCATTCGGAAATTGAAATTTAACAACTCGGGTCCTACAATCTATGGATGCATGGAAAGCATTGAGTCAATCCATACCAAGAATCATATTAAAGTCAACCATCTCCAACTCTACCAAATTGGCCAAAGTATCCCTATGACAGATGGACACTATACAGTCTCTATAGATCCTCTTAGCCAGGATTGACTTACAAGTAGGAGTCGAAACAGTGTAAGGCTCAAGCAAACACTCAGGAAGAATCTCAAACTTATTGGCCACATAGGGCATCACAAAAGATAAGATGGCACCTGGGTCAAGCAATGCATAACAATCATAAGAAAAGATTCGGAGCATACCCGTAACAACATCTGGAGCAACCTCTTGATCCTGTCGATTACCCATCGCATACAGATGGTTCGTCCCGCCTCTTGCATTTGCAGTAGTTGCCTTCTGATGACTACCCTCGGGGGGGGGGGGGCTATAGAAGATTGAGCTTTATTATCTCTATCACTCCACCTCTGATTTCTCATAGGGCACTCACCCTGGAAATGGCCAAGCTGTCCACAGGTAAAGCAATTATTGGTTCCCTCACGGCACACACCAAGATACAGCCTGCCACATCTGCCACAAGGTGGCCTTCCCCTCGGACCTTGAGCAACACTGGCTTGGGACTGAGGTTCCTGTGCTTTGAAGTTCTGATGACCATAGGATTTCTGATCATACCTGTTTTACTGAACAGGTGCACTCGCCATCGAAGGTGCATGGCTAGAAGACTTCTTTTGAAAGAAGGTTCTATCATCTTTATTCTGTTTCTGCTGATTAGGCTCATGCCCTGCAGATTTGGCTTTCTTCTTCTGCTGCTCTTCTCTGTCCCTCTTCTTGTCCTCCTCATTCTGCTGGGCATAGACCATAAGTCTAGCAATATCTATGTCTGGAATCAACAATGCTGCCTTACACTCCCTCTTCACATGCCTGCCCAACCCAGACACATACTTCCTCATTCTTGCCCTCATATCAAGGACCATCTCTGGAGCATATCTGGACAGCTGGATGAACTTCAAGCTGTAATCTGACCGTCAACCCCTCTTGCTTCAGATTAACGAACTCCTCGACCTTTGCCTCTCTCAACTCTTGGGGAAAGAAGTGATCGAGAAAAGCACTCTCAAACTCCTCCCACTCAGCAGGCTCAACATCGTTACCCCTACCATCCTCCTACTGGTTATACCAGACATTGGCAACATCATCCTTAAGCTGATAAGAGACCAGCTCGACTCCCTCCACCTCATTTGTATGCATAGCCCTCAAGATCTTACGCACCTCATCAATGAAGTTTCGTGGGTCCTCCTCGACCCTAGACCCCGTATAGACTGGCGGGTTTATCCTCAGAAAAATCTCTGAGCCTGGTTGCAGCTGCAGGCTCTTGGGAGCTAGAGCTAGGGGCCTGGGGACCGCGACTGCTACTCTGAGAGGCCACCAACTAGGTGAGCACAGCAATAGCTCCCCTGAAGTCTGCTTCCGAAGTGGAGGTTGACTGGACAGGAGGTGCTGGTGGAGCCTCAGCAGCTCTAGTAGGTCATCCCCGTCTCCTTGTCCCATGCTGATTAGGATTCTCTGGTAAGGGATTCTCAGTGTTAGGGACTGAAGCATCTCTTTGGGCAGCAGTACGTTTTGGAGGCATTATCTGTAAACGCATAATGCACAAATTAGAAAGGGGGTTTCATAGAGCCAAGCTCTATCGTACGAACTCAGAACATCAAAGAAGGGTAACCATTTCCTAAATGCCCTGTAGCATCCTGTTTATGAAGTGTGGTGCACAACACAGGCATAAAAAAGACTCTACTAGACACAGCTTCATAGACTCCCTAGGACTCTTGAACTCTTTGCTCTGATACCAAGTTTGTCACGCCCCGGGAGGGTACCCTAGACGTGGCCGGCACTTAGAGACTATTGCTAGTCCCCGAGAGAACCACTTAGCTTCATCACATCATTCAACATCAACACAACAGAAACATCATAAATAGAGTACCTCAGATAAGGGCCAAATAGCCAACATCCGTCTCAACATCAACTAAGTAAGTAAAGTACTACTCAGTTTATAAAGGAAACATCCACATCAACCTCAACATCAAGTCTATGAAGCCTCTAACCTGACTCAACTGTCTAAGAATGGTGCCATGACATGCCATGGCTACCGGACTCAATGCAATAAAGGAAGCATAAAATAGAAGGGTCTCCTCCGGATAGCAAGAAGGCTCACCAAAGTCTGAACTCGAAATCTCTGACCTCAACAATGCGCCTGCTGAAGTCCTCTAACTCCTGTATCTGCATCATGAAATGATGCAGCGCCAAATGGCGTCAGTAGGTGGAATGTACTGGCATGTAAAATAGCTGAATAACAAGGTAAGTACGCAACATAGGAAAACATCAACTCAAATATCATACTCCATCAGAATGTCAAGAGTCTATCTAAGGTAAGAGATTAGAATAGACAAATGACCCATCAATCTCTCGTCAAAACTCCACCATCACATCGAACTCATCTCAAGGAACTCGACTCAACTCGTTCAAGGAACCTCAACGTCAACTCTACTCAGGGAACATCAACATCGACTCAACTCAGGGAAACATCAACATCGACTTAGAACATCACATCAACATCAACATCAGAGTCCTATAAAAGGAACCTAACTGGGAGTTTCTCTAACCGACAAACATCACCTATGAGTTGGTGATGGTACAACGAAGCGATACCGTTGCCACATACATCCAATACCCCGCCCAGGGTAAAGGTCATAACCTTAGTGGATCCACAAGAAAAACCTCAGTCCTTATTTGGGACAAGACAGGAGCCATCCGCATTGCGGTTCAATCCTCTCTTCATACGCGGGCCACGTAGTTAATAGGTTCGAGTGGGACTCACTCTTTACCCATTTCGGTGCTCAATACTCCTCCCAGAACTCGACATGCTCATAAAACATCAACCTCATCAGTCCCATAGGGACATAATACCTCATCATCAGTCACATAGGGACATGATATAATACCTCAACATCAACATTGGTCCCAGAGGGACATAATATAAACCTCAACATCAGTCCTGTAGGGACATAGTACCTCACCTCATAACATCAACATCAGAACTCAAGATACTCATTTAGGAATTAAATCGCAATGCTAAGACATCATAAAACATCATTCTCATCAACATCATCATAATATCATCATAACATCATCATCGTCAAGGCTCTAGACATATCCCCTAATTTCATTATGCATACTTTTTCTAAAACACAATAATTATAGGGTTTTAAAAAGAACTCATGAAAATGAATTATGATGTAAAACAAAATAGTGATGATCATCAATTCATATAAGAAAATTATTTATACATAAAATAACGTAAATTTTACATGCATCAAACTCTTCACATTAACCTCATCATGTCAAGATACAATGCTCTATACTCAGAAGGGCACATGGGAGAACATTCTCATGCTTTAGGTTAGCCTTACATACCTAGAAGGTTTTGCTAACACGAATTTGTACAACCTTCTCTTGATCTCCTCAACCTCAACTTCCTTCAAGCCCTAACTTTAGTGACTTTTTGGAAGGACGCTTTAGAATGGGGTTTTTGAAACCCTTTTCTTAGAAACTGACCTTTATTGGTCGTAGGGGAACATTTAGGATAAATAGGAATGGACTAAAATGCCCTTCGTAATTTAAAAGAATTTTTCCCCGACCTGAAATAACACAGTCCGCGACGCGGACCTGTCGCGGACAGTGTATGTTCAGAAAATTCAACTCCGTCGAAAAATCATAGAAAAACATAAATGTGGCTCCGCGACAGGTCCGCGACGCGGTTTTATCGCGCAGGCACACTGTTTTTTATTTTGGAACGAAAAATTATCTTTCGACTCGATCGCTTTAAAAATCGACCGAGACCCTCTTCCCACTCATTTTTCAGTGCTGATCACGAATCCGCTCTCGAATTTTCAATCCGAGCATCGAAAGATGCATTTTACGCACATCTCTTTCCTACGGGTATTTTGGTAATTTACCGGGTGTTACATGTGACACATACGTGCAAAGCACGTACACCGAACTAGTAGTAATAGCAGCAGGATAAAAAATAATAAAAATAAAAAAAATTAACAAACAAAATTAATGTATTAGGTTTACTATGTTCTTATATTTATGACATTTACAAGGGTACGATGTTCTATTTTAATTGATAAAATGAGATTAAGAAAAAAAAAATTCTTATATTTTTATTAGTTAATGTGTTTTATAAAACAAAACAAGAAAAAGGATTCTTTAAAAATAATATTTTTATTAGAAACACAATATTTTTAAAAAGGAAATATATATATATATATTTAAATTCAAATTTAAATGAAATTAGAATTAGACTAGGATTCTTGCTTCTTAGATTCTCTTATATATATATATATATATATATATATTCCTATAATAATATTTAATATTAAACTTTCTGCTCTTCTTTTTTTATTGATCAATAGCCTTATAATGCATTTATTTAATGTATTCTTGATTTCTAGAAAGTTTTTCTCTTATGTGTGTTAATATTTTTATTTCTACGTGGAGATTAGTGATGTTCATATGATAAGCAATTTTTTTGTTACTATATAGGACTTGGATTGAAGTAAGTATGATTTTTCATTCTAATTTTATTCATTTGTTTTATAATAAAAAAATACATTTGATTACGTATATAAGAAATAAAGTATTTTCTTTTATTGAAAATTTTAGTCAAGCATTTTAGCTTATTAAATGCTATGTCATTTTTGTATTACTATTTTATTAAAATAAGTTCACATATCATTATATATGTTTTTGTGATGATTTATTTATTAATTTGTTGTTGCAAGAAAGTTTTTATGAAAATAAAATTATTGAGCAACTGATAATTTAGAGTTTTAGTTGATATGGGATTTAATCAATTCACTAATAAGCCTTTCGGTTTAGCATAATAAACTAATAATTGAGTAATGGTCATATTAAATCGTAATGACTTAAATTTGGTAAAATATAATATACACTCATTTAAAGTACCTTTCTAATAAATAAATTTATTTTTAATTAATACAATGTCATAATTAATATTTAAAATTATGTGTAAAACATATAATAATATATTAAAGTATTTTGAAAAATGAAATGGCAAAATAGCACCATTATAATTTTAAAAAACATTTTTGACATTTATAAGTAGTTATTTAACTCATTTTAAAATTCAAGAAACTTGATCACTTAATTGAAAATATAAATGGTCAAAATTGGGTATGTACACCCACAACTACCACAACTAGCCATCATCACCACTATCTATCTGTCCATCTTTCTACACACACATTGTTGATATAATATTAGATTAATTTTATATTATATTAAATTTATTTATTATTTTTAAAATAATGAAAACTTATATATATATATATATATATATATATTAGATGGGAAAAGGCCCTTAACGGGCCCAATATTACGATCTTATTATATTTGAGTAGAATTTTTACACACCTTTCATTCTTAAATAATTGTCAAGTTTTCAAGGTTGCTTCTTGAGAATCAATTTGATCATTGTTAAAATAAATTTAGATTAAATTAAGTTAATATTCTAATGTTAAAATCTAGCTTTTAAATCTAGTTTTTCAAAAGCTATACGGAAAGTAATATAGATTACAATTTTACTCATATCGTGATATCAATATGATCGAAAAAGTATATATTAAAATATTGATCAAAGTACACATTATTTGTCTTTTCAAAAAAAAAAAAATTAAGACTATTTTAGATATATAGGAGTAATATATATTACATTCTCATGTTTTTCTAAAAAATAAAATTTAAATATTTGAGTTATAAAATCATCTGCGAAGGCTAAAAATAGGATCAATAAAAAATAGAGTGAAAATTGAATAACAACTGGGGTCCACAATATATGAGTGAAGTTAATAATGAATAAGTAAATTTATAGTAGACAATAAGATTAAAATGATATAAAAAGAATGAGTGCACATATATTACACATGTTTAGAGGTTATTGGTGAAGAAATAAAATAATGCCAAATATATAATACAATTTATAATGCTCATTGTACAACTCATCATAGCCATGGTCGTTCCAAACTTTTTGTTAATATTCAAGAAAGGAATGTAAATTAGCTAACAAATAATAAAAAGGCCAAATACATAAACAGACACCTAAACTTGTCCTCATTTTCCACTTAGACACCTAAATTAAGACAAGTTCCTAATAGACACCTCAACTGCTCAGATTTGATCCCATTAAACACTTTTATCCTACTTGGCACTCTCCGGTACTTTTTTTTTTTTAATTTTTCAGCCAAAAATAAATAGTTGCGGTCCAAAAATTTTTTTTTTCATAAAAGTAGATTCTCAAAATTCTCAGTTAACCATGTGCAAAAAAATTTTATTTAAAATTATAATATTTTTTTCCGCATATGGTTAACGGAAAATTTTGAGAACCTACTTTAATGGAAATTTTTTTTTTGGGATAATTGAGATTTTGAGAATGTAAGGACCCGAAAATTTGTTTAACGACCTCAAAGGAATTCCCTTGGCTAAACTCTTCTCAAGTTCCAATAAGAGGGTCAACTTTGAGTGAACATATCTCTTAGCTCAAATTGAACTGGGTAGCCTATGACATACCAAATTAAAGCTCTTTGAATTAGATTTCCAACGCACCTGGTTTCACCTAATTCCGAGCTCGGACCAAGGAGTTACGCTCGTTTTCGTTCAGACTGTTCGTGCAGGAAATCTACACGGCCAGCCACACGGACCGTGTGGCATCAGACAGTCCGTGAGGCTACTTTGACCCACGAATTTCTTGCCAAAACTTTGTTCTAAGTGTGTGTACGTCTGTGGTACCTTCATACGGACCATTGCACGGTCCGTGTGACCTTAAACGGTCCGTTTAACGGACCGTTTGGTGACACTTGGTCCGAAGGAAAATTTTTGGAAAATTTTTCTGAAAAATTCTAAGTCTGGTGAGATGGTCCATCACACGGGCCGTGTGGAGTGAGATGGTCCGTTTACTGGACAGTGTGGATTGACTTAGTCAAAAAAATATTGCCCCCGAAAAATCTAAGTCTAGTGCCACGGACCCGTAGACGGTCCGTGTGGAGTGAGATGGTCCGTTTACTGGACCGTGTGACCCAGACGGACCATTTTTCTGGTCCGTTTCATTAATGGCAATTTCGTAATTTTGGTTTATTCCGGTGCAAATATGGTCTTTTCCACCCTTTCTTGAGCTCCCTATATATATGGGACTTCACCAAATTTGGTCATTTTACTTCAACTCCTTCTCTCTCTAAAATTCCACCTAAAGAGCTCTCCAACATCTCTCTAAGAATTTGTTCAAGCTAGGGCCAAGTTTGGGAGTCAATTTCACCTCAAGTTGTCTTCTACCGGGTATGTGGGGTTTGATTCTTGGTTCCTTTCAACCAAGAAGACCCAAGTTCTTCTTAAATTATTTCATACACTTGTCTACTTAAAATGTTAGTATTACTACTTGTTCTTGGTACTTTGAACCATGCATGTGTTAGTTTAGGCTCCCTACCATGATTTATGTTAGTTTTATGGAAATGAACTATTTGGATTATGGAATTATGAACTTGCATGTCCCTCTAACTATGTTTTATGTATGGGTGATGTTACTACCATTTTTACTAATTTTATTATGGATTTTCTAGTTTTTACCTCTTGTTGCTACATTTGAATATACTCTACATCACCCATGCCATTCCTACATTTTTACATTTGCATCATACTCATGGCATTGGTATATGAAAAGTTCGGAAATGTGGGTTAAGCCCGAAATTTGTCCGGAAAGGGAACTATAATGTGAATTTTGGTAAGACATGAGATATGACAATAAGGTGATCACCGGTATGTCTATAATCTTGGCTCTTTGAGCATCTTGGATGCTTGCACCATCTTGTACTTGTAGATGAGCTATTCCTTGCATTGGCATCTTGAATATGATCTTGTAAATCGGCGTTGAGCCCAATTATGTCTTGAACGTTATGAACTTGCACTTGACTTTCTTGAAAGCATAAGTATATATATATATATATAAGTATTCTTGTGGGATGTGTAAGACTTAGCACCGATGGATTGGGGGTCCTCCCCCTTTCCTCGAACTATGTGCCTACATAGGGACGGATGTACTTCGTCTATTTGTACATGACTATGATTTGTCTTGATCTTGTAAATCCTTCCGAAAAGCGGGTCGTAAGGAAGGTGTCCATCCACCGAAAAGCGGGTTGTAAGGTGTGATGTAGATTACCCTTGGCAAGTAATCTTCTCCCTACCGATGGGAGGTCCCAATCGGTCCAATTCGTGTAATAGCTCGCATGGATTTGGTTTGTCGGTTATAGTCCATCCCCGTTATATAGGAGCACTATCGCATTGCACGCATCACGTATTTCATGGCATCTTGTATATTAAATTTCTATTGTTTATATATATTCCTTGTATACTATGTGCCCTTGCCACTTAACATGATGACGCAGATTCGGTAAGTCACGTGCATTGCATACCCACATACTTAGTACATTCAACGTACTAACGCATACTCTATGCCTACATGATTTTACTATGTAGGGACCGTGTGTTATGATCATCCACCACTTGACGGGTAACTCGAATTCGGAGAGTTGATATTGTGGTGAGTCCTATCTTCCAAGGACAAGCCACCTTCCTTCTACCTATGTTGTTATCTATGTATCTTCTTAGTTGAGGGTGAGCCCGGGACATGTCTTGGCCCCCGTCCCATCTTATGACTAGAGGCAAATGTTGGGCACTTGTAAAACTTTCTCATTTTGTTTAATTATAAATGAATGGACTCTTGAGATTTGATTTCCGTCCTTTAGATATATGTGCTTAAATTATTTATTTTTGAACCAATGATGTGGAAATTTGATACTTTGAGGCTTGTTTGGGGACTCTCGGGTCCCCATTCGCCGTGTCACATCTAGGCCCCGACCTCGGGTCGTGACAAAAGATGGTATCAGAGCACTAAGTTTATAAATGGTCCTCGGAGTTCAACATGCCGCGTTAAGTAGAGTCTTATTCATGGGTGTGAAGCGCGCCACATCTATGTGTAAGAGGCTACAAGGCGTTTTAGGAAATGTTTCACTTATCTTGATTCTAATCGTGCCATGGTGCGTGTCTTAAAATCCTTTGTCTCCATCCCTCCCTATCGAATAGGTAGAGTTACCTTGAGCTCATAATGCAAATCTAGGAGAGGAAGGCGTTGTAGCGATCTTATGGATATGTCCAAAAGGGAGTTAGTGAAGGATATGCATTGTTTGACATGCTTGCTCCTTTGGATATTCGAAGGTTTCTTTGGTTGGCTAGTTATGATGGAAGTTTGTTGGAGGCTTCTTATCTATTGCATCTCCGTTGATCAAGTTGGCTAGAAGAAGGCCAAGTTGTATGGCCGGATTAATGTGAGGTAAGTTCTCATGCCTCGAAAGGTCGGCGTACATCAGATTCGGTTTTGGCATTACCGGATGGCTTAAATAGGTTGGTGGTGTATTGTGGTGCTCCTCGGTTTGGTTTGGGGTTGTGTTCTTATGAAACATGTTAGGATGGTAGCTTGGGCTTCAGGGCAATTGGAGGTGCAAGAGCGTAATTACCCGGCTCCTAATCTTGAGTTAGCGGCTGTGGTGTTCGCCTTGATGATTGGGAGGTACTATTTGTAGGGGGTATGTGTCAATGTTTTCATCTACCACAAGAATCGCAATATGTGGTTTCTGTTGGTGAAGGGAAGAGAGAGCTAGCAAAGGATGCTTACCGATAGACTAGATTGGTTGGGAAATGTGGTTTCCGGATACTCAGCCTATTTCTATCCCTCCATATCAGATGGCCCCGGCGGAATTGAAAGAGTTAAAGGAGCAGTTGAAGGACTTATTAAAGAAGGGCTTCATTCGGCCTAGTACATCACCGTGGGGTGCTCCCATGTTGTTCGTGAGGAAGAAGGACGGGTCTCTCCGTATGTGTATTGATTACAGGCAGTTGAATAAAGTGACAGTTAAGAACGAGTACCCGTTGCCGAGGATTGATGATTTGTTTGATCAGCTACAAGGTGCCACTCACTTCTCAAAAATTGATCTCTGTTCCGGATACCATCTGAAGGTTAGAGAGTGTGATATCCCCAAAACAGCTTTTCGAACAAGGTACGGGCACTTTGAATTTGTGGTGATGTCATTTGGTCTAACTAATGCTCCGGCCGCATTTATGGATTTAATGAACAGGGTGTTTAAGCCGTTCTTGGACAGCTTTGTGGTGGTATTTATTGATGATATCCTCGTTTACTCCCGAAGTGAACAAGAGCACGGGAATCATTTAAGGATGGCCCTCCAAACTCTGAGGGAAAAGAAATTGTATGCCAAATTTAGCAAGTGCGAGTTTTGGTTGGGCGAAGTGGCTTTCCTGGGGCATGTGGTATCCGGGGATGGTATCAAGGTAGATCCAAGGAAGATGGAGGCTGTGAAAAATTGACCTAGACCGTTGACTCCTTCGGATATCCGCAGTTTTCTTGGGTTGGCCGGTACTATAGAAGGTTTGTAGAAGGTTTCTCCTCTATTGCATCTCCGTTGACCAAGTTGACTCAGAAGCAGGCTAAGTTTGTATGGTCGGATGAATGTGAGAGGACTTTCCAAAACTTTGAAGGATCGGCTTACATCAGCTCCTGTTTTGACCTTGCCAAGTGGTTCAGAAGGGTTCGTTGTGTGTTGTGATGCCTCGAGGATCGGATTGGGTTGTGTGCTTATGCAGAATGGTAAGGTGATAGCGTACGCATCAAGACAGTTGAAAGTGCATGAACGAAACTATCCCACTCATGACCTTGAATTGGCAGCAGTGGTGTTTGCCTTGAAAATTTGGAGGCACTATTTGTACGGGGTCCATGTTGATGTATTTACCGATCACAAAAGTTTGCAGTATGTGTTCACTCAGAGGGGTCTTAATCTCAGGCAAAGGAGGTGGTTGGAATTTCTGAAAGATTACGACATGAGTGTGCTGTATCATCGGGGCAAGGGCAATGTCGTAGCCGACGCCCTTAGCAGGTTGTCTATGGGGAGTGTGGCACATGTTGAAAATGAGAAAAAGGAGTTGGCAAGGGATATTCACCGGTTAGCTAGGTTGGGTGTCAGGTTGACTGATTTTAGCACAGGTGGTATTCGGGTTCAGAACGGGTCAGAATCTTCTGTGGTGAATGAAGTAAAAGCTAAACAAGATCTAGATCCATCGTTGTGTGAGTTGAAGAAGTTGGTTGCTGCGAAAGAGATCGAGGTTTTCTCCCAAGGGGAAGATGGGGTACTCCGGTACCAAAACCGGCTTTGTGTTCCCGACGTGGATGACCTTGGGAAGGTAATTATGAGTGAGGCTCACAACTCTCGTTACTCTATTCACCCAGGGTCTACCAAGATGTACCGGGATCTGAGAGAGATTTATTGGTGGCACGGTATGAAGAGAGATGTTGCCAAGTTTGTGTCAGAATGTCCGAGTTGTCAGCAGGTAAAAGTTGAGCACCAGAGGCCCGGTGGTTTGGCCCAAGACATTGAAATTCCCACTTGGAAGTGGGAGGATGTGAATATGGACTTTGTGGTTGGATTGCCTCGGACCCGAAGGCAATTCGACTCTATTTGGGTTATTGTGGATCGGATGACGAAATCAGCCCACTTTTTACCGGTCAAAGCTACTTTCAGTGCCGAGGATTATGCGAGGTTGTATATCCAAGAGATGGTGAGGTTACATGGTGTGCCTAGGTCCATCATATCGGACCGTGTTACTCAATTCACTTCCCACTTTTGGAAATCTTTTATGAAGGGCCTTGGGACCAAAATTAAGTTGAGTTCCGCTTTTCATCCTCAAACCGATGGCCAAGCGGAACGGACTATTCAACTTTGGAGGACATGTTGAGGGCATGTGTATTGGAGTTTAAGGGGAATTGGGATGATCATCTTCCACTCATCGAGTTTGCCTATAATAATAGCTTCCATGCTAGTATTGGCATGGCTCCGTTTGAAGCTTTGTATGGGAGAAGGTGTAGATCCCCCGTGGGGTGGTTTGAAGTAGGGGAAACGGCCTTGGTTGGCCCGAAATTGGTGATGGATGCTATGGAGAAGGTAAAAGTGATTAGAGAGAGATTGAAAGCGGCCCAAAGTCGCCAAAAGTCCTATGCGGATAGTAGGAGGAGGGACCTCGAATTTCATGTAGGGGATTGGGTTTATGTAAAAGTCTCTCCTATGAAGGGCGTTATGCGTTTTGGCAAAAAGGGCAAGTTGAGCCCCCGGTATGTTGGCCCGTATGAAGTTGTTGAGCGGATTGGAGATGTGGCTTATAAGTTAGAGTTACCTCCGAGTTGGGTTCCATACATCCGGTCTTTCATGTATCTATGTTGAGAAAGTTTGTTGGCTATCCTAGCTCCATTGTGCCTTTGGAAGGGATTGAGGTTGAGGAAAATTTGACTTATGAGGAGGTGCCGGTGGCAACTTTGGATAGGCAAGTTAAGCGACTTCGCAACAAGGATGTGGTTTCGGTAAAGGTATTGTGGAGAAATCAGCTAGTGGAGAGTGCTACTTGGGAGGCGGAGCTGGACATGATGAAACGATACCCCCATCTTTTCCAATCTACTCAAGCCTAAGGTACTAGGAATCTTTCCCTATCAACTGTGTCGTTTTCTTGCACTCTTGAGTCTCATGCCATGACATGCATATGTGTACATTAAAGGATTTTCTTTTCTTGGCAAATGTGTTGAATACAATTTTGACATAAATTGGTTTTGAGCTATAATTTGATTTATGATAAAAAGCTTTTATGTACCACCTTGTAATTTGCATTGAATTGTGCATTGTGTCCTGTCTCGGATGAACCTTGTCTTGACTCTAGCTTTCTAAGACTTGTTCCTGCACATTCGAGGACGAACGTTCCCAAGGGGGAGATGATGTAAGGATCCGAAAATTTGTTTAACGACCTCAAAGGAATTCCCTTGGCTAAACTCTTCTCAAGTTCCAATAAGAGGGCCAACTTTGAGTGAACATATCTCTTAGCTCAAATTGAACTGGGTAGCCTATGACATACCAAATTAAAGCTCTTTGAATTAGCTTTCCAACGCACCTGGTTTCACCTAATTCCGAGCTCGGACCAAGGAGTTACGCTCGTTTTTGTTCAGACTGTTCGTGCAGGAAATCCACACGGCCAGCCACACGGACCGTGTGGCATCAGACGGTCCGTGAGGCTACTTTGACCCACGAATTTCTTGCCAAAACTTTGTTCTAAGTGTGTGTACGTCTGTGGTACCTTCATACGGACCATTGCACGGTCCGTGTGACCTTAAACGGTCCGTTTAACGGACCGTTTGGTGACACTTGGTCCGAAGGAAAATTTTTGGAAAATTTTTCTGAAAAATTCTAAGTCTGGTGAGATGGTCCATCACACGGGCCGTGTGGAGTGAGATGGTCCGTTTACTGGACAGTGTGGATTGATTTAGTCAAAAAAATATTGCCCCCGAAAAATCTAAGTCTAGTGCCACGGACCCGTAGACGGTCCGTGTGGAGTGAGATGGTCCGTTTACTGAACCGTGTGACCCAGACGGACCATTTTTCTGGTCCGTTTCATTAATGGCAATTTCGTAATTTTGGTTTATTCCGGTGCAAATATGGTCTTTTCCACCCTTTCTTGAGCTCCCTATATATATGGGACTTCACCAAATTTGGTCATTTTACTTCAACTCCTTCTCTCTCTAAAATTCCTCCTAAAGAGCTCTCCAACATCTCTCTAAGAATTTGTTCAAGCTAGGGCCAAGTTTGGGAGTCAATTTCACCTCAAGTTGTCTTCTACCGGGTATGTGGGGTTTGATTCTTGGTTCCTTTCAACCAAGAAGGCCCAAGTTCTTCTTAAATTATTTCATACACTTGTCTACTTAAAATGTTAGTATTACTACTTGTTCTTGGTACTTTGAACCATGCATGTGTTAGTTTAGGCTCCCTACCATGATTTATGTTAGTTTTATGGAAATGAACTATTTGGATTATGGAATTATGAACTTGCATGTCCCTCTAACTATGTTTTATGTATGGGTGATGTTACTACCATTTTTACTAATTTTATTATGGATTTTCTAGTTTTTACCTCTTGTTGCTACATTTGAATATACTCTACATCACCCATGCCATTCCTACATTTTTACATTTGCATCATACTCACGGCATTGGTATATGAAAAGTTTGGAAATGTGGGTTAAGCCCGAAATTTGTCCGGAAAGGGAACTATAATGTGAATTTTGGTAAGACATGAGATATGACAATAAGGTGATCACCGGTATGTCTATAATCTTGGCTCTTTGAGCATCTTGGGTGCTTGCACCATCTTGTACTTGTAGATGAGCTATTCCTTGCATTGGCATCTTGAATATGATCTTGTAAATCGGCGTTGAGCCCAATTATGTCTTGAACGTTATGAACTTGCACTTGACTCTCTTGAAAGCATAAGTATATATATATATATATATATAAGTATTCTTGTGGGATGTGTAAGACTTAGCACCGATGGATTGGGGGTCCTCCCCCTTTCCTCAAACTATGTGCCTACATAGGGACGGATGTACTTCGTCTATTTGTACATGACTATGATTTTTCTTGATCTTGTAAATCCTTCCGAAAAGCGGGTCGTAAGGAAGGTGTCCATCCACCGAAAAGCGGGTCGTAAGGTGTGATGTAGATTACCCTTGGCAAGTAATCTTCTCCCTACCGATGGGAGGTCCCAATCGGTCCAATTCGTGTAATAGCTCGCATGGATTTGGTTTGTCGGTTATAGTCCATCCCCGTTATATAGGAGCACTATCGCATTGCACGCATCACGTATTTCATGGCATCTTGTATATTAAATTTCTATTGTTTATATATATTCCTTGTATACTATGTGCCCTTGCCACTTAACATGATGACGCAGATTCGGTAAGTCACGTGCATTGCATACCCACATACTTAGTACATTCAACGTACTAACGCATACTCTATGCCTACATGATTTTACCATGTAGGGACCGTGTGTTATGATCATCCACCACTTGACAGGTAACTCGAATTCGGAGAGTTGATATTGTGGTGAGTCCTATCTTCCAAGGACAAGCCACCTTCCTTCTACCTATGTTGTTATCTATGTATCTTCTTAGTTGAGGGTGAGCCCGGGACATGTCTTGGCCCCCGTCCCATCTTATGACTAGAGGCAAATGTTGGGCACTTGTAAAACTTTCTCATTTTGTTTAATTATAAATGAATGGACTCTTGAGATTTGATTTCCGTCCTTTAGATATATGTGCTTAAATTATTTATTTTTGAACCAATGATGTGGAAATTTGATACTTTGAGGCTTGTTTGGGGACTCTCGGGTCCCCATTCGCCGTGTCACATCTAGGCCCCGACCTCGGGTCGTGACAGAGAACCTACTTTTTTGAAAAAAAAATTTTTTGGACCGCAACTATTTATTTTTGGCTGAAAAATTAAAAAATACAGTATCGGAGAGTGCCAAGTAGGATAAAAGTGTTTAATGGGATCAAATCTGAGGTGTCTATTAGAAACTTGTCTTAGTTTAGGTGTCTAAGTGAAAAATAAGGACAAGTTTAAGTGTCTCTTTATGAGTTAAGCCAAATAAAAACTGAATCCAAAAGAATTTATAACCAATACTTTACACTGCCCCTATTCTATTTCTGTAGTAGAAATATAGCTCTGAAAAAAATTCTTTTTAGTAGAAATATATTATGGGTTTTAGATGTAGTATTATCTCAGTGAAAGCCACGTGAAAGTACAGGTTCAGACGTAATGATGAAAAGATGGGTCCACAAGTTCAATACAAGTATGTATCATTACCTTAGACAAATGTGAAATTAAATAAATTTAACGTGGCTTTTTGGTCAAACAAAAAGATGTATACTAACAAACTCCATATGGTACAATAACTTAAAACCTAGAATGAAAGTCAACTATATCAGCTAATTGAAATGACTAAAATACCCTTGGTCGGCCATCCCTTCACCTTTCTATATAATAGAAATATACACACACACACAGAGACTAGATTAGTATGGCCCGTGCTAACGGAAAATCTTAGTAGAAATTTAAAATAACGCAATATAAATGATCTATCATTGAATATAGTTTAGCTGCCAAACATATTGTTCATATACATAAGATAGTTAAGGAGTACTAATTACATCAATACATTATTTACAAAGTAGACTAAAATAGATGCAGTAATAAATGCATTTATCATGTTGTGATTAATTTTTCCTGCACCATTTTTAATCAGATTCACCTGTTACATTTAAATTAAAAATGAAATGTCAGTATCATAATAATTTTAGAAAGTCAAAGTTCAAAATAATGTAAAAATTACATAGGTATTTTAGTATAACTAAGAAAATAAAACATAAAAGTTCATAGAAAACTATGGTAACAACATGTTACTTTGATATTAATCTAACATCACAACAAATAAGATGTTCAATTTGCATAAAAGAGCCAAAAAATAATCCATCCAATGATAAGATCAAAACACATTTTTAATCAGAAGTACCTATTACATTTAAACTTAAATTAAAAATGAATTGTCAGTATCATAATAAGTTTAGAAAGTCAAAGTTCAAAACAATGTAAAAATTATAAAGGTATTTTAGTATAACCAAGTAAAAGAAAAGATAAAAGTTCATAAAAAACTAAAGTAACAACATATTACTTTGATATTACCTTATATATATTGAAAGAAGATATAAGTGTAAGAAAACAAAGATAGTAGTTAGTTAAATTAACCTAACATCACAGCAAATAACATGTTCAATTTGCCCAAAAGACCCATAAAATAATCCATCCAATAGTAACATCAAAACAACGCAAAACTTGATATCCATTGGTAGCAACAAAAGAGTGCAAAATGATGTCCAATACCAGCAACAAGAACGATTTTTTCAAAAGATCTTGTATTTTGTAAATTTGTGAAACAATAGGTGAATTTATTAGAGAATATTCGAAAAGATATAAGAAGTATAGGCGTTTCAAATGAGGGCATTAGAATAAATTAGAATTCTAACATATTACCAAAGCGTTTTAGTAACAAAGTAGCAGCTAAATGGTTAAATGTCAAAATAAGTAAAGCAAAGATATAATAATTTGAAACTTCAGCAATATAGAACTTAAGATATTGCAAGAGGTTGATGGCTATTTGGCAATCTAAAAGTAGTGAGCACAAATATCTACAACATAAATATGGAAATTCTGAAAGAGTAGTCAGTTGGAAAGAAATTACCAAGCAGCAATAAGAGGAGCAAAAAAGTAGAAAATATACCATTAGCAATTCAAAATCGTTTATTGAACAGAAAATCTTTTTTTAAACAAACCTGAACTTTTTGCCTGCATCAGCAGCAAATAGATTTCCCACAATAGAAGACAAATCTAAAGAAAATATTTGGCCCTAAAAGCAAACCATTCTCAGTAACATACATCAAATCTGTTCTCCACAATAATAGCAAAGTTTGCATCTTTTACTCAACAAATAAAAATCAATACTTGAATATAACTTATTTTTCAAAATTAGTCGCTCATGTCGACTTTCACACTCCACAACTGGATAAAAGAACTCATAATTCTCCAAAAATCAAGAACATTCCAAAAAAATAAAAAGTAATAAAGAGGGTGTCACAGAATCTCTCACAAGGTGTAGAGAACATTGATTAATCACTAAAAATGATGTAAAAAATTATTCTACCATTAGTGTAATATTCCTCTTTTTTGTTTTTTTTGGGTTTTGCAAAATTGACATGTGAGGGAAAATTCGTAAACTAAGAAACTTGAGCATAACTAATCATGTAGATATCATTTCAATCTCAAGCATTAAAATTGTTGATTCGTATTACTAATTTAGAGTAACAAAATGAACTCCAACTATTACTACCAAAGCAGATCTTAAGCTTCAGATCATAATCAAAGTCATGTCCACAATCAAATTAAACAAACAACTAATGTATTGGATCGAAAAATAATTTCACTACCTTTTAGTTTTTTTTTAGGGTGGAGTTTTCATTTCCATTCCATGCTTGTGTGAGGATGAACTGCCTTTGTTTCTCATACTTGGATATTCTTTTCCCTCTGAATCAAGATGTTCAATGCTGCATTTTTTTACATCTGAAACATCGATGGTGGAAGATGGTGGTGATTTTTGAATCACAACTTGTTTCTCCATGTAAGACAAAATGATTAACTTCAGTGATGTATCCACATTTTTTTGTGAATAGTCTTTTCATTTGAATGTTGAATATTTTACCGTTCAACTAATTTTGCACATGTTGAAAGGATAATATTTCTTTCTGAAAAATATAGAAAATTTGGTTAATCATAATAATATGACTAAGAATTGGAGAAAAGATTTAGAAATAAATCTTCAAAGAGTAGAAAAAAACTTTTCTAATTTCCTACCTCTAAATTTTCTCATCATTTAACCTTCTTAAATGACCATTCTTTTTTAAAAAAAACACACCCCTTGCATTTCATATTTTATGTGAAATCTTTTTTTTCCTCCATTTCATATCAAAAATCTAAATTTTTATAGAACAACCAAGCCAAGACCAGAATAGCATAGATAGAAGCGAACAATTGTATTGAATTTCAACATCAAAAGTTACAACATTGCATGGACTTCTAAAGATACATGTTTGGGGACGCTGTATTGTTATTATTATTACTAAAACAATGTGATATTAATAAGAAATTCCTGTAAACCCAAGCCAAAGATATAACTATAGGGAACTTAACCAGATTCTTTTCATCAATTAATTCCGGAAAAAACAATCTTGATGGGTTTTAGAGGAGGCTCTTTTGGAGCAAAGAGCCTACTTGTTCATTCACGAACCAGTACCATCATTATCCGTAGAAATATTAAATTTAATTAGATTACCTTAAAAGTAGGAAAAAGGTTAACCAGAGTTTAAAATAATGAATACCTTGACAACTCTGATTTCATAAATTTCTTCCGAAGTGAGGTTTAACATTTTCTCTGCGATTTCATCTGAAACGGTGGCTGTTGTCTCACCACTGTTGTCCTTAATAGAAACGTCAAATTGACATCTATTATATATAATATAAAAAATAAATAGAATAGAGATAATTCAGTAAAAGATATTAGATTAAATTATTATTATGATTTAATAATATATATGATCTTAATCAGTGAAATAATTTATGGAAGAGCATCAAAACCTAGGTATAAGATGTGTGCATCGATCACAATTTATGCAATAGATTTCCCTCCGAACATTACATCTTGTGAACAACTGTTTGCAATTAAAGCATACTAAAACACAAAAGTGTTGATCGTTATTCACAAGAGACAATTCAGCTTCGATGTAAAATACTTGTCCCTGAATTTAATAATGTTAATTTTTTAATAGAAATAGATATAGATAAAAAATTATGTAAATATAGCGAAATAATGTACTTATTATTGTTCTTACGGGAGGTTGCATTTGGATATTAGCGATAGATATGACCTTTTCTTCAAATGGAATCAACAAAATCGAACCCATTGATGTTGTATTTTTCATCTTCTAATCAATAAGCTTTGGTTCAATTGTTTTGATCCTATAAACAAGAAAAATTATGAAGATCAATTCATATTTGTATTATACTTATAATATAATAAAATTAAGAAATGAAATACCATGCTCTCAATGTGGCAACTTGTGGGTATGGAGGATTGATTGCAATTGTGGCATTGAATCTGTTCGTCAAATCATTGAATTTATTTGATGTTCCTACATACATTCAAATATTTAATTTAATTTTGTTGATGTAATAATATTTCAAAAAGAGAAAATAATTTTATTTGCAATTTTACCTGGGGATGCTCTTCCAATTCTCCTAGCAAGAATGATTGGATATTCATGAAGTTGTTCAAAAAGTCTATTTCCATCATTATCGACGTAATCCTCCCAAAGTGTCAATTTTGTTGGTTTTTCCCTGTATACATATGATGAAAAAGTAGTTTCATTTTAAAAGTTAAAGTGAGATATCATTATTAGTATTTAGAACATATATATTACTATAAGATTTGTAATGTAACATACTATAATAGATGATATATATCATTTTTAAAAAGACACGTAGAAAATTTATGGAGTCACCCTAACAAAATGGATATTCAACATAACTAAACCACAAAAGAAACTCAAAATAAAACCCAAATAATTAAATTTGTACTTACAGCTTGTCCATGAGAATAAATGTCACGACCCAAAAAAATGAACGTGTGGATGGCACTCGTCTTATCCCACCAAGACAAGTCAGCCTGAAACCCAATTATAGCCATAAAATATGGAAGGATAATACAAAGTAAAAATTTTAACTACCGATAACAAGTCAACTTAATTAAAATCCCCCAAGACCTGGTTGTCACGTGCACAAGCCTCTATGGTATTACAATAGATTTGGAAGAAAAGTATAAGTCTTAAATGACATTATTTCTAAAGTAGAACAAAATCATAAATAGGAGTGAGAAGTCAGCTGGGATGGCAAACAGCTACCTCACACAATCTCCACAGGAAGCCTCGGACAAGGAAAATATAGAGGGTATCACGAAAATCCAGGCTCATAATCTACAAAAATGTAGTAGCAAGGGGTGAGTACCAAACACACGGTACCCAACAAGTGAACTACTAAACACAAAATTAAGTAATATAGAATGCAAGTACTCCTAACACTCCAACAGAACCTCCACAACTACCACCTGCATAAAGTTAGCTCAACCCAACAGTTCACAATGTACATAGCCTATAACTCAATACCCACACCAATATTTATAGTTCAACAACATAATTTTCAAGTGCATCCATCACAAGTTGCATAAAAGATACCCGCAAGTTCATAGATAATGATAATATGTGATGCAATGCAATGCAATGCAATGTCAAATATCATGATGCATGTCTGACCTAGTGATACACACCCGCTGCCTCGCAGTCCGGGACCCATGGGGAACTTTTAGTCCGCGCATCCGTCGCGGCGTGCGACACGACCCTCGAATCATATATAGTATCTGTCGCGGCGTGCGATACGTCCCTCGATATGGTACATCCTTTTTAACTCTTATTCTTTCCCAGTTCACATGACACTTGTCACACATGTCAATGCAAATAGGCATGCTTACATGATAATGGGAAAATGACTAATTTTAACACAATGCACAATTCACAACAACATGGTCTTAATACATCAACACTAACTCAATATGTCAAAATCATTCACAACCTTCCCACAAGGAAGCACAAGATTCTATATACTTAATAAAGGTTAAGAAATTCACTTGCCTCAATTAATAAAAATAATGCTCTGAATCTTGAGTCTTTCATAACGCTTTCAGATGATCATAATCTGTTCAATTACATAATCTACATAAGAATATGAATCCAATGACACACATATTGCTATATTTATTTTTGACTCAAAAATCGGGTTGAAAGTCACCCCGAGCCTTTAAATTCAAATCTGAAATTTTCTTTCGAATTATGTTTACCCATCATAAAATAAACTCATATGTTAAATTTCAGCTAAAACGGATCGTTATTCAACCCCCATATCAAAATTTTATTCTAAGAACCCTAAGGCTATATTTTCTTAATTAAGCATAATTTATACACGTTTTTACCCTAGAATTTTCATATAAAAACTTAATAGAAAGAGTAAGAATAATTACCTTGATGTTTCGGGATGAAAATCATAATTTTTCTTCTCTTCTTTTTCTTTCTTTTCCTTCCCGCACCCTTTTTTTTCTTTTCTGCGTTCCCTTTTTTTTTCCCGATGGAATGGTTCGCTGTTTTGGATTTTCATAGGGCTGCTGTGCTGCGCAGCCCCTTTCAACCTATATATATATATATATATATATATATTTAATTTTTTTCTTCTTTTTCTTTCTTATTTATTTATTTACTTATTTTAATATACTAAAAGTGATAAATTCTATTAGCCTATTTTTGACAAATATGGGATAAATAGTATAGGATATTAATTAAAAATATTATTTTAATCCACCAATCTAAAATTAATTATCTAAAATTATTCGTCAACTAAATGATCGTAATTATCGAATAGTTCCAAATTTTTAATTTAAATTTACGAAAAGAATCTTTTATGAAAGAGAGAGTATTTATTTTTAAGATGACCTAACGGGTCATTACATTATCCACCACTAAAAATCATGTTCGTCCTCGAACATAAAAAGGAGAAGGAAGAATAATCGATATTACTAATTAAGTTATGATCTTCCAAAGTCAGTATTTATCTCTCCAAGTAAGATCCTCCTTAAAACCATGCCACCAAAATTCACTATTAAGAACTGAATTTTTTTTCGAATCCAACTTTGATAGATTTACAATTCAGTGGTGATTTTCAAGACACAGGCTAACTCATGAATTCGATATGAATAACAACCCACTAGTCCATAACTCAATAAATCTTTTCTCACATAATCATGATAAAATTCTAAACCGATACAACCACAATCAAAAGCAAACCTAGATCAACCATCTCACACTTCTAATGTACAAACCCTCATAGATTTTGTTAAGATTACACTCTCACGTCAAATCTTCCCACGATCTTAAGTTATAAAATGCAATCCTTAGATATCTGTTGAGAGGGTTATTAAGTCCAATTAGTTGTAACTAATCTAGTAGTTAAAAGTTAGTTACAAGTTAGTTAATCAAGTATTAAGAGTTAGTTAAGGTGATACAATCTCCTATATATATAAGGAGATATTTTGTACACAAGTTGAGATATACAGAAATCATTTCCTTCTCTCAATTTCCTTCTTCTTCTTCTCTGTTCCTCTCATCTCTGTATAAGAAGAATGCTTCTTAATGAAGCTTACATGGTATCAAAGCACTGATGCTAAGTGCTAATTCGAGTTCATGAATCAGTAAATTGAAGAAAATTAGCAGAAGAAAGGTGAAGTTTGAAGAAAGCTGAGCTTGGAGAAGCTGGGATTTAGAGGAAATTAGCTTTGAGAAGCTAAGATCTGTCGATAAATTGCTCAGATCAAGTAGAGAAACTTGAAATTCGAGCGTTGAAGAGTTGAATTTCATCTGAAAACTCAGTGTTGAGTCGCAATTGCAAGCTGAAAAAGAATGACAGTTACAGAAAATACACATGCAACTACAAATCCATCAACATCAAGGAGCTCAGGGTTAGTTGAAATAGATCATAATCATCCTTTGTACCTCTATCCCTCCGATACTCCAGGTAGTTCACTGATTTTAATTCAGTTGGTTGGGTCATTATGCATTGTGGAGTCGGTCTATGACCATAGGTCTCTTAGGCAAGAGTAAATTAGGACTTGTAGATGGGAGACATACGAAGGATAAATTTGATGTTTCATTGCATGAGCAATGGGAAAAGGTTAATGCTGTAGTGTTGTCATGGATAATGGATTCTGTAGGGAAAGAGTTACTTAGCAGCATCATCTATGCATCGAATGCACACAAGGTGTGGCTGGATTTGAAAGAAAGATTTGATACAGTTAATGGATCAAGAATTTTCTGGTTACATAGAGAAATTGCTACACTTACTCAAGGAACTATGTCAGTAGCTGAGTATTTTTCAAAAATGAGGAACTTGTGGGATGAAATTGATGCACTAATGCCTTGTCCAGGCTGCAATTGTCTTGAGTCTCAAAGTTATGCTCAACATCATGGTTACCAACGACTGTTACAATTTCTAATGGGGTTAAATGATACTTATACTCAATGTAGAAGTCAGATTCTTATGATGGCACCTGTTCCTACCTTAAACAAGGCATACTCAATGGTGATAGATCATGAAAGTTAGAGGTCTATAGTTAATACAGTGTCTCTTGTAAATGATTCTTTAGAAGGTGCTGCATTTTTTAGGTAGAAAGGAGGTTTCAACTCAAGCTATAAAGGAAAGGGAATCACTACAGGATCTCAAGGAAATTCTCAGGGAAACTACAGCAATAAGTCTATCAACAACTATAAATCTCAGAAGAAGATGCTTATAGTGTGTGAGCATTGTGGATATAATGGTCACACAAAAGATAATTGTTACAAGATTATTGGATATCCACAAGACTGGCCTAGAAGTAAGAAGAAAGGAGGAGTACAGAATGCAAATTTAGCAGAAAATAACAAAGATAGTCCAAGCTCAAATAATCCTCAGCAAGGACAGTTGCCTTCCTATTTCACTCAAGAACAATATAAGCAAATAATTCAATTGTTGAATAAAGGAAATGAAGATGTAAGCCACATTCAGTCAGCAAATGCAGGTACTTCAGCAAATGCAGGTACTTCCACTTATCTACATACTAGTTCAAATCATCCTAAGTGGATAGTTGACTCAGGAGCCACTAACCGTATGACATCCAGACTTGAACTTATGCATGATCACGAAAATGTTCAGAGTCATGGCAACAATTATGTGCACTTGCCCACTGGTGGTGAAGCACAGGTTACTAAGACTGGGAAGTTACATATTTTGAAAGATCAACTATTGTCTAATGTGTTATTTCTTCCTGAATTTAAGTGTAACTTGCTGTCAGTTTCAAAACTAAAAAGGGAATTGCAGTGTTCAGTGAATTTTTTCCCTGACTTCTGTGTATTCCAGGATCTTTGCACTGGTCTGGTGAAGGGGATTGGTAGGGAAGAACAGGGCCTGTACATCCTCAAAGGAACCACTCCTAATCCTACTCATCCTTCTTGCTGTTCAGTAAGCAATGCTAACAACAACTCAACTAGTCTGTGGCACAGAAGACTTGGCCATGCCCCACTCAATATCCTTAGAAGACATCTCACCCTTCAACAACTCATTCCTGAAGAGCACAAGTGTACTGTATGCCCACTTGCAAAACATACCAAATTACCTTTTTCTTCAAGTGTTTCTAGTACTAATTCTGTTTTTGATTTGCTACATTGTGACATTTGGGGCCCTTATAGAATACCTACTTACAACAATAAAAGATTCTTTGTCACAATTGTAGATGATTACACTAGATTTACTTGGTTGTTTCTTATTACTTCTAAATCTGAAGTACTTGTTGTCCTCAAAACATTTCTTGCTAAAATACAGAATTTTTTCTCCACATCTGTTAAGACTCTTAGAACAGACAATGGAAGTGAATTCCTCAGTTCTGATTTGCAATCTCTTATGTCAAGTCTTGGCATTTATCATCAAACTTCTTGTGTGTATACTCCTCAACAGACTGGTGTTGTAGAAAGAAAACATAGAACCATTCTACAAGTAGCTAGAGCTCTTAGGTTTCATGCTGGTATTCCCTTGAAATTCTGGGGAGAATGTGTTAATGCTGCAGTTTATCTCATTAACAGGACCCCATCCAGGATTTTAAACTTCATAACTCCATATGAACTTCTTTTCAAGCATCCACCCTCACTCAGTCATCTAAGAGTTTTTGGAAGTCTTGCTTATGCTTCTAATACTAAAGTTTCTGATAAATTTTCTCCTAGAGCAATTCCCAGTGTATTCATGGGTTATTCTTTAACTCAAAAGGGTTATCTACTCTATGATATACATTCACATTCCTTTTTTGTTAGCAGACATGTTGTGTTTATGGAAAGAATATTTCTATTTCTACATGTCAAGTCTTCTGGATCTCCTATATTTCCAGTTCTTGATCTATCTCTTCAGACTCACCTCCTCTTCATTTTCCCACTTCCTCATCTATTTCTGATCAGTCTATCTCTTTTCCTATGTCTTCTAGTGTTCCACACAATACATCTCCTACTGTAACTCCTCCACAACAAGTGGTTCCTAGAAAATCATCTAGAGTCAGACATCCTCCTATATGGATGCATGATTTTGTTACTTCTACCACTAATTCTTGTTCATATCCAATGTCCTCCTATATCACCTACTCAAACCTTCATCCTACTTATCAGCAGGCCCTGGCTGCTTACTCTTCCATATTAGAACCATCCTCCTTCAAACAGGATTCTCAGGATCCCCTTTGGATTCAAGCTATGCAGTCTGAGATCACTGCTTTGGAAGAAAATAATACTTGGTCCATAGTTGATCTTCCAGATGGTAAAGTACCAATTGGCTGTAGATGGGTTTATAAAATCAAATACAAAGCATCAGGTGAGATTGAAAGATATAAAGCAAGGTTGGTAGCAAAAGGTTACAGCCAAAAGCCTGGTTTAGATTATTCAGAAACCTTCTCTCCAGTGGCAAAAATGGTTACAGTAAGAACCTTAATAGCTCTTGCAGCCTCCTGTAAGTGGTTTATTTTTCAGATGGATGTTCATAATGCTTTCCTCAATGGTGACTTACTTGAAGATGTGTACATGACCATTCCTGAAGGGTTTGCTAGACAGGGGGAGAAGCATAAGGTCTGCAAACTTAATAAGTCCCTATATGGTCTGAAACAGGCTCCTAGACAATGGAATAAAAAATTGACAGATGCTTTACTTCAGATGGGCTTTATTCAAAGTCACTATGATTACTCACTCTTCACAAAGTCAGCTGATAAAGAGATGGTTATTGTGCTAATATATGTAGATGACTTGCTTGTGACTGGTAGTAGTCCAACACTGATAAGTCAGACCAGAAAAGACCTACAACAACAATTTAAAATGAAGGATCTTGGGGAGCTTAAGTTCTTTTTGGGAATAGAAGTGGCAAGATCACAAACTGGAATTCTAATGTGCCAAAGAAAGCATGCATTAGAGCTGGTTACTGAGGCTGGATTAAGTGGGGCAAAGCCTGATACAACACCAATTGAAGTAAGTCAGAAACTAACTTCAGTAGAGTATGATAAAGAGTTTCCAAGTGAAGATGGTATTGAAGATGAATTGATCAAGGATCCTTCAACTTATCAGAGACTAGTGGGGAGACTATTGTACTTGACTATGACCAGACCAGATATATCATTTGTAGTTCAGATGCTCAGTCAATACATGCATAAACCTAAGAAGTCACATATATATGGATGCAACATTAAGAGTTGTAAGTTATATAAAAGGAACACCAGGTCTGGGAATATTCATGCCTGCCAACAGTGAGGGTCAGATACAAGCCTACTATGACTCAGACTGGGGAGCATGTATGGAAACTAGAAGATCAGTAACTGGATACATTGTGAAGGTTGGTGGAGCATTAGTATCTTGGAAATCAAAAAAACAAGAAACCATATCAAGAAGTTCAGCTGAAGCTGAATTTAGAAGTATAGCTACTTGCACTGCAGAAATTGTTTGGCTTACTGGATTGCTTAAAGAAATGGGAGTAAAAATTCAAGAACCAGTTGAGTTAATGTGTGATATTAAAGCTGCAATTCAGATTGCAGCCAATCCTATTTTTCATGGAAGAACAAAACACATTGATATAGATTGCCATTTTGTGAGAGAGAAGATCATTCAAGGATTAATCAAGACCAATCATGTATCAACCAAGAATCAGCTGGCTGACATACTCACCAAAGGTTTGGGAAGAGCTGCACATGACTATCTAGTCTATAAACTTGGACTTAAGAACCTCTTCAAGCCATCAGCTTGAGGGGGAGTGTTGGGAGGGTTATTAAGTCCAATTAGTTATAACTAATCTAGTAGTTAAAAGTTAGTTACAAGTTAGTTAATCAAGTATTAAGAGTTAGTTAAGGTGATATAATCTCCTATATATATAAGGAGATATTTAGTACACAAGTTGAGATATACAGAAATCATTTCCTTCTCTCAATTTCCTTCTTCTTCTTCTTCTCTGTTCCTCTCATCTCTGTATAAGAAGAATGCTTCTTAATGAAGCTTACAATATCATCATAGAGAATAAAATTCTTTTCTGGCCCAACGAAGGAAAGGATCAAGTAACAACTTAGCGAATGATTCATTCAGACATACAGAATTTCTAACAACACTATCAAGAATACTATACCAAAAGCAGTGATTGTAAACAACCCTTAAGAGTGGTAGAGCTAGACCCAATATGCCTCACATTCATTCATACATAGCCTGAACATAACCTCAACGACAAGATGAACCTTAAAAATGCTGGACAACTATAAATATTTATGGTAGCTCTTTTATAAATTCATATAAACAAAGTTGTATGTGTAGAACCACTTGTATACTTCAACTGTCCCAAATAATACTAAACATGTCAACATTGAAATAATCAAGTCTGCATAAGCATCCTATCTTACTAAGAGAAAAATGCAGGATCGGTTCACCCGATCCACCACTAAGGATCCGTCTACAAAAGTGAACACACGAGTGGAAATAGGCAAGGAGTAATACTCTAAAACATGCTCTTAATGAGGTAGGTAGTCACATAAGAATGCATAGAATTGAGGTCGAATGATACAAGATACTCCTTTCATAGTGCTCCTATCAAACATGTTATTCATCTGACCCTATCTTTTTTTTTCTTTCCATTTTTAGCTGCACATAATCAACCTGTCTGGTCCCAATACAATAGTACACATACTTAATTTATCAAACTTCATATACTCTTCACACAACTGCATCAAAGATAACACTCTTAATACTAATGGAATATCATAGCCATACTTGTCATTTACCATTCTCTCAAATTGTTATTAGTATTAAAGTCTTCTTAGCTACACATTATCACCTTCAAATATTTCAAATTATGGTTTCTTCTCTTTTTATCCAAGTATTTTTTTTACATAAATCACACACAAAGCTGATAGCGTTAATTTTAAATTTGATAGCACTTTTTTCATCGAGGTAAAGTTATTTAATTATACCTAAAGTCAATTTCATGCAATCTTTCACATACCGAATTTCAACTACCATTCAAAACGTCATATACCTCGTGCCAAGAGTTAGAGAGATTCAGTCACCTTAATAGTTCTACATACCATAAGCACATAACCTTTAGTCATCACAATAATCTATATAATCTCATTAACAGAGTAATTTCAACCCCCTCAATATCCTCAATAAGCGTGTAGAGTTGTATATCTATATCGTAGTGCCCACCATAAGTCATCTATTATTATTGAACAATCTAAACCAATATAAAAATGTGGCATATTTCAAACATAATTATTTGTCACTCGAATCAAAACTCAGTCTTCATAAAAGTCACTAGTAAATCCTAGAAAATTTGTGCTAAACAAGTACGCATTGCATTATCATGTTTGAGCTCATCAGTGGCAAAAATTAGTAAAACCTTTAATTCCGAACAAGGGTCCATAAAGGAGGTCTTATTCCTTCACTTTCTTAAATTCTTCCTATGACACAAATTTCAGATACCTTGAACGCTTTAATATATTAGATTCTCATTCCTTCACTAACTCACTTGTCAACTTTATTTTCTGACCAACAACACATGACATTTTACCTCATGTTCTAAGCTAAAACTTTAAGTGGAGCACTTCTTTAGGCCCTTCAACAATAAAGAAACTAACTAAATTTATGACCCAAACCACATGCGGGTTCTTTTCAAATGTTGAATACTCATTGCTATCAATTATTTCTTATCTTACCAATTCATATCTGGAGAAAATATACTACCCAAAATGTAAACTAACAATTAAAAACTTGAATTTTTATTTTAACTCGTACCTCAATTCCTTTATCTATTGGTATTGGCTCATAGCTTGAGATCTTTATGAATTCATGTATCTTAACTTAATTTTGGCTCATCTCTTTATCGACTTTACCATATCCTTTATAAAAAAAATTCAATGTACTAATTACCATACTCAAAATCACAAAAAGAGATTATCACCATATTCAAGCCCAACATTGTAGATTTTTTTCCTCAAATATTATCCAACAATTTTCTAGCCAAAACCAATGATACTTGATACTATCACCATAACTAAAGCAAAATAAATAAAACTGGGTGGTTTTAAATTCAATTCTCTATTCTCTCGAAAGATATATTTTTTTTCTTTACCGTCAGAGTGAATGTCTTTGTTCTTGTCTCTTTATAAAAGCAAACCTACATCTCATTAATTTTATTTATTTACTTATGATTCTAACTCCTTTCAATTTTATTCGAGCAGTGTCTCAATACATTTTTATATCTTTCTTATGACCACGTTACTCATCAAATAGTAGCAAATATGACTTTTGATACCTGTGGATTGTGTTTACCATACTGGATTCACTCAATCTTGATCATAATCTATCACGAACTCTTATTACCATTATGCTCTACAGCCATTGCCATCATCTCAAGGTTACCCTCGGCATTGATATGACACCAAAACTATACCGGTCAAATATAAAGAACTAACTCTCCTGGATCATATTATGGAGTAATAGCCCTCATTTAGAATCCCCCGAATACACCTCACAGCTTAAATACATTAATTGTACCAAAGATCCACCACTAAAATTTTTCTTATAAATAATACTCAGCCCAAGCATCCAGAGTAGCAAACTAGTTGATTTCTCGAATATGAGTACAACGTTAAACCTTATTAACTGAGCCCATGATTCACTAATAATTTCTAAAATATTTTGTATTCACGCTTGACAATTGACATATCTGTTTTCATATACCACTAATACCGTATTGTGAAAGTCCATTGAATCCACCACTAGAACACATCATACCTATCAAGAAAGTAGTATCAAACTCGCTCGCATACTTCTACCCATCAAGTAGCTGTAAGATATTATCCAATCCATCATGACTCTATCCTACGTAACACATATTTTTTTAAAAAAAAAAATTCAATCGCTAGCAAAAGTAGCACACTCCATAACTCTAACCAAGTAAACATCGGTTCGTTGTGATAGTCATATCATGACCTTCCTTAATATCCACTTATCTATGAAATCATAATGGGAAACCTCAATTGGCACAAGATCATTCTTATCATTATCTAAGCAATCCATACATATTATGAAAACTTTAGTAGTATTAGTTTACAGAACAAAATTTATGATCCACCTATCCTTTTAACATTTCACCTTAAATTGTTGAACCATTTTCGATATCATATATACCCCATTAATATTGTTTATGTTGCTGGATAACTAACCCCAAAAAGGATAGCACATTCATAAAAGCTCTCAATCCACTGTTTGACCTTATTACTCCATCTTCAAAGTGTATCGTCAAGTTATCACCTTACTCAACCTCTTCTAATCATTGAATCTTTTAAATATAACTACACATCCTTTTTACAAGTATGTCACTTACACTTTAATACTAGATCTAACATTCATGTCATATATGACCCACTAACTACTTGTTTAAAGAACCCAACACGAATCATCTCTATAAATGAGAGAGAATGAATAAAATGATGAGAATCAAACTGAATCAGGGACGCACGATGGAAAAAGAATAAACAAAAGGAAGTTTGCTAACAGTCTTCATAGCCTCTCGAAGATAAGTATAGACGTCTCCATACCGATCCTCGAGACTCTACTAGACTCGGCTTGTACACACGCGAGACCTATGAACCTGGGGCTCTGATACCATTTTGTCACGACCCAAAAAAATGGACGTGATGGCACTCATCTTATCCCACCAAGACAAGTCAGCCTAAAACCCAATTATAGCCATAAAATATGGAAGGATAATACAAAGTAAAAATTTTAACTCCCGATAACAAGTCAACTTAATTAAAATCCCCCAAGACCTGGTTGTCACGTGCACAAACCTCTAAGGTATTACAATAGATTTGGAAGAAAAGTATAAGTCTTAAATGACATTGTTTCTAAAGTAGAACAAAATAATAAATAGGAGTGAGAAGTCAGCTGGGATGGCAAACAGCTACCTCACACAATCTCCACAGGAAGCCTCGGACAAGGAAAATATAGAGGGTATCACGAAAATCTGGGTTGATAACCTACAAAAATGTAGTAGCAAGGGGTGAGTACCAAACACACGGTACCCAACAAGTGAACTACTAAACACAAAATTAAGTAATATAGAATGCAAGTACTCCTAACACTCCAACAGAACCTCCACAACTACCACCTGCATAAAGTTAGCTCAACCTAACAGTTCACAATGTACATAGCCTATAGCTCAATGCCCACACCAATATTTATAGTTCAACAACATAATGATCAAGTGCATCCATCACAAGTTGAATAAAAGATACTCGCAAGTTCATAGATAATGATAATATGTGATGCAATGCAATGCAATGCAATGTCAAATATCATGATGCATGTCTGACCTAGTGATACACACCCGCTGCCTCGCAGTCCGGGACCCATGGGGAACTTTTAGTCCGCGCATCCGTCGCGGCGTGCGACACGACCCTCGAATCATATATAGTATCCGTCGCGGCGTGCGACACGTCCCTCGAATTATAGTATCCGTCACGGCGTGCGACACGACCCTCGAATCATATATAGTATCCGTCGCGGCGTGCGACACGTCCCTCGAGATGGTACATCCTTTTTAATTCTTATTCTTTCCCAGTTCACATGACACTTGTCATACATGTCAATGCAAATAGGCATGCTTACATGATAATGGGAAAATGACTAATTTTAACACAATGCACAATTCACAACAACATGGTCTTAATACATCAACACTAACTCAATATGTCAAAATCATTCACAACCTTCCCACAAGGAAGCACCAGATTCTATATACTTAATAAAGGTTAAGAAATTCACTTGCCTCAATTAATAAAAATAATGCTCTGAATCTTGAGTCTTTCGTAACGCTTTCAGATGATCATAATCTGTTCAATTACATAATCTACATAAGAATACGAATCCAATGACACCCATATTGCTATATTTATTTTTGACTCAAAAATAGGGTTGAAAAGTCACCCCGAGCCTTTAAATTCAAATCTGAAATTTTCTTTCGAATTATGTTTACCCATCATAAAATAAACTCATATGTTAAATTTCAGCTAAAATGGATCGTTATTCGACCCCCAAATCAAAATTTTATTCTAAGAATCCTAAGGCTATATTTTCTTAATTAAGCATAATTTATACACGTTTTTACCCTAGAATTTGTTCCTAATCATATAAAAACTTAATAGAAAGAATAAGAATAATTACCTTGATGTTTCGGGATGAAAATCATAATTTTTCTTCTCTTCTTTTTCTTTCTTTTCCTTCCCGCACCATTTTTTTTCTTTTATGCGTTCCTTTTTTTTTTCCCGATGGAATGGTTCGCTGTTTTGGATTTTCATGGGGCTGCTGTGCTGTGCTGCGCAGCCCCTTTCAACCTATATATATATATATATATATATATATATATATATATATATATATATATATATATATATATTAATTTTTTTTCTTCTTTTTCTTTCTTATTTATTTATTTACTTATTTTAATATACTAAAAGTGATAAATTCTATTAGCCTATTTTTGATAAATAGGGGATAAATAGTATAGGATATTAATTAAAAATATTATTTTAATCCACCAATCTAAAATTAATTATCTAAAATTATTCGTCAACTAAATGATCGTAATTATCGAATAGTTCCAAATTTTTATTTAAATTTACGAAAAGAATCTTTTATGAAAGAGAGAGTATTTATTTTTAAGATGACCTAACGTGTCATTACAATAAACTCTTGAATTTTTCTTCCATTTATAGTTCTTATTGGATGACCGCCATTAATGACAATAGCAAATACATCTTAAATATCATAAATGAAAAAAAGAGTTATTAGATGATGACAATGATCATATTATAATAAAATCATAGAATTTTTTTAAAAATGAATACCAAACTCATGTTCTCTGGATTGATATTCCAAAGTGTCAAAGGTAGCAAGCGTTAACCGGGTTGGTGGTGGTATTGGATCTTCAGGAGGAATAACCTTTTCAACTGGTTCGATTATGGTATTTTTATCAATGGTCCAAGTGAATTTGTTAAGAGGATTTTCATATCCAAGAGGTTGCTCCTTAACATATGCAACTGATATCAAATAAGTTTTAAACAGAAGAAGCACATCTCTATTTTCAAAAAATGTTATATCAGCATTGAAATAATCCCTTGAACTTGATTTTCCTGTAAATAATCCCTTGAACTTGATTAGCAATAATATTAAATTTATCATTACCTTATTATTTTAAAAAAAATTATAGTAAAAATGTTAATAAAATAATTAATACCTCTTCATCTTGTAGAATTAAAATATGATATTTTTTTGTTTTCTCTTTGTTATCCTTTGGTCGAGATTTATCGACCACTTGAACTTTGCAAATCCAATCATCTGTATTGGGAGTGATCATATTGATTGCAAATCTTTTTGCCATGTGAGTGAATCTGCATTTAAATTAGATATTGTAATTTTAAATACATAATTATTTTAGAGAGAACACAATATAAATTAATTAAATATGATAAAGTATAAATAAATTGGATATTAAATTTACCGTTGAAAACTATAAAATGAATTCACGAGAAGGCTTTTTAATAATTTCATCATAGACAATATTATATGTGGAGTGATCATCATTTTCGGTAGCTATAGGTGGTCTTATTAATATTTTAACATTATTAGAATTTTTGGCTCGTGATAGAGCAATATATAATTGCCCATGAGAAAAAAAACAGGTTCACGCAAATATATTCCAACAAAATCTAATGTTTGTCCTTGAGCTTTATTTATAGTCATGGAAAAACATAATCGTATTGGAAATTGTGTCCTTTTAAAAGGAAGAGGTAATTTTTCATCCTCTGATGTCATGAGTGGTATTCGTGGAATAAATACATGTGTATTTTTAAAATCACCGCTAGATATTGTTGCACTAATGACGTGAGATTTAGAATCATTACATATTAATCGTGTTCCATTGCATAAACCTTCAGACGGATTTAAATTTCTTAATAACATAATAGGATAGTTTTTCTTCAAAGTTAATTTATACGGAGGTAAACCAAGAGGATTTAAAGTGTGTAAGAAATCTTCGTACTCACTCTGATCTTTAGGATCAATAGTTTCATCTATAGCAATATAAATTTTTTCAATATTTGAAAATTGTGAAATTAACATATTATTTATTTCATCAACGAAATCATTTTTGGTTGTTAGAATGGCACGAGAATAATAAATGAAGAATTTGAACCACATTTATATAAATCAAGATATGTACTTTTAAAAAGAACATTTAGTGATTCTTTATCAGAAGTGAAAGGAATAAGAAGAGAATGAGGAATTTCAATTTTTCCATAGTCATTTTGTTTTTCTTTTCCATCACCAATTCTCATTAAATACTCACAGAATTTAGGATCATTTTTTGCACGCATATTCTCTGATAATCTCAGCTTATCAAGTTGATTCCAAATTTCAGAGTACAATAAGCGTTCACGAATGAAGTCTTCTTTTTTTCCATTGCAAACTACTGAAAGAGTTTGTCTAAAATCACCACTAAAAACTATCACTTTGCCACCAAATAGTATATTTGTCTCCATTAAGTCTTTTAAAAGCAAATCAAATGCTTCTATCATTCCTTTTTTGGCCATTGAAATTTCATCCCAAACGATTAATTTTGCATCTCGTATTAAAGATGCTAGTGAACTTTGTTTGCTAATGTTACAACTGAAATTTTCATTAACTTCAATAGGAATTTTAAATCGGAAGTGAGCAGTTCGACCTCCAGGAAGAAGCGAAGCTGCAACGCCAGAACTTGCAGTTGCTAAAGCTATAAATCCCATGTGTCTTATCGTAGCTAGTAAAGCATGATATAAAAAACTCTTACCAGTTCCACCAGGACCGTCAATAAAGAATGCACCTGATTTATTTGATAACACTTTATCAAGAATTATATTATAAGCTTCTTTTTGTTCGCTGTTTAATTTATCTTTTAATAATAAATCATCCTTACTAACAATAATGTTCCTTTCATAATGAACATCTTTAGCTTCTCGTGCTATTGATGAGGGTTTTATGAATTAAGGAATTAATTCAAATTCATTGATGTCACGACCCATTGAATGAAGAATATCATTAATACAACTTAAAACTCTATAACAAATTTCCTTTTCGTTTATGTTTAAAATCTTTTTAAAATTTTCTGACATTGAACTTTCATATCTTTCCCATAATGCTCTAGGATTTGTTGGATTACAATAAATCAACAACATGGCAAATAATTGCCTTAAACTGGACGACATTTGATAGTTTGCAGCTTCAGACATGCATTCTATCAAATTATTATCACAATGTAATAATCTTCTTTTTTTCTGCAGCTTCTCTAAATGAATTATATTGTACTCCATTTATAGTTCGTAGATCTTTGTAGGATTTTGACCTTCTTATATTCATTAGAAGTAATCTAAGATAGTATCTTTCTCCCTGAGTTGGATGACATGTCACTACACGACCAATAACATGACCCTTTTTCCGGCGTGTCCACACTTTATTTGTTGCTGACCATACGAAGTGTTCTAGAAATTCACGATATAGTAAATTCAGGTCCACAACATCTTTGTTCGTTTTATTCATAAAAAGAAATTCAGTTAACATTGTTTTTTTAATCATGGGATTATTTATAATTTTATTAATATTATCTGTGCTTTTGAAGGATTGTTGTCCATCAAGATGTAGTTGAAGATGATATACACTTGGACTCATTTCGCTAATAGGAAAAGAAAATATTCTCCATGCAGCCTCAAGTGGTGATACCCACCTAGCCGATTGATATTCTTTGATTTCATCTATTTCTAAATTTGCATCATTAGTATGTATCTGAAATGCTATTTTATCATGTCCTTTTCATATATACTTATAAATATATTTAACAACTTTAATATCTGAACAAATTTCTACATTCATGTGACAATTAAATTTACAAAGTAGGGATGGATTGTAAGGAACAACCCATGAATTATCAAGAAAGTGTCCTCTGATTTTCACACTTTTGCCTGTGTTTCGTCTTCTATATATTGGATATAAATTTTTTCCTTTAGTTGTTTGATCTATAAACTCTTTAGGATACTTATTTTTACAATGCGCTTTCTTTTTCATACATTAGTTTGTTGGATTTACGTTACCACAAAGACCATGCATCATGTGTTGTGTAACAAGTGTGTATAAATAGGGATTTACATTTTCATCTGGCAATTCAGCGCATACGAATCAATCATATGCTTTTGGGGTTAGTAATTTGTAATTCTTATTAAGTATTATAAGAAAATGAGCATGGGGAAGGCCTCGCTTTTGAAATTCCACTGTATACATAAATGCTGCAACTTTACCAAATATATGTTTTTTTAGTATATCATTTTTTAATTCTTCTAATTTTGCTCGAAAAACTCTACTTACAAGATTAGGTAAGTTTTGTACTTCATCTGTTGGCAAAAGATTTTCTTCTATTTCAGGCCAAGAAGGATTACATGTTATGGTTAAAAATATATCAAGTTTTCCAAAGCGTTTCCATATATCGCCGGGGCATATCTCTTGGACCTCCTGTGAAGCTAAGTGGAAGTATGCGTTGTTTTCCTACATGTGATGCTTCTCTTTCTCCTCGACGCAAAATATCTACAATTCCTTCTAGTACGTCACCTCAAAATAAATCTTGATTATAAGAAGCAAAGTCTAATCATTGGGTTTCAATTTTTATCCATTTTTCTACAATATATTGTTGAAATAATCTCCCTACATGTAAAATTATATTCACATCATCTCTTATTTGAAGCTTGTAACAATAATACTCACAACAAGAAACGGTATCTCGTTTATGTTTTCCTTTTTGCAGTAGTTCAACCTCCCTATTAAGCAAGCCATCAATTGAATATGTATTTAGTACACTTGATAACTGTTCTTGCTCACAATATATTTGTGTTGATGTGTTTGAAGAACGTTTAATTTTTTAATAGCACAATGCCATCCACCTTGACCATATGAAAATAGCAATGGATATTGCAATGGATCATAACAACCATAATAATAATTTATCAATTGACTTGTATCACTTTTTGTATAGATTTGGAATTATTCATATCTTCTTCTACCCATATTCCTGCAACTTCTGATACAGTTGGTAGGTTATATATACGCTGCTCTAAACCAGAATCACACTTAAGAGCAATATAAAAATCAGTCAGTTGTGGAACATCTATTAGAGATTTTAAAAATATTGAGTATGGATTAATTTTCAATATGTCCATTAAATTTTTTACAACAGATTCATTTAGTTTATTTGGACATGCCATTCGATTTCTTATTTCATTTTCACTATCGAAGAAGTACAGTTGAAGGTTTTTACTCTTTTTGTCAGTGGGAATCAGGTCATTTATAAAATGGTACATTTGTCCTTGAACCCGAAAAGTATAAATGCCATTTTTTTTGCTAATTCTTTGTCATAAGTTACTCCTAGAGAAGTAAAAGAAAATGTGTTATTATATGTTCTAATATAAGTTCGAAAGTGATTTGCTACATCAATATTTCCCAGAGAAAGATTTTTTTTAATTTTATTGGAATTTCATGTGAAGCTAAGTGAATAGAACCATTGCTACAACAAAATGCAGATGGTTCGAATTCAAATTTTACAGCTTTACAAAATTGACAATTTCGTACATCTTATAATTTGACATAATTAATGTTTGATGGAATTGTAGTTGAACATCTGAGTCCACGAAATGTTAAGAGATCCAGAAGATGATGTAGTAGCCAATTCATTCTTTATTGAACTTTCAGATGTATGTTGTCTTTTCAATTTAGCTCTTTTTGCTCGTCGTCGTGCCAAAAGCTTTTGTTTTTCTTTAAGTGGCATCAACCTATATAACTCACGTCTTCTACTATTTCTGTCATCATTTGATTTTGAAAAAGTACTTCCATTTTTATTATTTCTATTGGTTGACATCTTTGGAGCTTGAATTATTTATGATGCCTTGCATAAAACAAAATGTGAAATAATATTTGCTTAGATAGACTATTCTATTATGTAGTAATTAATTAATAATAATACTTTGAAAAAGAGTTGAATGAATTCTACTTATAACGCACTGCAAGGTGAACGAAATGCAGAAATAGACAGCTACTCCAGCAAACAGAAACAACTGTAAAATTAATAATTCAAAGCGTATGTTAATTTTAGTTAGTCATCATCAATAAAATACAAATGAACAATAGACAGTTATAACTAAGGAAAAAATTAGGAAAAAAAATATCATAGTAATTTAAAAAAAAAAAGAAATAGAAAAGAGAACGTAGCCTTAAAGTACTATGTATGTTAGCGTAAAAATGCAAAAGCTGCTCATCTTGGAGTTATGATTTCAATCTTAAAGCTGCCTATTTTGAAAAGTACTATGTATGTTGGTGTGAAAATGCAAAAGTTGTTCATCTTGAAGTTATGATTTCAATCCTAAAGTTTCCCATCTTGTAGTTATATCACAACTTAAAGATAAATTATGCTTCTCTTGGTAGGGAATAAGAACTTATAATTACATTTCGGCAATGAGAGGGTAGAATTAATTTATGGAGCTTTTGGAGTTATTAGATGCCATTTCAATTGACCCATTGATGGAGAAACATTATAGTACTTAATTGATCTTGAAAAGAAATCTGTGAACAAAGAGTCATGGAGGATTATGCATGTTGTTATAAAAAGAGAATAAGTATAGTAAAAACGTCGAGAAAAGCATCGTAAGAAAATGGATAGCTTGGTGCAGGAAGCATCTTGCGTTCATTTTTTTTATGGATGCAGCTGAAATTTCTTGATATAGTTATCTGATATATTCCAAGTTTTTTCTCTTTTTGATAAGATTAGTTAGAAAGGTGTGCAAGTTAATTTCAACATTAAAGTTTTCTAACTAAACAAAAGATTTAGAAAAAACTAATATATTAATATGTTTTAATTTTTTACACTTTCTTAACGTTTTTTCTTAAAAAAGGTTTAACAAGTATTTTTAATAATATTTTATTTATAAAGAGTCAAAAATATGTGCATTCAGGATCAATTCCAGGTTTCTATTTATGTAGTTTTGAGTTTTAGTTTTGCCCCATTTGAATCTTTAAGCTCCAGTTTGGCATAAATATTGAACTTGAAACTTGAATATTTGAGTTCTTGAAATTTTTGGATTTTGATGTGTTTTTGGACATGCAATTTAGTTGAAAGAAATTTGAAGTTTTCTGAGTGGAAGTCCCGCAAACTCAAAAATTGGTTTGAGCAGGTTTTGAACTTGGAAGATATTTAAAAAATTGCTCCCAACATCTATGGCCAAACACTAACTTAACTTGCTTCTTGAAATTCTGTTTGATTGCTATCTAGATGGTAATGTAAGGACTATAAGTGAACTATAGCTTAATGAATGTTTGTTGTTTCCTTTTGTTTATCTTTCTGGCTTTAGAATTAATTGGATTTGAACAAGATTGATTTGTCGCATTTTTTCGCTCGAAGAATAGTTAACTATGTTAAATGTTGCAAAAATTGATAGAAAAATGTATATAAAGTTTTGAACTTTGAGCATTTCTCTTTCATATGCAAAGTTTTCGCAAGCTCTAATTGTACAATCCGTGAAGCTTCGATTCTTATGCTTTTGATGGTACAATGACTTTTAACATTGGAATAAAAATTTGGTGGTGGATGTACATGTTTCTCTTATCACGATGGCATGACAAGTGCAACTTGTTTAGAAATCAGAATGGCTATGTGCTGCTATTAGTGTGTACCTGTAGTAACCTAATTTCATCTTTTCTTATTATTTTGTGAGGTGCTTCTCTTAGAATTTTAAAAGATGACATGTTTCTCTAAATTGAAGGGTTAAATGTGGCAAATCCTCCTGGTTCAAGTTCCAAGTAGTATGTAAACTAAGTAAACTTGTTTGTTGTAGCTTAATCCTATCAGACATTCTTATAGCTCTAAGTACAAAGCAATTTCTTATATAAAATTAAATTTTATTGAACTTCCCATTTTGTTAATGTTGCAGTACCCAGTGCTACATGTATATATTCGGACTAAGTTGGAGAATGATTTGATGAAATCTCTTTTTGTCTAAATTTTGAGTGTATTACTTGATTTCCTTGATTGCAAGGTTTTACTTACTAATCGAGGGATGTTATCTGGTCTCAGTAAATGGGTGAGTCCATGATAATATTAAATGTGTGTCAAAGAAAGAAAAGATAATTGCATATTGGCGTGCAATAGCTCTAAATGGACACAGAGCTACAACTTTAGACAGATATGAGCTCTACTTTTGCAGATATTCATTATTATGTATCTACATGGATCTGAATAGGACAAACTTATATCTAAGAGTGCCTATTCACAAAATATTAATGCATCTTAATGTTATCCTTGCTTCTCTACTGTCACGCCCCGGGAGGGTACCCTAGGCGTGGCCGGCACTCAGAGACTATTGCTAGCCCCCAAGCGAACCACTTAGCATTCATCACATCATTCATTATAACATTGCGGAAGGAAATAGTAAATAATACTTAAAAGTAGTGGGCCAATGGCCAAATATTAATCTGATCATAAAAACCCAAGCAAAGAAATATTGCTCAGTTATCAAAACATTCACCTTGACTACATCATTATGTCTACAAAGCCTCTAACATTCCTTAAAACGTCTAGGAGGAGGACCATGACATACCATGGCTACTCGACTCAAAAGAATAGGATAACATTCATAAATAAAGGTTTCCTCCGAAGACAAGGAGGCTCACCACAGTCTGAACTTGAAAACACTTGACCTCAACGGGGCGGCTGCTGAAGTCCTCTAGCTCCTGTATCTGCATCATGAAACGATGCAGCGCCAAATGGCGTCAGTACATGGAATGTACTGACATGTAAAATAGCTGAAACACATTGTTAGGAATACACGGACATAACGTACATCATCATGAGACCTTAACATGTACATCAGGGAAACATTAACATTGACCTTTACATTAACATTGACATTTACATTAACCTTGACCTTTACATTAGCATTGACCTTTACATTAACATTGACTCTTACATTAACATTGACCCTTACATTAACATTGACCTTTACATTAACATTGACTCTTACATTAACATTGACTTTTACATTAACATTGACCTTTTACATTAACATTGACCGTTCCATTAACATTTACATTAGAGTACTATTAGGGAAACCTTTTCTAGGAAGCCTAACTGGGAGTTTCTTTAACCGACAACCATCACTTATGAGCCAGTGATGATACAACGAAGCGATACCGTTGCTACATCCATCCAATACCCTGCCCGGGGTAAAGGACATTCATTAGAAAAGAAACATTAGTCCTCATTGGGACAAGAAAGGTGCCATCCGCGTTGCGGTTCAATCCTCTCTTCCTACGCGGGCCACATAGTTAATGGATTCAGGTGGGACTCACCTTTCTATCCATTTCGGTGCTCGATACTCCTCCCAGAACTCGACATGCTCATAAAACATTAACATTCATTAGTCCCATAGGGACGCATTTCATCATCATTAGTCCCCATAGGGGCATAATACATTATCATTGGCATCAACATTCATTTGTCCCATAGGGACACATTACATTGTCATTAGCATCTCCTTTGCATTAACATTACCATCATTGTCATTCCATTCCATTAACATCAACATCATTGTCATTCCATTCCATTAACATTAACATCATGGACCTTAGGGACACTAGTTTAGGAATTTTGACTCTCAACCTAGAGACAATCCCACATTCACATGCTCAATGTTCATCATTCATTATTTTATCATTACTCTAGACTCTACACACACACCCATGTTCATCATGTATGCTTTTCTAGGATACATATACAATAGGTATAGGGTTTTTAACTAAATGCTTTTCAAGAAAATAGTTTAAAAGGATGCATGAGGGTTTTTATGAGGGTCATCATCAATGCAGGAAAATATGTAGGTTTATGCATAAAATAATGGCATTTATTCATTACATTACATGAATTAACATGATTCACTTCATTACCCTAACATCATTCACCATTAAACTTTAATACATTACTCAGGGGCACATGGGAGGACATTCCCATGCTTTAAGTGTAGCCTTACATACCTGGAAATTTGATATTACAATCAAAATTAGATGAATAATCATTTCTTGGAGAAAATCCTCAACCTCGATAGTTCTTTTAGAATGGAAGAATCTTGGAAAGACATTGTTGAAGAACTTCTTTTTGATTCTTGACTTCTTGACTCAAAATCTTTAGAGTTTCTTGATAAAGAACTCTAATCCATGGAAAGAAGAATCAAGGAATCCTTTCTTGGGATTCTTGAATTTGCTTTCTTGAAACCCTAGGTTAGGATTTAAGATCCTATTAGGGATTTCATGAATAGATAGAGAAATTAGCTTAAAGCTTATGAAGAATAACTCACCTTGATGAAGAATCTTGAAAGTTAATCCTAACTTGATGACTTTCTTGATGATTCTTGAGCGTTTTATGTTTAGGAGTGAAAGAGAGGGTTTTGACTTATGAAACTGACGTATTATACGTTTTGGGACCTTAAATAGACCCCCAAAGGCTTTAGGGTAAAAGTACACTCAAAATAAAATAAAGGAATGTCGGTTAGCTTATCCAGAGAGGGTCCGCGATATGTCCGCGACGCGGAGCCGTCGCGGACCTCCAGACAGCTCTGCAGGTCTCCAGTAAAATGGTCATAACTCTCTACTCCTAACTCCGTTTAACGCGAAATAGGATGCGTTGGAAAACTAATTCAAAGATCTTTAATTTGATATATTATAGGTCACCTAACTCATTATACTTTAGGAGATATGGTCATTTGAAGTTGACCCTTCCATCATCTCATATGAAAACTTAGTTGCTAGAAATTCTTTGGACTTGGATTGATGTAAAAGATCAATTATAACTCTAAATCACATCTAATATACTTTAAATACTTAGGAATTGATCCTATCATATGAAGTATGGCTCAATCTTAGTAAAAAAAAAGTTGGGGTGTTACATCTACCTCATGGTAAGGTTTGCATACACACTACCTCCCTAGACCATCGTATGCTTTGTGATTTCTCAATAAGATTTGCTTAGTTTCTTATAGTGTGGTTCCTGGGAAAGAGAAGTTATATAAATGAAGTGAGACGGAGAAGTTATATGGACAAAGGTTTTGGAATGAGAAATGTATAATGTTCGTGTGATCTTTTTATAAGTTTCTCTCGACTTTCAGCTTGTTATGATCCTGGAGAAATCCATTTAGACCCAATAGACCATATGTGATCCTGTTAATTTAGTTTACATTTTACTCATATAAACACATAACGTAGTTTATCTTTATGTAGTACAGTGTAGAGTCAGAGCTTATTTGTACTTCATACTTTTTGTTTATAATGTCTTGTAATCTTTTCTGAAATTGTGTACTGCTGCTTTGAGCAGAATCAATTATTTAAAAGTTGAGATATTTGGGTTGTGGAGTCAGCAGGGGTGGAGGACAAAGTTCCCTGGGTTACCTTTTTGAGATGGCGAGGCTCCAAAACCTACTACCAACAAGGTAGAAGATCCACAGAATCAGGGATCTACTACAAGCAATCCACAGAAACCTACTGCAACTGCACCAGCTCCAAGTGTTAATAAGGAGATCCCAGCTGGCATCCAGGTGCGTAATTCCAATAACTATTTCCGTGCAGATGGACAAAACACTGGGAATTTCCTCACGGTAAGATGCAAATCATCTTTCTTTTAGAGTTGCTTTTACGACGTCTTTGCAGACTACTAATCCCTCCTTTTCTGTTCTTTCTTTATGATTCTCATGGCTTGATCAAATGGATTAGTTTTGGAAATGACTGCTTTCAGAAGGTGAAATTGACATGGAAGCAGAATGAAGAAATTTCTTTTTCATTCTCTATTTAGTTCAGTACTATATGCTTCTTACATCCTTGATTCTATCACCTCTTGAGTTCTCTATTTAGTTCAGTACTATATGCTTCTTACATCCTTGATTCTATCACCTCTTGAGTTCTTGCTGCTGCAGTAGTAGCACTTCCATTTTCCAAGTAGGTTAATCAAAGCCATCAATAGGATTCAATTGAATTATGTTTTCCTTTCATTTATTAACTTCCTACATTACATATGCAGTTTTTAGAGGATAATCATTTTATGCAGTCTAATTTTTCACGCAACCAGTTGAGGAAAAACCAATTACTTGAGAGGTTAGTGATGTATTTTCTGTTTATGTGTTATAACTTTCTCTAGACTCAAATGATAAGTTTCTACGCGTTACGTTCTTTAGCCGTACAGCCAATTAGGTTGGTCAGGTCGAGATCAGATGGAGATATACAATATTTTTCTGTGAATACAAAGAAAAGGAAAGAAGAGTTAATTGGTGACGTTCCCAAACAACGTCTCACCAGGACATTTTTCGGGTGTTTTAGGACTGAGTACAGGGACATGTCAGTTAGCAGGTTCTGTTAGAATGTCCCCGAAGAACAACAGAAGTAGATTGTCGATGTAAAATGAAAATGATATGTTGTCATCTACATTGTCAAATATGAGTCCTGATGTGAGATTTGCCTTTTTTTTCTTGATAAAGAATTTGGACACCGGAAAGGAGTTCATCGTCAAAGAGTCAAATGAACATGGAAATAAGCTAAGTGATATTCAGACAGGGAAGCAACTTACTATGGATGAATTTGAGAAACATGTGGGATATTCTCCTATTATCAAGGAACTGATGCGATGAGTAAATGGATCAAGAAATCATGATGATGAGAGTAAGCTACACGCGAATTCATATCTTAGTAAGAGTTTCAGAAATAGTAAGAGAAGGGGAGTTGCCCTTTTGAAGAACATAAAGGAGTAGCACATAGTATGAGCGGAAAAATTATTGATAAAGGTACCTGAGGAACAGCATAAACCAAATAAGAATTTATCCAAATGGATTAAAGTCTGTCAGCATGGGAAGTCATGCAAAGAGTTCACAACTTTACATCTGAGCCAGGAAATTCATGCTCATGAGGGCTAGGATAAACGAAAATGAGAGGGACAATGGATTACTGCAGTGTTATGGATTCATGTTGGCACTAATGCAACACACAAGTCAAATTAACATCTTGAACCATGTCTTTAGATAGAACTATGTCAGCATGTGTAGCTTATGGCCTGACAGCCCAAGATTCTTGAAAACAAAGAAAAGGTAATTCTTACAGCTACAATGGACTCCACCGCAAAGAACATGATAATGTTAAAACGGGGTAATTACGTAGAAATAAATAATTTACGTCAACGTTAATGGGTGCTTGTGCACCCGGAATGCTGTATGTGGGTCAAGGAATTTCAGGATACACTTGATAACTTGAGAAAAGGAAACTGCAAAAAAAAAAAAACTCTAGATAAATCTGTAATTGGGAATTTTGGTGTCGGCTGGTATTGATGTTAAAGGTTGGTCTATGCATGCAAAATTGTTAAGAGAACTGGTCTGGAAGAGAGATGGACGTATATGAGATGCTTATATGGAAAAGAATGGGTGAAATGATTTTAAATTGTTTTATTGATAAGGGTCGGGCATAGGTTAAAAAGGGGAATAGGTCAATTAAAAAAATACGGGTTAATTTTAATTGACTTGGGTAATAACGATTTTAAACTTTTCCTATCCTTTTTAACACATATACTAATTCATTTTTCCTACACAACCTAGTGATTACAATTTTAAACCTTTTCAATTCATACCAGCCCCCTCCTTCGGAGACTGGAGTTATTACATCAAAAAAGAAGAAGGGGAAGCTTTCCCATAAGAAAAAGGGCAACTCAGTTCCGGAGTATGTCAATGTACCAGAAACTGTGTTGGCCCCTATTGATTAGTACATGGGATAGTTGGAATATGGTTTGAGTTTGACGTTTCCTTTGTTTAATATTAAAAATCTGTCTAGCTAAGCACTGCGTCCTTTAATGACTTTTTGGGTCAAAAATTTAATTTTGTTTTAGATATTATAATCCTTAGCTTCTCCCAAAGATGTCATGACAATCATATATTCAACTATTTCTGGTCAGCCTACTCTCAATATATCTCCCATTTTCTTTCAATTTTTATGATTAAGATACTAAAAGGACAAAACAATATCTCAATGACAACAATTTAAAATTGTTGGTTGGAGCGTATAGCATGTGAAGATAAGTGTAGGATACTTGCAAATGTATCAAATATACTCTGATGGACAATTTCCATTAACAACATTATTTTATGTTATGAGTGGCAGAGTTCATCGAAACAGAGGATTTAAAGTGTATTTTTGTTATTGTGGTCTTAGAGAGGGTAAAATTGATTAGATTAGATAGATATCGTGTTAATCAATTTTTTCTTTGTTGTGAGTGGCAGAGTGTTTATTGAAACAAAGAAATTAGGATCTTTGAAGGAATAAACATTTTGTTGTGAGTGGTAGAGTGTTTATTGAAACAAAGAAATTAGGATCTTTGAAGGAATAAACATTTTGTTGTGAGTGGTAGAGTGTTTATTGAAACAAAAAAATTAGGATCTTTGAAGAAAGAAACATGGAGGCAACATTAGGCGGGAATGAGCAGCCAAAGTCACTGAGACGACAATAGATGAGTAGACGAGGTCCAGGGGTGAGTATTGGATAGGGGAATATATACTCCATCAAGAAGTGATGTTTCCAAGAGAAGTACAAGAGAAAATGACAACGAACAAGAGCTCAAATGGGGATCTATTGAGAGACTTCCTACGTATGATAGGTTGACGAAATGGATTTTGAGACAAACATAAATTATGTAATGAAATAACAAAAAAAGAGTAATTAGATTTTTGTGTTATTTTATACTCTTTATAGTAAGGTTCTAAGGAGAATTCCTATATCAAAAAATTGGTGGACATTAAAAGGAGACTAAAATTATGAAATGATTTGGTTAAAAATGACAAATAGGGAGACTAAAAACGTTATTCACTCCTTTATTGATACATATAAGGTTTGAAAAATAAGGAGGAAAAAAGATGTTTGTTACTGTTAATGGGGTTTTTTGTATCAAATAAGAGCCAGTGAATTTATGGCGATACAAAGCATAATATTATAGATATTTGTTCTTATGCCTACTACCCTATGTCTACCTTTAGAATCAACACATTATCTAACACTACTATAAATTACATCTATAGAACCATGATCTCCTTAAGACATACAAATTAAGACTACAGATTTGTACATACTTGTGCACAAAAAGAAGACGAAATATCTTTAAAATCATCACTTGTAGGCTCATGCAAACACAAGTATACTACTATACTCCCAGATGCCTTTCTAATATATCATCTTACTTCATTAAGGTTCTAAGGAGAATTCCTATATAAAAAAATTGGTAGACATTAAAGGTGGCTAAAGTTAAAAAATTATTAAAAGTACCAAGAATTCACCTGAAACTTGAGAACACTTTTAACAAATTTTTTGTAAGCAGATAATCTATTTTGGGGGAAAAAAAGGAAATGTTACTGCTATTTTTATGGAGCATAAGTAGAAGGAACAATAAGTTTCTTTATCTACAATATAAAATAACTATTAAGAAACATTAAAAGTACCCATAAATTACTTGAAACTTGAAGAACACAACTAACAAATTTCTTGGAGAAAGATGATCTGTTGAGAAAAATGAAATTTTACTGCTATTTACAGAGGTAAGTAGAAATGTCTAGAGAAATATTTTTGTGTTTCATATGTGGCCATGTGTAACAAGTCAATGGATAGTTAAATAATATCTAAAGAATGTAAAAGATATTTATACCCTCCATGGAATTTTTTTAATTATTTTTTAAAAAAAGGGTACAAGTTACTTATATTATTGTAATTTTCAGATGCAATGAAGGTCTTAACGAAAGAAGAATAGCCTCACCAAACTGGAAAGTAGGAAAAGGAGGCGAATCGAGCTCAATCCACATGTTTTTCCCTTTGCGATTAGCAGCTACCATGGTTTTACCCTCGAGAGAGGCTTTGAAATCTACGGGAGACACGCCGTCGATAACCTTGGAATCGTCGGCGATGATAGCTCTCACAATCTTCTTGCCTATGCAGTTGTCCTCAATGGCTCTCTGAGCTGCCTCTACCTCTGGAAGCTCTGGCATTTTCGAGCTTACCCTAGTTTCTGTGGAAAAACTAATGGAGTTTCGTGCGCTTTGTCTCCAAGGGTTTTGTCACAGAGAGGAGGAGGTTGCAAGTGATTTTAGAGAAAATTTAATTGAAATTGTTTTTTCTAAAAAAAAGAAATCACCTATTTTAAAATTTCAAATTTAAGTAGGCAAGTTTGCTCCATAAATCTCAAATAATTTTTACTTTATTTAGATTTAATAAAGTTGTGCCTGGTAATAAAGTAATTATTTTGCAGATATTAAGAGCCCGTTTGGATATTATTTCAAATTAAGATTTGAAAAATGAAACTTTGTTTGAACTATCATTTGGATTGGATTTCTTTGGATAAAAAAAGTTAACAATTAGTGAAAATTACTCAAAACCAGGGGAAAGAAAATCTGCACACAGTTTTTAAAGATGGATGTGTAAATGTTTAGATTAAATGACCATTATAACTTTGATATATTATTGTATTTACGATTATGCCATTAACTGCACACAGTTTTTAAAGGTGGATGTAAATCTTTAGATTAAATGACCATTATAACCTTGACATATTATTGTATTTACGATTATGTATTATTGTATTTACGATTATGCCATTGACTACACAGTTTTTAAAGGTGGATGTAAATGTTTAGATTAAATGACCATTATAACCTTGATATATTATTGGATTTTACGTTTATGCCATTGGTCGGCCATTCATTTATAACCTTGACATACTATTGTATTTATGATTATGCCATTGGTCGGCCATTCATTGGCTTTTCTATATTATTAATATATATATATATATATATACTATACACACACACACACACATACATGTTAAAAACAATCTTAATTATATGTTACTTAAGTTTTAAACAATATCTTAATATTTATATGTATATTTGAATTTATATAGATGTATATTCAGATGAATAACAACGATTTCTTATGAAGCACTTGTATTATTCTTTTTGTCAATTGTCACTTGTAATAATTAACAATCATAGTAAAAAAAATTGTATTAGCTACGAATTATTTCGTTGCAAATAGTTGAATTATTCAACCACAAATTTTAAGTTGTCACTATATAACACCTTGTATATTTTGTGACAAATCATTGTTGTCACTAAATCACATATTGATTTGTAGCAATAAAATGATTGTCACTAATTATTTATATTTTTAGTGATGAAAATTAATGTCACAGTTAAATATAAAATTTTATAGCATTTAACTACGAACTCTAATTTTTCACTATTGCAATAACATTTTATGAGACAAATCTTTTTCATATCCAAAAATTAATTAATTTTAAGACAAAACATAATTTGTCACAAATTAGAGACATTATTAGTGACGAAATAATGTGTCATCAATAACTATAAATTCGTGGCTAATTGTATTCAATAAATGGTGCCAATACAGTTTTTGGCGGGAAATTTTAATGGACAAAACTTTGTTATGAATTTTTATGTTTCATCACTAAAAAAATGTGTCTCACATATTTAGGCATGAAATGTAATTTTTGTCACTAAAAATGAATAATCATTGAAAAATTTCATTTCGTAGCTAATAATTTCATAGCTATGTATCATATTTGTTGTTGTGGTCATAGAAGCGATTAACATGGCTCTAGAAATGATGTCATCCTAGGTATGATTATCTTATTCCAGTAGCCAACTTTATTACTATTTGCCCTAGGTTTTACCTTTTTATATGCATATATTTATTTTGACTCTTGCATGGGTGTGAGTTTCGAGCCTCTTTTCTTCTGGATTTGTGTATTGACCTTGGTGGTGGTGGTGGTGGGGGGGGTTAGATATGGTAACTCTTCAGGGTCGTGATGTGCAGGCAGGTTTGATATTATCGGATGGGCTTGATTTTAATATTCTTCTGGGTATATATTGTTAGCTCCACATCATGTTACGGTAGATGATTACGCTAGGACGGTTACCTTGGCTATACTTGATATGTCAAAAATAGGACTTGCACACCCCAAGGTGACATACTAGGTCAAATAAACTTTTTACTCAATAATTCCTGAAGTTTTCCAGTAGTGTGGTAGAGGTCTGTTAGTCATGCATCGTTGATATTATGTTCTATATCCAGGCTCTAAGGTGATACCGATCGATTGTTTAGCATCTTACCCCATGCTTGTTATGTGACAATTGAGGCCCTATTGCAGAGACGGTTCTAGTAGTTGTGAGTTTTTGGATATATTTTCTTCTAATTTGCCAGCTTATTGCCACCAGAAAGGGAGGTTTTGTTGCTGCAAAAGTCATATTACCTCCCATTCGGAGATCAGGGTGGAGGAATCCAGGAGATTATGAAAATTTCATTCTAGACCCATTATGGCCATTATGAGTTTTGGTTATGTTTTTTGGGCTCACTAATGCCCTGTTATGTTTATGGATTTGATGACTTGTATGCACCAGTCACATTTGTTATGGTGGACCTGTTGAGGGGTCTACTTGCTAGGGGTTGATTTGTTAAGTACTTCAAATGCTATGATAGATCAATTAGATGTTAGAATTGCTGGATCTTAGTCCGTTGAGGTGATAAGTCTCAGTTGGGATTGGGGAGGCTGGCTATGAGCGGTATCATGTTGATTAACGATAGTTCTTGTTATGAGGTTTTGGGGCTAGTGGATGTTGAACAATAGTGGTTTATTTTCCTTGCTCATGGTATGTCTCTTATGATGGAATGATGATAGTTGCTGAGGACCGAGACCAAGAGTGGGATACATGTACCGTATGTAGAAGAGTATATAAGGAGTCTACCAGTGATTAGTGTATTGGGTATCTGCTGTACTTATGGAGATCTGACGGTTGTCAAGAGTGAGGGTGATTAGTATCTTAGTATCTGTTGTCATGTTGAGGCTACTGATGGTTGTTATGTCAATAACCTATTATATTAAGATAGTGCCTTGACTATTTGTTACACTTATGATTGCTATTGTTGTTCTGATTGACTGATTGAATAGCAGGGAAAGGGGCTAAAGCCCCTACATGGGAGTGTGATTGTATTAGCTGAGGAGACCCAACTGGAAGAGATCCTGAATAAGTCCATCTTTTCCCGGCTGGTCCACAGAGCTGGTGAGTAACATACTGCACACCATGAGTCTCTGCTAGTCCCATAACATCAAGTAGCTCCCTACACGTAGTCAAAAACTCGTAAGCATCCTCAATCTTCCCACCGTGGAACTGAGGTAGGTCCATCTTTCTGAACCTCTCATATCTCCACTACTCATCATCAGTAAAGGAAGTTGCGGGAGGGATCTCAACAATAGGTGCGGCTAATGGCTGCTCCACTTGTACCTGGACCACGGGGGCCTGCTGCTGATCCGAAGGCTTAACCCTAACTCGTGTCCGTGAAGTACCTAATGTATCCATTGGGCTACCTTCCTGGCCCATGCTCTCAAGCACACTCAAAACTCTCAGAAGCATATCCCATAGTAGTGGTGCTGAAACATACTCATGAGGAACCTGTTCCTCTCTAGGCTCTATAGCTGGCTCGGGGGAGATACCTAGCTTATAATTTCTTCCTGGTGATGCTCCTTGACCCCGGTGTCTACCTTAACCTCTAACTTGGCCCCTACCCCTAGTTGGGTTCTCAATAGCAACCTCAAAGGCTGCCTCCCCTCGTCTGGTAGCCATTGTAGATCTAGTCATCGCTATCTGCCAAAAGGACACACAACCACTCAGCATATAAGCAAAAGTCACACATGAATTATTTAGAAAGAAGCAATAGAGAATTTCCTAATAGTTTTCATATCCTCTCAAGGATAAGAAATGGACGTCTCCACCCAAGACTCTACTAGAGTGGGCATGTGAGACCTATCAACTTAGGGCTTTGCTACCAAATTTTCATGACTAGGAATCCAGATATGATGGCACTTACCTAACCCCCCAAGGGGAGTCAGCCTAAAAACCTAATTAACCCATTACCGTACAAATTTGGAAGATTAAATAGTCTAGTACAATAGGTAAAAAAATAGGAAAGTGAAAAACAACAACCATCCCAGAATTAATGTCACATGTGCAAGATTATAATGATAAGAATACTCAAATAAATATACAAGTCTCAATATATAGTTCCCAAATAGGAAAAAAAACATCAAATAGAATCCTCGAAGGCCTACTGAAGATACAAGCAGCTACCTCTCAAGTGATCCGAATGCTCGATCCTGAAACAAGGAAATCTCGTAGGAATGATCGGACTCACAACATTAAAAAATATAACAAAGGGTGAGCACCAAACAAGAAGATACTCAACAAATAGAACTAACCTAAAGTAACATAATAAAGAACACAAGTACTCTTATCCGTCCAACCACATACCGCAGAACTACACACCTGCACTTAGAAAAGTTTATATATATATATATATATATATATATATATATATATATATATATATATATATCCAAAAATATCCAACTGATGTTCAACCAAATAGTATAGTAGACCCTTAATATCATAATCAATTTCAGATTATTCACAATTCACATGCATTACATATAATAATATAAGGAAAGAATAATGTGAGATGGAGTAGATTCCATGAGATATAAATAATGCGATGCAATGTCAAATAATCATGATGCATGTATGATCTACGGTACACATCCGTTGATAAACTCAGTCCGGAACCTATGGGGACCATACAAGGACCATGTATCCATGAACATTGTCAGCAATGACCTCGGCTAATACTCACTCGACCACAACTAACCTCGGCCACAATATCCATCAACATATTACCTCAGCTCATCATCGACCAGTAGATACCTCAGCCACCTAATAACATGTTACCTTAATATCTCTCGGTCATAGCTATCACAAGTATCAATGCACAAATAATAGAAGATGCAATGTACACAATCTCAATTTTATCACAGTTTCAATATTATCATGATCTCAACATCATCGCAGTCTCAAAAGTCATTAACATCTCAACATAGGTACCACCTCGATATCAATATCAAATAATTCACAAGATCACATGTCTCACGAATCTACAATTAATTCATAAGTCAAGATTTTACAACATGTACAAGTACTAAATCCGAATCACATGATCAAAGCCTATGATGATATAATTCTACCTCAAAATACTCAATTTTACACACATAGAAGCGTATAAGGTTCAATCATACTTAACAAAAGGTTAGAAGTCCACTTGCCTTAGTAGAAGTCTCAAATCAAATCTGATCCATTGCTTTCTCCTTCTACGATAATCCAAATCATAATTATATAACGAATTTAATGACACTATAATCAAGAAATTCGGGTGGAAAGGGCGAAATAATAAAAAATGCGATGCTAGAAAAAGTGCTCTGAACCAAAAATTAATACATGAAAACATTTCTCGCGTAATAAGGACTTGAACAGTGAAATCCATTTCAAAAATGAAGTTAAAATGAGGTCAAAATCATCAATATAATATTAGGAATTAAAGTTTGAAAAATCCCCAAATTCTTAGATTAAGAACCCCAAATTTTATGTTAAAATATAATTTAATCAATAGAAATTAAGAAAATAGGTTAGAGATTAGTTACCCAATAGATTTGCCTAAAAAAACCTTGATGATCCTTTGTAAAATGAAGCTTGGAGGTTTGAAGATGGTTGAAAATGGCAAACCACACTATTTTAAAAAGACATTCTGTTCAGGCAAATTTAACCCTTCGCGAACGTGGATGGGTACTCGCAAACACGAAAATCATGAGGGACCTACCCTCCGCGAATGTGGAGGTTTAAATATTTGACCTCCGTGAATGCGGAGTATATTACAGATTGCACCAGATATCAACAACAACACAATATAGAATTTCATGAAATGAACCCTCGAAATTCGTTCAGAACCCTGTGAATACAAACTGGAGATGAATCCGTACTAGAAATGACATTCTGAACTCAATGGAACCATCAGAATTAGATTAAGAGGTCTCCGCGACCTGGAAGCTGAAAAAGTTTGCTAAAATTAGTTAAGGATTCAAAAATCCAAACTGCCTTCCAAAACTCTAAAAATTACAACAAGACCATTTCTGGCGTTAGTTTTACCATACAGAACTATTGGAACTATCTGTATTTCAATTTGAGCTTTTGAACTTCGAATGCTGACCAAAATTAATCTATGATCCAAAATAAACTGAAAATATAACTTTGGGTCTAAGATCTCCTTTTTAACTCCAAATTCGGTTTTGTAAGTTCTCTTAGATCAACTTCTACTTTCTAGAGCTGATGGAATCAACAAAATTGCATTCTGACATTCAAAACTCAAGATGATCGTAGAATTCAAAATTTTCAACTTTAAGCTTTTAAAAACTCTTTCTTTAGCAAAACTCCAATTTTTTACAAGATTTTCAAAATCCAATTTTGACACTCAATCAAAAATGACCCAAGGCAACTTTCAAGAAGGCAAAAATGGTAATTTGGTTGAGAGTTCCAAAAATGACCTTTGCACATAAGTCATCATGAGAACCATAAATCATAGTGAGAGTGTAATACCTCATAAATTGAAAAGTCAAAACAAGGGTAAAAGTTTAGAGATTGGGTCTGGTGCTTGGAACATGTACCAGTATAATGCTCATACAATATTATATGGGTCGTCAATAGGGCCTCGTAGGTGATCCCCGGACTATGAAAATTCTTGGAAAATTTTAGTTTCTTAATGAATGACTTTTCATGGGTCGTGGTTTCTTATACAACCCATACATCAAGCTCGTGGTTGATATTTAGAAGGTGTGAGAAGTTGACTTGACCGGATAAAACCCATTACGTTTCATGGTTAATTGATGGGTTGTTATAGGTGTTCATGGATGGGGCCCGGGAAGGGTGAAATTTACTAAGTTTAGGGTAATGTATAAGGACTGTTTAAAAGTTTTGGAAAGTTATATGGGTCGTTGTTTGGGATCTTAAAGTTGAGGTGCAATTTCTAGTAGCTAAATTTTTGGTGCACAAGTTGTATGAGGCGTGTTCAAGAGCCATATAAAGATGTTTGAACCGTACAAGTAGTTCATAATTTTTGGGATCCAAAATTCAAGGTTGCAAGAGTTGATTTATAGACTAACATGATAGGCTCGTAAAACCATTTATGGGTAGTAAATAGATCCCGTAGTTTGGAACCTTGTGACATTAAGTTGACTAGGATCAATGAAACTCCAATGTATGAGTCGTACAAGGGTCTATCACTTATAGACGAGTCTCATAGACCTATTCAATAGAATCTAATGAGGGGTATTTTTGGTATTTTCTATCCTGCTAACCCCTAAACTACGTTGTTTTTCCCCCTATTAAACTACCCATAACCTTTGTATGCTCTTTCTTCACCCCAAACCTAGTTATTTCCCCAACTCCTCACAAAATCACCTAAGTCCTCTTCTTGAGTATCTCTAAAGCTTGTGGGGGGGGGGGATTAGATAGGGTTTCCTATAAGTTCCACCATTAAATTCAAGGTTCAAGCTAGGTCTTTACTCAAGGTACATGGGTATTCATCCATGGATCCCTTCCATTAATGGAGATCAAAGATTTCCTTACTTCATCTAATTTCAAGTGTGGAGTTTATGGATTTTCATGATTTCAATTTCAATTCCAATTGTATGAATTGAATTATATTATGATTATTTACCTAACTATGCATGTGTTGCTATTAATTGCATGATTTGTAAGGTTTTACAAGTGAATTTTATTACATGCTATCTAGGGTTGAGGATGATTATGAGTTCATTCAATTTTGATTAAATTGATGTTATTATACATGAGAAAAATATGTGTTCAATCCAATTTCATGATTTTAAGGCAATTGATTATAAACTCATGCTTTTACTTACTAGTCATGAATTATAAAAATTTCAATTCTCCAAGGACGTTTATGAAAAAGGTGACCTAAGATCTTAATGATGCTCTTGATTGAGATAAAATTCGTAATTATGGAAGTCTACACCCACGTTACACGAATCACATGAGAATGAACTATTCTATGAATAAGTTCCTATTATTTAGATTGGTAGCTATGAATTGCCTTTTGGATTGGATGTTATGAATTGTCTTTTTTTCATGGCAAGCTTAGGAAAATTATGAAATGTGATTTATGACAAGCTTATGAATTTATGAAACGTATGACTTTGATAACATGTATTCCCTAAGATTTTGGCTTGGCATCGAGTGGACTTTGAAGTGGAAACTCGACCAAAGGGATTCCTAGTAGCAATCTCTAGTCCTATAACTATGTTGCCACTGTAGAAGTTTTGCCAATATGTGTTTGGACCCGGAAATTCTTTTAACGACCTCAAGGGATTCCCTTGGCTAAACTCTTTTCAAGTACCAATAGGAGGGTCAACTTTCAGTAGGCATATCTCTTAGCTCAAAATGAACTGGGTGGCCCATGACATATCAAATTAAATCTCTTTGAATTAACTTTCCAACACACCTGGTTTCACCTAATTCCGAGCTCGGACCAAGGAGTTATGCTCGTTTTCGTTCAGACTGTTTGTGCAGGCAAGCCACACGGCGAGCCACACGGACCGTGTGGTATCAAACGGTCCGCGAGGCTGCTTTGGCCCACGAATTTCTTGCCAAATTGTGTTCTAAGTTTGTGTACTTCCTTGGTACCTTCATACGGACCCTTGCACGGTCCGTGTGACCTTAAACGGTTCGTGTACCAGATCATTTGTTGATACTTGGTCCGAAAGAAAAATTTTGCCTCTAAAAATTCTAAGTCTTGGGACATGGTCTAGTAAACGGTCTGTGTGACACTAGACGGTCCGTTTACTGGACAGTGTGGATCAACTTAGTTAAAAAAATATTGCCTCCGAAAAATCTAAGTCTAAGGCCACGAACCTGTAAACGGCCCGTGTGAGCATAGACGGACGTTTACCGGTCCGTATGCCTCAGACGGACCATTTCCTGCTCCGTTTCATTAATGGAATTTTTGAAATATTGGTTTATTCCAACGAAAATTTGGTCTTTTCCCACCCTTCCTAAGCCCCCTATATAAGTAAACACTCTCATTTTTCAGCCATTTTTACACTTCTACTCTCTCTCTAAAATTCATCCCTCTCAAGACTCTCCATCCTCTCTCTAAGATTGTTCAAGCTAGGGGCCAAGGTTGTGAGTCAATTTCCTTCTCAAGTTTGTCTACAACCAGGTATGTGGGTGTTGATTCTTGGTCTCTTCCAACCAAGAAGATCCAAATTCCTTCTTAAACTACTCTATGAACTTGGTTACTTGAAATATGAATTTTATACTTGTTCTTGGTATTTTGAACCATGCATGTGTTAGTTAAGACTTTTATCATGATTTATGTTAGTTTTATGGTAAAGAACTATTTGGATTATGAAATTATGAACACGCATGTCCCTTTAAATGTGTTATTATGCATGGGTGATATTTACTACCATTTCTATAAATTTTATTTGAACTTCCTAGTCTTACATTATATCTTGTTGTAATATACTCTACATTACCCACGCCATTCCAACACTATGCATTGCATCACATTCATGACATTTTTACATGGAAATTTCAGAAATGTGGGGTTAAGCCTAATTTTGCCCAAAAGGGGAATTATAATGTGAATTTTGGTAAGACATGGGATATGACAAGAAGGTGATCACCAGTATATCTATAATCTTGGCTCTTTGAGCATCTTTGGTGCTTGCACCATCTTGTACTTGTAGATGAGCTATTCCTTGCATTGCCATCTTGAATATGATCTTGTAAATTGGCGTTAAGCCCAAATATGTCTTGAACGTTATGAACTTGCACTTGACTCTCTTGAAAATATAAGTATATATGTAAGTATTCTTGTGGGATGTGTAAGACTTAGCACCGATGGATTGGGGGTCCTCCCCCTTTCTTTGAACTATGTGCCTACATAGGGTCGGATGTAATTCGTCTATCTGTATATGATTATGATTTGTCTTGTTCTGATTCTGTAAATCCTTCCGAAAAGCGGGTCGTAAGAAAGGTGTCCATCCACCAAAAAGCGGGTCGTCAGGTGTGATGTAGATTACCCTTGGCAAGTAATCTTCTCCCTACCAATGGGAGGTCAAAATCGATCCAGTTCATGTAATAGCTCGCATCAATTTGGTTTGTCGGTTATAGTCCATCCCCATTATATAGGAGCACTATCGCATTGCACGCATCACGCATTTCATGGCATCTTGTATATTAAATTTCCATTGTTTATATATTCCTTCTATATATTATGTGCCCTTGCCACTTAACATGATTATGCAGGTTCGGTAAGTCACGTGCATTGTATACCTGTATACTTAGTACATTCAACGTACTAACGCATACTCTATGCCTGCATGATTTTACCATACAGGGACCGAGTAGTTTGAGCAGTATCCGCCGGACAAGTAGTTTTTCCCCTTTCTAGATATTCTGTGGTGAGCCCCGTCTTTCGAGGGCATGCTTTTGTTCTTGTATGCTTTATCTATGTATGTATTTTGTTGAGGGTGAGCCCGGAACTTGTCCCGGCCCCCGTTCCTTGATTAGAGGCACTTGTTGGACATTGTATAAACTCTTCTCATTTTGTTATCTATGGAATCTGTTCTCCCTTTTGGTTTTAGAATGTTCTCCTTTTTACTTGTCTTTAGTTTTAGGAAAATTTGAGGCTTGTTTGGGGGCTTTCGGGTCTCCATTCACCGTGTCACATCTAGACCCCGACCCGGGGTCGTGACAAAAGGTGATATCAGAGCCTTGGGTTTATAATGGTCCTTGGAGCCCAACATGCCGCGTTGAGTAGAGTCCTATTCATGGGTGTGAAGTGCACCATACTTATGAATGGGAGGCTACGAAGACGTATTAGGAAATTCTCCCTTCTTTGTGTCTTATATCGTGCTATGGCGAGCTTATGAATTCCATGACTTATGGTGTCGTTGATCCCTTTTCAGAAAATGCGTCGAGGAAGACCTCCACTCCCTAGGCCGGCTCCGGTTGCCGAGGATCAGGCCCCTCCCGAGCCTATGGAGGAGCCTATGAATTTCGTGCCGCTTTCGCCATGCTTGCGCAGGCGGTGACAGCTCAGGCAAGGCAGGCCAACTTTCCATGGGACCCTGCACCCGCTTCTATTGTGAAGGATTTTATCAGGATGAATCCTCCGGAATTCTACGGATCAAGGGCTGATGAGGATGCTCACGAGTTCATCGATGAGCTCTCAAAAATACTGAATATTATGGGCGTCTCTTCTAAGGAAAAAGCTGGGTTGGCTGCCTACCAGTTGAAAGATGTGGCCCAGGTATGGTATACGCAGTGGGCTATGGAGCGGGTTGATGATAGTATTGTTAAATGGGGAGAGTTCAAAACTGCCTTCCTGGATCGCTTTTTCCCACTTGAGCTGAGGGAGGCCAAAATGACCGAGTTTATTAACCTCAAGCAGGGGAGCATGAGTGTGAGGGACTACACCCTAAAATTTACCAAGTTGTCTAAATATGCTCCGTCCCTAGTGGCCGATCCCCGTGCAAGAATGCACAAATTTGTTTCAGGTATTTCTGACTTGCTGGTGAAAGAATGTTGGACTGCTATGCTGATTGGGGACATGGATATTGCCCGACTCATGGTGTATGCTGAGCAGATTGAGGGGGAGAAACTCAAGGAGAAGAGGGCATACGATCCCAAGAGAGCCCGCGTTGATGGTAGGTTCTCCGGAGCTAAGAATGTTGGTTTTGGTCGCTTCCAGCAGGGCCAAGGCTCGGGAGCTCGGGTGGCTAATGCTCGGGCACCCCCTCCCGGAGTTCAGGTAGGTGGCGGATAGGGATATTTGATGTGTGACAAGTGTGGGAGGCCCCACACAGTTGCCTGCCGGAGGAAATTGAGACTTTGCTTTGGATGTGGAAGCAAGGACCATAAAGTTGCTGATTGCCCAAGGGGCGCGCACAAAGGTCGAGGTCAGGTAGCCCGAGGCGGGCAGGGTCAACAAAGGGGTCCCCAAGGTGTTGCCCCAAGGAACAACAGGTTTTATGCACTCCATGCTCGCCAGAATGTTGAGGAGGCTCCAGATGTTGTGACGGGTATGTTAAAAGTTTTTGATTTTGATGCTTATGTTTTGCTTGACCTAGGTGCAAACTTGTCTTTTGTGACTCCGCTATTGGCCGTTAAGTTCGGTTTGAAATCCCAGATTCTAAGAGAGCCTTTCTCGGTCTACACCCCCGTGGGTGAATCTATTGTTGCTCATAGAGTCTATCATGGGTGTCCTGTTGCAGTGTTGCATAAAATCTTTCCATGTGATCTTGTGGAACTTGAAATGTTTGATTTTGATGTGATTCTTGGAATGGATTGGCTGCATGCATCTTATGCTTCCATAGATTGTAGAACCCGGAAGGTCCTATTCTAACCTCCCGGTGAGCCAGTTCTTGAATGGAAGGGTAGTGATTCCTCTATTAAAGGTAGGTTTATTTCCTACCTCAAGGCGCAGAAAATGATTTCTAAGGGATGTATCTACCATTTGGTAAGGGTCCGAGATGAAGATTCTGAGGTGCCTACTCTCGAGTCAGTCCCTGTGGTGAATGAATTTTTGGATGTGTTCCCCGAGGACTTACCGGGCATTCCGCCGGATAGAGAGATAGATTTCGGCATAGATCTTCTTCCAGATACTCCGCCTATTTTTATCCCTCTGTATCGGATGGCCTCGGCAATATTGAGAGAGTTGAAGGAGCAGTTAAGGGAATTATTAGAGAAGGGCTTTATTCGGCCTAGTACATCGCCGTGGGATGCTCCCGTGTTGTTTGTGAAGAAGAAGGACGGGTCTCTCCGTATGTGTATTGATTACAGACAGTTGAATAAAGTGACAGTTAAGAACAAATACCTGTTGCCGAGGATTGATGATTTGTTTGACCAACTACAAGGTGCCACTCACTTCTCAAAAATTGATCTCCGCTCTGGATACCATCAGATGAAGGTCAGAGAGTGTGATATCCCCAAAATAGCTTTTCGGACAAGGTACGGGCACTTTGAATTTGTGGTGACGTCGTTTGGTCAAACTAATGCTCCGGCTGCATTTATGGATTTAATGAAGAGGGTGTTTAAACCTTTCCTGGATAGCTTTGTGGTGGTATTTATCGATGATATCCTCGTTTACTCCCGAAGTGAACAAGAGCACGAGAATCATTTGAGGATGGCCCTCCAAACTCTGAGGGAAAAGAAATTGTATGCCAAAATTTAGCAAGTGCGAGTTCTGATTGGGCGAAGTGTCTTTCCTCGGGCATGTGGTGTCCGGGAATGGTATCAAGGTAGATCTGAGGAAGACAGAGGCTGTGAAAAATTGGCCTAGGCCGTTGACTCCTTTGGATATCTGCAGTTTTCTTGGGTTGGCCGAATACTACAGAAGGTTTGTAGAAGGTTTCTCCTCTATTGCATCTCCGTTGACCGAGTTGACCCAGAAGCAGGCGAAGTTTGTATGGTCGGATGAATGTGAGAGGAGTTTCCAAACTCTGAAGGATCGGCTTACATCAGCTCCCATTTTGACCTTGCCAAGTGGTTCAGAAGGATCCGTGGTGTATTGTGATGCCTCGAGGTTCGGCTTGGGTTGTGTGCTTATGAAGAATGGTAAGGTGATAGCGTACGCATCAAGACAGTTGAAGGTGCATGAACGAAACTATCCCACTCACGACCTTGAATTGGCAGTGGTGGTGTTTGCTTTGAAAATTTGGAGGCATTATTTGTACGAGGTCCATGTCGATGTATTCACCGATCACAAAAGTTTGCACTATGTGTTCACCCAAAGGGATCTTAATCTCAGGAAAAGGAGGTGGTTGGAGTTTTTAAAGGATTACGACATGAGCGTGTTGTATCATCCGGACAAGGCCAATGTCGTAGCCGACGCTCTTAGCAGACTGTCTATGGGGAGTGTGGCACATGTTGAAAATGAGAAAAGGGAGCTAGCAAGGGATGTTTACCGGTTGGCAAGGTTGGGTGTCAGGTTGACTAATTCTAGCACGGGTGGTATACGGGTTCAGAACGGGTCAGAATCGTCAGTGGTGGATGAGGTGAAAGCTAAGCAATATCTAGATCCGTCGTTATATGAGTTGAAGAAGTTGGTTGCTGCAAAAGAGATTGAGGCTTTCTCCCAAGGGGGAGATGGTGTACTCCGGTACCAAAACCGGCTTTGTGTTCCCGACGTGGATGACCTTAGGAAGGTGATTATGAGTGAGGCCCATAACTCTCGTTACTCTATTCACCCGAGGTCTACCAAGATGTACCGGAATCTGAGAGAGGTTTATTGGTGGCATGGTATGAAGAGGGATATTGCCAAGTTCGTGTTTGATTGCCCGAGTTGTCAGCAGGTAAAGGTTAAAGACCAAAGGCCCGGTGGTTTGGCCCAAGACATTGAAATTCCCACTTGGAAGTGGGAGGATGTGAATATGGACTTCGTGGTTGGGTTGCCTCAGACCCGAAGGCAATTCGACTCCATTTAGGTTGTCGTGGACCGAATCACGAAATCAGCTCACTTTCTACCGGTCAAGACTACCTACAGTGCCGAGGATTACGCAAGGTTGTATATTCAAGAGTTGGTGAGGTTGCATGGCGTACCTAGATCTATCATATTGGATCGAGATACTCAATTCACTTCCCACTTTTGGAAGTCTTTCATGAAGGGCCTTGGGACCAAAATTAAGTTGAGCTCCGCTTTTCATCCCTAAACCGATGGCCAAGTGGAGAGGACTATTCAAACCTTGGAGGACATGTTGAGAGCATGTGTGTTGGAGTTTAAAAGGATTTGGGATGATCATCTTCCACTCATTGAGTTTGCTTATAATAATAGCTTTCATGCTAGTATTGGCATGGCGCCGTTTGAAGCCTTGTATGGGAGAAGGTGTAGATCCCTGGTGGGGTGGTTTGAAGTGGGGAAATGGCCTTGGTTGGCCCGGATTCGGTAATGGATGCTATGGAGAAGGTAAAGGTGATTAGGGAGAGATTGAAAGCGGCCAAAGTCGCCAAAAGTCCTACGCGGATAGTAGGAGGAGGGACCCCGAATTTCATGTAGGGGATTGGGTTTATGTGAAAGTCTCTCCTATGAAGGGCGTTATGCGTTTTGGAAAAAAGGGCAAGTTGAGCCCCCGGTATGTTGGTCCGTATGAATTTGTTGAGTGGATTGGAGATGTGGCTTATAAGTTGGAGTTACCTCCGGGTTTGGGTTCCATCCATCCGGTCTTTCATGTATCTATGTTGAGAAAGTTTGTTGGTGATCCTAGCTCCATTGTGCCTTTGGAAGGGATTGAGGTTGAGGAAAATTTGACTTATGAGGAGGTGCCGGTGGCAATTTTGGATAGGCAAGTTAAACAAGGATGTGGCTTCGGTAAAGGTACTCTGGAGAAACCAACTAGTGGAGAGTGCTATTTGGGAGGCGGAGTTGGACATGATGAAACGATACCCGCATCTTTTCCAATCTACTCAAGCCTAAGGTACTAGGAATCTTTCCCTATCAATTGTGTCATTTTCTTGCCCTCTTGAGTCTCATGGCATGACATGCATATGTGTACATTAAAGGATTTTCCTTTCTTGGCATATGAGTTGAATACAATTTTGACATGAATTGGTTTTGAACTATAATTTGATTTGTGACAAAAGCTTTTATGTACGGACCTTGTAATTTGAGTTGAGTTGTGCATGTGTCTTGAGTCGGAACTATCTTGCCTAAACTCTAACTTTTCAAGCCTTCTTCTTGCACATTCGAGGACGAATGTTCCCAAGGGGGAGATGATGTAAGGACCCGGAAATTTTTTTAACGACCTCAAGGGATTCCCTTGGCTAAACTCTTTTCAAGTACCAATAAGAGGGTAAACTTTGAGTGGGCATATCTCTTAGCTCAAAATTAACTGGGTGGCCCATGAAATATCAAATTAAAGCCCTCTGAATTAGCTTTCCAACGCACCTGGTTTCACCTAATTCCGAGCTCGGACCAAGGAGTTATGCTTGTTTTCGTTCAGACTGTTCGTGCAGGCAAGCCACACGGCCAGCCACACGGACCGTGTGGCATCAAACGGTCCGTGAGGATGCTTTGGCCCACGAATTTCTTTCCAAATTGTGTTCTAAGTGTGTGTACTTCCTTGGTACCTTCATACGGACCCTTGCACGGTCCGTGTGACCTTAAACGGTCCGTTTATAGGATCGTTTGTTGATACTTGGTCCGAAAGAAAAATTTTGCCTCTGAAAATTCTAAGTCCGGGGACATGGTCCAGTAAACGGTCCGTGTGACACTAGATGGTCCGTTTACTGAACAGTGTGGATCAACTTAGTCAAAAAAATATTGCCTCCAAAAAATCTAAGTCTAAGGCCACGGACCTGTAAACGGCCCGTGTGAGCCTAGACAGACCGTTTACCGGTCCGTATGCCTCAGACGGACCATTTCCTGCTCTATTTCATTAATGACATTTTTGAAATATTGGTTTATTCCAACGAAAATTTGGTCTTTTCCCACCCTTCCTAAGCCCCCTATATAAGTAAACACTCTCATTTTTCAGCAATTTTTACACTTCTACTCTCTCTCTAAAATTCATCTCTCTCAAGACTATCCATCCTCTCTCTAAGATTGTTCAAGCTAGGGGCCAAGGTTGTGAGTCAATTTCCTTCTCAAGTTTGTCTACAACCAGGTATGTGGGTGTTGATTCTTGGTCTCTTCCAACCAAGAAGACCCAAATTCCTTCTTAAACTACTCTATGAACTTGGTTACTTGAAATATGAATTTTCTACTTGTTCTTGGTATTTTGAACCATGCATGTGTTAGTTAAGACTTCTTATTATGATTTATGTTAGTTTTATGGTAAAGAACTATTTGGATTATGAAATTATGAACACACATGTCCCTTTAAATGTGTTATTATGCATGGGTGATATTTACTACCATTTTTATAAATTTTATTTGAATTTCCTAGTCTTACATTATATCTTGTTTTGATATACTCTACATTACCCATGTCATCCCTACACTATGCATTGCATCACATTCATGACATTTTTACATGGAAATTCCGGAAATGTGGGGTTAAACCCAATTTTGCCCAAAAGGGGAATTATAATGTGAATTTTGGTAAGACATGGGATATGACAAGAAGGTAATCACCGGTATGTCTATAATCTTGGCTCTTTGAGCATCTTGGGTGCTTGCACCATCTTGTACTTGTAGATGAACTATTCCTTGCATTGCCATCTTGAATATGATCTTGTAAATTGGCATTAAGCCCAAATATGTCTTGAACGTTATGAACTTGCACTTGACTCTCTTGAAAGCATAAGTATGTATATAAGTATTCTTCTGGGATGTGTAAGACTTAGCACCGATGGATTGGGGGTCCTCCCCCTTTCCTTGAACTATGTGCCTACATAGGGACGGATGTAATTCGTGTATCTGTATATGATTATGATTTGTCTTGTTCTGATTCTGTAAATCCTTCCGAAAAGCGGGTCGTAAGGAAGGTGTCCATCCACCGAAAAGCGGGTCATAAGGTGTGATGTAGATTACCCTTGGCAAGTAATCTTCTCCCTACCGATGGGAGGTCCAAATCGGTCCAGTTCATGTAATAGATCGCATGGATTTGGTTTGTCGGTTATAGTCCATCCCCGTTATATAAGAGCACTATCGCATTGCACGCATCACGCATTTCATGGCATCTTGTATATTAAATTTCCATTGTTTATATATTCCTTGTATATTATGTGCCTTTGCCACTTAACATGATTATGCAGGTTCGGTAAGTCACGTGCATTGCATACCCGCATACTTAGTACATTCAACGTACTAACGCATACTCTATGCCTGCATGATTTTACCATGCAGGGACCGAGCAGTTTGAGCAGTATCCACCGGACGAGTAGTTTTTCCCCTTTCTAGATATTCTATGGTGAGCCCCGTCTTTTGAGGGCATGTTTTTGTTCTTGTACGCTTTATCTATGTATGTATTTTATTGAGGGTGAGCCCAGAATTTATCCCGGCCCCCGTTCCTTGATTAGAGGCACTTGTTGGACATTGTATAAACTCTTCTCATTTTGTTATCTATGGAATATGTTCTCCCTTTTGGTTTTAGAATGTTCTCCTTTTTACTTGTCTTTAGTTTTCGAAAAATTTGAGGCTTGATTGGGGGCTTTCGGGTCCCCATTCGCCGTGTCACATCTAGACCCCGACGTCGGGTCGTGACAATATGGCCTACCTAGTGGATCACATATATCACATGTTTATGACACCCGTTTAGAGGTCTAGATCTCTACCTTGGCAAGTAGACTCTCTTTTTTCCAATGTACAGGTAGACTAAGATTCCATGTTATATCTCACATGGTCTTATTGTCGGTTATGGTTATATCCCACATATGTATCTTTCTTTATGATGTACATCCTTGGCTATACATAGTCTCTACTTTTACATGATTCTTTTGAGTTACTTGTGCATTGAACATCCTTATATTTACTTATGCTTTCAAAATACATCTCTTATTATGATATCTGCTTGGTTAATTGCATTACATGATTCATGTTCATTTTGCATAGCCTACATACATTGTATATTAAATGTATTAACACATACTTCTTTGCTTACATTATATCACAATGTAGGGTTGGGCTCTTATCTCATTCCTATGGCTAGTTAGCAATTGCTTTGAAGGTTAGTCGATTAGTGAATCCGTGGGCAACCTTTGCATGCCTTCTTGATGTTTCTATTTTTGTTCATTCTGAGACTATTTCTTTTTTTCTTTGTAGAAGGTGAGCTCGGAACATGTCTATCTTGTGCCTATGTTTAACCTAGTAGAGGCATTTTTGGATTATATGAAGTCTGTTGCTTCCCTAGCACACGCAAGTGTACGTGGTCAACCCAAGTAATATAGTGGCTCTTTTCAGAAGCCGGATGTCGAACCCAAAGGACTTGTCGATTAATTATTTACTAAATTATATTAATTCTAATTATTTATTCAAGCGGTGAACAATTAACCAAAAGAGATATTTTTACACCATCAATGAATGAATCGATCTAAGATTATAGTTTAACTAATAATCATATTTAACCTTAATTTCATCAAATTATTTGATTATCTAGTTACTGATTCACAGGGTTTAAATTACCAAAACAGGGTTGCACACCTCTGCCAGCCTACCTTTATTGACTGCCTAACTACATCATTGAGCGGGGATAGACACATCAATAAAATGCTTTAACGTTATCTTCCTGTATTTTGAACCAAGCAAGGTGTAAGGGTAGTTGTCACGGGTCTCCCTTACACGAATCAATCTAGTTTCCTAGTTGAATAAGCTCCCTATACTACTGCGTTCTATTCATTCCAACATCTCTCGAATCCAGAATGAACAACTAATTTACCCCCTAGTTGATCAGGCTATGAAGTATAGATAAAAGCAATATAAGAACAACTAGTATGATAAACAAATATTTTGAATTAATAATGACTAAACAATCATCTTATTAGCTACCATAATCTTAGAACGGGAATTTAGCTCCACATAGACATGAAGAAATTACCACAAATCATTCAAAGATAAAATATAAAAATAAATATTATTGGAGAAGAAAAGATGAAACCAAAATTCTCCGACCTCCACGACGGCTCCTATTTCTCTCTAGGTCAAAAGTTATGTAAAACCTAATTTTATGAAATATTTATAAATGTAGAAAAATATCCTAAAATAAAATAACTGAGTCCAAAACAAATTGAGAAACCCAAAACCAAAAGGAATTGGGCCTTCACGCGAACGGCTGCTCAATGCCGGCTTAACAATTGGTGGCTGCCGCTTATTAGCTGCCACGTGGCAGCTTCCATCAAATTCCAATTCAAATTGCAATTGAATTGCAATATAGCAGGTACAAAACATATAATATAATATATATTATTATATTCAATTAAATTCATTAAGCTGCCTGCTTGAATTTCCTTCTTCAATCCTTCTTTTTTAATTCGTTTGAGCTTCAAATCTCTTCATTTTCGGGCCAATTTAATCCTACAAATATAATACGCAATTTAGCACAATTCATAAAATTTATGCTCAAAACGGATAAATAAAAATATTAAATATGAGGTAAATAATGACTAAAATATGTATTTTTTGGCCTCACATCACCACCCCACACTTAAACTTTTGCTCGTCCTCGAGCAACCATTAAAGCTCATAAAAAATCAAATAGGACCACCATTTTGATTGATACAAACAATTTAGGTCATTCAAAAAATTCAAAACATCATGTACACTTCCCAATCATTATGCAAGATCTACAAATAAATAGCAAGCTTTCGACCACCTAGCCTCAAGGAAGAACTCTAACTCATCAAATTTAAATTTGCTCACCTACTCTCTCAAAGAAAGTTAATAACATCACCTATCTATCATGAAACAAGTGCCCTCACATGAAAGAATAGTCCGCACACTCAATTCAAAAGATTGAATATAAATTAAGGACTTTGCATTAAAGAACAATTCTCGCACTCACAAAGAATTCACATGTATGCACAAAGAACCATAGGCTTGCCCATTATGTACATCTCCACTAATTAAGCATGCTTGAATAGAATCAAATAGGACTTATAATGGGTTGTAATGTAGGCCAAGGGACATGTAGGAAACTATATAATAGTGACTTACACTTCCCTAAGCACTTTGCACTTTTAGACTTCCTCCCCCATTATCTTCTTTTCTTTATTTTTCAACCCTCTATTCAATAATTATTTCACCAGCAATCTCATCTCATCAAGAATGTTTCACTATTTCTTTTTTGAATTTTTTTTTCTTCTTTTTTTTTCATGACACATTCTTTCAAAGAGGGCTTTTTCATCCCCATGTAGATATCATTGATCATCTTTTTACCACTTAAATATCCCTTTTCTTCAAATTCAACAATTATAATTAGTCTATGCTACAGTGTTCAAGGAAGGAAGGTGCAAAAACTAGGGATTCAACAAAACCAGATCAAGGTAAAAATATGGCTACCAACAAAAAGCTATAGGCTCAAAAGGGCTAACTAGTGATATAATATCTGTAAAGGCTAAAATTTTACAAGTCAAATCAAAGAAAGCCTATTATCATCTCCTAAACAAACAATACTTTTTATTTCGCTTCAATAACATGCGGGGCAAGTTCTAGACTAATATGCAAAACATGGAATAATCAAATTCTCACCACACATGGCACAAGTATCAATCAAGATGGATCAATTCCACTTCTAAGAGAGACAGGGTCATAACAAACTATAAAACAAAATAAGTTATATATTGAGTCACAACCATGAACCTAGATGTCAAATAATTTGCAATTCAATTAGCAATCAAGCATTCCTAGGAAAGTACTACTAAAAATTCGGCCTAAATAGCAAGTACCAAAGAAGTCAAAGATTTTTTTTCCTTTTCTCTCCAAAAATAAAAATCAAAATAAAATAAATAAAGTTTACTTCCTAAAAATAAAAAATAAATAAAGATACTCGGTTCAAAGGGACCCCCCTCGGAAAAGAACCGAAAAGAAAAACCAAGGGGTCGGCTAAGTATGCTACTAATGAAAAAAGATATAAAAATAAAAAAATGAAAATCTTTTTGTAATTTTTTTTTGTTTTTTAACTTTTTGATATTTTTTTATAAATATTAAACAAACCCTAAAGCACACTCTACCCTAAACAATATATTTGGAAGAATTCCCACCCCACACTTGAAAAGATGCTATGTCCTCAAAGCATCAATTAAAATTTAAAACAAGGGTTAGGAAACTCCCTGAGGCCTTCAGACCTAGCTAGAAGCATATTTTCTCAATATCCATCGAGGGTCTATGCACCCCACACTTAAGCTCAAATTGCTCCTTTGCTTCAAATTTTGGATACTCAGACTTCCCCTAATCTGCGAAAAAAATAAAAACACAAAAAAAATAAGACAAAAAAAATGGCACTAAAAAAATAAAAATAAAAGATAAAAACTTAAATAAATAAAAAGAAAAAAATATCACCTAGAAAAATAATTAATTTCTAAGTCCCCGGCAACGGCGCCAAAAACTTGTTGCTTCCCTAGCACACGCAAGTGTACGTGGTCAACCCAAGTAATATAGTCTCTTTTCAGAAGCCGGATGTCGAACCCAAAGGACTTGTCGATTAATTATTTACTAAATTATATTAATTCTAATTATTTATTCAAGCGGTGAACAATTAACCAAAAGAGATATTTTTACACCATCAATGAATGAATCGATCTAAGATTATAGTTTAACTAATAATCATGTTTAACCTTAATTTCATCAAATTATTTGATTATCTAGTTACTGATTCACAGGGTTTAAATTACCTAAACAGGGTTGCACGCCTCTGCCAGCCTACCTTTATTGACTGCCTAACTACATCGTTGAGCGGGGATAGACACATCAATAAAAATGTTTTAACGTTATCTTCCTGTATTTTAAACCAAGCGAGGTGTAAGGGTAGTTGTCACGGGTCTCCCTTACACGAATCAATCTAGTTTCCTAGTTGAATAAGCTCCCTATACTACTGTGTTCTATTCATTCCAACATCTCTCGAATCCAGAATGAACAACTAATTTACCCCCTAGTTGATCAGGCTATGAAGTATAGATAAAAGCAATATAAGAACAACTAGTATGATAAACAAATATTTTGAATTAATAATGACTAAACAATCATCTTATTAGCTACCATAATCTTAGAACGGGAATTTAGCTCCACATAGACATGAAGAAATTACCACAAATCATTCAAAGATAAAATATAAAAATAAATATTATTGGAAAAGAAAAGATGAAACCAAAATTCTCCGGCCTCCACGGCGGCTCCTACTTCTCTCTAGGTCAAAAGTTCTATAAAACCTAATTTTATGGAATATTTATAGATGTAAAAAAATACCCCAAAATAAAATAATGAGTCCAAAACAAATTGAGAAACCCAAAACCAAAAGGAATTGGGCCTTCACGCGAACGGCTACTGAATGCCGCTTAACAATTGGTAGCTGCCATGTGGCAGCTTCATCAAATTCCAATTCAAATTGCAATTGAATTGCAATATAGCAGGTACAAAACATATAATATAATATATATTATTATATTCAATTAAATCCATTAAGCTGCCTGCTTGAATTTCCTTCTTCAATCCTTCTTTTTTAATTCGTTTGAGCTTCAAATCTATTCATTTTCGGGCCAATTTAATCCTACAAATATAATATGCAATTTAGCACAATTCATAAAATTTATGCTCAAAACGGATAAATAAAAGTATTAAATATGAGGTAAATAATGACTAAAATATGTATTTTTGGCCTCACATCAGGTGCAAAAGCAACGCTTTGTAATAGCTATATAACAACACTTTTACTATATACTACTACATTTTTAAGTGTTGCCTCTTCATATTTATTGGCAACGCTTTTGAAGTGTAGCTATTTATAACATCTCTAAAACAACACTTTAAAGTGTATCCTTTGCTGATATCCATGCCATAATTGACGTTCAATTTTGAAGTTTTGCAATATTGACTAAATGAAATTTATATGCCAAAATTTTCTTATTGAATTTTTTATTTATATATACTAATCACACTACGCATAATTTTGCTTACAAATAATTAAATGTATAGATATGCAATAAAATTCAAATAATAATGTCTTACAAATTCTTATAAGAGTCTTTTAAAGATGTGCATACTCGCAATGAATTCCACAAAATCAAATGTATTTAAACTCTAAAAATAGTTCAAAAACTCTTCCTATTCATTTCAATAAATCAAATTGACTTGTGGCCACCATTCAAATTTGATCTCTCGCATTTTCCTACACATTACAAAAAAATTAGAGAAATCAAATCAAATGAAAGATAAAAAAAAATAGCATTGTTGGAGCTTTGAAAACAGCATTATTGAAACAAATCAAAACAAAAAACAGCATTGTTGAAACAAATGAAAGGTAGAAATGTTTAGAGTTGAACCATACATCATTGCAGTAGCATAAACAGCAACTGAAATGTTGCTCGTTCGACATTCAGTAAGTCAGAGGTTAAATTTGGGATTTCTCATCCTGACCCAAACAATTTGGCAATATTACTCTCAGTAAGGATACAAGTTCAATATTACACAAGTTCAATATACAAGAAACTTCCTTTTTCAATGCCAGTCGTCGTGTTGTTTTGATACTTTGATTGTGATGAACAAGAATATACAATGAAAAGTAGATAAACTAAAGGTATAAGAATGATCCTTGCTGAAGTTACACACCCCTCGTAGGTATAATAATGTTATAGTGATAATGTTATCTCCAGGGATTTAATTATGTAACAAGAAACAATAATCATGAAACAACATGCTCGAAGCTGCCTTATTGAAGCAAATATATGCCACTTAACTCATCGTCTACACAAATTGTACTTGCCAAACATCAAAAATTTGGAAATTACTCTCCTGTTAGTATGTGTTATCCCGCACAAGTTAGAGATTGAAGATGATCTTATACCGACAGTGATACAAGTCATTCCATTGAAACCTAATACTTGGGAGATTTAGACATAATAACCAGTAATTGTGAACCCTCGACCCACAATCTCCCCAGCACAAAACCAAGCAAAACATTCTAGCCCAAAAAGAGCAGAGCTTAGAGCACGAGAGCTTAGAGCAACGTTAATTTTGGTTTATTCAGATGTCACTTAACCTGTCATATCAAATTTATTAGTAAAGTGTTAACAAAAGGTTGCAATAATTCTATTTATTGTTACTCCAATCATTATATCAGATTATTTTGTACCTTTCTTTGAAGAGCTATTTGCAGTTGTAGTCAAGAACCAATAGAAGCATTAATTTATAGGTTAAATTTTTTCAGCATGATATGTTAATAAAAGAAAGAAGAAATAAACAATGAAATAAAAGCTGGATATAATGGTTGGAAATGCTGGAAAACAAAAGGAAAAAGAATGAAATTGGAAGAAAAAGGAAAAATAGACAAAAAATTCTCACAATTAAATCTTGTTATAAGGAGTCATATAGTTTTGTTGTGCTATCTTTTTGCCATACAACTTGGTTTATGCAAATTTATCTACATATTTGTTATTTAAACCTTTCAACATTGAATATGATTGCAGAGGTCGTTCCCAAGAAAATCCTGGAACTGATGAATGTTCCTGGGCTAACCAGAGAAAATGTTGCTAGCCACCTTCAGGTAATTTAAGACCTCCTACTTCTTAAATTTTCAATTTTCAGATCCTATTTGTGCTTCCACAAGTTGCATGCCCAAACATGACATAACAACTTGGACAGAGACAAGCTCCAAACACCAAGATTCAAACACTAATTATCAAGCTTCAAACACCAATTATCACAAAGATACACAAAATGAACAATTCAACATTGATGCAGCTTCAAACACCATACCCACTAAATTAAGTTACTAAAAAATACACAAAATGAACACTTCTACATTGTTGCAGCCTTAATTTAATTTTCAGCAGTATGCAACTTCAGAGCTAATGTAAGATAAAAAAAACCAATGTGGATTGAGTGTTTGAATTTTTGATCCACAACTTCTTGTATAAAAATACCCTTTAATCAGTTCATAGAAATTAGTGGAGTCGCACATAGCAGCATGAAACATTGGGTAACAAGATTACAACACAAGAGCACTGATTAGCCAACTCTCACAGATTCTCAGTCATATAAGATATAGTTCTTTAGGATAAAATACCTTTTGAGTTAAGAACCGAAGCATGAGTTGATCCAGAAAAATGTGGAAGATTTTGACTTCTTTCCACTTGTGCACTACTTGCATCAGCAGGTGAAGCAAGATTAGATCCAACGCACCCTGGTATATCTTGAAAATTCGATCGTGGATTGTTTTGCAACAATTGACTAAACAAATTTCGCATTTCCTCTCTCATTTCTTCCTTTAGAGAAGATATTTTATTGACATGCTTTTGTTTAAGCTTATTAATTTCCTCCTCCTTTTTAAGAGAACTTGTTGTTAGTGATTCACCACAGCATCTGAGTCGACCAGGTTGTTCCTTTCCAAACACTGCCTTAAATGCATCATCTGGTGTTTCTCCAGCATTTTGGCGATTCTGAAGTTCAGCCTATCAAAAAATTTCACATGGCATAGTTAAATTTAAGTACTACTTTTTGTTCAACCAAAAGGAGTTTATGATTCATTTAGCGAAGTCACACTCTCCACAATATAAATATTATAAGTATGAATAAAATTAACCACTGATCCACTATACATAACTTACTATTGCAACATGGGTATCAGCCTGAAGTTCTTTTCCTTTTTTTGTACGAGTTGCAATAAACATTTCAGACTTTGATAGTTTTCTTTAGTTGCACGCTACAAATTACACAAAAATGAATTTTAAAAAATATCAACATGATCTAGTAAAGTACCAAAAAGTGAAATTCAAATTTTACAAAGTGTATGTTAATTAGTATTACCAATGCCACGCGTACTCTTGCAAAATTAATCGATCCCATTCGATGCCTCCACTTTTGTTTTTTTCTGTTTTGGGAATTCACCTCAGAGATAGCTTAAATTTCAATACAAAAAGATGTATTAATTTATAAATAAAAAAACAAAGAATAGAGATGACGCAAAATATGTCAAAGAAAAAAAATGCATTATTTTTGCCTGACTTGAATAGTTGGATGCTTCCAATACTCGATCAACTGACAAAATTGAACTTCAAGTATATCATCAGGCCGTTTTGCTAACATATCCTCAATAGTACTATTTTTATCAAAAAGTCTCTCTTTAATATTTCTCTTGTGTCGCCTCCAAGCCTCACGAAGACCTGTCCTCACTCACTTCTCTCCTTCCGTTGGAATTAAGAATTTGGACAATGCAAAATAGATAAATATTTAGCTTCAATCAATAATAAGCATGCAATTAAATATAAAATCTCAAAGTTTATTGTTCTTACATTGACATATTCCCACGTGCGCTTTTTAGTAACATCTGGCATTACATTCCAACTAGTGTAAATCAAGCTTTTAAATCTGGGATTCTTTGCAATTGTTCCTAGAAAGTAGGTTAGATCAGACACAATCTTATCAGTTGGTCCCACTGCTTGTCCTTTATCAAATGTCACCTCCTCTCTTTCTTCCAAATTTCTTGCATGAATTTTCTTACATGTTGTTTAGCCTCGAACATTTTTATCCTCCGATATTCCTAGATTAATGTAACAACTTCCAAATAAAAATGTCATTTATAATGAGTAATAAATTTTACAAAGTTTAAGATATACCTTTTGTACTACAATCGATGTCAATTTCCTCATTTATAGGACACCCATCCTCACCAATTTCTTCTTGATCCACAAAATCATTCAATACTTTATTATGTTCATCAATAAGAGGAGCATGTATACATTCGACATCATCTTTTGTGCGGTTATCATATTTCATTTCATCACCTAGGCGTGTTCTTTGTTTTTTCAGAAACTGATCAAGATTAGTAGCTGATAGTACTGACTTCCTCTTTACCTATTTGAAGTTTGGTAGCTCATCATGAATATCATGTTGTTCATTTATTCCCTGTTCTTTCAGAAATTGATCAAGAGTGGTGGTCGGTAAGACTGACTTCATCTTCACCTGTTTGATATTTTGGAGCTCCTGAATATCAAGTTATTCCACCCCTTCACCTACTGTTGTATCAATCACATGAGAAGTATTAACATCTGCCTTTGAAGATGGTTGGAACCTAGAGTTTTGCATAGGAAATTTGACTCCTTTCTTTTGAATGGAAACTCCAGTTTGAAGCAACCTTTGTATATTTTGTCCTTTCCCTGCAATCATATGTGAAGTATGAAGCTCTTCCGTTGAAGACAATTGAGTCACTACTTTGTGCCTAAACAGTTTACTCTTTTCGTCTTGTGGAATGGATCCTTCAAGATTCTGTCTTTTATGCGCTATTGGTGCATGATCTTTCCTTAGTTTATCATTATCTTATTTTTCAAGTTGTTCTCTCTTAATCTTAAACTTGTTGATCAATTCAGCACTTGATCGGTATTGCATATCAGAATTCACATTCTTCAATGGACTTTGAGCTTTGTTCGGATCCGGGACCTTTTTCTTTAGTATTCTTTCCTGATTCATTTTTGTCTTCTTTTAATCTCCTTACTTTACGTACCTGCAAAATAAACAATGCGTTAAGGACTTGTGAAATAAAAGCCATCAAATTTTATATTTTGTTTGACTTGAATCTGTAATATAATATACAGATACATGGTAGGAAAAACATTTTTAGAATTTGATTTTTCATGCTGGAAAGCTACTAGACCAATGACTTCACTGGCGACAGGGTTCTTGATATGGATGAGCAAGAGGTTACTTATGTATGGAAATATGTTGAGCAGACTATTGTAAGGTATTTCAAGTTTTTACACTCCTGGGTTGAGAACAAGAACTTTAGAATCATTACAAGATTAGAAGGGGTATCACTCTAAACCTTTACAATACAGTTTCTAATTCCCGGTTACTGATTGTGTGCAATGACATAGATATGTACTAGATTCCAAAAAACATGTCAAGGAAAACTGAATTATTTTTTAAAAAAAAAAAACATGTCAATTCAGCATTAGAAGAAAGTTTTAATTCATGAAATGTAAATTTAAGAAGTTTAGTAGCACCCAATCTTGTAGGATTCCACTGGCTATGTTGTTGTTGTTGTTAATAGCACCCAATCTTGTCCTGTACAATACAATTCCTTCCTACCTGATAAATTATCACAGTGCAAGACAACATAACATACACGCGAACCATGCACAAAAAATGCAAAGGAAAACCAAACTAATGGTTAACACATTTTGGCATGTGGCAATGCAATAGGATGAAATTTCCACTTGAAAATCATACACAACATCCTCTATTTGAAAATGTTGGTGATTTATAAGATTACCAGACAGCTTTAGATGCCAATTTAATTCATACAACGTAGTTGACATCAAAGTGTCAATTACAGACTAGAATTGTCCAGACGAGCTCATGCTTTGATAGTTTTTGTATGAATCTATCAAAACTGTATTGTATAGTGTAAAACGTATAACTTTACTAGAAGCAATTAGACAGCAGTATAAGTTCGTAAGTGTCCCCACTGCTTTCCTGTTCTTTTCCATCATTTTTCAAGGAAAGGCAGGGGGATAAAGATCCATTAGAAGGAGAACTATTGAACCTTGATATCCTTCTGTAGCATGAGCTTTGAGAGCTTGAAATGAGCAGCAGTTCCATGAGGTGTAAATCCTATGTCTAAGAATCAGGAAAAATAAAAAAATTCATAAGTGTAATGCTGAAAAAGAAAAAACTATAAACACAAACAACAACAACTACATGGACAATGAAATTAACAAAAACTAAGTTCAGTGAAATACACTACAACATCGTACATAAATCATTTTAAGAATCTTATTTGTGCAGAAAACACTTGATACACTAATCTTATTTGTGCAGAAATTATTGCAATATGAGTTATGAAAATCAAAAGAGGTCATAACTTAGGATCTGTTACTGGATCTGTTACTCTGTAGAATATATCCCATATCAGCAAACTGTAAAAGAAGAACAAATATATCTAATCAGGATAAACAGGACCCTTAACTCATACCTACATATATATAAATAGTGTATGAGGGGAAACTTTAAAGATATAACTGAACTAATAGTGACTTCAGCAGGTCACAATATTATATAGACTTTACGGACTTATTTTTTTAATCAAGGATGAGGTGAGACAGATTTTGTAAAAAAAAACATAAAACAAGAAATTAAAGACAAAATGGCATGTACTATAGCTAATTCTTTTTGTATGCGCAGCCAACAAAATACTCAAAGAGCGCAGCAAACTCATTTCTAGATATTAAATATTTAAAAGTCTTGTACTAGAAAACTATTCAAATAACAAAACGAGTGAATTAGAAGTATAAAGTCATCCAGAATAACTAAAACTCATGGTGTGTCATCTTCGAACTCCGCTTCAAAATCATCTTCAAAATTATTGTGAAACTCATTTTCAGACTCATCTTCAAATTCATTTCAGACTCATCTCCAAATTCATCTTCAAACTCATCTTCAGACGTGTCTTCAAACTTCTCTTTGGACTCTACCTCCAGTTGTTGGGCAACAAATTCCTCCGGAGGCACATCAATAATTGTTGCTGGTAGATCAGTCCTCGTTAAGAGAATTTCACCAGTATCTTCTGGCATAGATGGTCCCACCAATTGTTCAGAGGGCTCATTTTCATAACTTTGTGGGACATTAGATTCAACTTGATCGCCCATGTTAAACAAGTCTCTCGGAACTGTCTTCATAGCATAATATCGATCTTGATCATATGGATCTTGCACATAGAAGCATATGTGTACTATGATTCTTGGCCCTACTCCATTTGGATTTTCGCGACTGATTATTAAGTTTCCTTTCATGCTCTCTACATAAAAGATATTTTTTTATTAGAACGATAAATGAAATAACTTAAAAGTTAATTCTAATAAACAAAATACTATAATTTAATTAAAGTACCTATTATATTCTTCAACCTCATCACAATTGCCCAATAGATATGCATGTGCCTGAGTTAGTGAATTGTTATCCAAAATAAATGGATCAGTTCTTAGCTCTTAAGGGACAACCTCTGTTAGGGAACAAACTGAAAGTTGTTGTATCACCCAGACCACATTCATCATTATTTTAAGCTCTTCTGTTAAATTTGGTGTGTACACCGCCATGCATATATCTAGAGCATAAAGTTATAATTTCTTTCATATTATGTGTCTCTACTATACATCCTTCTGCATGGCGTCTATTGCAGACATATGATTTTAATGTATAATTTTCTCTTTCAGGAAAACACATTCATCGGTTCTGAACGGGACCTCCTAATCTCACTTCATTTGCTAAATGAATAGTCAAAGAATCATTATATCAAAAAAAAGTAGGAGGAAAAATTCTCTCCAACTGATTTATTGTTTCTACAATCTCTACTTCTAAGCAATCCAGTTCATCCAATGTGATAACCTTTTGACATAAGCGACGGAAGAAGGAACTTAGACGAATCAAAGAAATTACAACATGATCAGGAAGGATGCTTTTAATTGGTATTGGAAGCAAGTAATGTAACATGAAATGAGCATCGTGGGTCTTATAACCAGACAATTTTCTTTCATTGAGCTGCACACACCTAGATATATTAGAGGCACTACCATCAAGTAGCTTTGCTGTCTTCAAAACTCCACAAAAAACTGATTTCTCTCCATTTGTCATTGAGAAGCATGCTCTTACGAATCTTGTTTTCTTACGATCCGTTGTATCAGTATGAAGATTCTTTCTAATTCCCATCTCTTGCAAATCATAACGGGCTTTTACATGATCCTTTGTTTTGTCAGGAATATCCAAAAGAGTTCCAAGTATGCTGTCAACTATGTTTTTCTCTATGTGCATTACGTCAAGGTTGTGGCATAACAAGTTCTGCAGCCAATAAGGTAATTCAAAAAAGATTGACCTTTTCTTCCATGGACCATCATTTGATCTTTTCCTCTTCTTCCTAAACATATTTTCATAATTTTGTAATATGTTAAGCACATCAGTTCCCTCTAATAAAGATGGAGGAGACCTAAATTCAGTTTTTCCATTGAAAGATCTTTTATTAAATCTCCATGGATGATCCATGGGTAGAAAAATACGATGGTCCATATAGCATATTTTTCGACTATGTTTAAGATAGAGAAAATTAGTGCCATAGTTACAACAAGGACAGGCTAACTTTCCTTTTGTACTCCAACCAGATAACATGTCATATGCAAGAAAGTCATTGATTGTCCACGTAAGAGCTGCTCGCATTTGAAAAGTTTGATTTCTTGAAGCATCATATGTTTCAACTCCACAATCCCACAACAATTTTAACTCATACATTTGTTGTAAGTAAACATCAATGTTGTTTCCAGGTGATCGTGGCCAGGTATAATTAATCAAAACATATAATATTCAGAATTCGTGATCATCCAAGGCGGTAGGTTATACACCATCAACATAATTGGCCATGTGCTATGAGATATACTCATCGTACGAAATGGATTGAACCCATCACATGCCAAGCCAAGTCTCACATTGCGAGAATCCAGTGCAAAATCTGGATGTAAGCTATCAAAGTCTTTCCATGCTAGGCCATCAGCAGGATGCCTTAAATTTCCATCCTTAAAATGTTCGTCATCATGCCACCTTAATGAATCTGCAGTCTTTAAGCACATAAATAGCCTTTTGAGTCTAGGAATTAACGGAAAGTGTCTCAAAATCTTTGTTGAAACTCGATGAGACTTTTTAGGAGGATCAAGCTCGCCCTCTATTTTAGAATATTTGATATATCTCGAAGATCCGCAAGTATGACAAAATTCATCATACTTATGATCATTCCTAAACAACATACAATCATTAGGACATGCATCAATTTTCACATAATCAAGACCAAGATTCTTAATCATAGACTTGGCTTTATTGTACGGCGGAGGAATGTTTAACTCGGGCATTGCCTCTTTTAATAACACTAAAAGAGAAGTAAATGATTCATTGCTCTATCCGTGTAGGCACTTCAACAAATATAAACAGATTCTGAATGATAATCTAGAGAATCCTTTACAACCAGGATATAGTTCTTGGCTTGCCTCCTCAACTAAGTTATAGAATTTTTTGGCATCTTCATTAGGACCTTCATAAACTCCTTCACCCTGCGCGACATCTCTAAATTGATCATTCAACAATTCATTAATGTCATCATGGGAGTCATTGATATCATCATCAACATTCAAATTGATTTCCCGTTCCCCGTGATTAATCCATCTAGTATAACCTTGAACAAATCCATAGCATATTAGATGATCATACACTACATCTCTTCGAGTCCAACGAATATTACAACAATTTGCACATGGAAACTGAATTTCTTCACCTTGAGGATCCCCATAAGAGTAAGCAAAATCTAGGAAAGATTGAACACCATCAATATACTCTTTGCTATACCTCGCCAAATTCATCCAATCCTTGGATGGGATATTTGGACTACTAAAGATAAACATTGATATTAAATCTTTCAATAAACAATCATCAAGATATTAGTTAATTTACAAATAACTTCTAAATGTTACGAGTAATTTATTAAAATCATGCGCTGACAATGATAAGAATTTCTTACCTAGTCATGGCACTTATGTTAAGCCAAATCAATCTTCAAATCCTCCACAGTTGCTTTTGAATGTTGACTATACTTCTAAGAAATAATAAGTAAATAGATTAGCGAACTAAATAGATTCATTCAACATTTGGTTCAAACCTTTGCCACTACACTAAGAAAAGGATCCCTTTCAACACCTGAAAACAGTAAAATATAGCAGCACCAAACAGTAAGAAAAGAATCCCTCCAATTTTTTACCGTGATATCCCCATTGAGTTTTCTAAGCCTAATATATTCATCTGAATGCACAAATCATACCAAAATCACAAGAAAATCAAAACCCACAAGCAAAATGTGTAACCACACACAATGAACCCAGATGCAATAATATTATCCCACTTTTAAAGATAGAAATTTCTACCTGGTGATCTCTTTTCCAGCAAAACCCTTTGCATGTGTTCTGCCCTATAAAAAAATACTAACATTATGAGGGATTTTCATCACAAAAAAAATACCAAAATTATGAGGGTGGTGAATAGCCATGAATGGGGCTTAAAACATCAAAAGATCATGAAAATTTTAAGAGTTATTTAGAAACCTTTCTTCAATTTACTTTTCATTAAATCACTAATTTGTGTATTGATTAAAGAAATACCTGTAAATTGTAGTGACCCTTGAGATTTTAGATTTGGGGCAAAAGTATTCTGATGAAACATAAAGCAACCTTTTGATTTGGGGCAAAAACAGAGAGACGGGTATGAATTTTCGATTTGAGCATACGGAGAGTGAAGCTTGAGCGTACAGAGTGTGAAGCCTGAGCAGATTCTCTTCTTAGTGGTACAGAGAGGAAGATTAAGCGTTCTTAGTAGAGAGATCATACAATATACAGTATGAATCTTCGCAGAGGGAGCATACAACGAAGATGGAGCGTTCTTAGCAGAGAGAGCATAGAGCGAAGATGAATCTTCTTAGGGTTTTGTTAGAGAGAGCGTACAGTATTGGGAATGTTAGAGAGAGTGTACAGTTTTGTTAGAGAGAGCGTACATTTTTGTTAGCAGAGTGAGTATACAGTATTTCGGTCCTTTAATAATAATGGTGGGAAAGTTAAATATGTTGGAGGGAATAAAATATTTTTGGGAAATTTATAAGGCAATACTTATAAAGTATTGTTTTTACAATTATAAATATAATACACTTTAAAAGTGTTGTCACATGTATAAATATGTGTTGTCAATTATAGGATGATGTGCCAACGTATATAATATGTAGCCTATACCATTAATGAGCACGCTTTAGAAATGTTTCTAATATTATTGTTGCCAAAAACTAAAAATTAAGGCAACGCTTCAAAAGTGACGCGAAAAATATTTTAGGCAACACTTTATAAGTGTTGTCCAGATTTAGTATGGCCTTAGGACTAAAATGTTGTAGTGTCTCTTCGTTCTCTTGGGAAGAAGCATCCCAAGAAGGCTTCTTCGAACATTGCCCAAGTCAAACATGGAGCATCATCCCTCTCTACATTTCAACCACTGGTTGAACCACAGTCTGGTCACACCTTTGAGTTGGTAAGCAGTGAGTTCAACCCTTCAGCATCAGCCACATGCATCACTTGGAACACCTTCTCAAGCTCCTCCACATAGTTCTCAATATCTTCAGTGGATGCAGACCCCGTGAACTCAGACGAATTCAGCCTCGAAAATTCTCGGACTCTGAAGGTGTCATGAGAATCTTGTCTTCCTGCTCCATGTCTCACGGCAGGTACTGTGATAGCCTGGGCCATAGTTTGAATAGCTCGGCGTAGCTCAGCATTGGAGACCTCATCTTGAGGGGGTTGCTCAACAGGAATAACTTGGTCCACAGGCTCCTCATGTACTTGAGGCTCAGGTGGGTTAACATCTTGTCTGGCAGGACGTCCCCTTTCTCTAGTGACTCTTTTAGGAGGCATGATATCAATTCTGTAACGTGTAAAGCATGAATTAGAAGAGAGCTTTCATAGAGCTTGACTCTATCGCACGAATTGGAATAAGAAAAAGGTGTAACAATTCCTAATGTCCTATAGCCTCCTGCTTATTAAATGTGGTGACAACACACCCATAAACAAGACTCTACTAGACACGGCTTCAAAGACTCCCTAAGACACTTAAACTTTGTGCTCTGATACCAAGTTTTTCACGCCCCCAGGAGGGTACCCTTCGTGTGGCTGGCACCTAGAGACTATTGCTAGCCCCAAGCGAACCACTTAACCTCGTCACGCTCATTCAATCAAATAACTCTACTGAACAGCGAAAATAAAAGTAAGTAAATGGGCATATCTCATCTAATGTCTCAAAATGATAAATATAATAATAAAGGTTAGTAGAAAGATCTAGCTCACAATCTCCACATCAACGTTCAACCATCGTCTATGAAGCCTCTATCACTAATTATATGGTGCCAATGTCAGACCCATGGCTACCCGAATCAAAATATAAGAATAGTCAAATCTAAGTCTAAAGCAAGATGAAATAATAGTAGTGGATCCTCCGGAGTATGGGAGGCTCACCAATCAGCTGAGAAACTTGAATCTTCAACGAAACACCTATTGACGATCTCTAGTACCCGCCTTTGCATCATAAAATGATGTAGTCCAAAGGGGACATCAGTACGTGGAATGTACTGGTATGTAAAATAGCTGAGTGAAATGAAAACAAGTAGAATAATATGAAATAACATCGACTCAAAACCATCATCAAATCAAATTAAATCGTCAAATGTCTATCTATACAAGAATAAAGAGTAGACAAGTGACCCATCAACCAATAAACCTCACCAATCAAATCAAACTCATCTCAGAGGAGCTCACCTCCTCTCATTTTATCTCATCTCGACTTAGAGTACTCAAGGTCGGAAGTTTATGGGAGTTTCTCTTATCCGACAACAATCACTTATGAGCCAGTCACTGTACAATAATCACACTAATGTTTCCACAACCGTTTCAAACTTGCCAGATAAGGAATAGATCGAAACCATATTGGCTCGCCTAATATGGAGTCAGCCGTCAATAAGTCCGCTATTGCTTTCAGGGGCTTCTAATCAAGAGGGAACCCAAATAAATGTGATGGGTCTAAGCCTCACCTACATTTGGGGATGTAGTTTGACGAGTTCAAGTCGGACTAACTCTCACTCTTTTAGTGCTTGATACTCCTCCCATGACTCAATGCTCATAAGACCATCAATCCAATCAACTCATAGGGACTTTGGCCCTATCATCAATCAGTCTCATAGGGTTTTACTCTTTCGTCAATCAACATCTCATAGGGACTTTAGCTCTCTCATCAATAAATATCATCAATGACTCAAGATTTAGAACAATCATTAAGGAACAATCGAATAGACACATCGGCGGAGTTCATTTATAGAGACTCACAGGACTATCAAATTCTATCAATTCATCATCATTCTCTCATCACAATCGCAATCATGATCAAAAATCTCAACTCAAAGCTCTAGACTTAATTCTTAAGTTCATTGTGCATGCTTTCAAAAAATAGTCACGTAAGGTTATGCAATTCTTCATAAAAATGTTCAATTCAAGGAAACAAGTTTATGATGATCATCAACAAAAGTAAATATATGAATTTAAGTAGATTTTCAAGAAAAAACCATCAAATATTCATGTATGTAGACTCTCCAAATCATCAACTAATTTATGACCATCTATGGGACATATGTGAGAACAATCTCATGTTTTTAGTTTATCCTTACATACCTGGGATGAAGTTATCAATCAATCACGTCAAGGATCTCCTCTCAAATTGCTCAACCTCAAGCTCTTCTCCTCTTTCCTCAAGCCCTAGCCTTGTTAGATTATTGGAATAAGATATAGAATGGGGGTTTTAGACCCTTTTTACATGAAAACAACCTAATTAGATCCTGTATAGAGTTTAGCAGGGGTTGGGAATATATCAGAATGCACCTCATAAAATATAGAAATTTTCAGTTCGGAAAAGGCCTAGTCCGTAATGCAGATGGGTCACATACTGCGTATTTTTGAAAAAAGTTTGTGAACGAGTTTTCTCAATTTCGTCAAAAAAATTCAAAAATATATAAGTGCAAGTCCACGATAGAGGCTCGACACATTCCTATGGCGCACCAACACATTTTTGCGCTTCGGATCGAAAAATTATCTTTTGATTGGGTCGCTCTAAAAATTGATCGAGATCATTTTTCCACTCAAGTTTTTGTGCTGATCACAAATCCAGCCTCAGATTTGCCATGTGGGCATTGGAAGATGTGTTACGCACATACCCTCCCTCTAGGGGTATTTTGGTAATTTTATCGGGCGTTACAGATTCTCCATCTATAGCATGAAACTGCATAAGTTGATTTTAAGGGTTTTCAATTATGATGTTATCTTATGAAATTCAAAGTTATGAAAGTTATGTTACCATGAGTTATTATGAGAATGATGATTTTATGAGATGAATTACATGATTCTATGACTAAAGTTCGAAAAGGATAGCTATAATTGTGGTGGGCTATTTAAGAATAATTTAAATTTATGATTTTCATTGCATTGATGCATTTTCCTCTTTAGTTACATGATTTAAAGCTTGCATGCATGAGCCCACCCAATTATTATGTCAAATTTTTAAAGGGGAGACATGATCTCTAAAGATGAGGGTCCAATTACAAAGTTATGAATGTAATGATAGTTAAATTTATGATTTTTTGAATCCCTCAAAGCTATGTTAATGATGGTGAAGGGAAAGAGTCACCTACAGATAGATCCTTTTGAAAAGGGGTAAGCCCTACATGTAGATCTTAAGTTAAGATAGGTTATTCTATATATATGATGTTGAAGTTATACTTTTAAGTTTATGATGATTATTATTATGTATATGTTTTCAAATGTATTCCGTGGGAATGACTTAACACCGAGTGGAGAAATTTTGGTGAGATTCGACTATAGAGCCCGAGAAGACACCCTTTGTCCCCTTAATTATGTGCCATCACAGGATCCCTTATAGGCTAAGATTAGGCTAGTGGATCCACGTAAGCCATAATGTTCCTTGAATATGCAATTGCGAAGTTGCCAAAGTTTTGGATATCTACCTTGGCAAGTAGATTTCCCTTCTCCCGATAGAATGAGATCATTGGCCTTTTCCCAATGGAAGGAGTGCATTGCTCGTTTCCCAATGGAAGGAGTTCATTGGATTCCATGTAGTAGCTCACATGATCTATGTCAGTTATGATCTTCTCTCACATATGTACGATATATAGAAGTTATGTTTCATGGAAGTTTTCATTAAATTATACTCATGTATGTCTTATTGAGCTTATATTCTATTGTATATGATTATGCATCTTGTTTATGAAAGCTTGTTATCTATTGTTGCATTACACCCCACATACTAGTACATTCCAAGTACTAACACATACTTTTAGCCTATATGATCTAATCATGTAGGAATCGGAGCTCCTATTCATCCTCGTCCACGTGGATAGCTTGGATTCATAAAGATCATTGAGTGGTGAGTCCTCTATGTCGAAGATAATATCCGATTTCTGTCATACTTATATTGAGACTTTACTTCATGTTACTTCGTACTTTAAGGGTGAGCTCAGGACTTGTCTTGTCCCCCGTCCTACTCATGCTTTAGAGGTGTTGTTGGATACTTATGCTATATACCTATGATGAGATATCAAGCTTTTTTGGAGACTTATCCTTTAGACCATGTCCCCTGTATGATATTATTTGATATTGTTGATGTTGATGGAAAGTGATGAAAATCCTAAGTCCCTATTTCCCTATAGCTTGAGTCATACTTATCCTCCCCTTAGTTATTGCTTGTTGTGTGATTCATGCAAATCCCTTTCACTTATCTATCCCCATAGCGTGAGTCCAAAGCCCCGATTCCCTTAGATTTACTTATTCATGCTTGTTTTATATTCCACAACTAAGGATGCTCAAATGATATGGTAAGAGGCTTGTTTGGGTAATCTTCGGGTTTCCCATTCGCCGTGTCGCACCTAGGCCCTTGGCTCGCATCATGACACTTTTTGACAACAGGTGCCAACTACCCCTAACTAGTCATGAATTAACTACAACAAATGCAATAAGTCAATACAAAGTAAAACATGATCATATCATACCATCTACTAATAGGTGTAGATATTGACACATAGTAGTAGACCACTGAGTTGCTCGTTCTATTGGTTGAGGTGAGCCATCTATCGGTCCATGGAGGCAGCATCAACTTCCAATATATACTTAAAGACTTTTCATTTCATTTTGAGTTGCGTCTTGTATTAGTTCTAACTAGATTCTTAAATTGCTCTATGATATATTTGGGATATTTGGGTTCACCTTTAACATTTGCACTCCCTTTCCATGTTTATGATGATGAGAATGCCCTTTTATTTATTGTCTAGCATTGATGTCAAATTTAGCACTAGCATCCACATAAGAAGTTCTTTTACGCCAATTTAGGTCGTAACAAGAGGAGATTAAGTTTGAAATTTATAATACGAAAGTAGGTGATATTAGTTCTTTTTTTAAAAAAAAAAAGTATAAATTTTAATCTCTATTCGAAATTTTTTATTAATCATAATGAAATTTCATATTTTTGAGAAAAAAAGACATAATGTGACACTTGAAGTTATCTTGAACTTTAAAAAAGACACCTTAACTATGCATGTTAGAACAAGAAGGATGATAGTACAAATAATTCTAATAAAAACTTTCTTGGCTTAGAGGCACGTTAATACGTTTCTTAAAGATGGAGTCTCTCCCACGAGCAAACGGAAGAATAAATAACAATTCAATCTTTGAGATTCAACTAAGCCACAAAACAAGTAGCGTTCAAAAATATTGCTTTTCTATTTTTGAATCAGTGATTTCACCTTTTGATTAATGTCTCTCAAGTGTTTTCAAGGGAAAGTAGTTTTGTATTGCTTCTTGAAGTGACATTTTTAAAAAAAAAACACTATTTATAGGATAAACGTTTTTGAATGTAAAATAGTTTCATTAAGAAAATGTCATTAATAGGTTCATCAATATGACAAATAAACATTTATCTTCAGAAACCTAAAACATAAAAATAAATGAAAAATAAGTTTTCAATAAATATTTATTTCTTTTGAAACTTAAGAAACTTTTATCTGATGACTTGTTCCATAATTAATCAAAATACTAACACTAACAATCCCACACTTGTTTCAAAAAAAATTTATCTTTGGGAAAAAATTATTTTGAGACATTAATCTAGCAACATGCATCAATAATGGGGTCTTTTGGACTTGAACCATTAGCTAGTTAAGACTTTCATTGACTACTTAGTGAACGAATCTTGAACTAAGTGGTTCATTGAATTCAGCAGAAAAATACTCCAAACATGTCACTATGTTCTGGTGAAAATCAAAATTCTTTGACACCCTACGACCATGTGTCCTGAATTCTTTTAGCTAAGTGATTTAAGATTTCCCTGTTTAAATTCTTATTGAAGCGGCCTCCACCTCACAATTGGTGTCATGAATTCATCTGGAGTAACTTTGCATACTCCGACCAAATAGTCTATGAATTTTAGTAAGAGAAATTAATCTTAACTTCCTTACAAAAAAGTATCGATAAATCTATCAAGAATATTTGATGTCTCTCAACTCGACTACCCAAAGGAAGCAAAGGCAGTCGTCATTAGCATAATAACCCAACTTTAGAGGCCAGGGTCGAATCCCACAGGGAACAATGTGTCAGTGATTGAATCGGCTAAGGACTACAAGCTACTAGTTTCGATTAGACAAGTGAGTATCAAGCAAGTTCTAACTAATTGGGGGTAGCCTAAGCTAACAACTACTCCTAATAAGAAAATATAAAATAAGGGCAAGGATTGATCAACCAAGAAAGCAAGGATAGGGATACGGGAATCAATTGAATCTCAATCGATCCATCACACTTAGCATCAAATTAACTCTACGGGTAGGCTAGGTTTCTTGTAATCACACCTCAATTACGTCAATATGGTGTTTCGCAGGAGCCTATTATGGCCTCTCATGCGAGTCACTCAAAGACACGCTTGGCTTGAGCACCTCAAAGTAAAGCTCCCAAGACCTTAGTCCTATTTGAGGACCTCAACACATAACCCCATGACTATCATGCAAATCCTCCACTTCAACTACTCTAATTAAATCAATAATTGAAGATCTAAGTTAGATTCAAGTTCACAACCTCAAATCATAAGTTAAACGTGAAGGTAGGCATGAACCTATAAATCAATTTAATCAAATCAAAGCAATTTGAGGGGAACCCACTTGATTTTGTAATTAAATCATCAACTAAGCATGAAAACAAGAGAAATAATCAAGATCCATACACAAATTAACATCCAAGCTCAATCAAATCTACAAATTATGCATTCAAGAACAAGGAAAGAAAGAGTGAGTGAAAGATAAATACAAGTGTAGCTCACACTCTTCAATCCACTCAAGAATTTGTTGAAAACTTACTCTAAATTCTCACCTTAAGCTAAAATCTATACTAAGATGTGTTTTCTCTCTTCAAAGATGTATGAAGGAGAGTTCTATGTTCCTCTTGAATTCAATTGCATTATGCAGTATCAAGAACAAGGGCTGGGAGTTCGTGTATATGTGATTTTGGGACTAAAATAGTGAAATTCCTTAATTGTCCTGATACTGGTCTCCGAAGTACTTCGTATTCGCGAATCTTTGACCATATTCGTAGAGGTCAATGGGTTCTTCAACCTCCACATTCATGCCTAGGCATAATGCAATAGCAGATAGTAGTCGTCTTTTGCTCTACCTACGCGCCAGTGCTAGGCACATTCACACCCTTTTCAGAACCACTACTCCGAGTTCGCGTGCCTGAAGGCCATGTTCGCGAAGTGTGTTTGCTGCCAGGTACACTTCTTTGCATTTTCAGCTCCTTTTTTCTCCAATTCAACTTCAATTCTTTCTAGCAGAACCAAATCTAAACCATATGTTCCTGAAACATACACCATTCCAAATATAATTAGCCTCAAAGTATAAGATTAATAGCACAAAATCATAAGAAAAGAGCAAGAAACAAGTGTAAGTTATACACTCATCAACACCCCTAACTTAAGACTTTGCTTGTCCTCAAGCAAAACAAAACCAAACTCAAGAGGCTAGCGATTTAAGAATACAATTCCAACTCACTTTACACAATAAAATCATAATCATGACAATGGTTGGTACTAATAATTGAAACATGTGAGTGAATGCTTATCAAGTAACTCCCTCACATTTCAAAAGCATATTTTCAATCCAAAACTAACTTCCAAGGATGACCAAGTGACAAAACAAATTCTCAAGAAGTGACTAAAACTCCTAGTCAACTAACAAGTTCCACTTGACTCAAACTTGGAAAAGCATCAATATCATCAATCCATGTCAATTTGCATGTCCTCACAGAAATAAAGAAAGTACCCAAAACACACAAGTATATATAATGAACAAGGGACAAAGACTCAAATACTCACAATCAACAAAAGAACATCTCATGTACACAAATGTCACACCGTAGGCTTGCCTCTATTTTCAATCATCATTGGCTCAATTTCATTTGGTTGGAATTCTAAAAGGAATTTTTAGGCTTGTAATGTAGGCTTAGAGGTCGGATCAGAAAAATTTTGGACAATAGTGACTAACCCTCCTTAAGCTCCACACACAACATTTATCTTTTCCAACTTTTTCCACTTTTCTTTTCACATTTCATACCACTGTGCATTTTACCCTTCTTTTTCACTTAATTGCCCCACTTGCAACTATTTTTCAACATTTTGGAGGATTATTTTCATTCAAGAACTTTTTCTGCATTTTCTTTTCATTTTGAAAGCGTTTTTTTCTCTTTTGCTTTCTTTCCTTCATTCATTTTTCTTTTCTTTTCTTTTCTTTTCTTTTGACAAGCCAAGTGGTAGACACCCTTCTTTTTCTTCCTACATCACTTAGACTTAAAGCTTCAATTATCACAAATATGTAAAGCTTAAGGAGAGACAAGGCTTCAAAAGAGGGATATCTTTTCAAAAAGTTCCAAGGCTTGTAATTAAGGTTGCCAATAGAAAGGATTATGCTCAAAAAGGACACTAAGGATAGAATCAATGCGTTTGGTGGCTATTTAGGCTAAGTGGACTCAATTCGAACCAAAGAATTCCTAAGATCATTTTTCCAACCAAAGTCTATCAAGACCAACAAGGCAAGTTCTAGGTAACACAAATGCACACAAGGAACAAAACAAAACTGACAACACACATGACATGCAAATCAAGCCGGTAAGGGTTAATATCACTCTCAAGTCAAGCACAAAGGACTCATTTTTCAAATATATTTATCTAGCAAATAAGAGTCACAAAAAGAGTCAAAATGTTGTCTCAAAATTATCCCAAAACTATTTAACTTTAAATAATCAGAGGGGTATGCATTTTTCACAATCCACAACACTAGACTAAATATATTAGTACCAAACAAGTTACAATACCAATGTATAGCTCCAACAAGAGTCAATGGCTACTCAGACTTCACCAAAGACTATATTCTACTCATGCACTCACACACCCAATCGACGATTTGCCCTTAAGAATATCGCCACTCATCCATCATCGCGAATCATCGATTATACACACCATCAAAAAGAAAAATAATAATCTACCAAATCTATTGAAACAGTTAAACACAAACATAATATATACAACCTTGACAAGGGCATATCACACCAACTATTTAAAGTACGAATCAATCATGGTGTACGAGGGGAAATTTGAGAGTTAAAGACATACAATCAAACCAAATCAATTCATAGGAGCACCCTCCCCCCCCCCCCCCAACTATAATGGTACTGTTTCCTCATAATACGACTATAAAGTAAAAGAGGGTACAAGGGACTCCTTGAAATGATTACTCGACACTCGACCCAGAAATCTGCATCTGGTAGCCCGTAAGTAGCATTGATAGTGGCCGGGTTGAAATTGACTCTCACTCATTGGATCATGATAGCCATCTCCTATCAAAAGTTAGTCTCTGAGGCATTGGCATAGAACTCAACTACTATGATGTGATTTGCCTTGATTGTCTCATCAGCAAAGTATAGCCACTCAGAAGTCTAAAGCCAACCAAACAATTTCGGCCTCTTCTCTTCTACCTTGTTCAAGAAAAGTCCTCTCTCTCTTATCAAAGTCCAGCCCAAGTATTTATCATACTTTCGGGCATATTGGGCAAGGAGGAATCTGCTTTGATCAAAGTAGGCACCTTCACTCACTTCCGGAAGAATCTCATTTTTCATAGAGTGGATGTTCAGGTTCTATTTTATCTCCAATTAGACCTACAATCAAAGATATCATGACAAAACACCTTATAGACATTTTAAATCATGTGTTAGAAAACACTTGGATCAAGGAAGTCAATTGGAAACAGTCCGGATCAAACAGTGAAACACTGTTGTTTTTACACAATGACCAACTGTCCTCTACATTCATGGCCACACAAGCGCGATTGCAAAGTTCAAGTCACTCTAGGCCTCCGTGTTCGCAGAAGGTTATATGCGTTCGTGGAGAGCAAAAAGTTTCCAGAACTTTCACATTCGTTACATAATGTCCGCGTTTGCAGTTGGCAGCAGTCACCAGCATAAAAATTCAAAGAGCATTTAATCAAACAGATGGAGGGCATACATTTACATCATGATTTTAGCAAGATAACAACCCCTATCTATCCCCATCAGTGTACATTCACCATCCGACATCACTTACCAACCTAACACTAAGCACCATTCCTATTTTCAACATTTTATCATAAGAATCAACCTTTAGAAGTGTGACACCACAGTAACAAAACATACATGCCAAGAAGACGAAAATGGATAAAGAGAGCATGGCTAGAGCAGTGTAACACATTATAAGAGGAATTAAGCATTCAAGCATTCACCACTATCAAGCCATTTTCATGGCAGCACACGATTTTCACTGCTGAGAAGAATAGAGAAAGAGTAAGGTACACATACCTTTGAGTGAAGAGCCTTAAAGTATGAGAAAGGAAAAATTTGAGCTTTTCTTGAAGATGTGCGAGGGCAAAGTATTTGAAAAATTATTTACCTCACACCTGATTTTTCCCTGCCCGTGTTCTTCTTTCTCTGAATGTATGAGAAAAGTCACAAGTGACTTGTCTTCTCAGTTATGACACCCGTTCAGACCTCCGCCTTCGTGGATAATCAGGCGCGATCGTGCCTTATCGCTGATTGTGCACACTCTACATTTTTCGAACATAGGATCGCCTTTGCGAAGCTTTGCTGGGTGCCAAACCTGGGCCAAGATTCTGCACTTTTGGGAGATCCTAGGCCCATTTTTGCTAATTGACAATGGGCAATGCTAGGGCCTAGAAACGCGGTTAAAATGACATATTTTTGTTGGTGTTTCTACCCAATACATCAATTCCAATCATCTTGGCACTTCCAAACCTGTGCAAAATCATTACCAAAGACTTGAAATTTGTGAGGGTTAGCTAAAAATCAAAACTTAAAATAAAGAAGCTACTCTAAAAATTAAAAACGCAAGAATTTATTAAAATATGAACAAAATTTGATTCACCACCCTTTTGTGTTTCCACTTTGAGGCAGTGAATCTCCTCCCCAATTTCAAGATGATTTTTCATTTAAGATCACGGGGATGATGATGAGAGACCATCAATATTTTCCACCGATCTCTCCACTATGAGGACGTTAATTGCCTACCCAACTTGACATCAACTTTCCTTTTTGGGTCTTTGGGTAGACATGGGAGTGTCAAGAGGCCTTCTTCAAATTAATCTTCACACTTCATAACCTTCATGTAGGCAACACTCCCAACTTCAAATGAACTAAAGTTGTGATCTAAGATTTTCATGGCTTTTTCTTGCAATTTTAGTATCATTTCCTTAATCATGGCCTCTTGGATGATTATTGGCCTTGATGACATGCATTGACCCCATATTTCTTCCACATCAAGCACCACTCCTTCTTCTTGAGACTCCAATTCATGGTTGATCACCACTGAGTTAGGAGCTTTACTTACTCCATTGTTTAGTTTCAAGTTGACCTCCAAAACATCAACTTCCCATTCCAAACAGTCCAACTCATAACCTCTATCAATAAGAAAGCTTTCGAGGTTATCCCTCATACTGAGAAATTGGTGCCTTTGAGCCATTTATTTGGCATGTCTTAGACTCAAGTCCATGAGCCAATCTTGACTCACAACACTCTCATCCCCATTCACATCCTCAACGCCATTTTGCTCCAAACAAAGTGTGATACTTCGAAGGAGATAGAAAAGGGGCTTAAATTCATCAAGCAAATTTTCATCACAATTATCCATACAACAAAAGCAAAAACAAAAATAATAAAAAAAAATACTCACTAGTCAAATCAAAAAGAGTAAACTACAAGTCCTAAATAAACACAATACGCCTATTGTTCCCCGGCAACGGTGTCATTTTTTTATGTCGCTCAACTGGGATACTCAAAGGAAGCAGGGGCAGTCGTTATCAACATAATAACCCAACTTTAGATGTCAGAGTCAAATCCCACAAGGAACAATGTGCCAGCAATTGAATCGGCTAAGGACTTGGAGCTAGTAGTTTTGATTGGATAAGAGAGTACCAAGCAAGTTCTAACTAATTGGGGGAAGGCTAAGCTAACAACTACTTCTAATGAGAAAATACAAAATAGGGGAAAGGATTGATCAAGCAAGGGAGCAAGGATAGGGATACTGAAATCAACTAAAGCTCAATCAATCCATCACACTTAGCATCAAATCAACACTATGGGTAGTTTAGGTTACTTGTAACCACACCTCAATTATGACAATGTGGTGTTTCACAAGAGCCTATTACGACCTTTCACACGAACCACTCAAAGACATGCTTGTCTTGAGCACCTCAAAGCAACACTTGCAAGACCTTAGCCGTTGAGTCTTATTTGAGGACCTCAACACATAAACCCATGACTATCATGCAAACCCTCCACTTCAACTATTCTAATTAAAGCAATAATTGAAGATCTAATCTAGATTCAAGTTTGTGACCTAAAATCATAAGTTAAACATGAAGGTAGGCATGAACCCATAAATAAATTTAATCAAATCTAAGCAATTTCGGAGGTAGCACTTGATTTTGTAAGTAAATCATCAACTAAGCATGAAAGAAAGAGAAATAATCAAGACCCTTAAGCAAATTAATATCCAAGCATAACTAAATCTATGAATTATGCATTAAAGAAAGAGTGAGTAAAAGATAAATACAAGTGAAGCTCACACTCTTCAATCCATTCAAGAATTTGTAGAAAACATGCTCTAAATATCAAGGTGTGTTTTCTCTCTTCAAAGATGTATGAAGAAGAGTTCTATGTTCCTCTTGAATTCAATTGTATTATCCAGTATCAAGAACAAGGACTGGAAATGCGTGTATAAATGATTTTAGGATTGAAATGGTGAAATTCCTGAATTGCCCTAACACTGATCGCCGAAGTACTCCGCATTAGTGGATCTTTGACTGTGTTCACGGAGGTCGATGGGTTTTTTAACCTCTGCATTCGTGCCTAGGCATATTACGATCACGGATAGTAGTCACCTTTTGCTCCACCTACGCGCCAGTGCTGGCCGTGTTCACGCCCTTTTCAGAACCACTACTCCAAGTTCGCGTGCTTGAAGGCCATGTTCGAGGAGTGTGTTTACTTCGAAGTATACTTCTTTGCATTTTCAACTCCTTTTTGCTCCAATTCAGCTTCAACTTCAATTTTTCAAGCAGAGCCAAATCTAAATTGTATGTACCTGAAACATAAACCATTCCAAATGTAATTAGCCTCAAAGTATAAGATTAACAACACAAAATCATTATAAAAGAGCAATAAATGAATGTAAGTTATACACTCATCAGTATTCCTACACACTCCAGCCGAAATCAGTTTATAGACTTATTAAGAGAATATAATCTCATTCTTCTCTTTTGTAGAAATATTGATAAATCCGTCAAGAGTTTTTCCAGTAACTCCAATTGAGACCGGTCTTATAGATTTATTAACATAAATGAATATCAATCATGCATATCTACTTACTTTTATAAAAGAAAATAACAATTTTATTAATGTGCTTCACAATTGTAACTTTACTTGTTTTTTCCTTTGAACCTAAGATTAAATCATTAGACAGGGTTACTGTAAAGTACAACTAACTAACAATAGGCTTTATTAACATCCCATTACAAGTTTCCATCATTAACTCTTTGCCTAACCCTTTAGACAAAGGATCTACCAAATTAAATTTGGATTTCACGTATTAAAGCTATATTATGCCTTCCTCCAATAATCTTCTCATGTAATTGTGTTTGAGATGAACTTCTCTCGATTTGTCATTGTCACAATCACTTGAAACCCAAAATATAGTAGCTTGATTATCACAATAGATAGTCATAGGTGGAATTGGCTTACTATATAATAGAATATCATTAGTATACTTCGTAGCCAATCAACTTCTTCTCCAGCAGAAGACATAGATATAAATTCTGACTCCATGATTGAATGAGTAATACATATCTTCTTGTTTGACTTCCAAGAGATTGTTGCTCCAGCCAACGCAAAAATCCAAGCAATAATAGATTTAGAGTCATTCATATCAGAATTCCAAGTAGCATCACTATAGCCTTCAAGAACTGCTGGGAAGGTTGAATGATGTAGGCCAACATTAATTATTCCCTTAAGATATCTTAAATCATGAATTAAGGCATTCCAATGTTCAATTCCTGGGTTACTAGTAAACTTGCTTAAAGTTTCTATCACATAGTCAATATCTAGCCAAGTACAACACATGACATTCATAAGACTCCCAACGACTTGAGAATATGCCAATTGATCAAGAACATCACCAAAATTTCATACTAGTTTAATGCTTGGGTCAAATGGTGTAGGACAGGTTTGTCATCAAAGTGACCGAACCTCTTCAGAACCTTCTCAATATAACTCGACTGTGTAAGAGTCAAACTATTTGCTAATCTTATAATTTTAATGCCTAATATCACATCAGTTTCTCCAAGATTTCTCATTTCAAATTGAGAAATAAGAAATGATTTTGTTTCTTTGACTCTTTCAATAATAGTTCCAAAGATCAACATGTCATCTACATAAAGACAAATTATAACACCAAAATTCTCTTGAAATTTACAAAATATGTAGATATCACCTCAATTAATTCTATAGCCATTAGAAATCATAATATTTCTAGATTTCTCATGCCATTGCTTTGGAGTTTGTTTTAATCCACAAAGAGATTTAAAAAACTTACAAACTTTATGTTCTTGACTAGGAACGACAAATTCTTTTGGTTTTCATGTAAACTTCTTCATCTAGATCTCCATTCAAAAATGGAGTTTTCACATCCATTTTATGAATTACAAGGTCATGAACACTTCTAAAGCAACCAAGAATCGAATAGAGGTCATCCGAGCTATAGGTGCAAAAGTATCAATATAATCAACATCTTTCATTTGAGTAAATCCTTTAGCTAACAAACGCGCTTTGTACTTATCTAAAGTACCAATTTATTTTATTTTTTCCTAAAACTCCATCTGGAACCATTTGATTTACATCTAGGAGGAAAACCTGATAAATCCAAGTATTATTTGACAAGATAGAATGTATTTCATTATCAACAGCTTTACACCGGAAAGGAGCATCATGTGAAGACATTGCTTCTGCATAACTTTCACGTTCTTTTTCAGCTAAATAATCTTGAAAATCAGGTCTCTTGGTTTAGCTGATATCGCACTACGTCTTGGTTGACTTTCTTTCAATGGCTCAACCATTTTCCTTTTAAGAGAAGATATTGAAGAACTTGCATCTTGATCCACAGATTCCTTCTTCTTAGGAAATATATGCTCATAAAGGTTAGCATGTAATGATTCAATAATTGTGAGAGGACTTGGGGTCTCAAGATTTAAGAATCTATAAGCCTTGGGGTCTCAAGATTTATGAATAAATAAGTCTTACTGGTTTGTGAATAGCCAATTAATACACAATATATTCTTCTATAGTCAATCTTAGTAGTATGTTGATTTGGTAATCTAACATAAGCTAAACAACCGCATACTTTCAAGTAATTTATATTTTACTTTCGATTCTTTCAAAGTTCATAAGGAGAAGAATTATGTTTCTTGAAATGAATTTGATTCAAAATATAACAAGCTAACAATAAGGCTTCAGTCTATAGATTTCCAGTCACACCAGATCCATAAAGCATAGAGTTGATCATTTCTATGAATGTTCTATTTTTTTCTTTTTACAACACTATTTTGTTGTAGTGTATAAAACGTGGTCAATTGTTTTTCAATGCCTTCCTTTTCACAAAGATCAAGAAAATGTAATTTTAAATACTTTTCACTTCTATGAGATCTGATTGATTTTATATTCGAACTCAATTTATTTTCAATTTCTACTTTATATGTATAAAAGCCTCAAATGTCTCATATTTTGTTTTCAATAGAGAAACATATGTATGCCTTGACTAATCATCAATGAAAGTAATAAAATATCTCTTTCCATAACGTGATAAACAATCCATCTCATAAATATCAAGTAACACCCCAATCTTACATGTACTAGTCCTACGCACATGAAACATGATAAGGCAGGGTCAAATAAGTACACATTTTTAAATGTGCTTGAATTTCAAATTAGAGGGTTATATGTACGTCTAAGCTCAAGGTAACCGAGTGTAGATAAGTTTTAAGTCAAATTGAGGAGATCGTGGTCTCAAATGAAGTGAAAGAAGTAAAGTGCTTGTGGGACTTAGGAAGCTAGAAGGTGAGTTACCTACGTGCTTAGCTTAAATAGGTAAGGTAGACGGGGAGGAGGCCCAACACCGAATTTGTTCAAGTCCGATAAAGAATAAACCCCCAAGTTGAGGGTGTAATTTGGGCCCATGGTTTAGCATCATAAAGGGACAATATTTGCAGCCTAAGATGAATAGGAAAAGGGCCAAATTACATTCACAACCCACTTCACAAATAAGGCCCAAACTAAGTGAAAGGAGAACATAAACATTGGCAGTAAAGTCCATCAAATTGAAACCCAATAAGTCCCAAGTGAAAGGGCCAAGTAGGTGCATCACCACCTTGATAAAATGTGGCTGAAATTTGAGGAGAAAGTTGGTCAAGAGTGGCCCTATAAAAAGGTTAAAAACTAGCAAATTCAAGTCATTAAACGTAGACAAAAAAATAGATTTTCCAAAGTTTTTCTCCTTAATCTCTCTTCTCTTTATAAAGCAGCCAAAGCACACCTTTAGGGTTCTTGAAGAGGACCTGATCCTTGAGGGCTAAGGTTAGTAAAATTACCTATTATTTAGTATAATTTTTCCATGAAAAACATGAGGAGTATGCTAGTTGTACTTGTGCAGAAATTTTGGACAGTATGTGTTCCAAAGATTGTTGTACAGTGGCTTTTCTCTTGTTGGTTAGCTTAATTATGAAGTATGGTTTATGTTTTTAACAAGGATTAGTTTTGTAGTGATAAAATAAAGCTGCTGCCCCAGTTTTATCTTCCGCAAAAATGAGTTCTTGTATGATATCTTAATGGTGCTCTTAGTAGGAACTTGTAGACGGATAAATGGAGATTGTTGTCTCACGTTTTCCCTCTATTTTGGGAATGTTTTTGGAATGTTTTAAGACTGTTTTATATGTAAATATGTTGAGGAAAGTTTGGTGGAGGTTGAAACATATTTGAAATTGTTGAAGTCGAAATGTAGCGAAAGGACATAGTGTTATGTTGCCTACTTGCGTGTTGTGTAGAGTTGTTGTGTGTTACACTTTATGAGCTATTTAAGCCTATTATGTGACTAAAACAAGCTGGATGTAACATTTATATGAGAATGTGTGCTAAATGAAAATATGATTAGAGGTTGAAAGGTTGAAAGAATACTCGTGGATTGATAGATAAAAGCTTGGTGCCCGAGTGTTTTTTTATAAGATTGGACTGCCAAGACCTGTTTATTAGCTGCTAATATTAGTTTTATCACCTACTATATTGTAGATAAGTATTTGGAGGAAAAGGAGACTACTTCGAGGTAATATTGATGTAGTACAATGACGTATGTAAGGCTACTTGTTTTCCTATTATTTGGCATAAAATCTAGGTTCTTCCTTGGCACATAAAGGCACTTACCAACTCCGACATAACTAGTAATTGTGTCTCCACTCTTTACCATGTTCATATGCTTTCATACATAGCTATTGTCAATTCTGCATACTTACTTTGGATACCAAAATACATGAGTTCCTTTTGTTTCTAAATAAAGTCCATGTGTTGTTTCATCTCCTACGCATTTAATTATTTGTGTAACTCTCTTTCCATTGTGGTGGTGTCTTGAATGATTGTCTATATGTCACCTAGCATAGGTCTATCCCATATTACGGGGGTATCCTAGGGGTGAAAGGAAAGCCTTGCATAGGTCGATCCTGATATTGATTTACCACTGATCAGCTAGTCATTTATATGATATACTACGCACAGATTATACAGTAAAGAAAAGTAAAGTAATAAAAAGGACATAAAGTACATGATCCTACAGTATGACTAAAGGTGATCTTTTATCCTTACACACCAATGTATAATTTCATTTGAGTTCTTATTTCATATACAATACTTCCTGCCTTACATGTTCCGTACATTATCTCATACTGACGTCTCTTACGGGGGACCTGCATTTCATGTTGCAGGTATAGAAGCTACTAGATCTCCCCATTAGGAGTACAGAACATCTAGTTGTTGTTACTGAGCTCCAGGTTGCTTCAGGGCTTTGTGTGTCTAGAGCTTATATTTTTGTGTTGTATAGTTGGTCATGAGACAGGGTCTGTCCCAATCCATATAGATATTGTTTCTTATCTAGAGTCTTTGTAGACTATGTAAAGTAAAGTGTGGTCATGTAGCGTACTTTAGACATTGTGGCTCCAACGGCCTAGTCATATGCATTTTCTTTCGGCTTGTTATTATTGTCTACTTTCTTGAAAGCACGTTGAATGTGGAAACCCCTTATAATTTTCATAGAAAAAAGCATGGCTATATGTTGGTTCTCCCGAGCCTTGTCAGCAATGAGTGCTAGTCCGCCTTAATGGGACTTTGGGTGTGACAAAAGTGGTATCAGAGTGGATCATCCTAGGGAGTCTACAAAAACGTGTCTATGTAGAGTCTTGTTTATGGATGTGTTGTGCACCACATTCATAAGCAGGAGGCTATGTGAAATTTAGGAGTTTTCACTTTCTTTTCATTCTTTAGATTGTGTCATAGAGCCAAGTGTTGTAGTTTGATTGTTTCTAACCTCTAAATCAGTTTGTACAACAAGTATACCTGTAACAAGGAAAAGTAAAGGCAAAGGGAAGGAAGTAGAAGTGGTAGTTGGTGTTCTCAGTCGGGTGAGACAACGAAATGAGGCCCAAGATGAGCCTCTATCACAAACATCTCCAACCCCTCGAGCTCCTGATGAAATAGGAAGTAGTGAAACTCCCCCCGAACCACCTACCGATGCTACCATGCGGGATCTGAGAAATGTGGTCCAATTATTAACTCGTATAGTTGCTAGCCAAAGTCAAAGACAAGAAGGTCCAGTTATAGGCGCATGTGGTGCAAATAGGGCAGCTAGCACGAGGATACATGACTTCCTTAATTTGGACCCTCCATCTTTTATCGGGTCAGATCCTAATGAAGATCCACAAGACTTCATCGATCATATCCAATGCACTTTGGATGCTATGCACATGAGCGGTACAGAAGATGTGGAGCTGGCAACATATAGATTGAAGGGTGTGGCTATATTGTGGTGTGAAGCTTGGAAGCAATCTAAGGGTATAGATGCTCCTCCAACTACATTACTTGCCATTAAAGATCCGAGAGGCTCGTGCAGATCAGTTTTTGAATCTCCATCAAGGTAATATGAGCGTGAGGGAGTATAGCCTTCAATTTAATTCCCTGGCCAGGTATGCTCCTGATGTAGTTGCTAATATGGCAGATAGAGTTCATCGATATGTGGATTGGTTGGATTCGTATCTAGTCAGAGACTGTACCATTGCTTCTTTGAATAAAGACATGGATATAGCGAGGATACAAACATTTGCACAAAACCTGGAGGATCAGAGGCAAAGAAGAAGGACACAAGAGTTAGAAAGGGGGAAGTCCAAGAGGGCCAGATCTACAGGGCAATTTGTACCATCCCAAGGTGAGTTAAGGCCTTAGTTTTCTAATAGGCCGCCCAGGCCATCATCCTCCTACTCTGCAGTTAGTGCTCCACCACAACTTCAAGGTTCTAAAGGTAATCAGTTTAGTCAAAGAAGTGAGGGCCAAGGTGCACGGACAACTGGATATTCGGCAAGCCAACAAATTCCTCTTAGGCAGCCTTGCAATCAATGTGGGAGGAGTCATTTAGGTACATGTCGTGTTGGGACAGATGCTTGTTATTGGTGTGGTGTACCAGGGCATATGATGAGAGATTGCCCGAGAAGGCGTACCGGGTGATATAGCACAACCTACTGGGTAAGTTGTTGCATCATCATCATTAGTTCCTCCATTAGGTGGGGGTCAACAAACACCTGCAGGTCATGTTAGAGGTGGTAGCTAGCTCTAGCGGAGCCCAGAATCACATTTACACTCTGGGGAGTCGGCAAAATTTGGAGGCTTCGCCTGATGTGGTCACAGGTATATTATTCATCTTTTCACATCATGTGTATGCATTAATTGACCCTGGTTCTACATTATTATACATCACTCCACTAGTTTCTGAGAAGCTTAAGAGAACACCTAAATTATTGAACAAGCCATTTGAACTGTCTACACCAAGCGGTGCATCTATTATAGCTAGAAGGGTCTATTATAATTGTATAGTAATTATTTGTGGCCGTGACACATTGGTTGACCTTGTTGAGCTAGAAATGGTGGAATTTTATGTTATAATGGGTATGAATTGGTTAGATTCTTGCTATGCCATTGTGGATTGTCGAACTAAGAGAGTGTATTTCCACTTTCCAGATGAGGCAGTCCTTGAATGGGAAGGCAATGTTGGGGCACCAAAGGGTAAGTTTATTTCTTATTTTAAGGCAAGGAAGATGATGTCAAAGGGATATATATGTCATATAGTTAGAGTGAAGAATATGGAGGCAGAATCACTAGTCCTTCAATTTGTTCCCGTAGTGAATGAATTTGTTGATGTGTTTCTTGAAGATCTCCCGAGTTTATCTCCCGAACGAGAAGTAGATTTTTTTATTGACTGACTTCCAGGAACTCAACCTATTTCTATCCCTCCATATACAATGGCCCTCGTAGAATTATATGAATTAAAGGAGCAATTAAAAGACTTGTTAGAGAAGGGTTTTATAAGACCTAGTGTGTCCCCTTGAGGTGCGCCAGTGTTATTTGTACGTAAAAAGGATGGCACCTTGAGAATGTGTATTGACTTCCGACTATTGAATAGGGTGACAATTAAGAACAAATACCCTCTCCCCAGGAATGATAATTTATTTGATCAGTTACAGGGTGCCAAATACTTTTCAAAAATTGATTTGAGATCAGATTATCACCAAGTGAGGGTGACGGAGAAAGATATACCCAAGACAGCCTTTAGGACATGCTATGGTCACTTTGAATTTCTTTTCATTTGGGCTGACAAATGCACCAACAGTTTTTATGGATTTAATGAACAGGGTATATAATGTCCAAATTGCCAACAAGTTAAGGTAGAGCACCAAAAGCTGGGAGGTTATATGCAATGTATAGAGCTTCCAACGTGGAAGTGGGATATGATTAATATGGATTTTGTTACTGGGTTGTCTCACTCATTTTAGAAGTTTGACTCCATATGGGCGATAGTTGATAGGCTCACAAAGTCAGCACACTTCTTGCCAGTTAAGAGTGATTATACAGCCGAAGAGTATGCAAAGTTATACCTCAAAGAGATAGTTAGGCTACATGGGTTCCCAATCTCCATTATATCTGATCGGGGAGCTCAATTCACTGCAAAGTTTTGGAAATCTTTCCAAAGGAGCTTAGGGACACAAGTGAATTTAAGTACAGCTTTCCACCCTCAGAAAGTTGTTAAGCAGAACGCACCTCAAACACTTGAAGATATGTTGCAGGCTTGTGAATTAGACTTCAAAGGTAATTGGGTGGACCATTTGCCACGTATTGAATTTGCCTATAATATAGCTACCATTCAAGCATCAAGATGGCACCTTATGAAGCTTTGTATGGAAGGAAATTTAGGTTGCCAATCGGATGCTTTGAAGTGGGTGAAACCACCTTGCTTAGTCCAGACCTAGTCCAATAAGCCACGAAAAAGTCAAGGTAATACGATAGCGACTAGTAACAGTCCAAAGTCATCACAAATCATATGCGGATGCTAGGAGAAGAGGACTCGAATTCTCAATCGAAGATTGGGTATTCTTAAAGGTGTCCCTAATGAAAGGAGTTATGAGATTCGATAAGAAAGGAAAACTAAGCCCACGTTACATAGGGCCATATAAGATTATTAAAAGGTTTTGACAGGTTGCGTATGAATTAGAGCTACCCAAGGAGCTTTCAATGGTCCATCCAATTTTTAACGTGTCAATGCTTTGAAAATGCATAGGTGACTCATCTCGTATCACTCCTATTGAAGATATGAAGGTTATAGAAGATCTCACCTATGAAGAGGTACCTATTGCTATCCTAGATCATCAAGTTAGAAAGCTAAGGGATAAAGAAATACCTTCAGTAAAGGTACCTTGGAGGAGCCAGCAAGTAGAAGAGATAATGTGAGAGACTGTGGAAGCAATGAGATCTAAGTACCCTTATTTATTTGAAGCTAAAGAGGAAGTCCAAGATGCAGAGTTGGAGCATTAGGAGGTATGTGTGTTTGAATGCTTGTTATGTTGTCCAAAATTTGTTTATATGAAAGTTTAAAGTTGTATGACATATCCCATTTATGCTAACATTCAGGGATGAATGTTCCTAAGGGGGGAGGATGTAACACCCCACATCTTGCAAGTACTGGTCCGACGCATATAAAACATGATATGGCGGGGTCAAATTAGCACACATTTTTAAAAGTGCTTGAATTTCATATTAGAGGGCTATATGTATGTCTAACACTCAAGATGACTGAGTGTAGATAAGTTTTAAGTCAAATTGAGGAGATCGCGGCCTCAAATAAAGTGAAACAAGTGAGGTGCTTGTGGGACTTAGGAAGCTAGCAGGTGAGTCACCTACGTGCTTAGCTTAAATAGGCTAGGTAGACGGAGACGAGGCCCAACACCGAATTTGTTCAAGTCTGATAAAGAATAAACCCCCAAGTTAAGGGTGTAATTTGGGACCATGGTTTAGCATCATAAAGGGACAATATTTGCAACCCAAGATGAATAGGGAAAGGGCCAAATTACATTCACAACCCACTTCACATATAAGGCCCAAATTAAGTGAAAGGAGAAGATAAAAATTGGTGGCAAAGCCCATCAAATTGAAACCCAATAAGGCCCAAGTGAAAGGGCCAAGTAGGTGCATCGCCACTTTGATAAAATGTGGCTGAAATTTGAGGAGAAAGTCGGTCAAGAGTGGCCCTAGAAAAGGGGTTAAAAACCAGCAAATTCAAGTCATTAAACATAGACAAAAAAAATAGATTTTCCAAAGTTTTTCTCCTTGCTCTCTCTTCACTTTAGTAAGAAGCCAAGGCACACCTTTACGGTTCTTGAAGAGGACCTGATCCTTGAGGGATAAGTAAGTAAAATTACCTATTGTTTAGTATAATTTTTTCATGAAAAACATGAGGAATATGTTGGTTGTACTTGTGCAGGAATTTTGGACAGCATGTGTTCCAAAGATTATTGTATACTTTTCTTGTTTATTAAGAGGCTTTTTCCTTGTTTGTTAGCTTAATTATGAAGTACGGTTTATGTTTTTAACAAGGATCAGTTCTGTAGTGATGAAAGAAGGCTGCTGCACCATTTTTATGTTCCGCAAAAATGAGTTCTTGTATGATATCTTAATGGTGCTCTTAGTAGAAACTTCTGGACAGATAATTGGAGGTTATTGTTTCACGTTTTACCTCTACTTCGGGACTGTTTTTGGAATGTTGTAAGACTGTTTTATATGTAAATATGTTGAGGACATTTTGGTTGAGGTTGAAACAGATTTGAAATTGTTGAAGTCGAAATGTAGCAAAAGGACATAATGTTAAGTTGCCTACTTGCGTGCTGTGTAGAGTTGTTGTATGTTTATGAGTTGTTGTAAGCCTATTATATGACTAAAACAAGCTGGATGTAACATTTATATGAGAATGTGTGCTAAATAAAAATAGTATTAGAGGTGGAAAGGTTGAAAGAATACTCGTGGATTGATAGTTAAAAGCTTGCTGCCCCAATGTTGTTTTTATGAGATTGGACTGCCAAGACCTGTTTATTAGCTGCTAATACTAGTTCTATCACCTACTATATTGTAGATGAGTATTTGGAGGAAAAGGAGACTACTTCGAGGTAATAACGACATAGTACAACGAGGTATGTAAGGCTACTGGATTTTCTATTATTTGGCATGAAATCTAGGTTCTTCCTTGGCACATAAAGGCAATTACCAACTCCGACATAACTAATAATTGTGTCTCCACTCTTTACCATATTCATATGCTTCCATACATAGCCATTGTCAATTTTTCATACTTACTTTGGATACCAAAATACATGAGTTCCTTTTATTTCTAAATAAATTTCACGTGTTGTTTCATCTCCTACGCATATAATTATTTGTGTAACTCTTTTTCCATTGTGGTGTTGTCTTGCATGATTTTTTATATGTCACATATTATGTCTATAATCGTACAGCTCTAAATGTTATGACCACTAAAAGAATCATCTCAAAAGTAAATAAAAGATAAATTAAAGTTGCTTATTAATGGGTGGTATCCCGGGGGTGGAAAAATCACCTAGCATGGGTCGATCCCATATTACAGGGGTATCCCATGGGTGAAAGGAAAGCCTAGCATGGATCGATCCTGATTTTGATTTACCACTGATCACCTGGTCATTTATATGATATACTGCGGACAGATTATACAGTAAAGAAAAGTTAAGTAATAAAAAGGACATAAAGTACATGATCCACAGTATGACTAAAGGTGGTCTTTTATCCTTACACACCAGTGTATAATTTCATTTGAGTTCTTATTTCATATACAGTACTTCCTACCTTACATATTCAGTATATTATCTTATATTGACGTCTCTTACGGGGGACCTACATTTCATGTTGCGGGTACAGGAGCTACTAGATCTCCCCAGTAGGAGTACAGGATATCCAGCTGTTGTTACGGAGCTCCAAGTTGCTTTGGGGCTTTGTGTGTTTAGAGCTTATATTTTTGTGTTGTATAGTTGGTCATGAGGCGGGGCCTATCCTGATCCATATAGATATTGTTTCTTATCTAGAGGCTTTGTAGACTATGTAAAGTAAACTGTGGTCATCTATCGTACTTTAGACATCGTGGCTCCAACGGCCTAGTCACATGTATTTCCTTTCGGCTTGTTATTACTGTCTACTTTCTTGAAAGTATGTTGAATGTGGAAACGTCTTACAATGCTCATAGAAAGAGAATGGGTATATGTTGGTTCTCCCGAGCCTTGTCGACAACGGGTGCCTTCCGCCTTAATGGGATTTTGGGCATGACATATCAGTGTGGATTAATTCTAAAAGTATGGATATCCTTTCAACGGTCTTAAAAGGCTGTTTTATTATTTTTCATTTACTACAAGTAAGACCCTTGGTAGTATTATCCCTTCCACAATCTTTAATTAACCTATTGTTCACCATAAGTTGAATTGATGTATAATACACATGACCGAGACGTTCATGCCATATGTCTAGAGACTCCACAACATAAGTAGAAATATATTCATTTTCAATATTGAGTTTGAATATACCATTTGTAGCATAACCTTTTCCAACAAACATTCCATTTTTAGATAAAATAAATTTATCTGCCTCAAAAATCATTTTAAAACCATGCTTCGAATAAGTACCTGACACCAAGTTCTTTAGAATAACATGCAACACGTCCATCAATGTGACCATTTTTTAGAAGTGAATTTAAATTCAACAGTTCCTTTTCCCACAACCTTAGCAGAGGACGAGTTTTCCATATATAATATTTTATTATCCCCCACTAATTCATAGGTAGTGAAAGTATTTTGATCACCTGGTGTATAATGAGTTACACTAGTGTTTATCCACCATTTAACCTGATCTCTGGCTACAAAAGCTTCTGTGACCATTGCCACAAGTTCATTCTTTTTATTGTTGTTTACTTTCCTTTCTTCTTTCAGCTTTAAAAATTTTACAATCACGTGCATAATGTCCAATTTCGTGATGATGATAACATTGATCCAATTTAGAATTAGTACGCTTAAAATGCATATTCTTCTTTACCTTTGATAGTTTCTTATTGTTAGGTTCCTTCTTGGTGGATTTTTCTTCAATAATATGAGCCTTCATAATGGGTTCCTTCAGAGTGTTATTATTATCACGATATTGTATCTCTTGTTCAATTTGAAAGTATTGCAATAATTGTTCAAGAGTCAAATTTCCTTCTTATGTAAGAGTTTGCTTCTATACTTTTTCCAAGACTGAGAGAGTTTCGAGACAATAGCACCAACATGAAAATTTTCATCAAGAGTAATTCCAAATATATCAATTTTATTAGCTATAAGTTGAAACTCTTCTACTTGTTCAATGATTGACTTTTCATCAACCATTTTGAACTCTATATAATTTGGAACAAGAAATTTCTTAGAACTCACCTCTTTTGCCAAATAGATAGATGGAAGATTGTCCCAAATATCCTTAGCAAATTTGAATTTGATATAATATTGATCATAGTACTTTTTATACATTCCTCTAAGAATATAATTCTTTCATAATCATCATCTTGCCACTTGACAATTTGTTCTTTAATCAAAGTAGCCTCGTCAGTTGCTACCTCAAAATTGGGAGCCTCGGGACAAGGTTTCTCAAGAACATATGCCAACTTCAATCATCTTAAAAGGAAGTCCATCTTTCCATAATGCCATCGAATATTTCAAAATTAGGAGTAGCCAAAGATGGAATATTATTAGATATGTATGGGGACGCCATAGAAACAACTATCTTCAAATTGTTTGAACAAGAATGATGATAGTACAAAGAATTCTAAATAAGAACTTGTTTGACTTAGAGGCACGTTCATACATTTCTCGAAGATAGTTGGAGTCTCTTCCACAGGCAAACGGAAGAATATATAACGACTCTATCTTCGAGATTCAACTAAGCCACAAAACAAGTAGTATTCAAGAATGTTGCTCTTCTATTCTTGAATAAGTGATTTCACATTTTGATTAATGTCTCTCAAGTGTTTTTAAGAGAAGTGGTTTTTTATTGCTTCTTGAAGTGATATTTTTTCAAAGAAAAATAACAATATTTATAGGATAACAGTTTTTGAACGTAAAAGAATTTCATTAAGAGAATGTTATTAATTGGTTCACCAACGTTACAAATAAACATTTATCTTCAAGAACCTAAAACTTAAAACTAAATGAAAAATAAGTTTTCAAAAACCATCTATTTCTTCTGAAACTTAAGAAATATTTATTAGATGAATTGTTCCAAAATTAATTGAAACACTAACTCTTACAATGCAAACGACCTATTACCCCCTTTGAATAATTTTGAACTGTTATAATTACATTATTTTATCCACCCAGCATGGAGAGTATATGTACTCTCTTAAAGAGAGCAAAAAAAGTAAACAATGAATATAATTTTATTTCTATAAGTATTTTGTTACAAAATATATTTTCTTGTTTTTATTTTTAGTTTAACTTTTGTTCAATATTATTTTTTTCTTTTCCTTTCTTCTTCATCAAAAATCCATTGTCATCTCCATTGAAACTCCTCACTTTCACTGTCACAACTCCATCCTCCTTCTTTTACTACTATTAGTTTAACTCTCTTCAATTTTAAAACTCTATCTAACTCTTTTTTCACATTTTAAACAATTTAAATAAACCCATTAGATGTCAAGAAGATTAGGAGGTATTGATGTCGCTCAATTCGGCTACTCAAAGGAAACAGAGGCGGTCGTCATTAGCATAATAACTCAACTTAGAGGTTAAGGTCAAATCCCATGGGGAATCGTGATTCACAAATTGAGATGGTTTATTGGACTAAGTAATTGTAGGATCGGGGGTTTCGCAATGATTAAATTCAGGATTTAACTACAAAATATCTAATTAGCAAATTGGTTAACAAATTAGGAAAGATGTTGGGGATCTGCAAATATGGGAATCGATCTACCAACTTGGTCTAAATATTTGACTAATTGAGTTGATAATGAGTGAATATGCTAGGTTATTTGTAACCCATGTTCAATTACGACACACGAGTGTTTCATATGACTCAATCATTATATCATACGCGGACCACCAAGGACACACTTCGCCTAAGAAGTCTTAGATAAACCACTAATACCTTGGCCATTGAATCCATAGTTATAGACTTTAACTGAAACCCCAAAAGGTTTCAAGCCATTACAACCATTCCACACTCTAATCATTTCGATTAAAGCTATAATCAAAGATCTAAATTAAACCCCAAGTTTGTAATCTTGAGATTATAGATCAAACATAGAAATAGATGTAAATTCACTCAAATCGGCACAAATAAGTCAAAATACCAAAGATCCAATAAATAAATCAAGAACACATATCAATAGCAGACCTCCAACATGGGAATTTTAGCAACACATGCTAGAAATTAGAGAGTTAATACCAAAAATAGAAGATAAAGTCATGAGTAAAAAGATTGAATAGAGAATAGTTGATTATTATCAACCAATCTCCTCAAGTTTTGCTTCCCCAATGCTTGAAAACCCTATCAATCCTTTATACTCTAAAGAAGGAATATTTTTATGTACTATTACTCTCTTTGTAAAACTAAGAAGAATGATATGATATGTATAATTTTCTTAAATAATCCATGTAAAAGTGTGAGAGTTTGTGCTATGAATTGCCATTCGGCCGTCAAGGCCAGCCATCGCCGAACACTCTGGTGATGCGTCAAATATGCACTTGATCGCCTTCCTCTGCATCCTCTTAAGGCTTGTTCCTCTACAACATTGGGCGATAGTTCTTCACTCCGCTGATACAGTTCAGCGATTCACCGAAGTTCCTATCTCATCACCTTCTTGTCATGGTTTTGGGGCTTTGAGTACTGCAACTTTAGGTGGTCTGCTGAGCCATTTGGCGTCACGTTGAATATGGTGACGTCGATTTTGACCACTTTCCTGACTTGGACTTGAACCCTGGTTGTTGCAATGCTAGGCGGTCTCTCTGAGTATTTGGCAGATCGCCGAATATGTAGGCGATACCATTTTTGTCTGTATTTTTTACACTTTGGTTCTCTTTCCAAGATTTGTCAAGTATTGTCCATTTGTGCACTTTTATTTCTATTTTCTGATATAGTGCATGCATATTCGTTAGAGATTGTAAATAATAGCACATTGAGGACAATGTTTCTTTGCAATGTAGCCCCAAAATGAGTTCGAAATATGGACTCATCAACACCCCTAACTTAAACCTTTGCTTTCCCTCAAGCAAATCAAATATCAATCCATCTAATTCCAGAGATTGCAAATATGGCCACAAGGAGCAAAACATGCATTTTCACCTTTTTTAAATCTCTCTTGAACTTCGACAAACCACTTACATGATTTTGAAGCCTTGAGAGATGACTAAGGAGTAATAAAAACATGACTATGCTCACAATTGCTCATGTAGTTGTTGATCACTGCCTAAAGGCATCACCATTTTCCCTCACACCAAAGAAGGTCCTGAACACACAAGATTATAACATTATTTCAAAGGATCTCTTCAAGTCTCACTCTCCCAATTGAGAAATAGCATGTAAGCTTCAACCCATAGGCTTTCCCTAATTCTTAATTGGAGTTCACTTGACTTTCTTTCAGACTAATATCCCTAAGGACTTTGTTAGGATTGTAATGCAGGGTTAATGTTGGGTAGGATAGCATATGGATAGTAGTGGGTCATCCCTCAAACTCTACAAATTCTTTAGGTCCTTTTGTTCTTCTTCTTTTCTTCTCTTTTTGACATATCTTTTGCTTTTGATCCATCATCCTAAGTGTCTCCCCTTTTTGCACTCTTTTTTCACAATTTTGGATGGTCCTCTTTTTAAGCAACTCTTTTTAGTTCGACTTTATCATCTTTTTTTAATATTTTCTTTGCTTTCATTTATCTCTAGGGCTCCTCACCTTTCTTTCTTTCTCTTTTGCCTTTCCTCGACTCTTTCATGGGAGGCACCCCCTTCTTTATACTAACAGCCCCAACTTTGACCTTTGGCCATCACTTAGCTTATTTCAAGCTCAAGGTGGGATTGGTAAGGAACAAGAAGGAATTGTCTTTCAAAAATATAAGTCAAGGCTACATGGTTACCAAAGAAAGGATCAAGGCTAAAAGAGCTTCATTAGGGATTCTATTCATTGTCAATGGATGTCAATATGGTAAAAGTGGACTCAATGGAACCAAAGAAGGACTAAAATCCTTTCCTAATCTGGAATCAACAAAGTTACTCCAAAAAACAAATCGGAAAAGTTCTAGATGTTGAAAGACATGCCTTTCAACAAAATTCCTAATCCCACATTGGCAAAATGAATTCGCATTTAAATAATGGCAACACACTTGCAACTTTTGATCATTGCATAGCCAAGCTCAATCGCTCACATGATCAACTCAAGATGCATCAAATTCATGCATGGACTGATTTATCAATAAAAGGACTAATTAGTGAGTGGGTACGAGATCCTCATACATGCACCATTCAAATCAAGGATATGGATCATCGATACTCGGATTGCTAAGGACTAGAGACATGATATTTGCATTAGAACGGCTTTTTATATACACATTGGGTTGCTGAAATTCAAGGACATCATTTGCAATCATTCAATCATTCAACCCAAATAGAAGCAAAGTAAAAATAGCTACACAAATATTACTCTATTACAACCCAATTAAAATTTAAAAATTTAAAAATTTAAAATTGTCTTAACATTCATCAACAAAATCAAAATAAGTACCATTGCCTCATCAAATCATGAAAAAATATTAAATAATCATCATCCACAAAGATAGGGAACTCCACATGCTCGTTGATGAGTACATATTTTGGACTCATTTTAGGGATACTTTGCAAAGAAACATTTTCCTTGGTATGCTATTATTTTCATTATCTAATGAATATGCATGTGTTATGTTAGAAAATAGAATTAGAAGTGTACAAATGGACAATACTTGACAAATCTTGGAAAAGATAGCAAAAGTGCCAAAAAAGAGGAGAAAAGCGGTATCGCCTACATATTCAGCGATCTGCCAAATATTTAGAGAGACCCCCTAGCATTGCAGCAACCAAGGTTCAAGCTCGAGTTAGGAAAGCAGTCAGAATCGATGTCATCAAAAATATTTAGCGTACCGCCGAATGGCTCAAGAGATCGCCTAAAGTTGCAGTATCAAAGCCCCAGAACCATGACAAGAAGGCGATGAGGTAGGAACTTTGGAGAATCACCGAACTGTATCAGCGGAGTGAAGAACCATCGCCCAATGTTGCAGAGGAACAAGACTTAAGAGGATGCAGAGGAAAGCGGTCAAGTGCACATTCGGCGCATCATCGAAGTGGTCGGCGATGGCCAGGCTTAAATGTCGAATGGCAATTCGTAGCACAAACTCTCACACTTTCGCATGAACTATTTAAGCAAATTAGAAAGGACATTATACATATCATATCATTCTTTTTTGTTTCATAGAGAGAGTTGTAGTACATAGAATATTTCTTCTTTAGAGTATAAAGGGCTGATAGAGTTTTCAAGCATTGGGAAGCAAAACTTGAGGAGATTGGTTGGTGATAATCAACTATTCTCTATTAAAATCTTGTTACCCATGACTTCAGCTGCTATTTTTGGTATTAAATTTCTAATTTCTAGCATGTGTGGCTAAAACCCAAATGTTGGGGGTGCGCTATTGATATGTGTTCTTGATTTATTTATTGTGTCTTTGATATTTTAACTTATTTGTGTTTATTTGAGTGAATTTACATCCATTCTATGTTTAATCTATAATTTCAAGGTTGCAAACTTGAGGTTTAATTTAGATCTCCGATTATTGCTTTAACCAAAATGATTAGAGTGTGGAATGAATGTAATGGCTGGAAACATTCTGGGGTTTCAGTTGAAGTCCATAACTATGGATTTAATGACCAAAGTATTAGGGGTTTTGCTGAGACTTCTTAGTACAAGCGTGTCCTCGATGGTCCACATATAATATCATAATTGAATCATATGAAACACTCGTGAGTCATAATTGAACATGGGTTACAATCAACCTAGCCTATTAGTCAAATATTTAGACCTAGCTAATAGATCGATTCCCATATTTGCACATCCCCAGTATTTTACCTAATTTGTTAATCAAGTTGCTATTTAGATATTGTGTAGTTGAATCCTGACTTTAATTATTGCAAACCCCTCAGATCCTACAATTACTTAGTCCAATAAACCATTTAAATTTGTGAACCATGATTCTCTGTGGGATTCGACCCCAACCTCTAAGTTGGGTTATTATGCTAACGACGATCGCCCCTGCTTCCTTTGAGTAGACGGGTTGAGTGACATCAAAAAAGGTTCCATTGCCGGGGATATTTGTTTATGTCACTCAACCCGACTACTCAAAAGAAGCAGGGGTAGTCATCATTAACATGATAACCCAACTTAGATGTTGGGGTTAAATCCCACAGGGAATCGTGGTTCACAAATTGAAGTAGTTTAGTGGACTAAGTATTGTAGAATCTATGGGGTTTGGAATAATTAAAGTCAGGATTCAACTACACAATATCTGATTAGGAAATTGATTAACAAATTAGGAAAGATGTTAGCGATGTGCAAATATGGGAATCGATCTACCAGCTCGGTCTAAATATTTGACTAGTTGAGTTGATAATGAGTGAATAGGCTAGGTTTCTTGTAACCCATGTTCAATTACGACACGCGAGTGCTTTATATGATTCAATTACGATATCATACGTGGACCGCTGAGGACACGCTTGGCCTAAAAAATCTCAGCAAAATCCCTAATACCTTGGCCATTGAATCCATAGTTATGGACTCAACTGAAACCCCGGAAGGTTTCCAGCCATTACATCAATTCCACACTCTAATAATTCCGATTAAAGCAATACTTACATATCTAAATCAAACCCCAAGTTTGCAACCTTGAAATTATAGATTAAACATAGGAATGGATGTAAATTCACTCAAATCAGCACAAATAAGTCAAAAATATCAAAGACCCAATAAATAAATCAAGAACCCATATCAATAGCACACCCCCATCATTGGGGTTTTAGCCACACATGCTAGAAATTAGAGATTTAATACCAAAAATAGCAGCTGAAGTCATGGGTAACAAGTTTGAATAGAGAATAGTTGATAATCACCAGCCAATCTCCTCAAGTTTTGCTTCCCAATGCTTCAAAACCCTATTAACCCTTTGTACTCTAAAGAAGGCATGTTCTATGTACTATTACTCTCTCTACAAAACTAAGAAGGATGATATGGTATGTACAATGTCCTCTCTAATTTGCTTAATTAGTCCATGTAAAAGTGTCAGAGTTTGTGCTACGAATTATCATTCGGCAGTCAAGGTCGGCCATCACCGAGCACTCGGCAATACGCCGAATATGCACTTGACCACTTTTTGATGCATCCTCTTAAGACTTGTTCCTCTGCAACATTGGGCGATAGTTCTTCACTCCACCGATACAGTTCGGTGATTCACTGAAGTTCCTATCTCATCGCCTTCTTGTCATGGTTTTGGGGCTTTGAGTACTGCAACTTTAGGCGGTTTCTTGGGTCATTCGGCGGTACGCCAATTATGTTTGGCGAAGTCGATTTTGACCACTTTTCTGACTTGGGCTTGAACCTTGGTTGCTACAATGTTAGGCGATCTCTCTGAGTGTTCAGCAAATCGCCGAATATGTAGGCGATACTGCTTTTCTCCGCCTTTTTGACACTTTTGCTCTCTTTCCAAGATTTGTCAAGAATTGTCCATTTGTGCACTTTAATTTCCATTTCCTGACATAACACATGCATATTCGTTAGAGATTGGAAATAATAGTACACTAAGAACAATGTTTCTTTGCAAACTAGCCCTGAAATGAGTCTGAAATATGGACTCATCAGGTATCATTTAGCTTTTCTATCCGAATTTCAATTAAGCTTCTTTCAATGTTTGGGCAATTCAGTGCTTCTTTTAAAATTATCATTTCTAATTTTAAAGTTATATAAAAAGGAGATAATTAATTGATAATACTTTCAAAATTTTGAATTAATTTTAAAAATAATTAGTATTATTATCAATAACTCAACATAGTCTAGAAAATAGTATAATTTTTCTTTTAAAAAAATCATTAAGAAGAAAGAAAGTTAATTGAGGAAGAAGAAAAAAGAATGAAGAAAATGGAGAGGCTTAGCTTGAACATGGGGATGGGGTGAGAGTGGTAGGTGAAGGAGAAGAAAGATTAAAAAAAATGAGGGAGGGTATCAAGTTAAACTTGGGGCAGGAGGTGAAGTGAAATTTAAGGTGAAGTAGAATTTAAGGTGACTTCAAAATTAAAGTTTAAAAAAAATTTAAGTTAAAAAGTTAGAGAGAGAAAAAAAATAAAGAAAAATTAAAAATAAAAAATTTTAGTTTTAATTAAATTAACATGTTTCACATCATGATTGGTGTGTGATAACACATGCTTTTTAAAATTGATCGCATAGTTAAGGTATCTTTTTGAGAATTCAAAACGACTCCAAGTGTCACTTTTCCTCTCTCTATATATATATTTGAGGTTACCTTTTTAAAAGCATATACTATCGTTCTCTCAATTGTTCTTTTAGGGTATGTTTAAAGAGCAATCTGACAATTGAAATTAGTGTAATTACTAGGATATTAATTACTAGGCTAGTAATTACGATTACATGTTTGTCTATCACCATGTGATTACAGTGTAATTACATGTGCCCTATTTGGTTACTTAAGTATAGTCATAAGGTTATATTAAATTTTAAAAATAAAGATTAATTATTTGAAATTAAGAATTTATATTAGACAAATAAGAGACTTTATAAATAATTTTAAATTAAATATTTAAAATATATATTGTCTTTTTAGAATATATTAATTAATAAATATATGTGTTTAACTAATATTATAAAAGAATAATTAATATATATTATTTACATCAATATTTTTTATTAAATTAATCATGTAAACTAAAAGTACAAAATTTCTATGAACATCATGAAATGTATGTTTGATAAAAAAAAAATTATAAATATAACATTGTAAAATTGTTAAAATATTAGACAAAAAGATAATTTGTCTAGTCTAACTAAAAAAATAAGCTTATGACGTAAAATATTGAGTCAATACTCCTAAAATAGATGAAATTAAAAACATATCATACATTCTAGATTTTTAAAATAAAAAAATAACATAATACTTTTACGTTAAATTTCAACATAATGTACATAAATATGATTTAAAAGAAAAGAAAAATGTAAGTCGATAACCCTATTTAACAATGAATTCTACTTTAATTTAAAAACGAAAATACCAACAAAATTATATTAATAAAAAAATAAGCATAAAATAAATATACGAAAATTTACATAGAATCGCATGAAGTAGAGGTTGAGGATGAGAAGGAAATAAATATAAATAGTATAAAATTTAAAAAAAAAAGTACATTTTTAGAAAATATTAAAAATAATTAAAAAGAAGAAATTAAAAAGGTACAAAATTGATTATTATTTTGAATAATACTACAAAATTGATTTGCCTCAACTGTTGCCACCAAGTATCCCACCCTTATCCAAGGGTTGCATAGCATTAGTTTTCAAAATAGTTTATCATATATAGAGCTTTCCCTTTGGGGTTTGTGAATTATTTATTTCATTGGCAATCCTTAGTGTTTTTTTCAAATCTCACATATATGTAAGAAAATCCATGATTGGACTATTTCTTCTCCTCTGATTGACAACCCAAGAACCATCACCAGAGTCTACTACCTATTCCCATAACTTCAAAGTCCAGATTTTCATTCATATTTCAGTCTGCATTGAACAATATACAAGAAAAATAATGTCCTACTAAAAAGGCTCATTAAGGCCCATTCAAACCTTTCTACTCTAATCTTAGGTTGATAAGTTGTTGGAAAATTATACGTGCAGCGAAAGCATATAAGGATCATATTGCTTACCTGAATAATAGATAACACATACGTTTATACTAGAATACAAATAATCATTCTAGAACACATAAACTTTACGAAATTTAATTAGATAAATACCTCTTGAGACGTGAGCATATACCTTCAAGTAAATCCACGAGTTAGACTACAGTTCTACGGTCTTCCATAGTGATCCCAAGTTCACATCCGAACTCTCCAATACTTGGGTGGGCAAGCATTGTATAGAAAACCTAATTCCCTTTCATCCAAATCCCTTTTTTCTAGATTAGGAAACCCACCTTTCCAAATCCAAAAGGAAGAAGGACACCCACTTTTCTTGAAAAATAAAAAACTAATATGTATCCTTCTTTTATTAGAAATATGATTCTGAGTTCTAGTTAAATATGGACACTGTAGGGACCACAGAATTAATTACGGAGGCTCCCTATTATGGAAATAATTCAAATAATTAATTTGAAATTATTCTTACTATTGACACCCAATTTTTACCCTCCCAGTTTAAATTAATCATCGAACTTTTAATTTTAACTATTTGAAATAATTAACTTTCAAAAAACGCAAAAAAATATTTTTCAAGTGGTCTTTATGTTCAAATCTTTTAATTTGCATATTATATTTATTTTCTAGTATCAATAGTTAAGTGTTATACTTAGTGGATTTTCCAAAGTTTCTCAAGTAAATTTATCTTTAATTACTTTACTTTAATCTTTTTTGAATTAATTACCGCGTGGTTAATTTAATTATTTTTTAAATTGTTAATATCTAAAAGCTTTTTAATTAATTTATATTAAATTATCTCGTGGTCGAGTTAATTAATTGATTCAAATTGATCACACTTTAATCGGTCACATTGGTAATTAAAGTGGCTAGTTTTTAAAACCTTTTTCCATCCCATCAAAATCCATTTTTTTCAGATTTTCTATTAATTATTTTTGGGCCAAATTCTTGGCCCAAACTTAATTTTTCCTATCCCTTTCCCTTTACCCATCCAGACCGGCCCAATCCCCTTAATTCATTCTCCCATTTTAATTCTCCCTAACCCAATCCCCTGGCCTAGTTCGTCCCAGGCCCAATCTACTCCCAAATATATTTCTTTCTTTTAATTCCAGCCCAATCCGCCTCTTAGCCCAATTTAAATCCAAAAACCTACCCGGCCCAACCCCTTTTAATTAAAACCCTCTTTTAATTACTCTCTCTCCCCTCATCTAATTCCCCCACCTGCCTCCCTCTCTCCCCTTTACTCTTTCTCTCTCCCCGCTTCCCTCTTCCCTCTTCCCCTTCTCTCTTCACGTTAAAACAGAACCAGACGACCACCCAGAAAAAGTCAGCCACGACAGTGGCCATTTTCAGCATAACCCAGTCAAACCCGTACTCCCACTACCCTTTCCCCTTTTCCGTGCACGTCAGAGAGACGTTCAAGGGACCCTTGACGTGTCTCACATCGATGGCTAAGATGTGAGATTTGTGGAGGGATTCCATTTGGAGATTCAAATTTCGACTCAAATGTCGAATTTGCCCCGATTTTCGTCCCGTTGGTTGCCCTAATTTTGGGACTATTTATACCCGCTTCCTTTTTTGGGGGAGATTTTTTTGGTTGTTTTTTTTCGGTTTCTTGCAGAAAAGAAAGAAAAAAAAATACTGAAATTTTTGGGAGTAGAAATGTTTTTCGGTTCCCTTTGGGTTGTTTTTGAGTTCTAGAAATTACATTTTGAGAGTATATTAAGTTTTAAAAGGTTTTCAAAGAATTTGGGGTACGATTTTGACATAGTGGTTTGGTCTCTTGAGTTGACGAGATAGGGAGTCGCTTCCCGAGCTCGTCTCCTTCCAGTTTTGCTGCTCCGATAAAGGTAACATCCTAATCACGTTCTTCGTTTGTAGTTTTATTACCTATATGGGAATGTATTTATTGTTCGGGTGAATTAAGAATTTTGGTGTCGATTGTCAGCATATTGTTGTTATTATAGCCTTAGATCATGAATCTGTTTAGTTATTCTTTTATTTCTATTTTATTTAGCTTATCGTGAGTTTTTTGAACATGTAAAATCTAGGATGATTTGAGTTATGATTTTCTGGTTCAAGTTTGATATTAATTCATGGGTGTGAGAAGTGCCAAAGTACAAGATAATTGTATCAAATTGCTGTGACTTTCCTTTTAAAGTATCACTGCATCATTTCCAAAACATAAGCTAATTTATCCATGGTCATAAATGCATAAGTTCTTTACTTTAGGATTTGTCATAGGCGTAGCTCATTTTTGTTGCATAATTTTTAAGGGAGAACGTTGATTTCTTTCATTTGGATACCCACAACAGTGTACACATACATCTTTACATTAATATATTCTCTTATTAAGCATTTGAGATTATTATTTACATAATTTATTCATTTTATTGCATGAACAATCGTTGGGGTCCGCTTTGGATTTCCGTTTGCGTATCCCTGAGTCGGCATCGTTAGTGCACAGAAAGAAAGCTGTATCGAAGTTTTTTTTTTTGGGCCAAAACGTCACCATATACACTGATATACAGAATGTATACAGTGACGTGATCTAAAGAAAATTGGAAAAATCCAAAATCTTGGCAGGAATGGTTCGAGGTGTTTGAGATATTGAATTCACAGGTTGATATACAAGAAAATATGATGTATACACTGAATATCAGTGTATATACCTTGCTGTGATACATCAGAAAATGGGCAAAAGCCCAAAGCAACAACAGACTTTAAATGGGTCAGGCAGGCCCAACCTTAAAATTAGGACAGGATTATTGAATTTGGGCCTGCCAAGCCCAATTTTATCTTATTTATTGTCTCCTTGTATATTTGTTTGTTTGTGATATTTGCTATTTTGTTTCTCATTCTAACATTATTTTATAGATTTTAATCTAATTAATTTCCCCAAAGTTGATCATTTATGTTGATGTTTCACTTGTCTTTGAATATTTTAGTGTTAAAACCATTTTTTTTATATAAATTGGACTTTATGAATTTTCTTTAAACTAGTCGAAACATTTTTCTTAAAATAAAATTTAAAATTTCTAATAACTTAGTCTTATTTGCCAATTATGTTAGGATTAAATAAAACGTGAATAAATTTCAAATGTTTTACTTTCGTAATCATTTCTTTTAATATGTCACTTAGATTTATTCTAGTTATTGATTTAAATTAATATTTTCAAAGTTAGTCAAAATTACCTAATCGCCGGATAACCGCGTGTTAGCGGTCATTTTGAGTGCGTAAAACCTTTTTGAAGTGAAAATATGAACCCGAACCTTTTCTCTGGATTTTTAAAAGATTTTTCTGTTAGGTCTTTTAAAATGTTTTTTAAACGGTTTTCTTGATTTTCCCTTAAAAATTAAGTGGCGACTCTCAAAAATTTTGAAGATTCGATTTTACTTAAATTAATTGAGTAATAAATCGGATTTTCGAAACCAAAGCCATTTTTCGATATAACAGAAATGGCGACTCCACTGGGGATATTTAATTAGGTTCTAACCATTAGATTAGGATTTTAACTAACTTTATTAATTGTTTGAATATTTGTTTGTTTGTATTTTATTTGTTTAAATTCTATTTAAATGTTGTATTTTAAATCGTAATTATTTAAATATCATATCATGCATAGCATATTCTGCCACTTGGCATTTTTTTTGTTTTCCACTAAAAACGACGGTTATGCGGATCGGAGCCGTTTAGTCCAAAATTTTCTATCGGGGTACTCTGACGAAATGAGTCGATCTTGCGGGATCGACGGTCGTTAATTTTCCCAGCCCGGGTTGTCCGCTCGAGTCACCCTTTCACAGTCAAAATAAACCCACTCTTAGACACCTAGGGTAGAGCGAAACCAAAACCCTGTAGGTGCATTGGCCTAGGTCGACCCGATATGTAAGGCGTATCGGGCCCATTAAAAAGACCACCTTGAGTCCATAATGGCCCCCGGCCTAATTGGATGATCATATTTATGTGTTAAATTTGAAGGTTGTATACGCCATTTAACGAGCCATTGTCTCTTCGGGTCGGGTGTATTTTTATTTTAAAAGGGCAGTTTGTTAAAGACAAAGAAAGACGTTCGGAAATGTTGAGAAATTCAAGAAGAAGAATTCATTTTGAAGGCTTAGATTAGTATTGTGCCCCTGCGTGGGACTGATGACTTGTATCCCCTTGTCCCTTATTATGTATCCCCGTTTAATTTATTTATAAAGGTTGTAATTATTTTTGGGCAATGGAACGTTTCAAATGGTGTAATATATCCTTCAAATCGTTAGGCCTACCCTTGGCATAAAGGGTCACATATATATGTTAGGACGCGTTGCACTTCGTATTATATGCTGGAAATGATATATAATTTGTTTTATTTGTGTTATTTGACTTGTGTTAAATGCATATGTTTTGCCTTGAACATGATTAGTCCATTATTCCATCCCAAAATTTTAGAATACGTTGGGCGTATAAACTCTTTTTTTTTTTTTGTGTCTTTTTAAAAAAATATATATTTTTGAGTCCATTGCCGAAACGTCTAAAATCAATCTTTAATTAGGTCATCACTCAAATTCACGGTGACCTTGTTATCCTTGAAAAAATATTCCATATAAAATAGCCGAAATTATCAAATACTCCCCGAGTTTCAAATCAAATTTTAGAACATCTTTATGTTCAGTTAAATTTTTCAGAAAGTCAGTTTATAAATATTTTATTTCGGACATAAAATTTATTCGTTTTAGTCCGTTAAGTGATCAAATTTTTATTTTAGTCCGTTAAATGATCAAATTTTCATTTCAGTCCGTTAAATTATCAAATTTTGTCCATTTGGTTGTTTTTTATAAGATCTCATTCTTCGAATTTTGGACTAGTTTGTTTAAGCAAAACAAATGTTATTGTTGCTTGATTGATTATTACGATTGATTAATTATTATGATTAATGGACTAACTCTTTCACCTTTGAGTTTTTCTTCTCTTTACAGAAGAGAGATTGATTTGTGTTGGTTATCAAACTTGCCAAAGAAAGCTTTTGAGTATCCGCTGGCAGACCATTCATATTATACACGGTCTACGGCCAAGAAAATTACTACAAACTCATCAGTTCGCCATTGGAACTATGTTTGACCTGATTCCTGTATCAACGGGATACGTAGGCGCCACACCGGCTCGGTCATATGCCCCTAAGACTTTCATCTCTCTTTACAATGGAAACTGGGATTGAAGAAGATTTCCTCCAAGGAGTCAGAGTTAGAAGTTGCAACTGAGGCAAATTTTGTAAGGTTCTCTACAAAATCAATCGAAAATTGCAAGAAGGTTAAGATTTCTTCTATGTTACTAAACCGGGGTAGAATTTTTGAGGAGAGCTCTCAAAAATTCTATCAGACTTGCGTCTCAAGACGAATTCAGCGTGCAAATCAGGTGGCTGAGAAGAATCAGAATCAAGTTGGCAAGACAAAACCAACATAAGTCGATCTCTCAAAACTAAGAATTTTCTTTGGATGCAGGAACTATGAAGTCGAAAAGCATCATTGGACCCATAGTGGCCTTGTCATGATTCAGATGACTTTTTACTTTTACCCGTTTCCTGGATTCATTCTCAGTATTCTATTTATTTTCTAGATTCTTTAATGTTATTTTATTGCGATTTATAACACGTTTTCTTAATGTTACAGGTAAGATAGCCTAGCACAATGGCCAAGATTACGACATTTTATCCCGATCAATATGAGCTGAGCAACTTTATTTTTTCAACTTATCTTTTGTTATTGTTACTTATTTTAATAAGTTGATTCTGTTACTGCTTAGATTTAAACTCCGCAGGTATCGTTATTAGAATTTGAGGCAAAAGACCGTCTCAAATTTTGAAAGACTCAAGCCAGATGTTCACAAGAAAAGTACATGAGATAATATGTTAGAGAAGTTATTACCTATGTTAAGGAATTCTGGCGCCAGGAACTCAATTTAATAATTTATCTATTATTTTTCTAATCATTCATTATTTCAATTATCTCAATTTTGTTGACTTATTGATTTATCCTTTGAAAGTTTTGACAGTTAAATATTGGAGTGTCACTGCCTTCAGTGTGACACGTTATTATTATTGGAGCGTCACTGCCTTCAATGTGACATGTTACTATATTATTGGAGCGTCACTGACTTCAGTGTGACACGTCATTACATTATTGGAGCGTCACAGCCTTCAGTGTGGCACATTATTATATTATTGGAGCGTCACTGCCTTCAGTGTGACACGTTATTATATTATTGGTGCCTTCAGTGTGACACCTTATTATATTATTGGAGCGTCACTGCCTTCAGTGTGATACATTATTATATTATTGGAGCGTCACTGCCTTCAGTGTGACACGTTATTGTATTATTGGAGCGTCACTGCCTTCAGTGTGACACGTTATTATATTATTGGAGCGTCACTGCCTTCATTATGATACATTATTGTATTATTGGAGCGTCACTGCCTTCAGTGTGACACGTTATTGTATTATTGGAGCGTCACTGCCTTCAGTGTGACACATTATTATATTATTGGAGCGTCACTGCCTTCAGTGTGGCACGTTATTATATTATTGGAGCGTCACTGTCTTCAATGTGACACGTTATTGTATTATTGGAGCGTCACCGCCTTCAGTGTGACACTTTATTTTATTATCGGAATGTCACTGCCTTCAATGTGACACATTTACTATTTATTATCGGATTGTCACCTCCTTCAGCGTGACACGTTAAAGTTATTATTGGATCGTCACCTCCTTCAGCGTGACATATTAATTTATTATTATTGGAGTGTCACTGCCTTCAATGTGACATATTTATTATCGGATTGTCACCTCCTTCAGCGTGACGTGTTGATTTATTATTGGATCGTCACCTCCTTCAGCGTGACACATTAGTTTATCATTATTGGAGCGTCACTGCCTTCAATGTGACATATTTATTATCGGATCGTCACCTCCTTCAGCGTGACATGTTGATTTTTTATTGGATAGTCACCTCCTTCAACGTGACATGTTATGTTATTATTGGAACATTATTGAAGTGTCACATTCTCCAACGTGACACGTTAATCTATTATTAGTTGTCATCTCCTTCGGAACGACGCATTAAACTAGGTTCGCACAAATTGCATTCATATTTATGTAACATTTACTACTAACAAGTTTTATCTCAGTCTTTATCGAGAGCATCCGGGAGGGTGAATTCTCAAGCAAACCACAGGTGTGGACGTCATCAAATAGGATGCAGCACAACGTGGAACTTGTTCTTAGCAGCGAATTGGGACATAGTAAGAAGCGATTACCACCACAGTCCAACCACACCCCTATTAGAAGGCATGTCGATATTTTCTTTGAGTCTGTTAGTTTTTCAAGTTTCGCATCCGGGTGATTTCAACTCTCACCGGAAGCAACGTTCATGATCCGAGTGACAATATACCAAGAGTTTTTGAAAATTATATTTGTGTAAATTTTTAATTACGGGTGTGAAGTGCGCCACATTTATGGTTAAGAGGTTGCAAACCCCTTTTTCATAATTCGATTCATTTGTCACTCTTCCTCAACCAAAGGTTTTCTCAGAATAAGAGATTTCCTTTTCAACCGATGGAGTCGAACTACATACAGCCTGATTCCTAAGTCCAAGGATATGTAGGCGAGCTCAATTTTGAAAACTCGGCTGTATTCTAACATTTACTCTTAAAATCTCATTCCCAAGCATTTCAATTTCTCCATAATTCGATGTTGGAATGACTTTTGAATTTTTTCAAAATCGTGCATAAAATCAAGCGTTTTGAACTACGAGTGGCCTGAATTCTCATGTAACCTGAGATATGTAGGAAACCCAAAACCAGGGTCCGACCACAATATCTCAAAGTCCGTACCTTTCATTTAAAAGAGATGAAATAGTGGTCGGTCAAAATCGGATTTGTCAAATTTCTTTGCCCACGATCTCTTTCATCGATCATAACCAAAGAAAGGGACAACTGTTGACACCCAATTTTTACCCTCCACAGTTTAAATTAATCATCGAGCTTTTAATTTTAACTATTTGAAATAATTAACTTTCAAAAAACGCGAAAAAATATTTTTCAAGTGGTTTTTATGTTCAAATCTTTTAATTTGCATATAATATATATTTTCGAGTATCAATAGTTAAGTGTTATTTTTTCGTGGATTTTCCAAAGTTTCTCAAGTAAATTTATCTTTAATTACTTTACTTTAATCTTTTTTGAATTAATTACCGCGTGGTTAATTTAATTATTTTTTAAATTGTTAATATTTAAAAGCTCTTTAATTAATTTATATTAAATTATCTCGTGGTCGAGTTAATTAATTGATTCAAATTGATCACACTTTAATCGGTCACATTGGTAATTAAAGTGGCTAGTTTTTAAAACCTTTTTCCATCCCATCAAATCCATTTTTTTCAGATTTTCTTTTAATTATTTTTGGGCCAAATTCTTGGCCCAAACTTAATTTTTCCTATCCCTTTCCCTTTACCCATCCAGACCGACCCAATCCCCTTAATTAATTGGGTAATTTACACAAATACACGACTTATTTTATCAAAAATTTTAATATTCTCTACCATTTAATTTAATTACGAAAATCCCTTTTTTCTAAGTTTTTCCAATTTTTTTTGATACCTAAACAAATAAGAATTTCACTTCCTTTTTTTATGCATTTTTTTTGTAACCCAATCAAAGTCAATCAAATAAGAATTCCACTTCCTTTTTTTATGCATTTTTTTTGTAACCCAATCAAAGTCAATCACTTAATTAATTATTTCCCTTTCACGGTTTATTTGTAAGTCAATTATCATTTTGAACTTGCATTGGGAAGCCAAAACTGTATTTCCCCTTTTCATGTCACTTTCTCACGCTTCTTCGATTTTTTTCGCCTCTTTCACTGTCTCTTCTCTATTTTCGTCAGTTGCACCTTCTCCATTCTCCATTTTTCCGCCATTTTTACATTGTCTGATACCAATGAGTATGAGACATGGTGTGAGTGGGACATGTGTGTGTGTGTGACATGGACTGTACCAACCTGCAGGTATCAATTAAACATGGTATGATAGAGAAAACTTGCAGGTATCACAAAGTGCAGGAATCATTAGATTGGAAACATAATAGTGATACTTAACATATCTTTGCAAGTATTAAAGTGCCAGATAAAATGCAGGTATCACTACAACTAATATGTTACATTGTCTGATACCAATGAGTGTGAGACATGGTGTGAGACATGTGTGTGTGTGTGATATGGACTGATACCAACCTGCAAGTATCAATTAAACATGGTATGATTAAGAAAACTTGCAGGTATCACAAAGTGCAAGAATTATTAGACTGGAAACATAATAGTGATACTTAACATATCTTTGCAAGTATTAAAGTGCCATAAAAATGCAAGTATCGCTACAACTAATGTGTGACATTGTCTGATACCAATGAGTGTGATACATGGTGTGAGTGGGACATGTGTGTGTGTGAGACATGGACTGATACCAACCTGCAGGTATCAATTAAACATGGTATGATAGAGAAAACTTGCAGGTATCATAAAGTGCAGGAAATATCACACTGGAAACATAATAGTGATACTTGATTTCGACATAAAGCTTCACACCCATGTCATTGCGAATCGTTTATTGGTGATGAATTTCCATCAACAACGTATTGAATCACAATTTCCTTCCTCTGCTCATCAATACCCAACTCCGCAACAATGGCCGAATGCAGGTTACTATAAGAAATTTTATCGCCAACTATGACGCAATCATTTTTGTATCCAGTGTATATCACATCAGATTCCCATCTTCCCAAATGACGAATCAAAATCGAAATATTCATTTCGGTTGAAAAGCTTCTCAATAATGGCATAAATGCGTTTTTTTTGTGTTCGAATTTTTTTTTAAAAAATAACGAATCTGGTTCAGTGTTTTTGTTTGAGAATTTTGGGATTGCTTATTATTCAAAAGTGCAATCGGCGTCAATTAAGGAATCAGATCACATGATCTGTTACAATTCCTTAATTAACATAACTGTTTCCATATTTGACAATTATTTTTAGGTATTATCCGAATTTTTCTAGGTATCGTTGTTCACTGCGTGTGTATCAAAGTTCACAGAAAAGTTGGTATTATTAGTAATTTTGATAAAAGTCGGTATTTTTGGGTATTTCCTTCAATCAGTTTGGTATTTATCAAATTTATACTTAATTAATTCCCCCATTTTAATTCTCCCTAACCCAATCCCCTGGCCCAGTTCGTCCCAGGCCCAATCTTCTCCCAAATCCATTTCTTTCTTTTAATTCCAGCCCAATCCGCCTCTTAGCCCAATTTAAATCCTAAAACCTATCCGGCCCATCCCCTTTTAATTACTCTCTCTCCCCTCATTTAATTCCCCCGCCTGCCTCCCTCTCTCCCCTTTACTCTTTCTCTCTTCCCGCTTCCCTCTTCCCCTTCTCTCTTCACGTTAAAACAGAACCAGACGACCACCCAGAAAAAGTCAGCCACGACAGTGGCCATTTTCAGCATAACCCAGTCAAACCCGTACTCCCACTACCCTTTCCCCTTTTCCGTGCACGTCAGAGAGACGTTCAAGGGACCCTTGTAAGCCATCGATTCATATCGATGGCTAAGATGTGAGATTTGTGGAGGGATTCCATTTGGAGATTCAAATTTCGACTCAAATGTCGAATTTGCCCGATTTTCGTCCCGTTGGTTGCCCTAATTTTGGGACTATTTATACCCGCTTCCTTTTTTTTGGGGGATTTTTTTGGTTATTTTTTTTCGGTTTCTTGCAAAAAAGAAAGAAAAAAAAAGATACTGAAATTTTTGGGAGTAGTTCTGTTTTTCGGTTCCCTTTGGGTTGTTTTGAGTTCTAAAAATTACATTTTGAGAGTATATTAAGTTTTCAAAGGTTTTCAAAGAATTTGGGGTACGATTTCGACATAGTGGTTTGGTCTCTTGAGTTGACGAGATAGGGAGTCGCTTCCCGAGCTCGTCTCGTTCCAGTTTCGCTGCTCCGATAAAGGTAACATCCTAATCACGTTCTTCGTTTGTAGTTTCATTACCTATATGGGAATGTATTTATTGTTCGGATGAATTAAGAATTTTGGTGTCGATTGTCAGCATATTGTTGTTATTATAGCCTTGGATGATGAATCTGTTTAGTTATTCTTTTATTTCTATTTTATTTCGCTTATCGTGAGTTTTTTGAACATGTAAAATCTAGGATGATTTGAGTTATGGTTTTCTGGTTCAAGTTTGATATTAATTCATGGGTGTGAGAAGTGCCAAAGTACAAGATAATTGTATCAAATTGCTGTGACTTTCCTTTTAAAGTATCACTGCATCATTTCCAAAACATAAGCTAATTTATCCATGGTCATAAATGCATAAGTTCTTTACTTTAGGATTTGTCATAGGCGTAGCTCATTTTTGTTGCATAATTTTTAAGGGAGAACGTTGATTTCTTTCATTTGGATACCCACAACAGTGTACACATACATCTTTACATTAATATATTCTCTTATTAAGCATTTGAGATTATTATTTACATAATTTATTCATTTTATTGCATGAACAATCGTTGGGGTCCGCTTTGGATTTCCGTTTGCATATCCCTGAGTCGGCATCGTTAGTGCACAGAAAGAAAGCTGTATCGCAGTTTTTTTTGGGGCAAAAACGTCATCATATACACTGATATACAGCATGTATACAATGACGTGATCTAAGGAAAATTGGAAAAATCCAAATCTTGGCAGAAATGGTTCGAGGTGTTTGAGATATTGAATTCACAGGTTGATATACAAGAAAATATGATGTATACACTGGATATCAGTGTATATACCTTGCTGTGATACATCAGAAAATGGGCAAAAGCCCAAAGCAACAACAGACTTTAAATGGGTCAGGCAGGCCCAACCTTAAAATTAGGACAGGATTATTGAATTTGGGCCTGCCAAGCCCAATTTTATCTTATTTATTGTCTCCTTGTATATTTGTTTGTTTGTGATATTTGCTATTTTGTTTCTCATTCTAACATTATTTTATAGATTTTAATCTAATTAATTTCCCCAAAGTTGATCATTTATGTTGATGTTTCACTTGTCTTTGAATATTTTAGTGTTAAAACCATTTTTTTTTTATAAATTGGACTTTATGAATTTTCTTTAAAGTAGTCGAAACATTTTCCTTAAAATAAAATTTAAAATTTCTAATAACTTAGTCTTATTTGCCAATTATGTTAGGATTAAATAAAACGTGAATAAATTTCAAATGTTCTACTTTCGTAATCATTTCTTTTAATATGTCACTTAGATTTATTCTAGTTATTGATTTAAATTAATATTTTCAAAGTTAGTCAAAATTACCTAATCGCCGGATAACCGCGTGTTAGCGGCCATTTCGAGTGCGTAAAACCTTCTCGAAGTGGAAATATGAACCCGAACCTTTTCTCTGGATTTTTAAAAGATTTTTCTGTTAGGTCTTTTAAAATGTTTTTTAAACGATTTTCTTGATTTTCCCTTAAAAATTAAGTGGCGACTGTAAAAAATTTTGAAGATTCGATTTTACTTAAATTAATTGAGTAATAAATCGAATTTTCGAAACCAAAGCCATTTTTCGATATAACACTTACCATAATAAATTACAAGTCATTCTACTAAAAGTTCGTAATTGCACTCCTCTATTTATATTTCAAATTCCCCATTAAACACTTATGTAATTCTCCATGTTAAGATTACAAATACTAATGAATAAATTAAATAACTGACAAATTTAATTTAAAGATTAATTTTCTTTAGAGCACTGCTTAACTTATTTCATGTGTCGGATTCATAAATCCACTTGCAAGGTTTAACACGATGAAAACTTATAAGCTTCTCAAAAGACATATCATCAATCTCTATATTGAGACATGGATTGTGTCAACTAACTTATTATTTCACCAATAGATATTATTATCATCCAATCTACCAAACATATTGACCCATCTCAGAATCTCACCTTTTAATAAATCAAAACGATAAATAATATATACAGATCATAATAGTTATATCAGGATTGAGAATATAAGTACATTTAACAGTTTAGAGAATATATTTTTATTAGTTAGTCTAAAACAACTATCTTTACTCGGTCCCGTTCAATATATACAATATGCACTAGCATAAGAAGTTGGAACTACACCGTTCCCATAATCAAGATAAATTATACACAATCTTGTGCTACAATCATACCGATAGCTTGTCCAATTTCCATCTTAGATTGTGAACGAAAAACTTTATACTTATAAGAACTGATGATTTAATCCTCTGTGGATAAGCTAAAACTCTATACACTAAATTATCTACTATATAAGTAAATGGACACATAAACGATTATATGATCTATTAAAACTTTTATTAAAATTGGATGAATAATTTTTCTGTATAAAATTCATGTTTAATAATATATATCCCAACATAAGTATCATCTATTTATTTGTGAATGATGACTTACATGTTCATACAATCGCGTTCATACATTTTTGTCTCCCTCAATATTGTGTATGAGTTTATGAATTTTAATTGAAAAATTCTAAATATTTGTATGTACATTTGATTTGAGTCGAATTTACTTTGCTGATCTGAGTTATGTATTTTGAAATATCAGTAGCAACATGTTAAGCGTAGATATATATACATCGAGTGTGCTAGACAAATTTATTAATTAAATGAAACAATTTACAATAAGAACTAAAAGCGTAGTTTACCTTTATGTTATCTTCCAAAAAAAATTCGGTAAAGCATAAAAAATTTGTTGTCTACACATATATACCTTTTATATGTTGAAATAATTCTATTTTTCTTATAATTGATGAATACAGTGTATGGAAGCATATGAAGCAATCAGCTTTGAGGAAAATTATAATTGTGAAATTTTCTTGTGACGTACAAGTTACCATCATCTCATAATACTAATTTTACTTTTGTTTAAGTTTTTTTTTTTAAATAAAAAAACTAGGAATGGGGGAAGAGATTATAAGGTGGACAATCACACCAATTAAGCAACCAAAATAGTAAAAAAATATTAGCTTATTTTATTGCATATTCTCCTCTTTTGTTCTTCATTTTCTTTCCCAAACTTTAGATTGTTGTTCATCATACATAAATTGGATAAACAAACTACAGCAAGATGACTGAAATTAAAGAGTTATAAGAAATGAAAAGAGACATTATTTTTTAAACAACTAAAAATAAAAGACGGTCAACCAAATTGAACTAGAGGAAGTATAATTTACTTCATCACATAAGTTTAATTTCTTCAATATAATTCATCTTTCAGCTAATCCCCGAGAAGGTGAAAGGTGGTACATAAGAAACTAATTGAACCACATTAGATGACAATCTAGAGGTAACAAATGGGTGAATTGGATTGGATTTGGATGGATTGAGCCAAAATGAATTGGATCATTTAACAAAGAAACTAAGAAAATAACTGGGAAAGATTTTGAGAGAGAAAATATCACAGTGTTGTCAAAGGGAATTATTTTATTAATAATTCACAGACATTCATTTATAGCTATAAATTTTAACAAGAAAATAGAAAAATATGCTACTAGTCTTATCAATAAAATTCAAATAAAAAACAGAAGGAAACTAATTCCTATATTCAAGCTTCATAGGACTCTAAAAAATAATTTAAAAATTCTTAAACATAGCTACTCATAAATTGAATTTCTGTATTAAAATAATATCTTTTATAGAAAATGTAGCTAGTTATTTTATTTCTGCAATATCCTGAGACATATCTTCGACACTCCTCTTTGGATCAGGATTTGGTGATTGCAATTTTATCTGAAATTGACCTTATGAATAAATTTGTCAATTCATTTTTTGTCTTGCAATGCTTGTGCACATCTTCTGTTGGATCAAATAAGAAGTTTTTACTTCTCATTTCAACCTGTAAATTTTTCTGCTTATTGGAATCAAAGATTCGACAATATTTGCCACCAAATAGTAATATATATCCATTTTCCATTAGTTGACCAACACTCAATAAACTTTTCTCAATATCCGGCACATAAAGGACATCTAAAATTATTTTTGTACTTGAACTTGAATTGATTGAAACAGACCATTTTCCTTTTGCAGGAATATAGTCACCATTTCCAATTTTGACTTTTTTATTTTTCATAGACATAAACTCTTTAAAAAGATTTCTGTCATATGTCATGTGATTTGTACAACCACTATCAAGCATCCAAAAATCATATTTTTGTCACACCTCGAGGGGGTACCCTGGACGTGGGAGGTACTCAGAGACTATTGTCAGTCCCCAAGCAAACCACTTGGCCTCATTACATTCATTCAATCAACATTCTTAACAAATCAGTGGAAGACTAAAGATAGTAAAAGGGGTGGACAATCTCAATAAGTAAATGATCAAGTCAACTCAATAAGACTAGTAAGAAAGAACTAGTCAAAATAAATGTTCAACTCATGACAAATCAAACTCTAGTCTATGAAGCCTCTATCAACTATTTAATGGTACCAATGACAGACCCATGACTACCTCAAATAAAAATAAAGCTAATCTAGGAAGCTAGATAAAACAAATCATGTGCATCCTCCGAAGTCAAGGAGGACTCACCAATCTGGTATGTGAAATAGATCTTCAATGGAGCACATGTTAATGATCTCTAGTACCTGCCTCTACATCATAAAATGATGCAGTACAAATGGACGTCCGTACGTGGAATGTACGAGTATGTAAAATGGCTGAATAAAACATATATAGGTAGAATAATATAGAATAACATCAACTCAAAAATACTTAATCAGGATGTCAAATGTCTATCTAAAGCAAGAATAAAGAGTAAACAATGACCAATCAATCCCAATTCATGTAACACCCGGTAAAATTACCAAAATACCTAGAAGAGAGATGTGCGCATAAAGTATCTTTCCGTTCTCCGATGGCAAATCCGAGGCCAGATTTGCAATCAACATAAAAAAATTGAGTGGAACAGTGGCCTCGATTGATATTTAGAGCAATCAGATCAAAAGATAATTTTTTGATGCGAAAACGCGAACTAGTATAGGTGTGCGACAGGGCGGCGATGTGTCACCGTTGTAGACCAACACTTGGTTTTATTCTAAAACTTTCTGTTAGATTAGAAACCCCGTTCGAAGAATTTTCGGCGAAAAAATCCGAAAATAAACCTTGTCCGCGTCGCAGACCCAATGTCCCGAGACAGAGCTTTTTTCGAATTTCGAGAGGGGCATTCTAGACCTTTCCAAACCCCTCCTAGACTTAATATATGATCAAAACAGGTTGTTTTAAGTATAAAAAGAGTTTTAAACCCTATTCTAAGTCCTTTAAAACTTTTAACAAAAGACCTAGGGCTAAAGAGAAGAGAGAAGAGAGAAGAGAGAAGAGCAAAGAGCGAGGATTCGAGGATTCTAGCCAGATTCGTGCCAAGTTGATCGTCTACCTTCATCTCAGGTTTGTAAGGTTAACACAACGTTGGATTGAGTTTGTCCACGTGCTCCTTCACCTACTTGATTCTAGTTGAGTTAAGTTTGAGTTTTCTTGAGTTCCCGAATTGAATCTTTGAGTTATATATCATTCTATTACATAAGAATATATTGATGATGACGCCAAGTTGAGTATTTGATTGGTTACATGTTCATGTTTTCCTTCACATGAACTGAACCCTAATTGATGATTTCGTTTGATATTTTTTATGCATTTTTTGAATTGAGATTGATGGTTGTTTCGTATATTGAACAAGGATGATTTTTTAACATATTTTACTGAGTCTGCATGAAAACGAGTTTTGAGCATAAATGCTGATTTGATAAAGAATCTTGATAATATGTAAAGATTTTTTAAGCATATGTTTCTAATGAAAGCACTTGATGTTTGAGAAAATTATAATTGTGAAATTTTCTTATGACGTACAAGTTACCATCATCTCATAATACTAATTTTACTTTTGTTTAAGTTTTTTTTAAAAAAAAATAAAAAAAACTAGGAATAGAGAAAGGAGAAATGGGGGAGGAGATTATAATGTGGACAATCAAACCAACTAAGAAACCAAAATACTAAAAAATTATTAGCTCATTTTGTTGCATATTCTCCTCTTTTGTTCTTCATTCTCTTTCATGAAGTTTAGATTGTTATTCATCATTCATAAATTGGATAAACAAACCACATCAAGATGACTAAAATTAAAGAGTTATAAAAAATGAAAAGAGACATTATTTTCTAAACAGACTAAAAATAAAAGATGGACAACAAAATTGAACTAGAGGAAGTGTAATTTACTTCATAACTTAAGTTTAATTTCTTCAATATAATTAATCTTTCAGCTAATCCCCGAGAAGGTGAAAGGTGGTACTGAAGAAACTAATTGAACCACATGATGACCATTTAGAGGCAACAAATGGGTGGATCGCATCGGATTTTGATTGATTGAATATGGATTGAGCCAAAATGGATTGGATCATGTTGATTTTTTTAACAAAAAAACTAAGAAAATAATTGGGAAAGATTTTGAGAGAAAAAATATTGCACTGTTGTCAAAGAAAATTATTTTATTAATAATTCACAGACATACATTTATAGCTATAAATTCTAACTAGAAAATAGAAAAATATGTTACTTATCTTATCAATAAAACTCAAATAAAAAACAAAAGGAAACTAAATCCTATATTCAACACCACATTGGACTCTAAAGAAATAATTTAAAAAAGGATTTTTTACACAAATAACCACTTTCACCCCCAAAATTACACCTTAAAATTTATTTATCAAAATACCAAAAAAAACACACTCTTTTTCATTTTCTAACACTATTATATCATACCACATACCACAATAATCACACTCAAAACACTCTCTCTCCTAAATTTGTAAATAAAGTTGGTATATTATATGGTATTTTTCAATGATTCGGGTAGGGCATGTAATTTTTATCCAAAAACTTGGTATTTTTGAAAACTCCCCTTTAAAAAATCCTAAAACTTAGCTACTCATAACTTGAATTTCTGTAAAAAAAAAAAATCTTTTACAGAAAATGTAGCTAGTTGTTTTATTTCTGCAATATCCTGAGACATATCTTTAACACTCCTCCTTGGATCAGGATTTGTTGATTGCAGTTTCATCTAAATTATTTTATTAATGATTCATAGACATACATTTATAGCTATAAATTCTAACTAGAAAATAGAAAAATATGTTACTAATCTTATTAGTAAAATTCAAATAAAAAACAGAAGGAAACTAATTTCTATATTCAATCCACATAGGACTCTAAAAAATAATTTAAAAATCCTAAAACTTAGCTATTCATAAATTGAATTTCTGTAAAAAAAAAAAACTTTTATAGAAAATGTAGCTAGTTGTTTTATTTCCCCAATATCCTAAGACATATCTTTAACACTCCTCCTTGGATCAAGATTTGTTGATTGCAGTTTCATCTAAAATTGACCTTATTAATAAATCCGTCAATTCATCTTTTGTCTTGCAAGAATTGTGCACGTCTTCTGTTGGATCAAATAAGAAGTTTTTACTTCTCATTTCAACTTGTAAATTTTCCTTATTATTAGAATCAAAGATTCAACAATATTTGTCTCTAGATAGTAATATAAATCCATTTTAGTTGGCCAACACTCAATAAACTTTTATCAATATTCAACACATAAAGGACATCTGAAATTATTTTTGTACCTGAACTTGAATTGATTGAAACATGCCCTTTTCCTTTTGCAGGAATATAGTCACCATTTTCACTTCTGAATTTTTTTATTTTCCATAGACATAAACTCTTTAAAAAAAATTCTATCATATGTACGTGATTTGTACAACTGCTATTAATCATCCAAAAATCAGATTTTTGTCACGCCTCGAGGGGGTACCCTGGACGTGGCCGGCACTCGGAGACTACTGTCGGTCTCCAAGCGAACCACTTGGCCTCATCGCGTTCATTCAATCAACATTCTTAACAAATCAACAGAAGACTAAAGATAGTAAAAGGGGTGGACAATCTCAATAAGTAAATGATCAAGTCAACTCAATAAGACTAGTAAGAAAGAACTAATCATAATAAATGTTCAACTCATGACAAATCAAACTCTAGCCTATGACACTTCTATCAACTGTTCAATGGTACCAATGACAGATCCATGGATATCAAATCAAAATAAAGCTAATCTAAGTCTAACTCCCGTAAGAGTGTGTGACAGGCCCGCGACGCGGACCTACTGCGGAGTTACACGTAGACTTGGTCCCAATATATTTTTTACGAGATTAAAAAACTCGATCAGATAATTTTCGGCGAAAACCCCCCAGAAAAATACCCAATCCGTGTCGCGGACTATGCTACTACGAGGCAAACTTTTTTTTTGTTTTTGTGAGGAGCATTGTAGACCTTTTTCAACCCCTCCTAAACTTAACCCATGACTAATTTAGGTGTTTTTAGATATAAAAAGGGTTTTTACCCATTCCTAAGCCTTTCTGAACATTCTAACAAAAGACCTAGGGCTAAAGAGAAGAATGAAGAGTGAAGATTCGAGGAATTCAAGCCGGATTCATGCCAAGTTGATTGTCTACCTTCATCCCAGGTGTGTAGGGCTAAACTAAAACATGAGAATGTTCTTCCATGTGTCCCTATTGATGGTAATAGAGTGATTTTATGTATATTGAGTCTTTATGCATGTTTTCTTGAATGTTTTCTTAATACACACCCTACATATTTTCACATGTTGATGATCATCATAAACTTGATTTACTGAATAAATGCTTTTACATAAGTTATTTCATAAACCCTATATGCATTACTTTGTAAAAGTGCATGAATGAACCTAGGGATTGAGTTAGAGCCTTAACTTGAGTATGCTGATTGTGATTGTGATTGTGGTATGAGCATGATGATGAGTTAATAGAGCTTGATGGTCCCATGAGTATTCATAATTGAACACTAAAGATTTGTCAAATTGACTTCTTCCTAATGATTGATCTAAGCCTTGAGCTATTGAATGAGAATTGAATTGATGAGATAATTGAGATGATCGACCGAAAGGCCCAAATGAGTTTGAGTTAATGAGATGATGAGAATCCTTATGAGACCAATTGAGTTATGAGATGGATGTATTATGGGCATTGAGTCTTGGGAGGAGTATCGAGCACCGAAATAAGTAAGAGCAAGTCCATCTCACACTCATTAACTACGTCGCCAAGCGTAGGAGAGGATTGAACCATTAAGGCAGTTGTTTCCTCGTGGTGAGTAAAAGTCCTTGAAATAATAGTAGACTTGATTGTCGAATCCATTATGGATTCGAGTTGTTCTTTAACTGGCAATTACTGAATGGTTATGGCAACATCAACGGATTTGTTGTACGATCCCTGGTTCATAAGTGATTGTTGTCAGATAAGAAAAACTCCTATAAAAGTCTACACTGATAATACTCTGAGTTGAGTTGAGTTGATTGATGAGTCTGGATTGGTATTGATGAGTCATTTGTCTACTCTTTATTCTTGCTTTAGATAGACATTTGACATCCTAATTGAGTATCTTATGAGTTGATATGATTCTATATTATTCTATCTATATCTATTTCATTCCGCCATTTACATACTTATACATTCCACGTACTGACATCTATTTGGACTGTATCATTTTATGATGCAGAGACAGGTATTAGAGATCATCAACAGGTGATTCGTTGAGGATCTATTGCAGTTAGTTGAGTTGGTGAGCCTCCCTTACTTCAGAGGATCCTTACTCTATTCCATCTAGCTATTAGAGTCACACTTTAGACTAGCTTTTATTTGAGTATGGCAGCAATGGGTCTATCATTGGTACCAATTGATGGTGATCATAGACTAGAGTCAAGTTGCTGAGTTGAGATTCTATTGAGCTAGCGTTTTTCAGACTAGCTTGTTTTGCTTATATATTTTGAGACTTCCACTATTTATTATCTTTAGCCTTCCATCGAATTGCTATGAATGTTGAGTGAATGAATGTGATGAGGCCAAGTGGTTCTCTTGGGGACTAACAAGAGTCTCTGAGTGTCGGCCACATCTAGGATACCCTCCCGGGGTGTTACATATCAGTATAGAACTTATCTGGAGTTTCTCTTAACTGACAACAATCACTTATGAGCCAGTGAATGTACAACAATCTTACTGATGTTGTTATAACCATTCTGTACTTGCCAAGTAAAGAACGAATCGGGTCCATAATGGATATGGATAATTAACTGATCAAGTCCTATTGTTTTAGGACAATACAATGAGGACATGTCCGACTTTAACAGACTTAGTCCTCAAAATAGGAATTTTTCCAACTTTAACGAACTTAGTCCACTCCTACGCTTGGCAATGTAGTTATTGAGTTCGAGTAGGAGTCTCACTCAATTCGGTGCTCGACACCCCTCCCAAGACTCTATGCTCATAAACACTCAATCTCAATCAATCAGATCAATTAGTCTCATAAGGACTCTCATCAATCCGTTAGTTCTGTCACAATCGGGCCTTTCAGCCTATCAATCATCTAATCAACTCAATTCTCAATCTTGTCTTTCAAAGGAGCTTAGACAAATCATTTAGAGGACCATCAATTAGATTAATCTTTAGATTTCAATTATGGGGACTCTTAAGACCATCAAGTTTTATCAGCCTATCATCATGCTCACATCAAAATCACAATCAACATTTTCGAATCAAGGCTCTAAACTCAATCCCTAGGTTCATTCATGCAATCTTTTATAAAATAACATATAGAGTTTATGCAATAACTCATGAAAAGTATTCAATCAGTAAAATCAAGTTTATGATGATCATCAACATATGAAAATACATAGAAAGTATATAATTTACAAGAAGACCTTCAAAAAACATGCATAGGGACTCAATACATTCACAATCTTTCTATTACCATCAATAGGGGAACATGGAAGAACATTCCCATGTGTTAGTTTATCCTTACATACCTGAATGAAGGTAGACAATCAACTTGGCACGAATCCGGCTTGAATTCCTCGTATCCACACTCTTCTCTCTTCTCTTTAGCCCAGGTCTTTTATTAGAATGTTCAGAAAGGGTTAGGAATGGGTTAATAACCTTTTTTAAACCTAAAATAACCTATTTTGATCGTGTTTTAAGTTTAGGAGGGGTAGAGAAAAGTCTGAAATACCCTTCGTGAAAAATAAAATTTCTTCCCTTCAGCGTACCAAGTTCGCATCGCGGACTTGGTCAATTTTTGAGGTTTTTCGTCAAAAATTTTCTGATCGAGTTTTCAAATACTGTAAAAAAATATTGGGATCACATCCAAGTGTAAGTCTATAACAAGGAAATGATGCACAATTCTCTAGAATCGCGTTTTCACATTAAAAAATTATATTTCGATCCGATTGCTCTGAAAAACAACCAAGACCGTTTTCCCACACAATATTTTGTGTTGTTCACATTTCCGACCCCGGATTTTCCAACGGAGTTTGGGAAGATACATTATGCGAGCATCTCTCATCTAGAGGTATTTTGGTAATTTTATAGGGTATTACAATTTTTTGGTTGCATAGTAGATTGCTATAATAAGTGGTCTTCTTCTTCCATGGTGACTTGGGCAATTGTTTCATCTTTTTGAAATTTTCTTTTGCAAATCACAGCTTCATGACTAAGTTGTTAGCAGATCTTGCATTGTGCATCTAGTTTCTTTCAACATTTATATGGAGGATGTTCATTTTTGCCACAGTGTTGACAAGATGGGTAATTCTTCAAGAATTTACCTTTGCTTTGAGTTTTTTGACTGGCTACTAATGTTTTTTCAACCTTGTCATCTTGCCTCATAAGCGTCCTTTGTTCTTGTGCCTACAATGTATTTAACAATTCTGCCAAGTTAATCTTGGACAAATCTTTTGTGTTTTCTAAGGTAGTTATAGATACTTCGTATCTTTCAGGCACAATAACAAGAATTTTTTCAACAATTCTTGAATCTTTAAATTAGTGCCAAGCAATCTTACCTTGTTAACAATGCCTAGAAGCCGATCTGAGTACTCTTTAACAATCTCAGATTCCTTCATTTCTTGCAACTCGAATTTCCTTATCAAATTCAACACTTCCCATATTTTTTTATCTCCTCTATCTTCTTCCTTCTGATAATCCCAAATTTCTTTAGTTGATTTGAGAGACATTACTCTCATGAAAATTTATGCAGACACACCAGCAAACAAAATTGCTTTAGCTTTTGATTTTCTTATTTTCTTTTCTTTTTGATTTTTGATCTGAGCCACCGTGAGATTATTTGGCAATAAAAGTATATCATAATCTTCTTCGACGGCCTTCCAAAGATCTAAATCCTTAAATAAGTCTCTATTTTTACTGCCCAGAGATGATAGTTTTAACCATCAAATATAAGAAGAGCAATTTGAGAAAACTACTTTTGGGATTCATCTCACAAGTTCCTCAAGAAAATGGCTTGGATACCTATTGTTGATTTTTTAATAAAGAAACTAAGAAAATAACTGGGAATGATTTTGAGAGAAAAAATATTGCATTATTGTCAAAGCAAATTATTTTATTGATAATTCACAGACATACACTTATAATTATAAATTCTAACTAGGAAAAAGAAAAATATGCTACTAATCTTATCAGTAAAATTTAAATTAAAAAAAGAAGGAAACTAATTCCTATATTCAAGCCACATAGGACTCTACTAAAATGATTTAAAAATTCTAAAACTTAGCTACTCATAAATTGGATTTCTGTAAAAAAAACTTTTACAGAAAATGTAGCTAGTTGTTTTATTTCTGCTAGACATATCTTTAATAGATCACAATCCATCCATATAATATATGGGTAAACATGGATTTGGTCGACTACAGTTTGGGTAAAAATGGTTCCAACCCACTTTATATTCTAACCTACTTTATCCTCTTAAGGCCAAATATTATAAATCAAAGTTAGATTATTAATGCTCAACCCCTGTCACTCCAACCCTACTCCTAAATAATTATTTTTGAAAAAAATATTTTTTTCATAAAAAATATTTAAATTTTTTCTACTTTCATACCCTATCATCCCCCCACTCCTACCCCACCCCCGACCTTCATCCCAACCCTACCCACACTTTTATCACTCCCAATTTTTAAATTAGAAAATATCAAGAAAAATTTGCCCACCTTACCTGCTTGTCTCCCGTCCCCTACAACCCATCCTATCTCCATTTTTTAAAAAATATTATCCATAAGTCCCACTGGACCCCCTACCCCCAAATACTCTTAAAAATAATCAAAAAAGAAAGTTAAATTTCATCCCCAAACCCCATCAGATCTCAATTTTGTATTAAAAAAAATTCAATAAAAAAATACCTCACCTCTCCACTTCGATCGTACTCCCCCCGCCCCTCCCCGACTCGCTACCACCACATATATATATATATATATATATATATATATATATATATATATATATATATACATATATATATATATATACATATATATATATATATATATATATATATATATATATATATATATATACATATATATATACATATATATATATATATATATTATATATATATGTATATATATATATATATATATATATATAATTTTTCAATTCTTTTAATAAAAATGCGGCTCTTCGGTGCACCGAAGTTTTGAGACCCCTACACCGAATCAAAGAACTGAACTTTTAAAAAATGAACACCGCCACCGAATCGAAAAACCAAATAGGTTCGGTTTGATTTTTTGATTTTCTAGTATTTATGCACACCTCAATAAAAAATTAAAAAAAGTTAAATTTTTTCTCCACCTCCTCTCACATTTCCACCCTACCTCCCATACCCTTACTCCCACTCTCGCCCCCAAATTTCTTTTAAGAAAAATAATTAAAAAAATTCACGCACACAATTTTTTTGTGTGTGTGTTATTAAGAATTGTTTATTATAAGTGGGGGATCTATGAGTTATATGGGTACCCATATTTACCCATTTTGATCATATTTGTATGAACTATTAAAATAAATCAATCCATATTTACCCATTTAGAAAAAGTGAGTGATCTATTAAAATAAATGTGAGTTAAATAGACTCGTTTGACCTTACCCCTACAGGCTACAAGCATCCTCATTTGCGGACATATTAGTGATTAATGAAAATAAATGGTATGGCGACTACAAAACTCACTCCAAATTGAAAATACATTTCCAAACACATGATACAAACATGACAACAACAACAACAACAACAACAACAACATACCCAGTAAAATCCCACAAGTGGGGTCTGGGGAGGGTAAGATGTACGCAGACCTTACCACTACCACTTAGGTAGAGAGGCTGTTTCTTGGGAACCCTCGTCGCAAAAAACCATTAGTAGAATAAGCTAGATATGATAAACAGGCAAGAAAGAGAAGAACAAATGATAATACATAGATACAGGATAGTTAACATATAAAGGCAGATAAATAACATATAAAAGGCAGACAATTAACCATTCCTTCCTATCTACCCTATTAGCCTGCTACTCTAATTCTCGACCTCCACTCCTTCCTATCTAAGGTCATGTCCTTGGTGAGATCGAGTTTCACCATATCATGTCTAATCACCTCCCCCCAATACTTCTTTGGTCTACCTCTACCCCTCCGTATAGCTCCCAAATCTAGCCTCTCACACCTCCTAACAGGGGCATCGATACTCCTTCTCTGCACATATCCGAACCATCGCAGTCTCGCTTCTCTCATCTTGTCAGCTACAGGGGCCACCTCTAGCTTCTCCCGAATGACCTCGTTCCTAATCTTATCACTCCTGGTGTGACCACACATCCATCTTAACATCCTCATTTCTGCGACCTGCATCTTCTGAACATGTACATTCTTTATTGGCCAACACTCTACCCCATACAACAAAGATGGTCTAACCACCATTCTGTAGAACTTACCTTTGAGTTTAGGTGGTATCTTCTTATCACACAATACTCCAGAGGCCAACCTCCATTTTGTCCAAGACGCCCCAATACGATGTGTGACATCATCGTCGATATCCCCACTACTCTAGACGATGGACCCCAGATACTTAAAGCTTTCCTTCTTGGGGATAGGGTGAGCCGCAAGTCTCACATTAATGTCTGCTTCATCCCTCGCGGCACTGAATTTGCACTCCTGTATTCTGTTTTGCTCCTGCTCAGTTTGAATCCTTTGGTCTCCAAAGCGTGTCTCCAAACCTCCAACCTTTCATTAACTTTGGTCCGGGTCTCATCAATCAGTACTATGTCATCTGCAAACATCATACCCCGTAGGACTTCCTCCTGAATAGATCGCGTCAGCTCGTCCATCACCAAGGCAAATAAAAAAGGGCTCAGCACAGATCCTTGGTGAAGTCTCATCTGAACAGAAAAATATTCAGAGTCTCCTCCCACCGTTCTTACCCGAGTTTTGGCCCCGTCGTACATATATTTTATCACTCTAATATATGCCATTGGGACGCCTTTCATCTCCAAACACCTCCATAGGACATCCCTCAGGACTTTATCATATGCCTTCTCAAGATCAATGAACACCATATGAAGGTCCTTCTTACTTTCCCTGTATTTCTCCACTAATCTCTGAACAAGGTGGATCGCTTCAGTAGTCGACCGTCTTGGCATGAATCCAAATCGGTTTTCTGAAATAGAAACTACTTTTCTCACCCTCATCTCCACCACTCTCTACCATGCCTTCATAGTATGACTCAACAACTTGATACCCCTGTAATTATTACAGTTTTGAATATCACCCTTGTTCTTATACAGTGGAACCATTGTACTCCTCCTCCATTCATCCGGCATCTTGGTCGTCTTCATGATAGTATTGAACAGTCTAGTCAGCCACTCTATGCCATCCTTAACCATGTTCTTCCAAAAATCTATCGGAATCTCACCGGTCCGAGCGCCCTCCCCCTCTTCATCCTACTAATAGCCCTTCTAACCTCCTCAACTCTGAACCGCCTGCAATAACCAAAATCTCGGTGACTTTCGATAAGTGCCAACTTGACCAGTTCAATATCACTATCTCCTTTTTCGTTTAAAAGTTTATGAAAGTAAGCTTGCCACCTTTGTTTAATAGCAGTCACATCCACTAGCACCTCACCCTCCTCATCCTTGATGCACTTTACTTGATCCAAGTCGCGAGCTTTCCTTTCTCTCTCTTTAGCAAGCCTGTACATTCGCTTGTCCACGCCTTTATCACTTAGCTCCTCATATAGGCACACAAACGCTGCTTTCTTAGCACTCGTCACCGCCATCTTTGCTTCTAACTTAGCTGTCTTATAAATCTCCTTAAGCCTTAGTTTTTCATCCTCATCCCTACACTCCAACCACTTAGTATAGGCCCCCTTTGTAGCTTTTACTTTGTCTTGAACTTCTTCATTCCACCACCAATCACCTCGACGTCCCCCGAAGGTTCCCCTGGAAACCCCCAGTAACTCAGAAGCTACCTTTCTAATGCACCCAGCAGTATTGTCCCACATATTATTCACATCTCCACCACTACTCCAAGCCTCTAAGATTCTCAGTTTTTCTTCCATCTCATGGGAGAGGGCAGGAGTCAGTCCCCCCCATCTAATCCTCGGTTGGGCATAGACAATCTTCCTCTTCTTTTCTCTCTTAATCTCTAAGTCCATCACTAGAAGCCTATGTTGAGTGGAAATACTCTAACTCGAAATAACTTTGCAATTCTTACAAAGGCTTCTATCACCTTTCCGTAGAAGTAGGTAATCAATTTGAGTTTTAGCTACTGTGCTCTGAAAGGTTATCAAGTGAGTTTCCCTCTTCTGGAAAAAATGAGTTAGCAATAACTAACTCAAATGCTTTAGCAAAATCCAAGAGAGACGTCCCCCTCCATTCCTTTCTCCAAAACCAAAGCCTCCATGGACATCTTCAAACCCACTACTGGTAGCCCCAATATGTCCATTAAAGTCTCCCCCAATGAAAAGCTTTTTCGTCACTGGTATGCCCCTCACCACCTCATCCAATTCTTCCTAAAAGAGCCTCTTGACATCCTCATCTAAACCCGCTTGAGGCGCATAGGCACTAACTACAACGTGCTTACCTACCACCAGTTTAATAGACATCATCCTATCGTTAAACCTCCTAACCTCCACCACATATTCCCTAAGGTCCTCATCTACAAGTATACCTACACCATTTCTGTCCCTAGAACCCCCTGAATACCACAGCTTGAACCCGTCTACATCCTGAGCTTTAGTCCCTACCCATCTAGTCTCGTAAACACACGCTATATTAATTTGTCTCCTCTTAAGACACTTTACTAGCTCTATGGATTTCCCTGTAAGTGTACCTATATTCCACGATCCTATCCTTAATTTAGATAGGCCTGTGCCCTTCCTACAACCCCTACCTATTACCCCCGACCGCAACCAACGACATGACCCTACTCCACCATCAGATCCGTATGCCACCAACTACTAATTACTCTCACTAACCACTTACAATTAGTCAGATAAGCAAACTACAATAAAATATCAAACTAATACAACAACAGTGCTAAATTTCAGCATTGAACAAGTATGAGATAAACTAATATTAAACTAATCAAGAAATTGCAAGAAAAGAAATATTATCAGAGACTGATCAGTAGAAAAAGAAAAGGAAAAAGACTCACAAAAAGAGATAGTGTAGCCAAGAAGTAAAGAATAAGTAGGAATGATAGAACATGGGTTGATTTTCGCCGAAAATGGTCGCCGGATTTCTGCCTCTGGCCGGAAACTGTACGGCGGAGTCGCCAGAGTTTGACTGATGTTGATCAGAAACTCTTGTAGCCGGAGTTTCGCTGCCTGAAGACCTGCAATAATTGCCGCCTGGATCGTGTCTTCTCCAAAGCACAGTGGAGAAGACGATGCATAGTGGAGAAGAAGCCCAGATCTTGAAGAAGATGCATAGTGGAAGAAGATCGAGTTTGTCGGAAAAGGTGACCGGCAGACAAAACCAATCGAACGACGCCGAAAAAGAAGTAAAGAATAATTGCCGGAATTTGACAGACCTGGAAGAAGATCGCAGTTGAAGTTGAGACGATGCTGGCGAGAGAAAGAAGACGCCGGGAAAGTGGTGTGTTCGTAGAGAGAGAAGACACCGAGAAAGGCTTCTTACGAGACTAGAGAAATCTAGATGTGATCGGACAAGCCGATGTAGAAGTGCCTCTCATCAAATCAACAGTACCAAAAAGAAAAGGTAAACATCGATACAAACATGACGAATATATCAAATAAAGTTAATAAGACCAAGAAAAATTAATAACACGAGAAGAAGCATTATCAAGTGCCACACAACTAAAACTGTTGATACGACCTTTCCAGATATAATAGATTTTAATGAACTTTTTGGAGGGAAAGACATAATCTTTTGACAGACCTATATTAATTAATCACGAAATTCATATTTATTTCTTTATGCATAATTACAACAACATACCTAGTGAAATCCCACAAGTGGGGTCTGGGGAAGGTAAGATGTACGCAGACCTTACCACTACCACACAGGTAGAGAGGCTGTTTCCTGAAAACCCTCGTCACAAAAACCCATCAGCAGAATAAGTTAGATATGATAAACAGGCAAGAAAGAGAAGAACACATGTTAATACGTAGATACAGGATAGTAACATATAAAAGGTAGATAAATAACATATAAAGGCAGACAATTACCACTCCTTCCTATCTACCCTATTAGTCTGCTACTCTAATTCTCGACCTCCACTCCTTCCTGTCTAAGGTCATGTCCTTGGTGAGATCAAGTTTCACCATATCATATCTAATCACCCCCCCCCCCCCCCCTCAATTATTTACTAAATTTTTTATTTTGATAACATTGTTATTTCTTTTATTTTAATTTATTTATTTCAATTTTAACTTGACAGGAAAATTTAAAAAAAGCAATGAAGACAATAGTATAGTATTAAATTATGGATACATAAAATATACAAAATTATATATTCAAAGTTGAAATTTTAAAAAAATTTAAAAATAAAAAAATATTCTTTTTTTAAGCAGACTAAGGAAATAAATGGCTAAACACATATGTGGACACTTAAACTTGTACCTAAATTTCATTTTGGCATTTCAACTCAACATTGTTCCATTTCAATCCTTCAAATCTAATTTTCATGTTTCATTTTGACACTTCTATCCAAGAAATCAACAAAATGAGGAGAGTGTATTTCACATGCGATGCCATAACATAAAAGTCAATTAAAAAATATAAATATATAATCTCTCTAACTTGCCCTTATATTTTTATTTTGACACTCTATCTTACATTTGTTTCATTTTAACCTTTCAACTCTATTTTTATGTATAATTTAAACACAATGACTAATTTTATAATTTTATAATTTTTATATTTATTCTTTATTTTATTTTTTATTTTATAATCGATATTCGTCCATTAATTTTAAAAGTTTTCTTAGAAAATAATAGACAATTTAATTTTTTTTTTGAGTTTCTCTATATTTTTTTAAAAATAACCAAGAAAAGTGTGTCGATTTTCTTTTTTAAATAACTAATTAAATAAAATAACATCAAATATATATTTTTTTCATATTCAAGCTTTGCAGATTTAACTTAAATACTAGCTCATATTTTTTGTATCCTCAAAGCTTTGTGAGTTAAATCTACAAAGCTTGAATATAAGAGAAAAATAAAATATATGATATTATTTAATTTAATTGATTATTTAAAAAAGAAAATCGACACGCTTTTCTTGGTTATTTTAAAAAAAAGCTATAGAGAATTCTAAAGAAATATTTTTTTTTAAAAAAAAATTGTCTGTTAATTCTTTAAGATTCTTATTTGAAAAGTAACAAACAAACATCGATATTAAAATAAAAAATAAAAATAAAGAATAAATATATAAATAAAAAATTATAAAATTAGTAAGTGTGTTTAAATGATATATGAAAAGAGAAAGGGATAAAAGGTGCAGTTAGAAGTTAGAAAGTGATAAGCTTGTGTCTAGTCTCCGCACATTTGTTAAGAGTGCCACCAAAAAGTTCCATGGCAGCAAAGCTTCTCCTCTCTCCTCTCTCTGTTCCTTGGGGTTCTCATACTCCACATTCTCGCCAGCATCTTCTCTCTCTCCGAACAGGACGCAGAACCCGCTTCACCGTCCAAGCCTTTAACAATGTCCTCTTCACTGCCGCTCCTCTACTTTTTCAAGAAAATTCTTCTTCTCTCTTTTCACTCGCAGCAACAGCAGCAGATGCTGGTTATTCAATGGCGAGCTACTACACTTCTCTAGGTCTCTTTGTCATCTCTGTTCCTGGTCTTTGGTCCCTTATTAAACGATCTGTCAAATCCAAGGTCATCCTATTTCTTCATTTCATTCTTTCTCTCTCTTGGGGTTGTAATTATTAATTAAGGGTGAATTATTTGGATGCAGATTGTGCAGAAGACATTTGTTAAGCAAGGGACAGAGGAGGCTAAACAGGTTGCTGGGGAAATTCTTTCATTCTTCACTCGAAATAATTTCGCTGTGTTGGATAGAGGAGAGACTATAACGTGAGTCATACTTTTTACTTCACTTATCTTTCTACCTTATCCTCCTTCCTTTCAGGTTCAGGGTCATAAATAATCCAAAGGCCCCAGAAAAATGCATTAAAACTAGATAATTTACCCAAAGAAAATGTCCAAAAATATTATTGTAAATAAATAAATTAAAATGTGTAAAGAGATCAGGCAGGTAAAATAAAATCTGTCACTCTAATCTAACAAGATTCTCTGCCAACAAAATAAAGAATGTATCCTCGACATTTGTCGGTTTCAACAAAGAACAATCCTCCTCGTCAACAAATTCTTTGTCATTCAAAGTTTGTTCGGTTTTCAATTAGAATGATCATATGCTATTAGCATGCGCAGGCAATTACATTTTGGTGACGACTTTATATAACTCAAGATCATACAATTACTCTAGTTTTCTAGTTAATAAAAAAATCATGAATATATTTATTTTTTAAAATACAAAAAAAGAAGGATATATACTGATAATGATATCCTCAATTAGACCAACTTTACATATAGATGTAACCTTGATTCGTTTCAATCTATTTACTGTTATTTGTATCCTGTTTTTAAATAAAGAAAAAGGATAAACATCTTGCAAAATAATCCTCCATCAAACCATAAGAGGACTAGACACAAATTCACCACATTCTAAGAATATATAAAAACAATAAATTTTCTCCACTACAAAAGTAAAAGAACAGATTAAACATTTTATGTTTGCCGAAGGCCCTATAGAAGGTCAAAAGACCAAATCAAATCTCAACAATTCTAAGGCTAAGTGTCATGACACTCTCCTCCACCTGATGTGGCGACGATTGTGGCACAGTGCTGCTGTTGCAAAAACTCCTGCGCTTTGTCCTTGAACTACCACAAGTCTTCATACTTCTCCCATGTGGCTTCTTTCGGTGATTGGCCCCTCCAGTGCCCAAGGAACATGGTAGTAGCAGGCTGTCCCCGTTTCCGCTTGGCCTGGTAGTAGATGATGGCTTCAATATCTCTGTCGTGTGAGGCGGTGACTGTGTTGGGTGCTTGGCTTGACTGTCTACGGCTTAGATCATCCTTGTCTTCATGCTATGGCTTGAGAACGCTAGCATGGAAGACAGGATGAACCTTTTAAAGATGGTGGTAGCTCCAATCTGTACGAGATCTTGCCGACCTTGGCAACGATCCTGAACGGGCCCTTGGACTTTCGACCAAGTTTTGGTGCACGCCTTCTAGTGCTTTGAACTGTCTTGGGTTAAACTTGACCAAGACCAAGTCTCCAACCTTGTAATCCATGGGGTGATGATTGCGGTCGGCAAACTTCATCATCTTTTTCTCCACCTTGTCTAAGTATGACTTGGTGGTGTCTAACTGCTCTTCAAAGCCTTGGCCATGTGATATACCCCCAAACTCTTGCCTTCAAACGCGACTGGCAGTGAATGTGGAGTTTGAGGTTGTTGGCCTATGGCTAATTCAAACAACATCTTTTCGGTGGCCTCACTCCTTTGCAAGTTATATGAGAATTGGGCTACATCAAGCAACTTGGCCAATCTCTTTGATGAGAGCTCACAAAGTGTGTGAGATAACACTCTAACAAGGCATTAACCATATGTGGATAGAAACTGGTAGAGAAGTGTAGCTCCGTGCCAAGTATCTTGAACAATTCTCTCCAGAAGTTTCCTGTAAAGCGCAGGTCTCGGTTGCTAATGATGTGCCTCAGTGATGTCGCCCAAGCTACACCTCCTTTTTGAAGGCTAAAGTTGTCGTTGTCAAGATATATAATCTAACCAAGGTTAGGGTCGAACCCACAAGGAATATGGTAGACTTAGAAGAATTTAAAGCAATTCGGATGGATTAACCTACTTATCTCCCCAAAGAGGGGGGAGGGTTATAGCAACTATGAAAAGTAATCCTAAACTAACACAAATGTGAAATCAGTCTGAAGAGTAACTAGGGTATTGTGTTCCCCATGATTCCCTAACTTGGTATTACTAGATAATCGAATTCTTTTCCAGTGTGTATCATGCAGAATGGTAAGTTAAGTTTACCAAACCCTTTTATCCAAGCGAAAGGTAAATTTCACTATGTGATTTAATCCATTCTCGCAGTGTGACATTACTAACCCTTACCTATTGTTCTAGTACAACCTCCGTTTGGCCTAGTTTGATTGATTAGACATGAAACATCAATCGAATCCTGTTAATTAATCTTTTTTCCTATTCATTACTACCTTGATCCAGTCAGTAACACTAGGAGAGTTCTAACGTTGGCCACCGGAAAAAAACAATCAAAATGAAGAGAATTAATCAATACATGCATCACACTTTTCAAGAATTACGAATTATTCTATTTTACCTTGTTAGTTCTTCGTGGTTCCCACAACCCGAGTTGTGGATGTAGCTACGCATGATCAGTGTAGATGCAAGAATCATAAATTTGAATAACATAATTGAGCACTTACACAATAGAATTAAGAACAATAAATCCAAGCTTTTCACCAAGAATCACAAGATTGAATTAAAAGCACAAAGTAATGTTTCACAACTTTTCTCTCGTGTCCTCTCTCTCCTCTCTGAAAAATAACCTATTTATATTGTTTAAAATACAAAACCAAAATAAATTAGGAGAACTGGGTCGGCAGGCTCTACAGGCATTTCTACGGGACGCATAAAGTTCTACGGCCCATAGTCGGGGCTTCGTGGACTTATCTTGAATTCTAAGGCTGCCTTTTACGACACCCATCTACGAGCCGTATAAAGTTCTATGGCCCATAAAGGGTTTCATCTGCTAACTTTTCAGCAACTCCCCACTTTCTGATCCTCAGGGTACGATACCAAGTCTACGACTTATAAAGTCTTCTACGACTCGTCTGCATGTTCATAGACTTAACTTTAGAAAATCACCCTTTATTATAATTGTGTATGAAACCAATTCTATGACCTGTGAAATTTTTCATGGCCCGTAAAAGCTCTCGTGAAACCTTAATTTCTGCAAAATCTACACACTTAGTCCAAAAATTGTGCCAACCCTGTAATTCTGCAAAACAAACATAAAAACACATCAAATCTACTAACATTGCTCTGAGAACACACAAAATTCCAAGTTTTAAGCATCAAAAGTGTTGTATTCTGACAGCACATCAACACCCTCAACTTAAAATTGTTGCTTTCCTCAAGCGAAGGATTCAATCTACATAAGCAGTACAGTAACACACAAACCTCAACCCACTGACATATATCATATCAGACTCAAACACAAATATCCACACCACTTTAAAATCACATCAGATAGCTATCAAGCAACGTATGTAACAGTGCAACTATGACAAGCAAGACAATTATCAACAAGTAACACCCACTGAGTTAGTCCAATGTCAACAATGCAATACAAGTGCCCTCATGCAAAGAAGTCCCATATCCCTCTCATGATGATATTTTTAGATTCAATGCTTGGGACTATGCAAAATCACTCACTCTCACAAAAGACATTCAAACACCATGCTCAATACCATATGCTTGCCTCTATACTCATGACTATGACCTTTGACTACTTAAATTAAGATCACTTTAGGACTTTCTTGGCTTATAACGTAGGCTCAGGGGGCTTTGGTATGATATTTTGGAAACATAGTGACTAAAGGCCCAAGTAGGTAGTATAAATAGACAGTCTCATTTGCTTAGCCAACCATCTAGAAATTGTAAGGCAATCTTCCAAAGCAATATACAAGTCTTCTTTCTAATGCTCTCTTGTCTTCTTAATCTAGCGTTCCCTTAGCGGCCAAGTTGAAAAGGCATACATGTATTTGCAAGATCGTGAATAATTCGTGAGCAAATTGACAAGTGTCGCACGGAGGTCTTAGTGAAGTTCTAAGTCTGTGACAACGAGTTCATCCTTGAGGAGGACAACATCCGAAAGGAGATGGGCGAGCGTCAGGCTGCGAAAGGAGACCATCATTTCCTTAGAGTGCCGACTCATGGAGGCGTTGAGCAGGATGGAGACCATAAGCGTTAGCATGGAGACCATGAATGCCTGCATGAAGGCCATGAGTGCCAGGATAAAGGCACTAGAGGAAGGCATGGCAGAGGGGAGATGTGTTGTGATTACCGAAGAAAGGGAGGCCAGGATCTAGACTCCCAAGCCATCGGTGTTCTAGGGTGCTTGTGATGCGCAAAAGTTGGAGAATTTCCTTTGACACTTGGAGAATTACTTAAAGTGTAACAGGGTGAAGAGTGATGAGACAAAGATCAACATATCCGTGTTGTACCTAACGGAGATGGCCATGTTATGGTGGAAATAAAAGGAATCGGAGATAGGGAAGGGGCTATGCACCATCAATACATGGGAGTAGTTCAAGAATGAGTTCAAGAAGGTCTTCTTCCAGAACAATGTCATCTATGAGGCGAAGCGAAAGTGCAAGGAGCTGAAGCAAACAAGCAGCATAAGGGCCTACGTCAAGGAGTTCACTACCCTCACACGCTGGATCCCCAACCTCACGGATGAGGACATGATGTTCCATTTCATGCACGACCTACAAAATTGGGCCAGAACAGAGTTGGAACGCTGACAAGTTAGGACCATCGACGAGGCCATCACACAGGTAGAGGCTTTGACAGATTCTTGGCAAGACAGAGATCGAGAAGAGGAGTGAGAGGTAGTCGTGACAAAGGTGGGGGAGATGGTGGCAAAGGCAAGGGTCAGGAACCACATCCCAAGCATCATGACACCTGTAGGCCTGATAACTGGAGGTCCGGGCAATAAAGCAATGGAGAGGGCAAGGAACAGCCCAAAATAGAGTTTAAGTGCTACATATGTTGTGGGCCGCATTGCTATAAGAAGTGCCTCAACATTCTCTTTTGTATATTATATAAAATAAGATACGTAAAAAAGTATCAGAAACATTGTGAATTGGACAATTGCATCCTCCAGTTGCAGGTAGCATTATTTCCCTAAGGCTGGATTTTAGTATGTGGAACTTTTCGCTTTTCATTTCTTTTGTCTTTCTTTAGCTTTTCCCAGATCAATTCCAGTGTAAATGATGCGAATAGCTTGGCACTAGTATTTATCTCCGACTTAAAATGGCTGCAAACAGTGTCATTGGCTGCATACACGCATCTTTCCTCATGCTTATTATTGAATGTAAAGTGGTCCTTTTCCTCTATTTACATCTGAGGTGCGCTGTAACTTTTTTTCTTCTTTCCCGAAGCTTGTGCCTACTATGTTTTGAAAGCTGTACATCATCACCACTGTTATTTGATCATCTTCATATAGGTGAGTGACACTGTTGCTGTTTTCACCTATCATGTTCTGTTTGCCCGTAGGAGGCCTTTTTTCCAGAAAGTTTAATGAATGCTTCCGATCCACAACAATGCTTTTTCTAGCATGCAAAGGGGAGTTCTTTCATTTAAGTATATATGTCATGCCTTGACCTCTGAGAGTTTTTTTCTGCCTCAATAGGGGAAACATAATTGATTAGAAACACCTACAATGATTATTACAGCCTCTCTCTATTGATGTTGATTTAACTTTTGCATATTGAAGGTTCGAGGGAATGATGGTTCCAAGCCGAGGACAAGCAGCATTGTTAACTTTCTGCACCTGTATAAGCTTGGGAAGTGTTGCCCTTGTTCTTACTATTACAGTTCCAGATGTAGGCAATAATTGGTTCTGGATTACTGCCTTAAGTCCATTGGCGTAAGTACTGCTAATAGAAAAAACATCTGTCAACTCTGATTGTGAATTACTGTTGATTGGACACCATTTTTAAATTGGGAGCAGGGGTGTATATTATTGGACTCGAGCATCCAGAAAGGAGCAGATCAAGGTGAAAATGATAGTAGCAGATAATGGAAGCTTGTCGGAAATTGTTGTTCAAGGTGATGACCAAGAAGTAGAGAAAATGCGGAAGGAGCTACAGCTGAGTGAAAAAGGCATGGTTTATGTTAAGGGCTTATTTGAAAGATGATATTTCTTGTAAGATATATGTATAAAACATACTCCATAATTAGTCAATAACAATTTGATGTTCCTATATCATTCTTCTTATGTAACCTGGAAATTTCTAAGAAGCTGTAAATTAATCGCACATGCATGTATTAATCAGAAGTTCTTGTGCAATAGGGTTGAATGTGTCTACTATTGGTGTGTTACTTTTTCCCTACAACACTTCATCTCCTTTTTAACTTGAAAATATCCTAGTCATGAACCTTCTCTAAAATACATAACCTTAGGAAAAAAGGCTGCAAAGATAGGGGGAGAATGAAGTGCCTGTTTTATAATTAGTTTAAAAGATAGTATCTTTTGTCTTGCAGAAACAGTGTAGTTTGAAGGTACTTGTTGGATATTAAGATGAATGCCTGATGTGCCAACAACTACGGTATACAATTGAGCAATGAAGAGTCGTGATAACATAACTCCCACTGAGCCTCTGACAATATCATCAGAACATTTTTCCGCTTGCTAGAGGAACTATCAGTTCCAGTAAATAGAAAATGCCAAGCTCTTTAGATGTGGATAATGTAACCATCAATATCCAACATCAGTGCAAATAGATTCCATGTTATGGGCACTGCTATAACACACAGTAGATCCATATGGGTTACCCTTTCCACTAGATAGGTTGTACTTCATTAGTCTCTTAGACGTGCGCCAATCACTTTCAAACATCTGGCTTCTTTCGGAAAAATCCACATGAGTATTAAATTCTATTAGTTCATAGTTCAGTTATTCTAGAATCTCATTTGTTACCATCTTCTTTTACTATCCAATGCTGGTTTATGATTTGATTAACTTCAGGGTACCTCATCATTCAGGCAGGAAATAGCTAGATTATCAAGCATCTTATTCTTCTCATCATAGTTTGATGCTACATCTGAGACCCTTGTAGGGGTACTGACTATAAGATAAAGATGGTTCAAACAAGATTATGGACAATATGTCTTCAACGGAATTATGCTTATAATGTATAGAAATGGCAAGTTATACTATGTACACTTCAAATATGCTCTAAAGATTCTATTCTAAAGGATGAGATACTGCATTAAATGCTTGTGATGCCAGTAGTTAATTTTTACTGAATATCCACCTAAGCAGCCACAATCCTACACTCTATTGTCGCTTTCATTGTTCTGGCTGGTCAACGCCTGGGGAGCCTAACTGTTGAGAGGAAGTGCAGCACGACCATAAATGCTCACGAACCGTGAAGACGTGGGCGTGCTGACAGTGAGTTCTGCCATTGGCCTATTGTTGGCGGCAATAGCATATGGGCGTAGGTAGCCTTGTATGCATGTATCTGGCTGAGTTAGGCATGCCGATCCGATTTAGTGTAATGGCTTGGCCCAATCCTGTGAAGTATTGTCCGCTCTTGGGCCTAGCCCATCACGGATTTGTCCCTTTCGGCTCACCCCAAAAGGCGCCTCACAATATTAGGTCCAACCCTTTACTTAAATAGCCCAGGACTCTCCCTCTCTTTTTCGATGTGGGATTTGCCTAAGTGAGCCAAGCGTTTTGTACCGCCGTCCCTGCACTCACCCCCCGTAGGGACTCCGCGTCCTCGTTGAGGTTTGCCCCACCACCGAACTAGTCGAGAGTCGGCTCTGATACCACCTGTAATAACCTGGCCCAATACTGTGAAGTATTGCCCGCTCTTGGGCCTAGCCCATCACGGATTTGTCCCTTTGGGCTCACCCCAAAAGGCGCCTCACAATATTAGGTCCAACCCTTTACTTAAATAGCTCAGGACTCTCCCTCTCTTTTCCGATGTGTAATTTGCCTAAGTGAGCCAGGCGTTACGTATCTCCGTCCCTGCACTTGTCAAGCCCCGAGAGGGTACCTTTGGCGTGGCCGGCACTTAGAGACTATTTCTAGTCTCCGAGCAAACCACTCGGCCTCATCATCACCTCATACTCAACAGCAGAAGAAACATCCTCAAGGAAAAGACTGTAATGTAATTAAAGTGATCAAGTCTTTATATGCAAAGTTAATTTCCAATAAAGAAGAGTTGGAAAAATAATACATAACACCCTCTACTCAATGTCTATGAAGCCTCTAACTTAAACATCTAGATGGTACCACGACAAGCCATGGTTACCCAACTCAAGGAAAACAAAGTACTAACTCAAGCTAGATGATAACAATATGGAAAATCCTCCGAAAACAAGGAGGTCTCACCGATCAGCTGAATGCGAATAAATCCTCAAAGAAGCGCCTGTCGATGGTCTCTAATATCTGCCTCTGCATCATAAAACGATGCAGTCCCAGAAAGGGACGTCAGTACGTGGAATGTACTGGTATGTAAAATAGCTGAGTGAAATAGAAACAAGTGGAATAATATAGGAATAACATCAACTCAACATCATACTCCATCAGAATGTCAAATGTCTATCTAAAGAAAGAATAAAGAGTAAACAAATGACCCATTAACATCTCATCAATACATCATCAATACATCAGAGTCATCTCAACTCAACTCGACTCAACTCAACTCAACTCGAAGAACTCATGCCCGTCTAGGACAAGGATAAAGGGTAGATAATAAAACATCCACATCCATCAAGACTCATACCATCACATCAACATCAGAGTTTTATCAGTGAGGAACCTAACTGGGAGTTTCTCCAACCAACAACCATTAACTATGAGCCAGTGATGACACAACGAAGCGATGTCGTTGCCACATCCATCCAGTCCTCTGCCCGGGGTAAAGGACATCAACCTCAGTGGATCCATAAGAAAAAAACCTCAGTCCTCTATTGGGACAAGAAAGGAGTCATCCGCATTGCGGTTCAATCCTCTCTTCCTACGCGGGCCACGTAGTTAATGAGTTCAAGTGGGACTTACTCTTACCCATTTCGGTGCTCAATACTCCTCCCAGAACTCGACATGCTCATAAAACATCATCATCATCAGTCCCATAAGGACATAGTACCTCAACATCAACATCAACTAATCTCATCAACATCAATATCAACATCATGGACTCAAAACATTCTTTTTAGAATTTAGTTTCAAGTTTTAAGACTCATGAACATCATTCTCTTCAACATCATCATCAGGAATCTCATCAATTTGAACCACAATCCCAACATCACAAACATCATTATCGTTAAGGCTCTAGACTCTTTCCCTCTAAGCTCATTCTTGCATTCTTAAGTACAATAGACATAGATTTTTTGTAAAATCATTCATGAAAACAATTTATGCAGTAAATCAAGTTTATGATGATCATCAATTTAAGAAAAATACATGTAATTTCAAATCAATATTTCAAGAAACACCATATAATTACATGTATGTAGTCTATTGAACCATCAACTCATCTATGACCTCTATGGGGCACATGAAAGAATAATCTCATGTTTTAAGTTTAGCCTTACATACCTGGAAAGTTGATATTACAATCAAAATTTGATGAATACTCAATTTTTTGGAGAAAATCCTCGATCTCGGTAGTTCTTTTAGAGTGGAAGAACTTGTAAAGACATTGTTTGAAGGGTTTCTTTTTGATTCTTGAATTCTTGATTTAGAATCTTTAGAGTTTTTGATGAAGAACCCTAATTCGCGAGAAGAATAGTCAAGAAATCCTTTCTTGGGATTCTTGAATTCATTTTCTTGAAACCCTAGGTTATGATTTATGATTCTATTAGGGATTCATGAATAGATAAAGAAATTTAGGTTCGGTAGCTTAAAATTTATGAAGAATAACTCACCTTGATTATGAATCTTAAAAGTTAATCCTAACTTGATCACTTTCTTGATGATTCTTGAGCGTTTATGTTTAGGAGTGAAGGAGAGGGTTTTCTTTATGAAAACTAACGTTTTATGCATTTTGGGACCTTAAAATAGACCCCCAAAGGTTTTAGGATAAAAGAACCCTCAAAATAAAATAAAAGGATGTCTCTTAGCTTATCCAGAAAGGGTTCGCGATAGGTCCGCGACGCGGAGCTGTCACGGCTCTTCAGATAGCTCTGCAGGTCTCCAGTAAAATGGTTATAACTTTCTACTCCGAACTTTGATAAGGCGAAATAAGATGCGTTGGAAAACCAATTCAAAAATACTTAATTTGATATATTATGGGTCACCTAACTCATTAAACTCTAGGAGATATGGTCATTTGAAGTTGACCCTTCTATCAACTTATGCGAAAACTTAGTCGGTAGAAATTCTTTGGACTTGATGTAAAAGATTCTTTTATCATTTCCAATTATATTCCCACTCTAAGACATTAACTTTAACATCTATGCTCAGTTAAGAATTATCAATTAAGATCGTATATAATATGAAGGATGGCTCATTTTTAGTTAAAAAAAGTTGGGATGTTACATTATCTCCCCCTTCGGATCATTCGTCCTCGAATGATGAATAAAGGTAGATATCAAGAATCAGAATTCTTCTCAAAACTCACTCAATCAATCAAACTCTCGACTCCTCATCAACCTCAAATCATCTCATTTCAGACTCAAGAATTGACATATCAACTCAGATATAAACAACTTAATTTAAATCAAGAGTAAGGAAATTACATCCTACATTCTCTTCATCAGGCACGAATAGAACGTCGAAACTCAATCAACTCGAATCATTTGAATACCTTGACAATCAATCTTTCAAATTCAGGAAGGAAGCCATCAACTCTAATCGAGAATGAGACCATCGTATAAACAAGACTCTGAGGACACTCTCATGTTCAAGTCCCAACCTTAATTGTGCCCCTTTTCATGGCACTCTACCCCATCAACGCAAACTCATAGCTCTTATTCAAACCTCCACCTAACCACCTCTTCTTCTTCCATTCAAGCCTAGTTCTAAGCCTTAGGGTGCTATTCTTAAGATGATCATATTCATACAAAGATAATCCTCAATACTCAGCTCTATACTCGATACCCTTATTATGAAGTCATTATTAGTCTATCATCCAAACTCACACAATAACAACCATGCATTCAGGCTTACCATAACAACTTACACCCTCTATCATATGAACTTTCTACCTCGGGAGATACTAATATGGTTTTACCTATTTATTAGACTCCTCACGATTTCTCTAACTCCTTCTCCTTATCTATAGCCTTAAAAGGAAATGGCATCACATCATCGTCAGAATTAAGAACTCTCATTATTTCTTAAATTCTTCCATCTCAAGATCTTCTCCTTTTCTCTCAAGCCCTAGTCTTGTTCAATTGTTAAAAAAGGTCTTAGAACGGGGTTCTAGACCCTTTTTACATTCAACGACTCAATTTGATCGTGTATTGAGTTTAGGAGAGGTTGGAAATTAACCGGAATGCCCCTCACAAAGTTAAGTAATTTTCTAGGTTTGGAATAACCTAGTCCGCGATGCGGATTGATCGCGCACTGTGTATTTTTCTCTGAACAAGTTTTTCCAATTCCGTCAAAATATTTGAAAAAAACACAAGTGTCACTCTGCTACAGGTGCGCGACGCGCCTTTGTCGCGCACCGACACTATTTTGGCGTTCAGATTGAAAAATTATCTTTTGATCCGGTCGCTCTAAAAATCAAGCGAGACCAATTTCCCACTCAAATTTTCATGTTGATCACAAATCCGACCCCGGATTTGTCATACGAGCATTGAAAGATGTTTTACGTGCATAATTCTCTTCTAGGGGTATTTTGATAATTTCACTGGGCGTTACATCATCTCTCCCTTAGCTATCAAGGCCGTTACTCTAAGTTGTAAATCAATTTCTTCTACTAGGCTATAAGCATATACCTCCACATGGTCAAAGAATCACCATCACAAGAATATCTTAAACTCTTCTATTATGTTATAGTCGCATACATATAACTAGCCACTCAAACTCTTTTCAACGCTATCATTCTTAGCTCTTTTCGGTATCTGTGGAAATCTCTCTATGTTTTCTATTCCTATGACGTACATAACCACTTCCCACAACTCTTACAATCTAATATCTTCTTTTGCCTGCTAACACTCAACTTCTGTGTTCCCATAAATTTAATTGCATAAGAATTAATTTATCATGGAAAACTCGTCATCATCTATCGATAAGCCCCAAATCAATTTAGCTACTTAAGTTTGGATTCATGCCAGGGCGGTCGACTACTGAAGCAATTCACCTTATTTGGAGATTAGTGGAGAAATATAGGGAAAGAAAGAAGGACCTTCATATGGTGTTCATTGATCTTGAAAAGGCCTATGACAAAGTCCCGAGAGATGTCTTGTGGAGGTGTTTGGAGGTGAAAGGTGTCCCGATGGCATACATTAGAGTGATAAAGGACATGTACAATGGAGCCAAAACCCGGGTAAGAACGATGGGGGGAGATTCAAAATATTTTCCTGTTAAGATGGGACTTCATCAAGGATCTGTGTTGAGCCCTTTTCTGTTTGCGTTGGTGATGGATGAGCTGACGAGATCTATCCAGGAGGAGGTCCCATGGTGTATGTTGTTTGCAGATGACATAGTACTGATTGATGAGACCCGGACCAAAGTTAATGATAGGTTGGAAGTTTGGAGGCACACTTTGGAGTCCAAAGGATTCAAACTGAGCAAGACCATAACAGAATACTTGGAATGCAAATTCAGCGTGGCGAGGGATGAAGCAGACATTGATGTGAGACTTTCCGCTCACCCTATTCCCAAGAAGGAAAGCTTTAGGTATCTGGGGTCCATCATCCAGAGTAGTGGGGATATCGACGATGATGTCACACACCCTATTGGGTCAACTTGGACAAAATGGGGGTTGGCCTCTGGAGTATTGTGTGATAAGAAGATACCACCTAAACTCAAAGGTAAGTTCTACAGAATGGTGGTTAGACCTTCTTTGTTGTATGAGGTAGAATGTTGCTAATAAAAAATGCACATGTACAAAAGATGCATGTCGAATAAATGAGGATGTTAATATGGATGTGTGGTCACACCAGGAGTGATAAGATTAGGAACGAGGTCATTCGGGAGAAGCTAGAGGTGGCACCTGTAGCAGACAAGATGAGGGAAGCGAGACTGCGATGGTTCGGACATGTGCCGAGAAGGAGTACCGATGCCCCTGTTAGGAGGTGTGAGAGGATAGATTTGGGGGTTACATGGTGGGGTAGAGGTAGACCAAAGAAGTATTAGGGGGAGGTGATTAGGCAAGATCTGGTGAAACTTGATCTCACCGAAGACATGGCCTTAGATAGGAAGGAGTGGAGATCGCGAATTAGAGTAGCAGGCTAGGTTAGATAGGAAGGAGTTGTTAATTGTATGCCTTTTATATGCTATATATCTGCCTTTTGTATGTTAATTGTCCAGTATTTACTTCATGTTTTTTCATGTTTATCATATCTAGCTTATTCTGCTCATGGGTTTTTGTTACGAGGGTTCCAAGGAAATAACCTCTCTACCGCTATGAGGTAGTGGTAAGGTCTGCGTACATTCTACCCTCCCCAGACCCCATTTGTGGGATTTCACTGGGTATGTTGTTGTTGTTGTTGCATGATGACAAGGATTACTTACATCAGCCAACTCCATATCAACAACTCAAATATACTATCTAGATTCTTACAGCAGTGATAACTCAGAGCTTCACACATCTTTACACAATCATCGATATATATCTCAAGCCTCTTCTTATCTATTGAGCTATCCTTGTCTCACTCGTCTTACCCAAGGGGCATTTGTACCCTGCCCATAACATTAGTTCCTCACAAATCAACACCTTCTTCTTGAATATACACTATGGAAAGTCTCTTAGAGCAAATCTCCAACTAAGGCTATCATTCTCACAATATTATCTCCTCCTTAACACTACTCCTCAAAATTCAAACTTAAGGTCTAGCACTAACATGTGCATCACACACCTCTCTAATGCTTACTTACAACTACTTGGTAGAAATTTAGGGAACATAATCCCAAAAAAATCTCATAGTGAGTATCCAATCAACACACCCCTTCCTCATAACTCAGTACCACTCACCTATTCAATCATATCTCTTTATTTGACTAAGATTATAACTCGATGAGTCTCATGGACTCTCAATTAAAAATCATAAGCCTAATTTAGATCTATCACATTGAAAGCACTCTTTTCCTAACATCTACACTTCACCCTGAGCATGCTCTACCACATTCTGACAATAACTCTCCCTCTATACCTCATCATGAAAATCATAGGGTACTCACGACTCTTTCATCAAACTTATGGCAATCGACTTAGCACATCATTACTTACCTAATAAATACATAAATCTAACCACAAGTCTCAATCATCCATCACTCTTGCTATCTCGTTCCTTTCTTTCCATCATTATCCTTCTCTTGGATGATTCGATTCTACTCAGGGTCTATAAGACCTCACATCTCACTCTTAGGTGGTAACATTAAAATCTTTAGAGACATAAGTGAAAGGCCTCGGATCATAACGTCGCTTTGAGGCCCATAAGTTTTCCCAAAAATCTGCCAGGTACCATCCCACGGAAAGACCTACACGGTCCGTGTGAAGCCACACGGTCTGTGTGGCCTCCCGTGGGTTAACACCTGGGAGGTGTTGGGGGGGGGGGGGGCAAACGGGCCTCCACACGATCCGTGCAGAGGCACACGTTCCGTGTGGCATGTATACGGACGGGGTCACGGTCCGTGTGACCCCAGGCTGTCCGTTTACCAGATCGTGTTGTGGCACTTAGTCCAGGAAATCTCGCCTTTGAAAAATGTCTAGGGCCACGGCACCGTAAACGGTCCGTGTGATGCTAGACGGACCGTTTACCGGTCCATATGCCCCAGATGGACCAAAATTCTGGTCCGTATCAGTAATGACATTTTTGAAATACTGGATAATTCCAACGAAAATTTGGTCTTTTCCCACCCCTCCTAAGCCCCCTATATAAACTAGACTTCACCATTTTCATCCATTTCATCTCATTTTCACACATCTCTCTAAGAAAGTGTTCTGTCAAGCTCTCCAAACATCTCACAAGGATTCCTCAAGCTAAGCCTTCAATTTGAGTCCATTTCCTCTTCAAGTTTGCCTTCTGCCAGGTATGTGGGGTTTGATTCTTGGTTTCTTTCAACCAAGAAGACCCAAAGTCCTTTTTAACTAGTTTATGAACCTTGTCTACTTTAACATGTGAATTTTACTACTTGTTCTTGGTAGCTTGAGCCATGCATGTGTTATTTAAGACTCCAAATCTTGGGTTATGTTAGTTTTATTGTAATAAACTATTTGGATTATGAAATTATGAACATGCAGGTCCCTTTAAATGTGTTATTATGCATGGGTGATATTTACTACCATTTCTATTAATTTTATTGAATTTCCTAGCTTTTATTTTATATTATGTTTTAGATATAATCCACATTGCCCATGCCATTCCTACATTGTGCATTGCATCATGCATTCATGACATTGATACATGAAAATTTTGAAAATGTGGGGTTAAGCCTAATTTTGTCCTAAAAAGGAATTATGATGTGATTTTTGGTAAGACATGGGATATGACAAGAAGGTGATCACCGGTATGTCTAATTATGACTCTTGGAGCATCTTGAGTGCTTGCACCATCTATACTTGTAGATGAGTTATTCCTTGCATTGACATCTTGCATATGATCTTGAAATTTGGCGTTGAGCCTAAATGTGCCTTGAACACTTTGAAACTTGCACTTGACTCTCTTGAAAGTATACGTATACGTATATGAGTATTCTTGTGGGATGTGTAAGACTTAGCACCAATGGATTAGGGGTCCTCCCCTTTTCCTTGAACTATGTGCCAGCATAGGGACGAATATTATTCGTCTACTTGTTTATGATATATCATGCCTTGATATAATTCTTGCAAATCCTTCCGAAATGGGGGACCTGTAAGGAAGGTGACCATCCACTGAAATGGGGGTCCCGTAAGGTGTGATGTAGATTACCCTTGGCAAGTAATCTTCTCCCTACCGGTGCGAGGTCCCAATCGGTCCAATTCGTGTAATAGCTCGCATGGATTTGGTTTGTCGGTTATGGTCCATCCCCGTATATAAGAGCATTATCGCATTACACGCATCACGCATTACGTGACATCCTGTATATTAAATTCCTTTGATTATATGATTCTTGTATATTATGTGCCCTTGTCATCTAACAGGATTATGCAGGTCCGGTAAGTCACATGCATTGCATACCCGCATATTTAGTACATTCAAAAGTACTAACGCATACTCTATGCCGGCATGATTTTACCATGCAGGAATCGATCAGTTTGAGCATTATCCGCAGGACGAATTGTCCCTCTTTGCAGCTTTTGTTGTGGTGAGCCCCATCTTTCGAGGGCAAACTTTATGTCTTGTGCTCCTTATGTACATTTGTCTTGCTGAGGTGAGCCCGGAACTTGTCCTGGCCCCCGTCCCTTACTTAGAGGCATACGTTGGGTGTTTTTGTAAAAACCTTGTTATTTTATTAAACTAAAGAAATGCTCTTTTCTTGAACTTGAATCTCCATTGTTTATTTATTCGTTTAAATAACTCTTGATTTAAATCGCGTAAACTCTAAGATTTTGAGGCTTGTTTGGGGGCTTTTGGGTCCCCATTCGTCGTGTCACATCTAGGCCCCGACCCCGGGTCGTGACAATAAGTTCCTCTCTCATGGGTCACGTCTGAAGCAAGTTTTGAAAAAAAGGGTCCGCGTACATCTTGAGCTAACTCAAAATGCATGATTTATATGAGTAATAGTGCAATCTTTCTAGTCAATCAACTTCGCACACTAGTCGGCTTTTCTCTATCGTGGTGCAGTCTCTCTACCATTCTGATTACTTTATCTCAGGGGATCTCATCTATAAGATTTTGAACATTACTGTCTCTATCGCATCGTGGATGAGGCATAGTCGAATGGCTTAGAGCAACGCACGAATCATCGTAGATTTCTTAGGAAAAAGCTCTCGCACGATTTAGCATCTGAAAGAAGGGAAACTTTTCCTGATGTCCCATAGCCTCCCTATTATGGATGTGGCACGCTTCACACCAATAATAAAGACTATACTAGACACGACTTCATAGACTCCCTAGAACACTTGAACTCTGTGCTCTGATACCAAGTTTGTCACGCCCCGTGAGGGTACCCTTGGCGTGGTCGGCACTCAAAAACTATTGCTAGTCCTTGAGCGAACGACTTGGCCTCATCAACACCTCATACTCAGCAGCGAAAGAAACATCATCAAGGAAAAGACTGTACTATAATTAAAGTGATCAAGTCTTTATATGAAAAGTTAATTTCCAATAAAGAAGAGTTGGAAAAATAATATATAACATCTTCTACTCAATGTCTTTGAAGCCTCTAACTTAAACATCTAGATGGTACCACGACAGGCCATGGTTACCCAACTCAAGGAAAATAAAGTACTATCTTAAGCTAGATGATAACAATATGGAAAATCCTCCGAAAACAAGGAGGTCTCACCGATCAGCTGAATGCCAATAAATCCTCAATGAAACGCCTGTCGATGGTCTCTAATATCTGCCTTTGCATCATAAAACGATGCAGTCCCAGAAGGGGACGTCAGTACGTGGAATGTACTGGTATGTAAAATAGCTGAGTGAAATAGAAACAGGTAGAATAATATAGGAATAACATCAGCTCAACATCATACTCCATAAGAATGTCAAATGTCTATCTAAAGAAAGAATAAAGTGTAGACAAATGACCCATCGATATCTCATCAATACATCAATAATACATCAGACTCACCTCACCTCAACTCGACTCGACTCAACTCAACTCAAAGAACTCATGCCTGTCTAGGACAAGGATAAAGGGTAGATAATAAAACATCAACATCCATCAAGACTCATACCATCACATCAACATCATAGTTCTATCAGTGAGGAACCTAACTAGGAGTTTCTCTAAATGACAACCATCAGAGCTGGTGATGACACGACGAAGCGATGCCGTTGCCACATCCATCCAGTACCCTGCTCGGGGTAAAGGACATCAACCTCAGTGGATCCACAAGAAAAAAACCTCTGTCCTCTATTGGGACAAGAAAGGAGCCATCCACATTGCAGTTCAAGTGGGACTTATTCTCACCCATTTCGGTGCTCAGTACTCCTCCCAGAACTCGACATGCTCATTAAACATCATCATCATTAGTCCCATAGGGACATAGTACCTTAACATCAACATCAACTCATCTCATCAACATCAACATCATGGAGTCGAAACATTCTTTTTAAAATTTAGTTTCAAGTTTTAAGACTCGTGAACATCATTGTCATCAACATCATCATCAAGACTCCCATCAATTTTTACCACAATCACAACATCACAAACATCATCATCGTTAAGGCTCTAGACTCTTTCCCTCTAAGTTCTTTCTTGTATTCTTTAGTACAATAAACGTAGATTTTTGTAAAATCATTCATGAAAATAATTTATGCAGTAAATCAAGTTTATGATGAACATCAATTTAAGAAAAATACATGTAATTTCAAATCAATATTTCAAGAAACACCATAAGAATTCATGCATGTAGACTCTTGAACCATCAACTCATCTATGACCTCTATGGGGCACATGAGAGAACAATCCCATATTTTTAGTTTAGCCTTACATACCTGGAAAGTTGATATTACAATCGAAATTTGATGAATACTCAATTTCTTAGAGAAAATCCTTGATCTTGGTAGTTCTTTTAGAGTGGAAGAACTTGGAAAGACATTGTTTGAAGGGCTTCTCTCTGATTCTTGACTTCTTGACTTCTTGATTTAGAATCTTTAGAGTTCTTGATGAAGAACCCTAATTCGTGAGATGAAGAGTCAAGAAATCCTTTCTTGGGATTCTTGAATTCATTTTCTTGAAACCCTAGGTTATGATTTAAGATTCTACTAGGGATTCATGAATAGATAAAGAAATTTAGGTTCGGTAGCTTAAAATTTATGAACAATAATTCACCTTTATTATGAATCTTGAAAGTTAATCCTAACTTGATGACTTTCTTGATGATTGTTGAGCGTTTATGTTTAGGAGTGAAGGAGAGGATTTTATTTATCAAAACTGACGTTTTATGTGTTTTGATACCTTAAATAGACCCCCAAAGGTTTTAGGATAAAAGAAGCCTCAAAATAAAATAAAAGAATGTCTTTTAGCTTATCCAGAAAGGGTTCGCGATAGGTTCGCGATACGGAGCTGTCGCGGCTCTTTAGATAGCTCTACAGACTCTAGTAAAATGATCATAACTTTCTACTCTGAACTTTGATTAAGGTGAAATAAGATGCATTGGAAAGATAATTCAAAGATCTTTAATTTGATATATTATGGGTCAGCTAACTCATTAAACTCTAGCAGATATAGTCATTTGATGTTGACCCTTCTATCAACTCATGCAAAAATTTAGTCGGTAGAAATTCTTTGGACTTGACTTGATGTAAGAGATTCTTTTATCATTTCCAATTGTATTCCCACTCTAAGAAATTAACTTTAATATCTATGCTTAATTAAGAATTATCAATTAAGATCGTATATAATAGGAAGGATGGCTCAAGTTTTGTTAAAAAAAAGTTGGGATGTTACATTTAGTCCCGGGAGTTGTCACTAGTTGTGGACTTAACAATGAAAGGGATCATGCAATGTACTTGGCACAACTGGTCGTAAGCTGTTGCCGCTTCCCTGATGAGCCTTTGGCAGGGCGAAAATGGTTGGCACGTTCACAGGGGCGAAATGGGCTAGTCTCGAGGCAACGGGTGGGCCTTGGGGTGCTGCATGGGCGCGCTGGCGAGCGTGAGAATCTTGACCCATGACAAATGGTATCAGAATAGATTGTATGTATATTGTTCGTTTGCTGATGGAGGGGAGGAACACTGCACGTCTCAGATGATAGGAGAAGGATGGTTCCATTTGCTGGAGACTTGGAACACAGACTCATCCTAATTTAGAAGAGGGAGATAGGTTCTCCTTAGCCAACATATGAGCAGTATCTTACGAAATGCTCCTTGGGCGGATTCCCTCTCCCTAGCATGAGAGAGTGTTCTTCGGGTGCTGGAAGAGGCAAACTACGTCAGAGACCACAAAGAGTAACAACACAGAAGTGTGTGGCTGTCCAAAGGTGGAGACTTAGAATGTCAACAGCAGCATTGCGCCTAGGGCGTTGCAACATGAGGTGGGGGAGAGTGTCATGACCGGTGAAGACGTAGGCGTGCCGACAGTGAGTTCTGCCATTGGCCTATTGTTGGTGGCAACAACTTTCGATCAATTGTGCCAAGTACATTGCATGATCTTGTTAAGTCCACGACTAGTGACAAGCTCCCCAGACTAAACAGGGTCAGCATGCCTAACTCGGCTATTTCTGCCAACAACAGGCCAATGGAAGAACTTAATGTCGGCACGCCCATGTCTTCACGGGTCTTGATACTCTCCCCCACCATATGTTGCGATGCCCTCGGCGCAATGCTGCTGTTGGCACTTCAAGTCTTCACTTTTGGATAGCCACACACTTCTGTGTCGTCCCTCCTTGTGGTCTCTTTTAGAGCCTGCCTCTTCCAGCACCCGAGGAACACTCTCGTGCTAGGGAGAGGGGATCCGCCCAAGGATCATTTCGTAAGATACTGCTCATGTGCCGGCTAGGGAGAACCTATCACCTTCTTCTCAATTAGTATGCGTCCGCGTTCCAAGTCTCCCGCAAATGGAACCATCCTTCTCCTCCCATCTGAGACGCGTAACGTTTCTCCCTACCTTCAGCAGATGGATAATATGCATACAATCTGCTTTGATACCATTTGTCACAGGCCGAGATTCAAATGCTCACTAGCGCGCCCGTGCGGCGTCCCAATGCCCACCTGTTGCCTCGAGACCAGCCTTTTTTGCTTCGTTGAATGTGCGAACCAATTTCGCCCTGCCAAAGGCTCATCAGGAACCGACAACACTTTCTGACCAGTTGTGCCAAGTACATTGCATGATCCCCTTCATTGTTAAGTCCACGACTAGCGACAAGCTCCCCAGACTAAATCGGGTCGGCATGCCTAACTCGGCCAAATTCATGCATACGAGGCTACCAACACCCATATGCTATTGCCGCCAACAATAGGCCAATGGCAGAACTAATTGTCGGCGTGCCCACGCCTATTGTTGATGGCAAAAGCATATGGGCATTGGTAGCCTCGTTTGCATGTATCTGGCCGAGTTAGGCATGCCGACTCAGTGTAGTCTGGGAAGCTTGTCGCTTGTTGTGGAGTCAACAATGAAGGGGATCTTGAAATGTACTTAACATAACTGGTCGGAAGCTGTTGCCGCTTCCTTGATGAGCCTTTGGCAGGGCAAAACCGGTTGGCACATTCAAGGGGGCGAAAAGGGCTGGTCTCGAGGTGACGGGTGGGCCTTGGGACGCCGCACGGGCACATTAGCGACCGTGAGAATCTCATCCCGTGAAACCATGCTTGTATTTGAAAGCAACCTTGGCATGCTTAATACTGAAATTGTCAAAAATGCTGAAGTATGTACATTTTGAACTCTCGTATGGCACTTGGGCAAGAAAATCAGTTGGATGGTTAGTAGGGTGATGAATGCTCCCTCACTAGTTTTATTAATAACCACAACACATCATAGTAATGAAAATAATCAGGGACTTTATATTTAAACTTATTGGGATTAGTAGCTCATCACACACTTAGCCATGTAATTAAATAATGATTAGCCTATTTATTAGTCAATTACGGATGTTAGTTAGTGAAGTTAGTTATTGTTAGTGAGTAGGAGTAGTGACAGCGGGATACGTGGTAGTGACAACTGTATAGCATTAGCAACAACTTAGATGACATATATAGACAGATGAGGTCCTCCTCATTCTGTAGCAAGATCAATTAATAAGATTAAAATTCCTAATTCAATTCTCTCACTGAAATTCAATATGTCATCAGGGCACTGAATCAATGTAATTCAGATTTACAAGTTTAGGTCTCGAGTCCTTCAAAGCTTTTACCATTTATAGAGCATGGGGAGAGTGGAATCAGTATCAGGAGAAAATGTTGCAGATCCTTTGTATCTTCATCCATTAGACACTTTGAGTAGTGTACTAACCTCAGTCCAGCTCATAGTGGGTTTCGGGAGGCCTTAATTATCACGACCCAAGCCTAGGGCCTAGCTATGACATGATGAATGGGAACCCAAGGGTATCCAAACAAGCCACATAACATATAAGCCCATCCTTGGTTGCGGAAACGCAGTTCAAGCTTCATTTGATCAAACTAAGAGGATTCGGGACTTAGGATGCAAGCTATGGCAATAAGGGGTAAGGAGTTCCATCATTCAATCTCATCAACACATAGACTAAGGGGAAAGGATAATGTGACGCACTCTATGGGGAATAGGGGCTTAGGAAGGGACCACTTGTCATCAGCATAAAAAACAGCATACAAGGGATAGGGTCTAAAGCGAGATCATCATAGTTACATAAGCATCCTTGAGTGAAACATAACCAATCATCCAACAATGCCTCTAAGCATGAGTGGAACGGGGGCCAAAACATGTCCCGGGATCACCCTCTAAAGTAGATAACAAAAGTAATAAAGTCTTAGCATAAGCAAGATAGAAAATGGTTGTTGTCCCCGAAATGGGTGACTCATCACAAGCAAATCTCCAAGCAAACATACTAGCCACAAGGAGGTGGATGAATAGGAGCTTCGATCCCAACATGGTTAGATTATGTAGGCAAAAAGTATGCGTTAGTGCTTGGAATGTACTAAGTATGCGGGGTGCAATGCATCAAGAGATCATACGCCATAATAATCAAGATGCATAATCATATACAAAGATGATAAGCTCAAAATGCTTGAATGATCAATGCCTTAGTAAAAAACATGCATAGAAGATGAACACAATCTCATAACATAGCATACATATGTGGGAAGAGACTGGAGTCGACAATTAAAACCATGCGAGCAACTACATGGAATTCTGATGTTTCCTCCATACCAAACAAGGAGTGGTCTACTTGCCTGGGTAAACCATCCTCACCTTAAGGGAACATTACCCATTTCGGAGAGAAAGGATTACAAATGCCTTACAGGGACTTTATGCATTTCGGTTAATATATATACTAAGATGCCTTATGGGAGCACCACCCTTTTCGGTCATTATTTATACATGTGCAGTATGGGAACTCCACCATTTTTGGTTAATCATGCAATACTCAATTCAAAAACCTACGATGGCAACGTAGTTAAGGGACAATGGCAATCTACCAAGTTCCTCTTAGTGCTAAGCCTACACACCACGGAATACTTAACTTATATACATAGTCATATCATACATAACTTAATAATTCATAGCATCATCCTAAGAGTAGCTACTCAAAATCATAAAATCATAGCATTATAGAAGGGCTCCATATCTTTCAGAACTTTCACAACATTCTCATGAATCTATAACATGCTTATTAGCCCTTATACATTCACAACTTTCATGGCTTGCATATCCTGCAATAAATCCTTCATCAACAAATGGACCTTGTCATATAACTTTAGTCAAACAAGATGGGTATACGTATATGAGCTTAAAATAATGAAATTCAATAGTATAGGACATGAAGGAAGTAAAAAAAATCATTTAGAAACTATTAAAAACAATCCACTATTGGGTATCACGAAATCCATCTTAAAATTCATAATTTTGATAGCATCATATCATGAATAACTTTAATAATCATAATCAACTCACATGATAAACCCTCGATAGGTGTTAATGCAAAATCAAACCCATACTTGAAAAAGTCAAACTTAAATCATGCTTATAATAAATAATAGGAAATACCAATGAAGAAATAAGCTTTGAAATCAAGAAATTTCATTGAAAGGGAGTTTTTCGCTCCACGGGTGAAAGAACCCATGGATGAAGAATCCACATACCTTGAGGTCTTTAAATTGGTGAAGTTGACTTGAAGGAACTTAGGGAATAACCTTGGTTCTTGACCTTTAATGGAAGAAGTTTGAACCCTAGAAACTTGAGAGAATTTGGGAGAGTTTGGAGTGGATTTCAGGGGTTTATAAAGTGATTTTATGCCTAAAAATGGTGAAATTTTTGAGTATTCATGTATATATGGTTTCAGCGATATGTTTAAATTGACCTTACTCAAATCTAAAAATTTTTGGAAAAATTTGTTCATGGGTGAAACAAGCCCACGATGCGGATATGTTTTGCAGTAGTTCATTTTTGCATGAAGTTGAATTTTTCCCTATTTTGTCCTAGGAATGAGTCTAGATTATTTTTTTACTATCTTGAACCCTCTCCGCGATGCAGAGAGGACATATACTTTGTTTATTAGTGAAAAATCAAGTGAAAAATTATTTTTTGATATGGTTGTGTTAAAAATCGAGGGAGACCCTTTTCCTACACAATTTTGCTTCGTGAAAATTAATACGAACTCAGATTTTCCAAAATACATACAAAAATTATGATATTCTAGAATTCTACCATAAGGGCTTTCCGAATCGCTTGAGAGGTGTTATAATATCTCACCCTTGGGAACATTCATCCCCGAATGTGGAAAATATGCTTGAGAAGAGTGATTAGACAAATTTCTAGCCTAACATGATGCATCAATGCAATTTAAACACCACTTTCATGAAATTTAAAACTTATGCATCAAGAGCCATCAAAACATGTTACTACGAGTATGTGTGTATGCAATATGACATAGAAGGGCTGAATAACAAGATTTGACAATATAGATAGGATTAACTTATTTCCTTAGTCTTGAATAGAGTGGAAAAGATAAGGATATCGCTTCCTCATGTCCGCTTCTGCTTCCCAAGTAGCACTTTCAACTTGTTGATTCCTTCAAAGGACTTTGAGGGGTGATACATCTTTGTTCCTTAATCTCTTCAATTGCCTATCCAATATCTCAACCTGAACTTCTTCATATGCTAAATTTTCCTCAACACCTAGAACCTCCAAAGTCACAATAAAGTTTGGGCCACCTACACACTTCCTCAACATGGATACACGAAAGACTAGATGAACCATACTCATATCCATAGGCAACTCCAACTTATAAGAAACCTTACCAATTAGCCTCAAGATTAGATAAGGCCCTACATACCTAGGGCTCAATTTACACCCTTCATGGGCGAGACCTTCAAATACACCAATCATCCACCTTAAACTCAAGATCTCTCCTCCTAATATCAGAATAGGACTTTTGTCTACTTTGAACCATCTTTAATCTCTTAGTTATCAACCTAACCTTCTCTAAAGCTTCCATAACTAAATCTGGGCTTGACAAAGTCATTTTTCCCACTTCAAACCACCCACCCGAGGATCTACAACGTCTCTCATATAAGGCCTCAAACAGTGCCATACTTATGCTAGAGTGAATTGTAAGCAAACTCAATGAGAAGATTCTCATCCCAACTACCTTTAAATTCTAACATACAAGCCCTAAGCATGTCCTGAAGAGTTTGAATGGTTCTTTTTTCTTGACCATCCGTTTTTGGGTGAAAGGTCATGCTAAGCTTGACTTTAGTACCAAGTCCTTTTTGGAAAGATCTCCAAAAGTGAGAGGTAAATTGAGCACCATGATTCGAAATGATAGACAATAGAAACCCCATGAAACCTAACCAACTCATGAATGTACACCCCACCAATACACTTCCCTCAAATCCCTATACATCTTTGTAGAACCGGGGTGAATATAACAGGATAAATTATGAGCCTTTTTAAAAATCAAGTCCCTTAACCCATCAACATTTGGCACACACAACCCACCTTGGTGCCTAAGGGCACCATCTCTCCCTTGGGAGAAAACCTCTACCTTGCTCTCTTTTACCAATACCTTCAATTCTAACAAAGGGGGATCAAGGTCTTGCTTGGATTTGACCTCTTCAATCAAAGAAGACTTGGAACCATCTATAACCACCACACCTCCATTTTTGGCTTCATACAAACTAACCCCCAACTTAGCCAATCAGTGAACTTCCTTTGCCAACTCCTTCTTTGCATCCTCAACTTAAGCTACACTCTCCATGGATACTCTACTTAGTACGTCAGCTACAACATTGGCTTTGTAGGATGATAATGCACACTCATGTCATAATCATTAAGGAGTTCCAACCACCTTCTTTGCCTCAAATTGAGATCTCTTGGGGTGAACACATATTGAAGAATCTTGTGGCCAATTAATACATCTACATGAACCTCATACAAATAATGACGCCATATTTTCAAAGCAAATACCATGGCTGTTAACTAAAGGTTATGGGTAGGATAATTACTCTCATGCACTTTAAGTTGCCTAGAAGCATAAGCAATAACCTTTCCACCTTGCATCAATACACTAAACCAATTCTTGAAGCGTCAAAATGGACAACAAACCCTTCTAACCCTTGTCAAGATGGGAGTAGATGTAAGCTTGTCCTTTAAAATTTTGAAATTCTTTCACATTTGTCGGTCGAAATGAGTTTTACCTTCTTTTGTTCAACTTTGTCAAAGTGAGAAGAAATTGAAGAAAAACCCTCAACAAATCTTTTGTAGTACTCCACTAAGCCCAAGAAACTTCTAATATCCATTGGAGTCAAGGGCCTAGGCCAATTTCTCATCACTTTCGTCTTTTTAGGATCCACTTTAATCCTTTCACCCGACACCACATGCCCTAGGAATGAAACCTCGTTCAACCAAAGTTCACATTTATCAAACTTGGCAACCAACTTTTCTTCCATCAAAATTTGCAACACTAGCCAAATGTTTCACATGCTCATCTTCACTACGGGAATAGATCCATATGTAATCAATGAATACCACAACAAACATATCAAGGTAGGGTTAAAGACCCTATTCATGAGATCTATAAATATTGCTGGTGCATTGGTTAGACCACAGGACATCACCACAAGCTCAAAATGCCCATATCTAGTCCGAAAAGCCATTTTAGGGATAACACTTTCCCTCACCCTCATTTGATGGTATCCAAACCAAAGATCAATCTTAGAGAAATGATTAACCCCTTTCAATTGGTGAAATATGTCATCCATCCTTGGTAGGGGATACTTGTTCTTTGTAGTGACCTTGTTGAGTTGTCGGTAGTCGATGCACATTCCAAGTGAGCCATGTTTCTTCCTCACAAACAACACCAGTGCACCCCAAGGTGGCTTGCTAAGCCTACTAAAATCCTTCTCCAAATAAGTCCTTCAATTGATCCTTTAACTCTTTCAATGTCTCAAGGTCCATGCAGTAGGAAGAAATATAAATGGGTTAAGTATGGAGGAGTAGGCTATACCAAAATCTATTTCCCTTTTAGGAGGAACATCGAGGAGTTCATCAGGAAATACATCAAGAAATTCATTAACCACTGAAATTGTCTCAATAGGAGGAACTTTGGACTCAACATCCCTAACCCTTACAAGATGATAAATGTAACCCTTAACAATCAATTCTCGTGCCTTAAGGAAAGAGGTTCACCTACCCTTAACAATTGAATCATGACCTTCCCGCTAAAGATGAGTTCATCTGGAAATTGGAACTTAACTCAGTGGGTTCTATGATCCGTGGAAGCATGATATGAACGTAACCAATCTATCCCAAGAATAATATCAAAATCTACCATGTCAAGTTTAACAAAATCACAGGGAAAGACTTTATGCAATATGGACATAGGACAACCCCTATAGACTCTTCTAGCAACAATAGACTCACTAATGGGGGTAGACAACTCAAAAAGTTCACATAGAAATTCGGGGCACGCATCAAGCCTATTAGCAATAAATGGGGTAATGAAAATAGAGTGGAACCCAGATCCAATAAAGCATGCACATCATACTCATAAACCTTTAATGTACTGGCAACAACATCGGGTGCCTCATCCACCCTTTTTCTCCCTTGAAAAGCATAGAATTGATTATTACGTAGAGCACCCCCTTGTTGACATAGAATTGATTATTACGTAGAGCACCCTCTTGTTGACCAACTTGTGCTACTTGATCACCATGAGCACCATGCCCTTGAGAACAACCATCCTTTCCCTTGTTTTGAGTAATTAAACAGTCTGCAATCTTGTGGGCCATCTTGACACACCTAAAGCAAACATTCACATCTCGATAACATCCACCATAATGGTTCTTTCCATATCTCCCACACTTAGAAAGTATTTGTCCACCATTCCCACCTTGAGGTTTTGGGTCAGGCACCCTATCATTGAAGAACCTTGGATTTGGAGCATTTGATGGCCCTTGATCTTGAAATTTGTGGCCTTGTTGGAAACAACCACCTCCACCATCTCTCGCACCTTGAAATCCACCATCATAACAAGCTCTCTTGGACTCCCCACTCTTCCTCTTCCTAATATTTCTCCCCCACATTGTTTGGCGCATATCATGAGCAGAGATACGTACATTTCTCCAACAGGCATGCCAGTGCGACACTCTTCATTGGCCAAGTCGGACACACAAATTTGTTTATCCTTTCCCAAGAATCAGCTACCAAGTGAGGAGCATACTTTGAGAGCTTGTTAAATTTGAGGGAATACCCCCTCACACTCATGGATCCTTCTTTGAGATTCATATACTCCATCATCTTTGCTTTCCTTAGTTCAATAGGAAAGAAGTAGTTGAGGAAGGAGGCTTTGAATTCCTCCCAAGGAATAGGCTCATCAGTCACCATCTCCATATTCCATTGAGCAAACCATATTCGAGCAAGGCCTTTGAGTTAATAGGCTACAAGTTCTTCCTTATCCTTCAAGCTTACCCCCTATAATAGAAAGAACTTTGTACACTTCATTGATAAATTCTTGAGGATTTGCCTCCACTTTAAAGCCATGAAACTCTAGATGATTCATTCTATTTAAGTCCTTACTCTTTATGCCGAAGTAGGAGCATTATAAGACTCCTCATGTTTGAGGTATGAAAGTGCTTAATAAATGAAATCTTGAAATTTTCTTAGTGTAAATGGGATTCATGAAGGGGTTTATGGGCTGTCAAATGAAGCATGGGCCATACTTAGGTTTCGTGGATTCGAGGGTGCGATTCTAGTAGCTCAAATTAGGAGGGCCACCAATGCACGAAGGCTATTACGAGCCATAGGTTGATCCACGAGCCATAACTTGTACTCGTGGAATGGTGGGTTGACTTGGTGGAAAAAAATAGTCTTCTGAAGTTTTAAGTATGAATTAGCAGCATGACTCATAAATTGGTTGATGGGTCATAAGTTGTGTCATGGTTTGAGATTCAGAGAAGGTTTATGGGAGTTCAAAACATTATCTGGAAGAGACCCATATCCACAACTCGTGGACTGGACCACATCCCGTAATCGGGGTCTCATGATCTTGTCCAACACATTTTAAGAAGGGGCAATTTTGATATATTTTGAGATTCTAAGTCTATGCTACGCTATTATTCTTCATTATAAAATATTTCAAGGACAAACTCCTCCTAGACACTCTCAAGCTTCCTCAAGACTCTCAAGTAGAAGGTGCGAGCTAGGGTTTCGTGTTTCTCTTCATCCTTCAACAAAATTTCCATCTCCAATCACACCAAGGTATGTGGGTTTTGATTTGTGGAGAACTTTCTTCCACAAAGCTCAATCATTCATCTTCTTCATTTATTTCTCATGTCATGGAAACATATGATAATTTCATGAGCTCTTTTATATGATGATATTGTGAAGGGATTTATGCTATTTTGCCTTTGTACATAATTATTTTATGAGATCTCATGGAAAAGTATATGATTTACATGAGGGTTTAATGTTTCCCTAGCAAAGCTTTATCTCGTTGATGGTGGTTTACTTTGAATGACTCTTAAATGATTCTATTTTACTCGCCTAATGTTATTTACTCTCAAGTTGCATGATTTTAAGCATATGTACATATACCCACCATGTTTTTATCAAGTTATGAGCCAAGATTTTTATGTTCATGGAAGCCTTATGGCAAGATATGTGATCTATGAATATTATGAATTTTGAAGGGCTATTATGCATGCTATGAGCTATGGAAATAATGTGAAAGTTATGAATGATACGAAGCCTTATCTTTGATATTTTGAAGCTTTGGTTTTGATGAGCTACTGTATGATAATGTTATGGTATTATAAGACTTGGTGTACTTTGACTATGAATATGAATTGTTATTCCTTGGGATTGTGACCAAGTACTGAGAGGACCATGGTAGGTAACCATTGTCCCTTAACTATGTTGCCACCATATGTTTGTGATTAGCTAATGGATCCAAATAACTCTTGTTGCATGATTAACCCAAAAAGGTGGTATTCCAACACGACACATGCTAATTAATAATCGAAAAGGGTGTAGTTCCCGTAAGGACATCTTTCATACATTAATTGAAATAGGTGGTGATCTCATAAGGTGTTTGTGGAACGCTCTAAAAAAATAAGGTCAATGATCATAAGATAAAGTGTTTTCTTTACCTTGACAAAGCAGACCACTCATTGTTCAGTGTGGAGTGAACATCAGGATTTCAAGTAGTAGCTCAGTTGGCTTACATGTTGGTTATGGTCCCTTCCAGTCTATGTATAATATGTCACATGACTTGATTATATGATGAGCATAATGTGGAACTCAAAGAGTCTGGTTGTCTTGATATTTTGATTATTGATGAGATGAAGATGATAAGATGTTAAATGTTGACTTTGAGGTACTAGAGGAGGCACTTAGCATAGCCCGTGATGTCGTGGCTACTTTATATTTCATCCTCATGTCGTATTGCATATGAATACTCGAATTATGGCATTGGTATGTACATGTCTCATATTGTGTGCGCACCACTAAGATGCTAAGATATTGAGATAGTCACACTCTCGTAGATCTAGTTATCGGTGCCAGAGTCTGCCGAGGCACATCATGTTGGATATACATCCTGTTACTCCGCTTTGGCATGCATTGCATCTATATTGCATACCCTTTGATAGATGTGTTATTTGAGATCTACTTAGTGGCGTTAGAGTCTATCGAGACATAAAATATTTGATATACATCTAATTATTATTGTTATGCATTTATATACTATTTAGTGGTGGAAGAGTCTGCTGTGACATGTTATTGTTGTTATGCATCTATATATTCTGATATTTCCATTTCGTTTTATATCTCTCTATCGACACCAGTATTTATTGGGGTATCATCGATGCCAGAGTCTGCTGTGGTACTATAACCGCCTCTATCGGCGCCAACGTCCGCCAAGGTGTCATCGGCACTAGCTACCATCATAATACTTGAGAGACCTCGTATATGGTCTAACGAGAACCCCATGGGTTCTACTTTATAGCTTCAACTCAGTAGATGTATGCAAATCGATGCCATAGCTCGCTAAGGTTTCATTAGTGCCAGAGTCGGCTGACATATGGTCTAATGAGATCCAAGCGGATTATACCTTATAGCTTTAGTTCGGAAGATGTATACATCAGCAGCAACATCTACCACATTTCCTCCTCCTGAATTGCTTTCATACATTGCGTATGCATTGCTTCTTTGATTGTCGTTGATATTTTATTCTACTAGTATGTATATGGTCTACATTGTGCACTAACCCTTTTCTTGCAAGTGATAGTATTTTTCATTATTACATACTTATTCGATTTCTCTTACCTAGTCAGTTGAACCTACTAGGTACAATTTGGTGTACTGACCCCTTCTTTATTTCCTCTAGCAGATCGAGTATAGGGATTCGCACAGGGTAGTTGATCACTCTCGCTGAGCTATTATACTTTCATCTAGATCTTATCGGTGAGCCTCAGACTTTGAGTCGCTGGGGATCTTTGGGACTTTCTTTATTGCTTTTTTTTTCAAACTTTGTACCAGATTTTATGAGACAGTCTTGTATCTTATTTTGAGACAATTGTATTTACCTTCCTTACTATTCAGATGCTTTTGTACTCATGACTCCAGGTTTTGGGATATTTGATGATATGACCTGTTGGTTTCCTCTTTATTTTATTCTTCCTAGTCGTGATCCATTTTGGGTCATCACAAGTTTGGTATCAGAGCTCTAGGTTAATTGGGCTCATGATTAGAGAGTACGGTGTCTAGTAGAGTCTCGCACATTGGTATTTAGACGTCCACACCTATCTTCGAGAGGCTATGGGATACTTCATAGGAAAAATCTCATTCTTGATTCTATTTGTGCATTTTTTCATATAAACCAAATTGAAAGTATCTAATCCACTCCTTCTGTGAAGATGTCGATTAACAGATCCCGTCAATCAATGGAAGAGCCTAAGGCAATTGATGTGGCTCCCACTTGAGGTCGAGGCAGGTTTTGTGCTAGGGCCAGGGGCCGAGGACTTGCTAGAGGTGCAACTCCTCCCTATAGGCTGGATCGGCCTCTCCAGAGCCTGCTTATGAGCTAGAGGGGCCTACAAATCCTATTCACCAACTATAGCCCAGATGCTTCACCCTCGGTTCAGGAGTTACTTCTGAGGATATTGGCTAGATTGGAGGAAGGTCCTCCATCCCCAACTACTATTTATGTACGAGGTTCTACAACACCAATTGGTCCTCCTATGGCTCCAGCTGAGCTAACTGTGATTCATTGTTGCTCTTCCTCAGTCCCAGCGGATCTTCCTTTGACTGTTATGATTCCGCCTCATTTATTTTGGCTGTGGTTTGGTTCCCAATTTCATGGATCAACAAATCATCTTCAGAAGGCCACAACTTCCCTAGTTCTATCTGGGGTTGCATTTATGAGTATTGTGGATCCTGCTCACATGATGGAGCGCAACATGCATGATGGGAAAGGCAGCAAAAATAGGTTCTGTTAGCATGATCAGTTTAGTGTAACCACGTCCCGAGGCAGATTTTCAAGGATAACCACCTCAAATGCAAGAGATCCCGACATGTTATATTTGCAGTGGGGTGGAGCATTTAGCTAGACATTGCCCCATATTTTGCATATTTCACCCAGGCTTCAAGATCTCAACCAGCTCATCTAGCTCTAGCACCTAGAGTCACACCACAGGCTATGAGAGGTGGTACCAGACGAGGTCGTGGTATAGAGAGAGGTAGTACTCGTGGTGGTCCAAAAACTAGTGATGGTCGTAGAGGTTTTTATGCCATCCTAGATAGAGTCGAGACAAAGGCCTTTGATGCAGTTATCACAGGTATAGTTCTAGTATGCCATTGTTCAGCTTCAGTTTTATTTGATTCAGGCTCTATTTATTCATGTGTGTCAGCCTATTTTGCTTATGGTATCAATATTATACATGAGCAGCTTCTTAAGCCTATTTGTGTATCCACCCCGGTGGGCGAAGCTTTAGTGGTGAATCGGGTATATCGTGCTTTTTTTGTGACCTTTATGGGGAGAGATACTGTTGCTGATCTTATACTGTTAGATATGGTTGATTTTGATGTGATGTTGGGCATGGATTGGTTACCGCCTCATCATTCTATTCTTGATTGTCATGCGAATACAATGACTTTGTCTTGTCTAGAGTTGCCTTAGTTGGTGTGGACTGGAGCACCTAGCTCCTATCCTAATGGTGGTGTTTCTTATATGCATTCTTGTTGGTTGAGAGAGATGGAGGAACAAAAGGAAGACTTGTTGAAGAAAGGCTTACCTGTCCAAGTGTATCTCCCAGGGGTAGTCATGTATTATTTGCAAAGAGGAAGGATGGCACTATGCATATGTGTATTGAATATCACCAGCTTAACAAAGTGACCATTAAGAACAAGTATCCCTTACCTTGCATTGATGAACTTTTTGACCAGTTGCAGGGTGCCTCAGTATTCTCTAAGATTGACTTGAGGTTTGGTTATCATCAGTTGAGTGTTTGAGAGTGATATCCCGAGACAACTTTCAAGACTCGTTATGAGCATTATGAGTTTGTGGTTATGTCATCGGGTTGACTAATGCCCTAGCTAATTTTATGGAGTTAATGAACCGAGTTTTTAAGCCCTATTTGGACATCTTTGTGATTGTGTTCATAGATGATATCTTGTTTTATTCCAAAAGTGTGGCAAATCATGTTCAACACTTGAGGACTGTACTCCAGAGATTGAGGGAAGAGAAATTGTATGCTAAGTTCTCTAAGTGTGAGTTTTGGCTTAAGTCCGTTGCATTTCTTAGCCATCTTGTGTCAAAAGAGGGTATTATGATCTATCCGACCAAGGTAGAAACTATTCGTTAGTAGGCTCGGTCTACTTCCCTGACTGAGATTCTGAGTTTCCTTGGTTTAGTAAGGTATTATCGACGTTTTGTGTAGAATTTCCATCTGTAGCAGCCCCATTGACTAGATTGACTCAGAAAGTTGTGACATTTTAGTGGTTGGATGATTGTTAGGTGAGCTTCAAAAATCTCAAAGATTTGTTAACTTCAACACCGATTCTTGCTTTTCCCGTGGAGGGAGTTCCATTGTAGTATATTGTGATGCTTCTGGTATAGGTTCGGGTGGTGTATTGATTCAAAAGGGGAAGGTGATACCCTATGCTTCTAGACAGCTGAAGGTGCATGAGAGAAGCTACTCTACTCATGACTTGGAGTTAGCTATAGTTGTGTTCCTATTGAAGTTGTGGAGACATTATCTTTATGGGGTGCATTGTGCAATCTTTACTGACCACTGGAGTCTTAAATACAACTTTCTCAGCCTAATCTAAATATGAGACGGCATAGGTGGTTGGAGTTGTTTAGGGACTATGATATCTCTATTCTATATCACTTTCGGGAATGCCAATGTGGTGTCAGATGCTTTGAGCCAGAAGGCTACTAGTATGGGGAGTCTGGCATTCTTGAGGGTTGAGGAGAGGCCCTTAGCTTTGGAGGTTCAGTCACTTTTTAGAATAATGTTTCGTTTGAATATTTCTCCTTCTCAAAGTGTTTTGGCCTTTGTTGGGGCTAGATATTCCTTGTTTGAGCAGATATGTGCTCACCAGTTTGAGGATCCCAGATTGTGCATGATTTATGTCAAGGTATTGAGAGGTGAAACCAATTTAGCTATTATTGATTCTGACAGTGTTTTGCGAGTTAATGCTAGAGTTTGTGTGCCTGCTGAAGTTTGGAATCTAGGTAAGATTGATATTAAAGGAGGCACATTGTGCTAGATATTCCATTCATCCAGGTAAGCTAAGATGTATCATGATCTAAAACAACATATTTGGTAGTTTGGGATGAGAAAGGATATAGCTAAGTTCATGGAAAAGTGTTTGAATTTTCAACAAGTATGAACATCAAAACCCCAGTGGATCGATGCAAAGGGTGCCCATTATCGAACGGAAATTCGAGAGAGTGACTATGGATTTTGTTACAGGTTCACCCATGGCCTTGGGCAAGTTTGATTCAGTTTCGGTGGGCATTGAGCTATTGACCTAGTTAACACACTTCCTACTGGTAAAGACTATCTATTGTGTGGAGTAGTTGGTTAGGTTATATATTTGATATATTTTTAGATTGCATGGTGTGCCAGTGTCTACAGTATCAGATAGAGGATCTATGTTTACTTCTCACTTTTGGCAGGCTCTACAGTGTGGCTTGGGTACTAGGGTGGATTTGAGTTAAGCTTTTCACCCTCAGACTGATGGTAAGTTAGAGTGCCCTATTCAGGTGTTAGAGGATATACTTAGGGCGACCAATACTTACCATTGGGATAGTTCCCATATACCAATAGTTATCGTTCCAGCATCTAGATGGCATTATTTGAGGCCTTGTATGGCTAGATGTATATATCACCCATTGGATGGTTTGATCTAGGTTCCGCTGAGGTGTTGGGTGTTAATTTTCTTCAGTATGCCATGGACCGAGTTTGATTGATTCTGAGTAGACGTTTCATTACCTAGAGTCGCAAGAAGAGTTATGCTGATAAGAGGGTTAGGCCTCTCTATTGGTGACAATGTTTGGCTGAAAATTTCACCCATGAAGGGTGATGAGATTCAGGAAGAGAGGCTAGCTCAGTCCCAGATTCGTTGGCCCATTTAAGATTTTGAGGAGTGTGAGGGAGTCTATGAGTTGGCTTTACCACCAAGATTATCTTTTGTTCATCCTGTTTTCATGTTTCTATGCTCAGCCAATACATTTTAGATGAGTCCCATGTGATTTCTTATGACTATGTTGAATTGGGTCCAAATATGTCCTTTGAAGAGGAACCTATATCTATATTTGACAGGCAGATCCGAAGATTGAGATCCAAAGATATACCTTCTATGAAGGTTCAGTAGTGGCAGCGTTCTATTGATGAGCCTACTTGCGAGTTTGAGTCTGACATGCAGGCCAGATATCCCAGCCTTTTTGAGGTTTTTTGGTACTCCATTTTTCCTTATCTTAGAGGACGAATATTCCTTTTAATGGTGAATGATGTGATAACCTGGTTGATCATTTTTGACATTATCTCTAAAATTTGTGTTTTACCCTTTCCTAAGTTACTTTGGGCCTAATTTGAACTATTTGAATGGTTGGTATTAGAATTGTATGTATTAAAAGTTAAAAATATGAGTTTTGGTATTTTTTGGAAGCTTAAGTTGTTGAAAAAGTGAGTTTTTGTGTCATTCTGAGTTTCAAAGGTCGAATTGGGGATCCGTCAATTCCATTAGCTCTGGAATGTTGAAACTGGACTACACGAAGTTGTAGAATAGAATTTTGAGTTAAAATGAGGTTTTTAGGCCCAAATTTGTGATTTAAGTTGTTTCCAAAACCAAAGTTTGACTTTGGTCAACATTCGGAGTTTGGAAGCTCGGATCAAAATTCTGATAGTTCCATCAGTTTTGGATGGTGAAACTTATGACAAAAATGGTTTTGACATAGCTTTTTTGCATTGCCGAGGGCAGTTTTGGTATTTGGATGCTTTAAACTAGTTTTATTGACTTGAATCAGTAAATATGGCGAGGAGGCCTTTAAACTGCTTTTTGATGATTCTATTGAATCCAGATCATTGTTTCTAGTATAAATAAATGTAAAGTTTGTGAAATTTTGATTTTGAATGAGTTCCGAGTGTCTATGTCGAGTTTGGTAAAAGTGTGATTTTGCTAGTACAAGTGGATTTTATTCTCTGCGTTCATGTATGATACTCCGCCTTTGCGGTGTTACTGGTGGCTCTAGACTCCGCATTCTTTGGATAGGCTCCGAGATCGTGGAGCATACATATGTGTGACCACCGCTACCTGTTACTCTCTGCGTTCATGGATTGGTCTCTGATGTCGCTCAACTCGACTACTCAAAGGCAGAAGAGGCAGTTGACATCAGCATAATAACCAACTTTAGAGGTTGGGGTCGATCCTACGGGGAATCATTGTTCAAGGCGGAGGTGATTCATTGGACCAAGTAATTGTAGGATCTGGGGGGTTTCAATAATCAAAGTAAGAGTTCAGCTAAACAAGTTATAAATAATGATTAAACAACAATTACAGGAAGATGTTGGGAATGTACAAACATAGGAATCGATCTACCAGCTGGGTCTAGATACCCGATTAAATAAGTTGATATTGAGTCAATAGGCTAGGGTGCTTCTAACCCAAATAAGCTATGATACATGGCTGATTCGTATGACTCAGCTACGAATTCATATGTGGATACCGAGGACACGATTGGCCTAAGTCTCAGCAAAACCCCTAATACCTTGGCAATTGAATCCATAGTCATGGACTTCAACTGAAACCCCAAGAGGTTTCTGGCCATTTTATCCATTTCACACTCTAATAGTTTCGGCTAACGTAACAATCAGAGATCCAAAGTAAAATCCCAAGTTTGCAACCTTGAAATTATAAATCCAGTGAAGGGCCTATTTTTTGAAGTTGTATCGACGAACTGCTAAACAGGCCGCAGAGGACTGTATGAATCATGGATTGGTTTCGTGCCTATAGGATCAGAGTTTGAGGAGTTTTCAAAGAGTTGTCAGAAGAAACCCTATATGGGCCGTAAGTCTGAATACGACCTGTAGAAAGGTCTCATAAAAGTGATACCAGTTTTTGAAGAATACAGAGTACGAAGCCCAAGTTCAGGTTGTACGGCCATAAGCTAGTCCGTAGAAGCTGCCGAATCCATTTTTTCTATTCCATTTGTATTTGTATTTAAATTATTATAAATAGGTTATTTTTATGTCTTTTTGATGGAGCGCCACACGAGAGGACTGAGAAACACCTCTATGACTTCATAATTGGTGGTTTTTACATTGGGAAACAACACTTTGTGATTTCTAGTGAAGAATTGGGAATTATTTGTTCTTAATTTCATTATTGTAAGTGCTTAATTATGCTATTCTATATCATGCTTTTTAATCTACAATAATTATGCATAGCTGAATCCACTACTAGGGTTGTGGGAACCATGAAGAACTATTAAGGTAAAACTGGATAATCCATAATTTTTGGAAAGTGTACATTCATGTAATAATTAATTCTCTTCGTTTTGATTGTTATTTAATAGTGGCCAATGATAGAACCCGCCTAATTCTTACTAACTGCGGGGATGGATTCGATGTGATCTCTCTTGTCTAATCAACCAAACTGGATAAAGGGGAGGTTATACTAGAACAACAGGTAAGGGTTAGTAATGTCACACTGCGGTGATGGATCAAATCACGTAGTGAAATTTACCTTTCACATAGATCAAACGGTTCGGTAAACTTAACTTACCATTATTCATGCTACACACTAGAAAAGATTACGATTATCTGGTGATACTACGTTAGGAATTCATGGGGAACACAATATTCTTGTTACTTCTCTTACTGGTTTCATAACACTTGATTCTAGTTTAAGTTTATTTTCTTGCAATTACAACCCTCTTTTCAGGAGATAAGCAGGTTAATTCACTCAACTTGCTCATAGTTATTCTAGGTCTAACCATATCCCCTATGAGATTGAGCCTTAAACTTGGTTAGGTTAGTATCTTGACAACAATAACTTTAACCTTCAAAAAAGAGGTGTAACTTGGGAGACATCATGATTTTGGTGCCGTTGCCGAGGAATACAACTTTAGACTTGCTTAATTTGAGTAATTTGGGAATTAATCCTTATTTCTCTAATTTTATGTTTCTCGGTGTTTTTATTTTATTTCTGCGCACATGTGTAATGTATTTACAACACTAATAGTCGAGGTAGACCCTTGTCTCCATTTGACCCTGAGATCCAAAAGGCACTGAGAAGAATGGCCTAGAACAATGCAAATAACGCTACAAATGATTTCCGAAATGCAACACTGAACTAGAACAAAAATAATAATAATAACCCACCACCATTTGAGGATGCTAATCCACCACCACAGGATCTTCAAGTTGTGACTAATACATGGAATCAATACAGGCTTGATCCTATGGCTATGCATGTCACTAGAGCTATTTTGTGACCTCCATTACTAGATGAGACAAAAATCATTGTTTTGAGTAGGTTACTTCAAATGCTACAAAGTTGAGGGTTTTTCGTGGGCTTACTATCGAGGATCTACATAACCATCTACACAATGTTGTTTTCGTCTGCAAGAGTATGATGGGGAGTTAGAATTTGTCCATGGATTTCATTGGGCTCTATGTCTTCCCATTGTATCTAACATGAAAAGAAACACAATGTTTATCCGAGCTCCTACAGAGTTCAATCATCAGTTGGGAAGAAATGCAAAAGGCATTTTTGGAAAGGTTCTTTCCTAGGTCAAAGAAGCTGAAATTAAAGGATTAGGTCAACAGATTCGAACATTAGTGATTCGATCAACACTATGTGAGAGTTATTCACAAAGTGCCACAGGAGTACCCTTGACCACAAGATCGTTGATAATGCCTTGGTGAAAATCTTTTATCGATCCTTAGATAAAAATAGCCAAGTTATTGTCGATACTATCACGGGAGGCTCATTTTCAGATTGTTAATTTCCAGCTATAGCTGAAAGGTTGGAGAGAGTGGTCAAAACAAACCGTGTAGGGGGACGAGAAAAAAGTCAACAACTAAAAGCTAGTTCTCTTTCAGTACTAATTTGGCACAAGCCAAAATAAATGAGGAAATGATGCAAGAGCTTACTCGGATTAGCACTAATGTGGGGTTATTGATGAAGCAAAGCTAGGAACATTTGAATAAGGTAGCTCATCAGCCTCCATGAGCACCCATGTAATCACGCCCAAAGTCCCATTAAGGCAGACTGACACCCGTTGCCGAAAAGGCTCGGGAGAACCAACATATAACTATGCACTTTCTATGAACATTATAAGAGATTTCCATACTCAACATGCTTTCAAAAAAGTAGATAATCCAAAAGGAAATGCATATGACTAGGTTGTTGGAGCCACGATGTCTAAAGTACGATACTTGACCACACTTTACTTTACATAGACTGCAAAGCCTCTAGATAAGAAACAATATGTATATGAATCGAAACAGGCCTCGCCTCATGACCAACTATACAATACAAAAATATAAGCTCTAGACACACAAAGCCCCGAAGCAACCTGGAGCTTAGTAACAGTAGCTGGATGTCCTCTACTCCTACTGGGGAGATCTACTAGCTCCTGTACCTGCAATATGAAATGCAGCTCCCCCGTAAGGGACATCAATATGAGGTAATATACTGAATATGTAAGGCAGTAAGTACGGTATATGAAATAAGAACTCAAATAAAATCATAAACTAGTGTCTACAGATAAGAAACCACCTTTAGCCATATTGTGGAATTATGTACGTTATGTCCTTTTTATTACTTTACCTTTGTTTACTGTATAATCTGTGCACAATATATCATGTCAACGACAAATTGATCAGTGGTAAATCAATATCGGGATTGACCCATGCTAGGCTTTCCTTTCACCCCTGGAATACCCCCCGTAATATGGGACCGACCCATGCTAGGTGATTCTTCCACCCCTGGGATACCACCCATTAATAAGCAACTTTGAGTTATCTTTTATTTACTTTTGAGATGATTCTTTTGGTGGTCATAACATTTAGAGCTATAGGAATATAGACATGACATGTGAGATATAAACAACCATAAAACATAATACCACAATAAAAAGAGAGTTACACAACCAGTGAAACGTGTAGGAGATTAAACAACACATGGACTTTTCTTTGTAAAAAGAAACTCATGTATCTTTGGTATCCAAGTATGCATGAAGAATTGACAATGGCTATGTATGGGAGCATATGAACATGTTAAAGAGTGTAGACACGGTAATTAGTTATGTTGGAGTTTATAAGTGCCTTTATCTGCCATGGAAGAACCTTGATTCATGCCAAATAATACAAAAACGAGTGGCCTTACATACCTCGTTATAGTACGTCATTATTAACTTGGAGTAGTATCCTTTGCCTCCAAATACTTAACTACAATATAGTATGTGATAAAACTAGTATTATCCGTTAATAAACACATCTTGGTAGTGCAATTCCACCCAAAAATAATATCCGGGCGGCAAGCTCGTAATTATCAACCAAAGAGTATTCTTTCAACCTTTCCACTCCTAATCGTATTTTCTAATACACATTCTCATATACATGTCATATAAATCTTGTTTTAGTCACAGAACAGGCTTACAACAGCTGATAAAGTACAACATATTACTACTCTACACACCACACAAGTATGCAATGTGACATTACGTCCCTTCGCTACATTTCGACGTCAACCATTCCAAATATGTTTCAATCTCAATCAAACTATCCTCAACATATTTACACATAAGAATAGTCTTAAAACATTCCAAAAATAGTCCCAAAGTAGATGGAGGACGTGCAACAACAATTCCCAATTATCAGTCCACGAATTCCTACTAAGAGCGCAATTAAGATATCATATTAGAACTCATTTTTGCGGAAGATAAAAATGGTGCAACAACCTTCTTCCATCACTACAGAACTAAACCTTGTTAAAAACACAAATATTACTTCATAATCTATCCAACCTAGAAGAGAAAAACCTCATAATAAACAAGAAAAGTGTACAATAATCTTTAGAACACATGTTGTCCAGAATTCCTGCACAAGCATAACCAGCATACTCTTCATGTTTTTCATGGAAAAATTGCACTAAATACATAGGTATTCTTACTTACCTTAACCTACAAGGAGTAGGGCTTCTCCAAAAACCCTAAAGTCTTGTTGTGGTTACTTTGTAATGGAAAGAGAGAGCAGCAAATGGACTTGTGAAAGCTGAAATTTTTCTAAGTCTAAAATGAATTTAGGAGCTGTTTTTTAATACCTTTTAAAGAGATACTTTAAACCGACTTTCTCTTGTGTTTTCAGCCATATTTTGTTGAGGTAGTAATGCACCTACTTGGCCTTTTCACTTGGGCCTTATTGGGTTTCAATTGGATGGGCTTTGCAGCCAATTTTCCCTTTTTACTTTCACTTAGTTTGGGCACTATTTGTGAAGCGGGTTGTGAATGTAATTTGGCTCTTTTTACTTTTCATATTGGGCTGCCTATATTGCCCCTTTATATTTCCAAAAACATGGGCTAAAATGACATCCTTAACTTAGACTTTATTCTTTATCGGACTTTAATAATTTGGTGTTGGGCCTCGTCTTCGCGTCCTTTTCATTTTACTTAATTTTGGGCCTCAAGTGAGTTCACTCATGTATGAATTAATCTTCCCCATCTATGCATCTAATTTAAGCTAAGCACGTAGGTGACTCACCTGATAGCTTTCTAAGTCCCACAGACACCTCACTTCTTTCACTTCATTTGAGGCCGCTATCTCCTCAATTCAACTTAAACAGTATCTACCCTCTGTCATCTTGAGCATTATCTTACATATAGCCCTCTAATATGAAATTCAAGCACTTTAAAAAATGTGTGCTAATTTGACTCCGCCATATCATGTTTCATATGCATATGACTACTACATGTAAGATGTGGGGTGTTACATCTTCCCCCCCTTAGGAACATACGTACCCGAATGTTAGCATAAATAGGATAAATCAAACAAGTTTAAACCTTCATTTAAACAAACTTTGGACAACATAACAAGCATTCAAACATACATACCTCTTAATGCCCCAACTCTTCATCTTGGACTTCCTCTTTAGCTTCAAATAAATAAGGGTACTTAGATCTCATTGCTTCCTCAGCCTCCCACGTTATCCCTTCTACTTGCTGGTTCCTCTAAAGTACCTTTACTGAAGGTATTTCCTTATTCCTTAGCTTTATAACTTAACGATCTAGGATAGTAATAGGTACCTTTTCATAGGTTAGATCTTCCGTAACCTGCATATCTTCAATAGGAATGATACGAGATGGGTCACCTATGCATTTTTGAAGCATTGAGACGCGAAAAACTGGATGAACCATTGAGAGCCCCTGGGGTAGCTCTAATTCATATGCAACCTATCCAAACCTTTTAATAATCTTTTATGGCCCTATGTAACAAAGGCTTAGTTTTCCTTTCTTACCGAATCTCATAACTCCTTTTATTGGGGATACCTTTAAGAATACACAATCTCCTATTATGCATTCCAAACATCTCCTCCTAGCAACCGCATATGATTTGTGACGACTTTGGGCTATTTCTAGCCGCTGTCGTACTACCTTGACTTTTTATGGCTTGTTGGACTAGATTTGGCCCAAGCAAGGTGGTTTGACCCACTTCAAACCATCCTATTGGTGATCTACATTTTCTTCCATACAAAGCTTCATAAGGTGCCATCTTGATGCTTGAATGGTAGCTATTATTATAGGCAAATTCAATAAGTGGCAAATAGTCCACCTAACTACCTTTGAAGTCCAATGCACAAGCCCGCAACATATCTTCAAGTGTTTGAATGGTGCGTTCTTCTTGACCATCTGTTTGAGGGTGGAAAGCTGTACTTAAATTAACTTGTGTCCCTAAGCTCCTTTGGAAGGATTTCCAAAACTTCGCAGTGAATTGACTTCCCCATTCAGATATAATGGAGATTAGGACCCCATGTAGCCTAACTATCTCTTTGAGGTATAACTTTGCATACTCTTCCGCTATATAATCACTCTTAACTGGCAAGAAGTATGCTAACTTTGTGAGCCTATCAACTATCACCCATATGGAGTCAAACTTCTGAAATGAGCGAGGCAACCCAGTAACAAAATCCATATTAATCATGTCCCACATCTACATTGGAAGCTCTATACTACATATAACCTCCTAGCTTCTGGTGATCTACCTCAACTTCTTGGCAATTCGGACATCGAGCCACAAATTATACAAGGTCCTTTTTCATGCCTCCCCACCAAAACATTCCCTTTAGGTCATGATACATCTTAGTTGACCCTGGTTGGATGGAATATCTTGAATGATGGGCTTCTTCCATTATCCTCCTTCTTAGTCCATTGATATTAGGAACACATAACCTATTTTGGAAATAAAGTACTCTATTTTGTTTAAATTCAAAGCCTTTCATCGTACCTTGACTCACCTTCTCCTTAAGTTGTTGTAGAGCAGGATCCTTGAACTGCTTTTCTCTTACCTCCATTACGAATGAAGACTCTGCAGCACTATGCAGAGCAACCCCTTCCTTTGGAATTTCAAGGAGGCGAACTCCCAAATTGGCTAGTTGACATAGGTCCTTAGCGACTCCTTGACTTACCACGGTCTGATCACCAATAATCATAATTGCCTTACGACTCAGAGCATCGGCTACCATATTTTCTTTCCTTGGATGGTATAGTATATCAACATCGTCATCTTTAATTAGCTCTAGCCATCTTCGTTGTCTTAAATTTGGGTCTTTCAGTTTAAAGATGTACTTTAGGATCTTATGATCAGTATATATGTCAACGTGAACTCTATACAAATAGTGGCACCATATTTTCAAAGAAAACACAACAGCTGCTAGCTCAAGGTCATGTGTTGGGTAGTGGCCCCATATTTTCAAAGAAAACACAACAGCTGCTAGCTCAAGGTCATGTGTTAGTTAGTTTTTCTCATGTGGTTGCAGTTGCCTTGAGGCATAAGCAATTACCCTACTATGTTGGGTCAGTACACACCCTAAGCCAACTCCTGAAGCATCACAATACACCACATACCCCTCCGTGCCTTCTAGAAGCACTAGCAAATGTGCAGAAGTTAGCCTGCTTTTCAACTTTTGGAAACTCCGTTCACATGCATCATTCCATTGAAATTTGGTCGCCTTATGTGTCAACTTTGTTATATGTGCAGAAATAGAAGAAAAACCCTCAACAAACCTTCTATAATAACCTGCTAACCCTAGGAATCTTTGAACTTCTGTGGGTGTTGTTGGTCTTGGCCAATCTTTCACCACCTCTATCTTTTGTGAATCAACCCTTATTCCTTCATTGGGTACAATATGACCCAAGAATGCCACTGATTTTACCAAAATTCACATTTGGAAAACTTGGTGTACAACTGTCGATCATGAAGAACTTGTAATACCTGTCATGAGTGATTTGCATGGTCCTCTTCTGATCTTGAATATACTAAAATATCATCTATAAGTACTATCACAAATACATCCAAAAATGGCTTGAATACCCTATTCATTAAATCCATAAAAACTGCTGGTGCATTTGTAAGCCCAAATGACATAACAAGAAATTCAAAAAAACCATAGCGTGTCCTAAGGGCTGTCTTGGGTATATCTTTCTCCTTCACCCTCACTTGGTGATAACTTGATCTCAAATCAATTTTCGAAAAACATTTGGCACCCTGAACTGATCGAATAAATCATCAATCCTGGGGAGGGGGTTGTTCTTAATTTTCACCCTATTCAATTGCCGGTAGTCAATATATATTCTCAAGGTGCCATCTTTTTTACGTACAAATAACACTGGTGCACTGCAAGGGGACACACTAGGTCTTATAAAACCCTTCTCTAGCAAGTCTTTTAATTTCTCCTTTAATTAACATAATTCTGCTGGGGCCATTCTATATGAAGGGATAGAAATAGGTTGAGTGCCTGGAAGTAAGTCAATACCAAAATCTACTTCTCGTTCTGGAGGTAAACCTAGAAGTTTTTCAGGAAACACATCAACAAATTCATTTACTATTGGAACAAATTAAAGAGTTGGCTATTATGCCTCCATATCCCTCACTCTAACTAGATGACATATATATCCCTTTGACATCATCTTCCTTGCCTTAAAATAGGAAACAACCTTACCCTTTGGTGCTCGAACACTGCCTTCCCATTCAAGGACCACCTCATTAGGAAAGTTAAAATACACTCTCTTAGTTTGGCAATCCATAGTGGCATAGCAAGAAGCTAACCAATCCATACCCATTATAACATAAAATTCCACCATTTCCAGCTCAACAAGGATAGCCAATGTGTCACGGTCACAAATACTTACTACACTGTTATAATAGACCCCCTCTAGCTATAATAGATTCACCGGTTGGTGTAGACACTTCAAATGGCTTGTGTAGTTATTAGGTGTTCTCTTAAGCTTCCCAGAAACTACTGGAGTGATATATGATAATGTAGAACCAGGGTCAATTAATGCATACACATTATGTGAAAAGATGAACAATGTACTTGTGACCACATCGGGTGAAGTTTCTAAATTTTGCCAACTCCCCAGAGCGTAAGTGCAATTCTGGGCTCCGCTAGAGCTAGCTTCCGCTCTACCACCTCTACCACGACCAATAGGTGTTTGTTGACCCCTACCTAATGGAGGAACTGACGATGATGATGCAGCTGACCTAGTAGGTTGTGCTATATCACCGTAAGTCTTCTCGGGAAATCTCTCATCATATGACCTAGTACACTACACCAATAACAAGCATCTGTCCCAACACGACATGTACCTAAATGACTCCTCCCATACTGTTTGCAAGGTTGCTTAGGAGGAATTTACTGGCTTGCTGAATATCCTATTGTCCGTTCACCTTTGCCTTTACTTCTTTGACTAAACTGATGCCTTTAGACCCTTGAAGTTGCGGTGGAGCACTAACTATAGAGTAGGAGGATGATGGCCTAGGTGGTTTATTAGAAAATTGAGGCCTAAACTCACCTTGAGATGGTATAAACTGTCCCATAGATCTGCCCTCTTGGACTGCCCCCCTTTCTAACTCTTGTGCCCTTCTTCTTTGCCTTTGATCCTCCAGTTTTTATGCAAATGCTTGCATCCTCGCTATATCCATGTCTTTATTCAAAGAAGCAATGGTACAGTCTATAACGAGATACGAATCCAACTTATCCACATATCGATGAACTATATCTGCCATAGTAGCGACTACATTAGGAGCATACCTAGCCAGGGAATCAAATTGAAGGCTATACTCCATCACGCTCATATTCCCTTGGTGGAGATTCAGAAAATGATCATTTTGGGCCTCATTTCATTGTCTCAACCGGCTGGGTATACCAACTACCACTTCTACTTCCTTCCCTTTGTCATTACTTTTCCTTGTTTCTGGCATACTCACTGTACAACACGATTTTGAGGTTAGAAACAATCCACCTACAACACTTGGCTCTATGGCACGACCTCAAGAATGAAAGAAAAATGACAACTCCTAAATGCCACGTAGCCTCCTGCTTATAAATGTGGTGCATAACATATCCATAAACAAGACTCTACATAGACACGACTTTGTAGACTCCCTAGGATGACCCGCTCTGATACCACCTTTTTCACGCCCAAAGTCCCATTAAGGCGGACTGGTACTCGTTGCCGACAAGGCACGGGAGAACCAACATATAACTATGCACTTTTGATGAACATTATAAGAGATTTTCATATTCAACATGCTTTCAAAAAAGTAGACAATATTAACAAGCCAAAAGGAAATGCATATGACTAGGCCATTGGATCCACAATGTCTAAAGTACGATACTTTACCATACTTTACTTTACATAGTCTACAAAGCCTCTACATACGAAACAATATATATAAGGATTAGGACAGGCACCGCCTCATAACCAACTATACAATACAAAATATAAGCTCTAGACACACAAAGCCCTGAAGAAACCTGAAGCTTAGTAATAGTAGTTGGATGTCCTGTACTCCTACTAGGGAGATCTACTAGCTCCTGTACGTGCAACGTGAAATGCAGGTCCCCCATAAAGGACATCAGTACGAGGTAATGTATTGAATATGTAAGGCAGGAAGTATTGTATATGAAATAAGAACTCAAATGAAATAATAAACTAGTGTGTATGGATAAGAGACCACCTTTAGTCATATTTTGGAATTATGTACTTTATGTCCTTTTTATTACTTTACCTTTCTTTATTGTATAATCTGTGCATAATATATCATGTAAATAACCAACTGATCAGTGGTAAATCAATATCGGGATCGACCCATGCTAGGCTTTCTTTTCACCCCTGGAATACCCCACGTAATATGAGATCGATCCATGCTAGGTGATTCTTCCACCCCTGGGATGCCACCCATTAATAAGCAACTTTAAGTTATCTTTTATTTTACCTTTGAGATGATTCTTTTAGTGGTCATAACATTTAGAGTTGTAGGAATATGGACGACATATGACATATAAACAACCTTACAAGATAATAGCACAATGAAAAGAGAGTTACACAACTAGTGAAACCTGTAGGAGATTAAACAACACATGGACTTTTCTTAGTATAAAGAAAATCATGTATCTTTGGTATCCAAGTATGTATGCAGAATTGACAATGGCTATGTATGGGAGCATATGGACATGTTAAAGCGTGGAGATACAATAATTAGTTATATTGGATTTTCTAAGTGCCTTTATGTGCCAAGGAAGAACCTAGATTCATGCCAAATAATACAAAAATGAGTGGCCTTACATACCTCGTCGTAGTACGTCGTTATTATCTCGAAGTAGCATCCTTTGCCTCCAAATACTTATCTACAATATAGTAGGTGATAAAACTAGTATTAGCAGCTAATAAACAAATCTTGGTAGCCCAATTCCACCCAAAAATAATATCCGGGCAGCAAGCTCGTAATTATCAACCAAAGAGTATTCTTTCAACCTTTCCAATCCTAATAGTATTTTCTAATACAAACTCTCATATACATGTCATATCCAGCTTGTTTTAGTCACATAACAGGCTTACAATAGCTCATAAAGTACAACATACAACAACTCTACACAACACGCAAGTAGGCAACGTAACATTACGTCCTTCGCTACATTTCGACGTCAACCATTCCAAATCTATTTCAACCTCAACCAAACTGTCCTCAACATATTTACATATAAAAATAGTCTTAAAACATTCCAAAAACAGTCCCCAAGTAGATGGAGGATGTGCAACAACAATTCCCAATTATCAGTCCACAAATTCCAACTAAGAGCGCTATTAAGATATCATATAAGAACTCATTTTTGCGAAAGATAAAAATGGTTCAACAACCTTCTTTCATCACTACAGAACTAAAACTTGTTAAAAACACAAATATTACTTTATAATCCAGCCAACCAAGAAGAGAAAAGCCTCATAATAAACAAGAAAAGTGTACAATAATCTTTCGAACACATGTTGTGCAGAATTCCTGCACAAGCATAACCAACATACTCTTCATGTTTTTCATGGAAAAATTGCACTAAATACATAGGTATTCTTACTTACCTTAACCTACAAGGAGTAGGGCTTCTCCAAGAACTCTAAAGTCCTGTTGTGGCTGGTTTGTAATGGAAAGAGAGAGCAGCAAATGGACTTGTGAAAGCTGAAATTTTTCTAAGTCTAAATTGACTTAAAGAGCTGGTTTTTAAAAGGGACACTTCAAACTGACTTTTTCTTGTTTTTCAGCCACATTTTGTCAAGGTGGTGATGCACCAACTTGGCCCTTTCACTTGGGCCTTATTGGGTTTCAATTGGATGAGATTTGTATCCAATTTTCCCTTTTTACTTTCACTTAGTTTAGGCCCTATTTGTGAAGTGGGTTGTGAATGTAATCTGGCACTTTTTCCTATTCATCTTGGGATGCCTATATTGTCCCTTATAATGCCACTACATGGGCTAAAATGACATCCTTAACTTAGAGTTTATTCTCTATCGGACTTTAATAGATTTGGTGTTGGGCCTCGTCTTCGCGTCTGTTTCATTTTACTTAATTTCGGGCCTCAAGTTAGTTCACTCATGTATGAATTAATCTTCCCCATCTATGCATCTAATTTAAGTTAAGCACGTAGGTGAATCACGTGCTAGCTTTTTAAGTCCCACGGGCACCTCACTTCTTTCACTTCATTTGAGATCGCGATCTCCTCAATTCGACTTAAAACGTACCTACCCTCGGTCATCTTGAGCGTTAGGCGTACATATAGCCCTCTAATATGAAATTCAAGCACTTTTAAAAATGTGTTCTAATTTGTCCCCGCCATATCATATTTCATATGCATAGGACTACTACATGTAAGATGTGGGGTGTTACACATGTATAAGGAGCCTTATTATAAGGAGGACACTTGCTTTGTCACTAATCAAATGGCGGGTTTTTAGAACAACGCTCTTGGGTCCAATTAGAACTATATGTACTAAGGTCAAGGAAATCAATTTTAAAACGGTAACTGAGATAATGTTTTCATAGTCAACAGTCGAGAAAGCTACTATAACAAGAACATGGGCGAAGACAAACATGCTAATTGGGGACATAGCGATGGTTACATAAATGGTCTGTTTGTGCCACCATACAATTGTGACTCTGGTGCTGGTAGCTCTCAAATTGAGAAGATGTTTGACCAACTATTAAAGAAGGATGACGCTCATGATGAGACCTTGAAGGGGATGAAATCTAATCTCTCAACCATTAATTAGAAAATCAAGTCTCATTTTGTTACTATAAAGAAGTTGGAGCAATAGTTTGGTCAGATGTCAATTCAATTTAATCAGCGTCAAAAGGATAAAGTGCCCAACTACATAGTTCAGAATCCAAAGAATGAGGGGAAGTATATAGAAGTGATGACACGTGGCATTAAATAGACCATTGACTCATTGATGGAAGTTGATGATGATGATGTTCTAAAGGAGATGGTTAAGATAAAGGATGCAGAGATCAGAGATACTAGCACTAAGGATAGGGTGAGTGCTACAGTAATGATGCCAACAAAGTTGAAATCCATTCCTAGACCTCCCCCTCATTTACTCAGAGACTTAAAAAGAAGGAGGAGGAAGGTAAAATTCAGCACTTCTTCTCCATGCTGAACTAACTCTCCATTATTATCCCTCTCATTGAGGCATTAAAGAAGATGTCTGGGTATGAAAGTTCATGAAGAACTTGGTCGTGAAAAAGCGGGCAATGAGGCAAGAGCTCTCTCAAGAGCTTCAACATTTCAGTACGATAGCAACAAGGTCCTTAGTGTAGAAGCGAGAAGATACCGAAGCATTTACCCCACCGTGCACCATTGGAGATGTTGAATTCATAAAGGCATTATATGATTTAGGCTCCATTATCAATCTAATGCCTCTTGCAGTGTTCATGAAGTTAGGCTTTGGAGACCTTAATCCAACAAACATGCAGTTGTTGATGGCTAACAGGATGGTGAAAAAATCTATAAGAATATTGTATGATGTCTTTGTCAAAGTGAAGAAATTCATATTTCCCGCAAACTTTTTGATCCTAAATTGAGAAGTTGACTTTTAAGTCCCAATCATATTGGGGAGGCCCTTCCTAGCCACTTGCCGAGTGCTAGTGTATATGGAATCATGCCAACTCAAGTTTTGGTTGAATGATGAAGATGTCGTCTTCAATATCTGTCAGACCATGAAGATGCTCGATGATTTGAAGATGGAAGTTTGAGTAATCAAGTTGTTCAAGTCATGTTGCTATAACAAATCAGGTGCTACTTCAGAGGCAACCTAAGAAATCTGATGTAACTGTAGTGTTTTTGTTTTATTTATAGATTTGTAGGACTTGTAGGTAGTTTAATTTTATTGTTTTGGTTGTAATTTTTGGAATTGAGGATTGGTGGAATATAGTGTAATAGTTTATTCTATAAAGAATATGCAGGTACAAGGCTAATTAAGTAAACCATGGCTGAAAAAAGACAAAAAATGGTTCTACAACTAGTTCTACGAGTCGTGGTTCATACCATGATTGTACATTGACTTGTTGAACACTTATAATAAGTAAAGTTTTGTGGAATCTAGTCCAGGAGCCAACTTTATGTCCCATAGATAAAATTACAGGTCGTGAATGGGGCTCGTGGACCCTAGGTAAGATTTCTAAAATTGTAAGTGCTGGGGGCTTCTACGACCCAATCTACGATTTGTATGTCCATGTATGCTCATAGATGTATCCGTGAGGCCAATGTCAAAATTTAGGGTTCAGGCATACTATGACACCATGTTCTAAGGACCATAGAATCTTCTACAGCCCATAGTTGGGGTTTTGTGGGGCCTGAACCAAATTTTCACCCGATCTGGTCAATGTTATAAAAGAAAAGTAAAACAATTTATCCTTCATTCTTGCCTAAATTTTCCAAATTACCCTAAGAATTCTTCTCCCCCACGTCTCTGACCACTGTTCGACCAAACCCTATACATTTCGGTAAATTTTGGGTGAGTTTCAGCCACAAAGGGTTTCACCTTTCTTTGCTTCCTTCTTCAATTTCTCAACTCTTTGATCAAAATCCAGTATGTTAACTTTAATTTTCATATATCACCAGAATTTGTATCATTAGGTGGGATTGTTATTGGGTATGGTATTTCCAAGGTTTATGTACTCAAAAGTTGTGTGGACCATTCATGAGGAATAATACATGCTTAAAACTAATTGTGTAGTAGCCTATGAGTTGAACCTTCAATATGCCTGAATATGTGTTTATTGAAATTCGCCATGACGTGCTTGTATGTCGTTTCTGTAAATTATGTTGTAGCATGTCATCAGAAGTAAATCAAACTAGTTGTCCGAAAAATGCAATGTGATTGTGTGTGTGGGAATCATAGCATGGATTTTAAATTGTCGAATGGTAGTCAGAATGATACGTGTATGTTGACATAATATTTTGATGGGGTAGTCTCATACTTTGCACATGTGCGGTGTTCGGTGACTTGGTGAAATTGTTTGAGTGCGTAAAATTATTGCTTCCATGCTGATGATTGTTGCTTTGCCTTGTTGATGAGTTCATAATGGAACTTGTTTGGTAGACTTGGGAAAACCCAAGTTGCTGTAATTTTATAGCATGAAGATCATCTATGGCCTGTGGATTAATCCAACCGCCCCACTTGTCCCTCGTGACTAAAACAAGTAACTTGAAACATTTTGAAATTCTATCAAACAAAACCATTTAGGGGTTGTAGTTTAGACTATAGCTCATAGACTAGTTTCGTAGGGTTCATGCCTGTAAATGTTGATTCTGGAACTACACCTACGACTCAGTCTATGGCTCGTAGTTTGTTCTACGAGCCGTACCTAATATTGTAGGTATATTTCTAATAACTTGTTTTACTGCACCCTGCCACTTACGAAGGCATATTATGGCCTATAGTTTTCCTTATGGCTCGTAGACGAGCCTTCATAGGTCCTTCTGCCACCTTCTCTTGTAACTTCTTGCTTTTCTCTCCTACACTTGTGGGGCTAATTGGTGTGATTAATGGTATAATTTTCTAGTACTATGGCCCCTAAACCCCAAAAGGGTGAAATCTGTGCAATACAGCGACGATTGGGGGATGAGTCCTCAGACACTGCAGTTACTCCAGAGGCTAGTGGGTCCATTGAGGACCTTAGTTTCAAGCCAGATGTGGGCACCTAGCGACCACAGACATGGGGGGCTGTCAAACAGGAAGGGCAGCCTTAAACTCAAGTCATAGTGGTCCTCCCTCCCAAGTCCGATGAAGGAGATGGAATGGACAAGAACTCCACACAAATGACTTCTTTCATAGAGGGATCTGAGTCCACATTTAAAGAGGAGTCTGAGTCTAAGTCTTCTTAAGCTCCCCCAGCACCATCCTTATCTCCAAATGCATTTTCTAACTGGTGATATATGTGGGGCATGTAGCAGATATACTCGGATGACCTCCAACATGACGGGCAGGGATAACAGGCTAGTACTATTTTTGATGATCCCCCGATCATCATCTCTGGCTTAAGAGTGTCATCGAACTCTAGGACACCATAGCTTGTTATAGCTTATAGTGGGTTAGCATCTCCACCGGGGATTTACTCTCCGATAATGCTCAATAAGTTCTATCCTTCATATGCTGCCACCATCACAGAGTCAACCCCAAAGGGGAAGAGACCGCTTCCTTAGTCTTATCTGACATATAGTAGGGTGAGGGGAGTTTAGTTCAACCTGTATGAGGCCACGAAGTGACATGTTCTTTTTGGTCCCAAGTATCAAGACCCTAGGACCATAGTGGTGTAGGACCACAACTTGGGGCAGACTAGGGACAAGGTACTGATTAGAGATCCTCCCCGCAAGGCCTCACTAATAAGATGGGTCGCTGATCATATTGTAGAGCAGAGACAAGACTCTAAGTGAGTTTTTACATCATCGGCATCGATACTGAAGGCATCTCTCAGCTTCACCGACAAATTTAGGTTGGATGTTGTTGGATCACGAGTCTGGCCGTCACATGCAGAGAACACTTTGACACCAGGTTGTTTCATTTTGGGTGTGATCATCTTGGCTGGCTATGACATTGATTAAGCACGCCTCATAACAGAGCAAATTCATGAGGCTACCCTAAAGCGGTCCACCTCCATCTCCTTCCTGCGCTTGATATATTGCCTATGTATAGTGGAGGGGGTAGAGATATTTCGCCATCTAGACACCTTGATAGAGGTTTCGAAGACACTGGACGCTAGCTTTATAAATGCTGATGAAAGTTTGGTGTCCCTTTGGTCACACCATAACCTCAAATCCACATGCCAGAGATATTCACCGCAACACAACCGTCTGAGCCTCCATCTTCTTCAGCCTTTGTTGCTCCAATCACTGAAGGGTCCCCAAAGACCGCGGATGATAGAGATGGAGTCCACTAATACTACTACTACACCAGAGGCTTAGGCCATACAGTTTTCACCCGTTATCATGGTATATGTGTCAGCGACATCTATCTAGGCCTTTGTGCAGAGATAGGCACGAATTGAGTTCAAGTTAACTCAATTGCTACAATAGATTAGGCCTTTGGTTTGCCACGCTATTTCAGAGGCTGAGGCTTGACTAGAGTAACAGTTTGCGACTACACTTACATAGAGGATTTGAGTAGTATATAGCCACATTGATGAATTTGAGAGGCAACTAGAGCAAAGCCTAAGTTCAACCCATCCTACTGACACGACATCCATTCAAGCGGAGATCCAGTAGATCTAATTTGAGATGAGGGCATCTATATTAGCCTCACTTGTCCTTCCTTTGTTTGACCCTAGTGAGGTGGTTGTTGATCCATTTGGCCATGAGGATATACCACTCCCTACCCTCGAGAAGAGGCCTCTCCTAGAGAGTGATGATCCTGATGCTACGAGGTGAGATGGGAGTTGATAAAGGTAGAGTAGTTCGAAATTGCGAGATTTTATTGCATGGCTCATGGGAGGCACAACAGACACAAGATCTAGAGAAGATGAGGGGTGCCGCACCCTCCGAACATGTTGCAGCCACTAAGGAGTCCACTAGGCAAGTTGAGGGTGGTCAGTCATAGCTAGAGATTGACACTTAGGTGTGCAGGTTTGTTCCTTTTTACCCCTATGCTTTGATTTAGTCATATTTTAAGCATTGAGGACAATGCGAACTTTTTTTGATGGGGTGTGGGTAGTTATAAACCTTGATTAGGTCTGAGTAACCATTGCCTATAACTATCCCAAATTTTGAGTCAAAGGGGTTTTCTTGCTAGTGTTCTTTCCCTAAGGATACTTATTTTCTTTTGAACTAACACGTTTAGGATGTGTAAGTAGCATTAGTAGCATATAGCCTATGGCATATGTTGGTTTTGTGAAAAATAATACTCATCAAATTTTTGTGATAGGTACTTTTTATAACAACCATGTGATATCAATGATTGACAGTGCATGTTCTAATAAGTGAGGATTAATTTTGAGGAAAAGTTTGATCTGAGAGTCTGTGTTGATAGTCTAATTAGTGCCAATTTTGTGTGAGCTTCTTTGCTTAATTCTTATACTGTGTTTCGATTCAGAACTTGCCCTGTTACTATGACAAAGACTTAGGTTAGTTGGTTAGGAAATGATCTTAGGTCATTGTTCATATTAGTCCACTTAGCATAAATAACCAATCAAATGCTTGATGTATCCTTTGATCATAATGCTTGAGCTTTACATGTACCTTTTTTGTAAACACCTAAGTAACATAGCCTTGTTGAATGTGAAATCCTAAATTTTGCCCTGGTCCTTCTTTAAATATTATGAACCTTAACTGAGGCAAAAAACCTATTTGAGGGTGTCTACCAAAAGTGTCTCCGGTTCATAGGTTGGAGATTGTGCACCTCAACTCAGGGCAAAAGTGGCTAGTGTAAGAAAAATCACACTAACTGGGGTAGAAGCTAGTGATACATGAAAAAGGGTGGGGGGGGGGGAGAATGTGCTATAGGTGCAAGAAAAAATTAATAGATGCCTAAATAATGATCTGAAAGGAAAGGAATGAGAAAATATAAGGCAATGAGCTAAAAAAGAGAGCAAGGCACCCAAAAAAGGTTGAAATAGGAGAAAGGGAGAATGAGTTGAAAAATAACAGTGTGGGTAGGGCAAAATTGTAAAGTAACACAGTGTCAAGTAGGGCCATTAGTCAGTATGTTCATAAATCATCATACCAAAGCCCTCTAAGCCTAGGTTACAAGTCAAGAAAGTCTTATAGTGATCCTCGTCCAAGTAGTCAAAGGTCATAGTTGTGAGTATAGCGGCAAGCATATAGTATTGAGCATAATGTTTGAATATATGTTGTAAGTGTGAGTGATTTTGTTTAGTCCCAAGCATAAAATCCGAAAATGCTATCATGACTGGGATATGGGACTTCTTTTTGTGAGGGCACTTGCATTGCAATGTTGATTCTAGACTATTTCATTGATTGATGCTTATCTATGGTTACTTTAGTTGCCATAGTTGAACTGTTACACATGTTGATCTGTATTGGTTTGATTGATGACTGTATGATATAATGAGTTAGTGTGGGTAACTGTGATTTAGAAATGATGTATACCATTAGATTGAGGTCTGTGTGTTGCTATATTGCTCATGCAGATTGAGTCCGTCACTTGAGGACAAGCAACACATTTAAGTTGAAGGTGTTGATGTTCTGTCAAAATACAACATTTTTTATGTTGAAAACTTGGAATTTTGTGCGTTCTCAAAGCGACGTTAGCGGGTTAGATGTGTTTTTATGTTTGTTTTTCAAGATTATAGGATTTGGCATGATTTTTTGGGAAACTTCTACAAAATTATGATTTTTGAGAACATATGAGACACTATACTGGTCGTGGATGCTTCCACGAGCCGTAGAGAGGTTTCATGGTGAAATCCAGTGAAGGGCCTATTTTTTAAAGTTGGATCCATGAACTGTCGAACGAGCCGTTGAAGAATGTATGAGTCATAGATTAGTTTCGTGCCAAGAGGATTAGAATTTTAAGAGTTCCTGAAGAGTTGTCAGGTGATAGACTATATGGGCAATAAGTTTGAATATGACTCGTAGAAAGGACTCGTAGAAGTGACAACAGTTTTTGAAGAATGCAGAGTATGAAGCCCAAGTACGGGCTGGGGAACGTTGTACGGTTCGTAACCCAGCCCGTAGAAGCTGCCGAACCCAACTTTTGTATTCTATTTTTAATTTGTATTTCAATTAGTATAAATACATTTTTAGGTCTTTTTGACAGAGAGACGTACGAAAGAACTGAGAAACACCTTTGTGACTTCATAATTTGTAATTTTTATAGTGGGAAATAATACTTTATGATTTCAAATGAAGAAGTTAGGATTTCTTATTCTTAATTTCATCGTTGTAAGTACTTAATTATGCTATTCACAACTACTGATTATGTATACTAAATCAACAACTACGGGTGTGGGAACCATGAAGAATTAATAAGGTAAAACCAAATAATCTATAATTCTAAGAAAGTGTGCAAGCATGTATTAATTAATTCTCGTCATTTTGATTCCTTTTAACGGTGGCCAACGTTAGAACTCGCCTAATTCTTATAGACTTGATCAAGGTAGTAAGGAATTTGAATTAATTAACAGGATTTGATGTGATCCCTCTCATCTAATCCACCGAACTGGATCAAAGGGAAGTTGTATAGGAACAATAGGTAAGGGTTAGTAACGTCGCACTATGGGGATAGATCAAATCACGTAGTGAAATTTACCTCTCTCTTAGATCAAAGGGTTTGGTAAACTTAACTTATCATCTGGCAAGTTACACAATAGAAAAGATTATGATTATCTGGTGATACTAAGTTATGAATTCATAGGGAACATAATACCCTAGTTACTTCTCTCACTGGTTTCATAGGAGTTGCTTTTAGTTTAGGTTTATATTCTTGCAATTATGATCCCTCCCTTTCGAGAGATAAGTAGGTTAATTCACTCGACTTGCTCGTAGTTATTCCAGGTCTACCATATTCCTAGTGGAATTCGAACCTAACTTTTGTTAGGTTATATATCTTGACAAAGACCTCTCAAACCTTCAAAAAGGAGGTGTATCTTGGGCGACATAAAAAACATACCTTTATGTTTAGGTAGTATTTTCTTATCACACAATACTCGAGATCTATTCTTCCATTTCGTCAATGCTGCCCCAATATGGTATGTAACATCATCATCGATATGCCATTACTCTAGATGGTGGACTCAAAATACTTAAAGTTTTCCCTCTTGCAAATAGATTAAGTGGAAGGCCTCACTTCAATGTCGGCTTCATCCTTCGCAACACTGAATTTTTACTCCAAGTATTCTATTTTGGTCCTGCTTAATTTGAACCCTTTGGATTCTGAAGTACGTCTCCAAAAACTCTAATCTATCATTAAATAAGCATAAATCTTATCAATTATTACTATGTCATTCACAAATAGAATACCTATGGAACCTCCTCCAAAGTACACTGTGTCAGCTCATCCATTACTAAGGCAAAAATAAAAGGGATCAACATAGATACTTGAAGAAGTTTTGTCTTAACAGGAAAATACTTTAAGTCTTCTTCCATCATTCTTACCTGAGTTTTGGCTCTGTCATACATGTCCTTTATCACCCTAACGTACACCATTGGAATACCTTTTGCCTCTAGAAACATCAATAGGACATCTCAGGAAATTTGTCATAGGCGTTCTCAAGATCTACGAACACCATATGAAGGTCCATCTTTCTTTCCCTACATTTCTCATCTCTTAACAAGATGAATTGCTATAGTATTCGACCGCCCCGACATGAATTCAAATTTATTCTCTTAAATAGACACTCTTTTTTGTCACCCTCATCTATACCACTCTCTCCCAGACCTTCTTTGTGTGGCTTTAAAACTTGATACCCCTGTAATTATTACAGTTTTAAATAACACCCTCATTCTTGTATAATAGAACCATTGTACTCATCCATTCATTAGACATCTTAGAAGTTTTCATAATTGTCACATCCCAGGAGAGTATCCTTAGCATGGCCGACACTCAAAGAGTATTACTAGTCCCCAAGGTACTTCTCAACCTTGTCACATCTATTTAATCACAAGGTAATAGTGGAAGACATCACTAATAAAGAATACTCAAAAGGAAATAATAATCAAATTTACAATCAAGGACCAAAGGACAACCAATCTATCATTTCAACTGAATAAAACTAGTAAGGAAAATAGTCAAATAGTATCCAATCACAATTCGACATTCCAGTCTATGAAGCCTCCAACCATCTGAAGAAGTGGTGCCAATGACATGCCATGGATACAATAGCTCAAAATAAAGAGGGCTAAAATTAAAGCATGAAATGAAATATGGTAACCTTCTATATTAGGGAAGGACTCACCAATCAACTGAATAGTTGGGAAGATCTTCAGTGGGAGCCTATTGATGATCTCTAGTAGCGATATCTGCATCATAAAATGATGTAGGTCCAAATGCATGTTAGTATGTATAATGTACGGATATGTAATATGGTAGAATGAAACATGTAAAGGTAGAATGATATCAACTCAAATAAGTCATGTTGAGAAACAGGAAAGTCAATTAGGAGTCTAAAGTAAAAATGTAGTTTAGAAAATGACCATGCAGTTTAGACAATGACCACTCATATACCATCCAATCCAATCCACTCGGAGTATTATCAACACCAATTTGGGAGTTTCTCTAAATGACAACTATCACCTATGAGCTATTGATGATACAACAAATCGATATCTTTGGCACATCGATCCAATGCATTGCCAGGGTAAAAGACATTTATAGGAGAGAAATAATGATGTTGATAAGGAAAAACTGTCACATAAATACTTTATTACTTTAATACTTTACTACTTTATTAAAATAATGATTGTCATATAAATACTTGAAATCATAACTACAAAAGCTAAAGAAAATGAGTAAAATAAGCTAAGATTATGTCCAATAACTATATCCTAATGAGTAGGAGCTGGCTAATCATATTTTGCACAACATTGAAGCTAATTTATTTGAACTAAGTCCTACTTTTAAGTTGTATTTTGAGATACAACTAATCTCTAGCATTTGAGGCACTACTTTCTATACTCCTCCTTCACTCAAGAGCAACAACACCAAGTATTTTTCTAAGAAACTCAAATCTTGCTCTAAGTAGAGCCTTAGTTAAAATATAGCATTTTGAAAATTAGTTTTGCAGTGCACCAAGACTATGTCTCCATTCTGCTGCACCTCCCTTAGGAAATAAAGCTTAATATTGAAATATTTTGTCTTTCCATGTGAAACAGGATTATTCGCAATGGAAACTTAGCTTGAATATCAACAAAGATTTAAGTGCTCTCTTTTACTCCATATAAAAATCTGCCAGCAACCATCAAATCTAAAGAGCTTGATTCAGCGCTAGGCAATGTACCCTACTTCACCTATGGATTGAGCAACTATATGAACACCAAGAGAACATTCCAAAGCCTAAATTAAAACAGTAACCAGAGGTGCTACTCATAGCATCCGACTAGCACAATCACTATCAGAAAATGCAAGAAACTGAAACTTTGATGTTCTTTTGGACATTATGTCAAAATTTACAGTAGCTTTAACTTATCAAATCACACATTTAGCTGCTTGAAAAAGAATTTTCCTAACACAATGCATATATCTTTAACGTAAACTCACAAAATAAAGAAATCTAGCCTTGTTTTAATTAAGTTCATTAGGCAACCTATTAGGCTCCTTTAAAGTCCTTCATCAACCTTTTCGGCTCCCTCTTCTTTGCAAAGGAGTTGTTGTAGACTTACATTCTTCCATTTTGAACTTTATGAGAATTTCTTTCGCATATTTATTGTAATGACCCGTTAGGTCATTTTAAAAATAAACACTCTCTCTTTTATAAAAGATTTTTTCGTAAATTTAAATTGAAAATTCTGATGATTCCGTTGGATCCGAAATATCGATTTTGGTCTAGAAGGACCCTTCATTCAATTTTCAAAGCTTCCAGGTGTGTTTTGGCCCTTTTGATTATTTTTGATACTGGGAATTGGGACCTACATTGGAATAAAATAACCTCCGATGGGAATTTCGACTACACCGTTGAGTTCGAAACATTGTTTCCGATCAAATTTCATATATGGAATGTATTTTTCCGACTCCGGATGAGGCCGGAGCATTGAATTTAAGTTTGAGAGTTTGCTGAAGATGCTGAAGCGGGGATGACGTGGCCCAATTAGGCGCTGCCACGTGGCAGACGCAATATATAAAAAAATAAATGCAGATTTCTTCTCAAAATTTTCTGGGTTTCTCCCAAACTTTAATCCACGATTTCTCCCTCGATTTTGGTCCGATTTGGGCGATTCAAAAGGCTAAATCGCGTATTTTTCCGAGAGGAACACCATGGGAGTTTCAGAAATTAATTTTGGTGCGCTGTTCGAGGTAAAATTTGCTGTTTTTCGCTGGTTCGGATGTCTTTTTTTGGAAACTTTAAATATGAGATTTCTACCTCGTTTTAGCTCCGTTTTTGAAACGGTTTTCTCCATTGAATTCCTTATTACTGGGAGAACATTTTTATGTATAAATTTCCAGATTTCTGATGACTTTTTTTTGGTGACGAAATTTTTGGACCATTTTGCCCTTTTCACCGAATTAATTGATTTTAGTGTCCTTAGATTCGTTATGTGATTGTGATGTTATACTTGAATAGATTTTGGTGATTTGGAGTATTGTAGAGAGGGAAAAGCTTCGGAATTGACATGATTGGAGACTTTATATAAGGCAAGTGAATTTCTTAACCTTTGTTAAGCATATAGAATCTTGTGCTTCCTATGTGAGGTGTTGATAGTGATTTTGAAATATGAATTTGGTGTTGATGTTATTTTAAAGCTATGTTGTTGTGAAAGGTGCATTGTATTAAAAATTCGGTCATCTCCTCATCATAGTGTAAACCTGTCTATTACATTGATTTTGTGGCAAATGTTATGTGAACTGAGAAAGAATAAGACCAAAAAAAAAGATGTACCATTCGAGGGACGGGTCGCACGCCGCGACAGATATTATAAATCGAGGGACGGGTCGCACGCCGCGACAGATATATATATGATTCGAGGGTCGGGTCGCACACCGCGACGGATGCACGGACTAAGAGTCCCCCATGGGTCCCAGACTGAGAGACAGCGGGTGTGTATCACTAGGTCAGACATGCATCATTCTACTTAACATTGCATTGCATTACACATTCTTATCATTTATGAGCTTGTCGGTGTCTATTTGTGAAACTGGTGATAGGTGAACCGATTCCTGTGTTGTTGATCTATGAATATTGGTGTGGTTACTGAGTTACATGTTATATACATTATGAACTAATTTGTTGGACCGATGTTATGTGTGTTGCAGTTGTAGAGGTTCTGGCGTGGAGTTAGGAGTACTTGTATTCTGTATTGCTTAATTTTGCGTTTAGTAGTTCACTTGTTGGGTACCGTGTGTTTGGTACTCACCCCTTGCTACCACAATTTTATTTTTGTAGGTTTTGAGCCCGGACTGTGAGTAGTATTTTCCTTGATCATCGGAGGCTTCTCAGGAGATTTAGAGAGGTAGATGCTGTCATCTAGTTGACACTCTTATCCTTTTTCCTTTCTGCTTTGTTCTATTTGAGAAGAAAAACAGTTTCAGACTTTGTAATTCTTTGGATTTCTGTATGACTAGTGGCTTGTACACGTGACAACCAATCCTTGGGTGGTATTTAAGTTTTGTGAAGATTTCTCTTTTTAAGTTATCTATTTTATTTAGTACTTCCGCACGTTATTTCGATATTCTTGTTGGGTTTAGGCTGACTTGTCTTGATGGGTTAAGACGAGTGCCATCACGCCCATTTTCGGGTCGTGACAGATGGTATCAGAGCCCCAGGTTCATAGGTCTCACGTGTGTACAAGCCGAGTCTAGTAGAGTCTCGAGGATCGGTATGGAGACGTCTATACTTATCTTCGAGAGGCTATGAAGACTGTTAGGAAACTTCCTTTTGTTTATTCCTTCTCCATCGTGCGTCCCTGATTCAGTGTGATTCTTGTCATTTTATTCATTCTCTCATCTATAGAGATGATTCGTGCTTGGTTCTTTAAATGAGTAGTTAGTGAGTTATACATGACTTGAATGTTAGATCTAGTATTAATGTCTAAGTGACATACTTGTAAAAATGATGTGTGGTTAGATTTAAAAGATTCAATTATTAGAAGAGGGTGAGTAGGTGATGACTCAATAATACACTTGAGGATATTTGAGTGATAAGGTCAAACAATGGATTGAGGGATTTTATGAATGTGTTATGATTTTCGGGGTTAGTTATCCAGAAACCCAAACAGTATTAATGTGGTGTATATAATATCAAAAATGGTTCAACAATTTAAGGTGAAGGTTAAAAGGATAGGTGGATCACAAATTTTGTTTAGTAAATTAATATTACAAAAAAAAAAAATTGTCATAATATGTATGGATTGCTTAGATAATGATAAGAATGATCCTGTGCCAATTGAGGTCAGAATCTCTATTATGGTTTCATAAATCGAGTGGATATCAAGGAGGGTCATGATACGACTATCACCACGATACCAATGCTTACTTGGTTAGAGTTATGGAGTGTGTTACTTTTTCTAGCGATTGAATTTATGAAAAAAAAATGTGCAGTACTTAGGATAGAGTCATGATGGATTGGATAATATTTTGCAGCTACTTGATGGGTAGAAATATGCAGGCGAGTTTGGTACTACTTTTCTGATAGGTATGATGTGTTCTAGTGGTGGATCTAATGGACTTTCACAATATAGTATTAGTGGTATATGAAAACGGATATGTCAATTGTCAAGCGTGAATACAAACTATTTTAGAAATTATTAGTGTATCATGAACTCATTTAATAAGGTTTAATGTCGTATTCATATTCAAGAAATCAACTAGTTTGCTACTCTGGATGCTTGCGTTAAGTATTAATTATAAAAAAAATTTTAGTGGTGAATCTTTGGTATAATTAATGTATTTAAGTTGTGAGGAGTATTCGGGGGATTCCAAATGAGGACTATTACTCCATAATAAGATCCAAGGGAGTTAGTTCTTTATATTTGATCGATATAGTTTTGGTGTCATATCAATGATGATGATAACCTTGAGAAGATGACAATGGCTATAGAGCATAATGGTAATAAAAGTTAGTGATGGATTATGATCAAAATGCAATCATATGATGAGAATTTTTGATTGAGTGAATTCAGTATGGCACACACAATCCGCAGGTATCAAAAGTTACGTTTGCTACTATTTGATGAGTAACGTGATCATAAGAAAGATGTAAAACGTGTGGAGATACTGCTTCGATAGAATTGAAATGAGCTAGAGTCATAAATGAATAAATTAGTGAGATGTAGGGATATTCACTTTGATGGTAAAGGCAAAAAAAAAAATCTTTCGAGAGAGTAGAGAGTTGAATTTAAAACCACCCAGTTTTATTTATTTTGCTTTAGTTATGGTGATGGTATTAAGTATCATTGGTCTTGGCTAGGAAACAACTGTTTGAGGAAAAAAAATCTACAATGTTGGGCTTGAATATGGTGATAATCTCTTTTGTAATTTTGAGTATGGTAATTAGTATATTGAATTTTTTTTTATAAAGGATATGGTAGGTTAGATAAAGAGGGGATCAATCATAAGTTAAGATATATGAATTCATAAAGATCTCAAGCTATGAGCTAATACCGACAGATAAAGAAATTGGAGTACAAGTTAGAATAAAGATTCAAGTTTTTAATTGTTAGTATATTTTTGGTAGTATATATATTCTGCCAAGATATTTATTGATAAGATAAGAACTAATGGATAGCAATGAGTGATCAACATTTGGAAGAACCTGCATGTGATTTGGGTCATAAATTTAGTTATTTTTTTTAATTGTTGAAGGACCTAAAGAAGTGCTCCACTTAAAATTTTAGCTTAGGACATGAGGGAAAATGTCATGTGTTGTTGGTCAGAGAGTAAAGTTGATAAGTGAGTTAGTGAAGGAATGAGAATTTAATATATTGGAGAGTTCAAGATATCTGGAATTTATGTCATAAGAAGAATTTAAGGAAGTGAAGGAATAAGATCTCATGTATGGACCCTTGGTTCGAAATTAAAGGTTTTACTTATTTTGCCTTTGAGCTCAAACGTGATAACGCAATGCGTACTTGTTCACCACAGATTTTCCAGGATATACTCGTGACTTTTATGAAGACTAAGTTTCGAATTCGAGTGACAAATAATGTTGTTTGAAGTATGCTACATTTTTATATTGGTCTAGATTGTCCAACTATGATAAATGACTTATGAGGGCGTTGCGATATAACCCTATAGCTCTACACGCTTATTGAAGATATTGAGGGGGTTGAAATTACGTTATTAATGGGACTACATAGATTATTGTGAGGCGTTACATAGACATTTGATGTTGACTAGAGGTTATGTACTTATGGTATGCAGAATGATCAAGGTGATTGAATTTCTCTAAGTTTTGGAATGAGGTATATGATGATTTGAATGGTAGTTGAAATTCGGGATGTGAAAGATTGCATGAAATTGACTTTAGAATTAAGTAACCTTACCTCGATGAGAAAAGTACTATCAAATTTAAAATTTACGTTATCAGCTTTATGTGTGGTTTGTGTAAAAAAAAATACTTATATAAAAAGAGAGAAAATCATAATATGAAATATTTGAAGGCGATAATGTGTAGCTAAGAAGACTTTAATACTAGTAACAATTTGAGAGAATGGTAAATGACAAGTATGGCTATGATATTATGTTAGTATTGAGAGCATTGCTTTTGATGCAGTGTTGTGAGGAATATGTAGAGTCTGATAATTAAGTATGTGTACGATTGTATAGGACCAGACAAGTTGATTATGTGCAGCTAAAGATGGAATTAAAAAAAAAAAAGAAGAGATAGGGTCAGATGAATGAAAAAGTTTGATAAGGGTACTATGAAAGGAGTATCTTGTGTTATTCGACCTTCATTCCGTGCATTTTGGTGTGGCTACCTACTTTATCATGGGAATACCTGCCTATTTCCACCGTGTCTTCACTTTGGTAGATGGATCCTTAGTGGTGGATCAGGTGAACTGATCCTGCAATTTTCTCTTAGTAAGATAGGATGCTTGTGCGGACTCGATTATTTCAATTTCGACATATTTAGTATTATTTGGGACAGTTGAAGTATACAAGTGATTCTACACACAAAACTTTGGTTAGGTGAATTATAAAAGAGCTAACATAAATATTTATAGTTGTCCAGTAGTTTTAAGGCTCATCTTATCGTTGAGGTTATGTTCTGGCTATGCATGATTGGATATGAGGCCTGTTGGGTCTAGCTCTATCACTCTTAAGGGTTATTTATAGTCACGACTATTGATCTAGTATTTTCGATAGTGTTGTTAGAGAATCTGTTTATTTTGGTGTATTGTTCGCTAAGTGGTTACTTAAACCATTTTCTCCATTGAGTCAGAAAAATCCGATTCTCTATGGTGAGTGTTCAATGTCTAAAGGTCGAATTTATAACTTAAGATCGTGGAAAGATTTAACTGTGGGAATGAAATCTTAACAAATCTATGAGGGTGGTGCATTAGAAGTGTGAGATGGTTGATTTTGGTTTGCTTTTGATTATGGCTGGTATTTATTTAGAATTTTATCATGATTATGTGAGAAAAGATTTATTGAGTTATGGACTAGTGGGTGGTTATTCATATCGAATTCATGAGTTAGCCTATGGCTTGAAAATCACCACCGAATTGTAAATCTATCAAAGTTAGATTCAAAAAAAAAAAACCAGTTCTTAATAGTGAATTTTGGTGGCATGGTCTTAAGGAGGAGCTTACTTGGAGAGATAAATACTGACTTTGGAAGATCATAACTTAGAATTTTAGTAATATCAATTATTCTTCCTTCTCCTTCTTATGTTCGAGGACGAACATGATTTTTAGTGGTGGATAATGTAATGACCCGTTAGGTCATTTTAAAAATAAACACTCTCTCTTTTATAAAAGATTTTTTCGTAAATTTAAATTGAAAATTCTGATGATTCCGTTGGATCCGAAATATCGATTTTGGTCTAGAAGGACCCTTCATTCAATTTTCAAAGCTTCCAGGTGTGTTTTGGCCCTTTTGATTATTTTTGATACTGGGAATTGGGACCTACATTGGAATAAAATAACCTCCGATGGGAATTTCGACTACACCGTTGAGTTCGAAACATTGTTTCCGATCAAATTTCATATATGGAATGTATTTTTCCGACTCCGGATGAGGCCGGAGCATTGAATTTAAGTTTGAGAGTTTGCTGAAGATGCTGAAGCGGGGATGACGTGGCCCAATTAGGCGCTGCCACGTGGCAGACGCAATATATAAAAAAATAAATGCAGATTTCTTCTCAAAATTTTCTGGGTTTCTCCCAAACTTTAATCCACGATTTCTCCCTCGATTTTGGTCCGATTTGGGCGATTCAAAAGGCTAAATCGCGTATTTTTCCGAGAGGAACACCATGGGAGTTTCAGAAATTAATTTTGGTGCGCCGTTCGAGGTAAAATTTGCTGTTTTTCGCTGGTTCGGATGTCTTTTTTTGGAAACTTTAAATATGAGATTTCTACCTCGTTTTAGCTCCGTTTTTGAAACGGTTTTCTCCATTGAATTCCTTATTACTGGGAGAACATTTTTATGTATAAATTTCCAGATTTCTGATGACTTTTTTTTGGTGACGAAATTTTTGGACCATTTTGCCCTTTTCACCGAATTAATTGATTTTAGTGTCCTTAGATTCGTTATGTGATTGTGATGTTATACTTGAATAGATTTTGGTGATTTGGAGTATTGTAGAGAGGGAAAAGCTTCGGAATTGACATGATTGGAGACTTTATATAAGGCAAGTGAATTTCTTAACCTTTGTTAAGCATATAGAATCTTGTGCTTCCTATGTGAGGTGTTGATAGTGATTTTGAAATATGAATTTGGTGTTGATGTTATTTTAAAGCTATGTTGTTGTGAAAGGTGCATTGTATTAAAAATTCGGTCATCTCCTCATCATAGTGTAAACCTGTCTATTACATTGATTTTGTGGCAAATGTTATGTGAACTGAGAAAGAATAAGACCAAAAAAAAAAGATGTACCATTCGAGGGACGGGTCGCACGCCGCGACAGATATTATAAATCGAGGGACGGGTCGCACGCCGCGACAGATATATATATGATTCGAGGGTCGGGTCGCACGCCGCGACGGATGCACGGACTAAGAGTCCCCCATGGGTCCCATACTGAGAGACAGCGGGTGTGTATCACTAGGTCAGACATGCATCATTCTACTTAACATTGCATTGCATTACACATTCTTATCATTTATGAACTTGTCGGTGCCTATTTGTGAAACTGGTGATAGGTGAACCGATTCCTGTGTTGTTGATCTATGAATATTGGTGTGGTTACTGAGTTACATGTTATATACATTATGAACTAATTTGTTGGACCGATGTTATGTGTGTTGCAGTTGTAGAGGTTCTGGCGTGGAGTTAGGAGTACTTGTATTCTGTATTGCTTAATTTTGCGTTTAGTAGTTCACTTGTTGGGTATCGTGTGTTTGGTACTCACCCCTTGCTACCACAATTTTATTTTTGTAGGTTTTGAGCCCGGACTGTGAGTAGTATTTTCCTTGATCATCCGAGGCTTCTTAGGAGATTTAGAGAGGTAGCTGCTGTCATCTAGCTGACTCTCTTATCCTGTTTCCTTTCTGCTTTGTTCTATTTGAGAAGAAAAACAGTTTCAGACTTTGTAATTCTTTGGATTTCTGTATGACTAGTGGCTTGTACACGTGACAACCAATCCTTGGGTGGTATTTAAGTTTTGTGAAGATTTCTCTTTTTAAGTTATCTATTTTATTTAGTACTTCCGCACGTTATTTCGATATTCTTGTTGGGTTTAGGCTGACTTGTCTTGATGGGTTAAGACGAGTGCCATCACGCCCATTTTCGGGTCGTGACATTTATGTTTGCATATAAAGATCTCTTATCCTTTTTGTTGAATTTCCATTCTAAGGAAGTAGAACATTTCACCAACATTTGTCATCTTAAAAACAACCATCATTTCAATCTTGAATAATATAATCAAGTCCAAAATGTTACCTATAACTAGCAAGCCATCCACGTACAAAATGACAATGGTTAAATCAAAATCTTCTTTTCTAATATAGAGCATAGACTCACTGAGACTTTTTTGAAAGCATAAGCTCAAAAGATGAGTATCAATTCTTATATATCAAAGTCTATTAGCCTGTTTTAAACAATACAATGCCTTCTTTAGAAGGTACACTTTGTCTTCTTTGACTTTGATAGAATAACCTTCAGGTTGTTCCGTAAATATTTCTTATTAAGGTTTCCGTTTAGGATGGCTGATTTCACATCAAGCTGGTGGATTCTCCATCCCTGAGCTGCAAAATCTAACAACATTCTTATAGTATCAAAATGACCGACAGGAGCAAAAGACTCTAAAAATCTACTCTAAATATCTTTGAGTACCCTTTTGCAACGAGCCTGGCCTTGTACTTATTTATAGAACAATCAGGATTATGCTTAGTTTTATAAAGCCACTTGACTCGAATAGCCTTCTTGTGTGGTCCATCAACCAGCTCCCATGTATTGTTCTTTTCTATCATTTTGAGCTCCTTGCATCGCATATCTCGATTTTCATCCTTAGCAGCTTCTGTAAATCCTCCTAGTTCTAAAATTACAACATTACACCTTTGATATATATTAGAAAGTTTTCTTCTTCTTGTAATGGGTACATCATCAACATCTTCATCTAGAAATTAAAGATTTTTTTTCATCATCTTGCAATTTCCAAGTGTCATTTTCCACAAACTTAACATCCCTACTAACAATCACTTTTTCATTTTGAGGTTGATAGATCCTATATGTTTTTGAGAGGATAATGTATCCTATAAAATTCCAAGTTGAACCTTCTTATCCAGCTTATCTCTTTTCACCTTAGATACAAAAGAAAAACAAAGACAACCAAATATATTTAGATTTGTTAGCAATTGTTTGTAACAAAACCAAGCCTCAAATGGTGTCTTCTTCCGCAAGGCCTAAGTTGGCAATCTATTTATCCGAAAAACTACAGTATTTGCAGCTTCGGCAAAACATTTCTTTGACAGTTCTTTCTCATAAAGGAAACACCTTGTCACCTCCATTGGTATCCTATCTATCCTTTATAATACTATATTTATTTGGGGAGTATAGGGTGTTGTTACCTGATGTTCGGTTCCTGCTTCATTGCAAAACTTACTAAATTTTTCTGAAGTTTACTCGGTGAAATTATCTGTTCTTATTACCTGAATTTCGCAACCACTCCAATTTTCCACAAAAGCCTTATATTTCTTTGAATACATCAGCAACCTTTGATCTAAAATTCAAAAACTAAATCTAATAATGTCTAGTACTATCCTCAATAAAGGCAATATCATACTTACTACCCTTTTAAAGATCGCATTTTTAGAGTTATGCCTACATCGGTGCGAATAAGTTGCAGCTTCTGCTTTGCCTTCCTTGATGAATTTTGAAATGGAAGTCTTGTTTGCTTCCTATACTGACAAGCTTCACAAGCAAGCATATACTTCCCAAGGATTAGGAGACATTCTTCTATATGATTTTCTTTCATTTTAAGAGTATAGCTTTATAATGAGAATGTCTGAGTCTTATGTGCTATAATTCTGAGTTATTTTCCAATTGGACAGTTGGTGCATGCTTCTTATCCAACAAGTTCAAGTTGAAACTTCTCCTTTCATCTTGCTCTTGAACATCTCTTTATTATCTGCATCCTAAATAACATATGTTTTTTCTTCAAACAATAGCTTCAAACCAGTTTCAAGTAGTTGTCTAACACTTAAGAGATTTTGATTAAGATCAGGAGCAAAAAGAACATCAATTAGAAGTTTCAAATCTCTAGGGCTTCCAATTGAAACAAGTTCTTTTCCTTTTGGATTGAGATATTCTCCATTTCTAATTTGGGCTTAGGAAATAAAAGATCTGCCCAGTTCTTTAAAGTGCTCTTAGCCGCTAGTCATATGATTTGTGCATCTGTTATCAATTAACCAACATTCAGAAGCACTTTTGCTAGCAAAACAAGTTGCTACAAACAATTGGTCTTTTTGATATTGATTTGCAACTGCCTTGGCCTCTTCGTATCGTTATTGTGACTTCCATACCCTCTCCATATCACCTAGTTAACCATATTTTTCGCACTTGACATCTTGTCTCCACTAACATTTCTATTAAAAGTGATTTGTCTTATTGCAAAGAATGCAGGGTAGGTGATTTCCTCCGTGTTTGTTGTAATTGTTACTCAATGTTAGCTTCTTATTCTTTTTCTGTCCCTTGTTTGATTGTTTGCTCCCTAATTTCACTTCAAAAGAACCTTCAAAAGAACCATCTTTCCTTATTATTCTATTTTTCTCCAATGCCTTCAATGCTTTAACAAGTTCTGCCAAGATAACACTGGAAAATCTTTAGAGTTGTCCAAAGATGAAACTATGGCTTCATATTTTTCAGGAAGTGTAACAAGAATTTTTTGAAGTATTCTTTCATTAGTGAATCCTTACCAAAAATCTCACCTTGTTGGCCAAGTCGAGTAGTTTGTCTACACACTCTTTCACTATTTCTTATTCGTTCAATCTCTTCATTTCAAATTCTCAAATTAGATTCAACACTAGCTTATTTTTCCCTCTCTTATTTCCTTCGTTTTCCTATTTTAGATACCCCCAAATGTCTACAACAGACTTCATTTGCATGATTCTAGTAAGAATTGAAGGTGACACTACAGTGGAAAAACAAGCTTTAGCTTTAGCTTTGGTTTTCCTTCTCTTATTTTCCTTGTGATTTTTCATCTGATTCATTGTTAGATTATCACCAAGAGAAGTCACTTCATTGTACTCTTATACTGTTTTCCGTAGATCCAATTCTTCAAGTTGTACAAATATTTTAATTGCCTAAGCTTGATAATTCCCACCATTGAAGACTAGAGGGGTAAAGAAATATGTTTCAGAATTCATTTTCTGTAAACTATTTAAGATGATAGTTCAAAAAATAGTTTTATATGGTTCACTCTCTTCTTGCAGGTCCCTTAAGATGGCAAGCTCTGATAATAATCTATAGGAGAGAAAAACATATATTGATAAGGAAAGAAAAGCACAAATTTCAAAGTTGAAGTTACTACTTTATTAAAATAATAATTTCCATATAAATACATGAAATCATAACTGCAAAAGCTAAAAAAAGGGAGTAAAATAAGCTAAGATTATCTCCAATAATTAAATCCTAAAAAATATGAAATTACTAATAAGATTCTACACAACATTGCAACTGAGTTATCTGAACTTAATCCTATTTTTATGTTGTATTTTGAGATACAACTAATCTCCATCTTTTTAGGCACTACTTTAAACAACATCCCATCAGTTAATCCACAATCAATAACATAAAGTTCTCTTTTAGGGAATATAGGGAAACATCAGATTTTACGGTTCAATCCTCTCTTATGCTAGCTACGTAGTTATTGAGTTTGAGTTGTCATTTACTCAGTCTCAATTCGGTGCTCAATACTCCTTTCAAGAATCAACATGTTCATAAGACTTCATTTCAATGGTTAACCCATTCAGTCAGTTTCATTATATATTTGTTAATTCAATACATCACATCAATTATTAACCTTTTGGTTAGGAACATTCTTTTAGGATTAGTTCATGTTTCATTAAGACTGTCGATTATCTATCCTTCAAACTCATAATATTCAGGTACAGAAATAGAGTTAAAACATTTATAAATATGTTAGAGTCTTCAAGCATAAATCATACTCATGTATATCCATTTAAGTACAATATATAAAAATAACAAGAATTCATTTTAGGGTTCATGTAGGAAAATAAAATCATCTATTTTAAGTGTTTAATCCATAAAAACTATCATTTATGCAAGATTATGTAGTAATATACTAGGATTTATGAAAGAGCTTTCAAGAAACATTCATGGAAGGCTCAATTTATTCAAAATTCAATTGATCAAGAATATGGGGCATATGGAAGAACATAATATATGTTTTAGTTAGCCTTATGTACCTAGGATGAGAATAGGCAGTAAATTTGCAAGAGTTTGTGCCCCAATCGTTTGAATCCTAGCTCTTTTCTCCTCTCTTTAGCCCTAGGTCTCTAGTTAGGATGCTTAGAAGGGTTAGAAATGGGTTTAAGAACCTTTTTATTCTAAATATGATCTATATTAGTTGTGGGTTATGTTTAGGATGGATAGGGAAAAGTCTGAAATGCCCCTCAAAAATTAAAATTTTTAATTGTTGAGGACCGACTCTGCGTATTAGACTTAATTCCTCCTGGTACCTTTTTTTTTGAAAATTTTGGTTCGATTTTTTATTCCCGTAAAAAAATTATTAGAATCAGAATTAAATGCAAGTTTGGACAACTCTGCAATGCGGATATATCGCACACCCTTCTTGAATTTGCATCTTTGTCCAAAAAAAATTACCTTTTAATCCGACTGCTCTAATTTCATCCAAGACAATTTTGTCACGTAATATTTCATACTGATCGTGATTTCGGCTTCAGATTTGCAGAGAAGGCTTGGGATTATGCATTATGCGGCCAATCCCTTGTCTAGGGGTGTTTTAGGAATTTTTTAGGGTGTAACATTAGCACCCCTTGGAGTCATTCGTCCTCGAATGGAGAGTAATAAAGGACGAACTCAAAGCATGAATAACATTCAAGGCTACCTCAAGCTGAGCAATGACCAACCATCCATCTAGACATTCAAACATCAACTAAAGGATAAACGATTCAATTCAAATAAAGGGTAAGGACATTACTTTCGACATTCTCATCACAGGGCATAAATAGATTCGAGTACCTCTCTTTCATATCCTCCTTGGCTTCCCATGTGCCTTCCTCAATAAATTGATCATCCACAAGATATTGACTAAGCTATCTCTTTGGTCCTCAATTCGTGAATTTGATGATCAAGAATCTGAATCGGGATCTCTTCAAAAGACGGGCTTTCTTTCACTCCAATATTATCTATAACGATTATCAATGATGGATCTTTCAATAATTTCTTCAACATCGAGACATGGAAAGTTGGATGTATCAAAACAAACTTGGAAGGTAACTCCTTAAATAAGCAAGATTCTCAATCCTCTTCATAATCTAATAGTGGCTGATATATCGGGGACATGGCTTTCTATTCATCCCAAATCGTATGACACCCTTCATTGGTGATACCTTCAAATATACCCAGTCATCCACTTCAAAGTATAAATCTCTTCTTCTTATGTCAGTATACGATATTCAGTGACTTTGGGAAACTTTCAATCTATATCTAATAACCTTCACCTTTTCCCAAGATTGATGAACTAATTCTTGACCAATCAACTCTACTTCACTAACTTCAAACCACCCAATTGATGATCTACATTACCTCCCATAAAAGTCTTCATAGGGAGCTATCTGAATACTTGCATGATAGCCATTATTATCTGCAAACTAAAGCAAGGGTAAGTGCTCATCTGAATTACCTTTAAAGTCATGGACACAAGCTCTCAACATGTCCTCCAAGGTCTAATGGTTCACTCTACTTGACCTTCTGTTTGAGGATGAAAAATTGTACTAAGATTCACTTTTGAACCTAGTCTTTTCTGAAAAGGTCTTCGAATTTGGGATGTGAATTAAGCTTCTCTGTCTGAGATAATATGCAATAGAACTCTATACAATTTGACAATCTCTTGAATGTATAATCTGTCATAATTCTCTACTGTGTTAGTAGTCATAACTGCCAAAAAGTGACTCGATTTGGCCAACATATCCACAATCACACATATCTAATTATTCTATTTTTTGGGACCTCAGCAAACTTGTAAGAATGTCCATATTGATCATCCCGCACCTCCATTCAGGAATATCAAAGGTTTAAGCCAATCAACATGGCCTTTGGAGTTCAACTTTAACTTGTTTGCAATTCAGATACTTTGACACAAATTTACCAACATCCTTTTTCATTCCACTAATCCAATAGACTTCCCTCAAGTCATGGTATATCTTGGTAGAGCCAGGATGAATGAAATACCTAGAGCTGTGAGATTCAACCACAATTTTATTTCAAACACCATCAACCTTCAGGACACAGAATCTACTTTGGTATCTAAACATACCATCTCCTCCTTTGGATATGACCTTCACTTTCTATTTATAGACAACTTCCTTCGGATGTAGCAAGACCCGATCTTGGCCTTGCTTTTCTTTTATCTCTGCTACTAGAGATGATGTAGACCCATTCTAAACATTAACTCCACCTTCATTAGACTCCTCGAGCTGAATTCCTGGTTGGGCTAATTGATGCACTTCCTTAGTCAATTCTTTCTTTCCCTTCTAAAAATAGTTGGTGCTACCCATTGAAAATCTGGTAGGAGCATCAATAACAATATTAGCTTTACCTAGGTCGTAGAGAATGCTCATATCATAATCCTTTAGCAACTCTAGCCATCTCCTATGCCTCAGGTTGAGCTCTTTCTAACTAAAGACATATTACAGGCTCTTGTGTTCAGTAAAAACATCCATATGCACTCCATGCAAGTAGTGGAACAAAATCTTGAGAACAAACACTATAGTTGCTGACTGAAGATCGTGGGTTGGATAATTCCTCTCATGAACCTTAAGTTGTCTATAAGATATGGTAACACTTTTCCCTTTGCATTAACGCATAGCCAAACTAACTATGGATGCATTACAATATACACAGAATCCTCTGTTCCATTAGGCGAGGTAAAAATTGGTGGATTGGTCAACCTTGTTTTCAGCTCTTGGAAGCTCTTCTCACATTCAACAGACCATTAGAACTCATCCTTCTTCTTGGACAATTTAGTCAATGGTGAGGATGTGGAGGAAAATCCTTCAATAAATTTGCAGTAGTATCTTGCAAAACCTTAGAAGCTCTTTATGTTAGTTGGAGATGTGGTTCAGGGCCAATTCTTAATCGCCTCAATATTTTGAGTGCCTACTCGAGTACCATCGCTCGAGATAATATGTCCTAGAAAAAACATAGAATTGAGCAAAACCTCACATTTCATTTTTTTTGCATATAACTCATTATCTTTGAGAGTCTGTAAGTTATTACAATACTCCTCCTCATCTCGAGAATACACCAATATGTCATCGATAAGCATAATCACAAACATATCATGATACTGTGTAAATACTCTATTGATCAAGTTCATGAAGGCTACACGTGCATTTTTCAACCCAAGGGATATCATCAAAAATTCAAAATAATCATATCAGGTTCGAAAAGCCATATTTGGGATGTCATATTCTCTTACATTCAACTGGTGATAGCCTAATCTTAGGTATATCTTGGAAAAACCAGTGGCACCTTGAAGTTGGTCAAACAAGTCATCTATCCTTAAATGGGGATACTTATTTTTGTCATTTTATTCAACTGGCGATAGTTAATGCATATTCCGAGGGAACTATCTTTCTTTCACATGAATAGGACAGGACCACCTCAATGAGAGATGCACGGTCTAATAAAGTCGTTCTCTAAGAAATTTCTCAGTTACCCTTTCAAGTCATTCAACTCAGAATTAGCTTTCTTACTCAGATGCTCCTCCCTATCCCTCTTCTAATCCACCTCAAGTTGTTGTGCATAAACCATAAGCATAGAGATATCCATACATAGGATCAACAATGTCGCTTTGTACTCCTTTTTCACATAATTTCCCAAGAAAAATATAAACTTTCTCATTTTCTCCCTCATGTCCTAGACATCTCTGAAGCATACCTGGATAACTTTATAAATTTGAGGTTGTACTCCTTGACCATCAACCTTTCATGATTCAAGTTCACAAACTCTTTAATCTTCACCTCCCTCAAATCTTGGGGAAAGAAATGATCAAGGAAGGCATTCTAAAACTCACTCCACTTGGTAGGCTCAACATACTCATCTCAACCCTCTTTCAATTGGTTTGTACCAAACATTTGCCGCATCCTTAAGCTGATAAGAGGTAAGTTCAACTCCCCCAATCTCAGCCGCATGCATAGCTTTCAGAACCTTCCATATCTCATCAATGAAATTCTGAGGGTCTTCCTCAACCTAAAACCCTATGAAGACTAGTGTGTTCATCCTTAGAAAATCTCAATCTTGTAGAAGTAGTTAGCATTAGGGAGCTAGAACTAGGAGCCTAGGAGCTCTTATTTCCACTATGGGTGGCTTCCAGCAGGGTGAGCATTGTGATAACTTATCTTAAATAAGCTTTACTAGTAGGAGCAGGTGAAGTAGTAGGTGCTTAGGGAGCTCTAGTGGCCCAGCAGGTCGACCTTAGCCTCTCATCTCCATCTAAGTATGCACCTTTAATGGGGTAGTGTTACTAGTTGAAGAATCTCTTTGTGTAGCAGTATGCTTAAGAGGCATGATCTGCAAATGCATAACACATGAATTAGAAGAGAGCTTTTATAGATTTTACCTAAATAACATGAACCAAAATATGAAGAAGTGTGAACTTTCCTAATGCCGTATAGTCTCGTTATTATAAAATGTGGTGGACAAAACACCATAAACAAGACTTTACTAGACATGAATCCATAGACTTCCTAGGACTCTTGAACTCTATGTTCTGATACCAAGTTTGTCACACCCCGAAAGGGTACCCTTCGCATGGATGACACTCAGAGTCTATTGCTACTCACCAAGAAAACCATTTTGCCTCATCATATCTATTCAATCAGAATCTCAAAGTAGAAGACATCAACAATCAAGAATGTTCAAAAGGAAGTACTAGCAAAATTTATAGTTAAGGGCCAAAGGCTAACCAATCTATAATTTTAACTGAATAATACTAATATGAAAGAAACTATCCAAACAGTATCCAATCACAACTCGACAATCCAATATATGAAGACTCTGACCATCTGACTAAGTGGTGCCAGTGACATGCCATGGCAACCATAACTCAAAATAAAAAGGGTTAAACTGAAAGCTAGACAAGAAATATGGTATCCTCTGAGAGCAGGGGAGGACTCACCAATCAGTTAAGTAGAGGAGAAGATCTTCAACAAAACGCCTGCTGTTGTTCTCCAATACCATTCTCTATATGAAAAAATGATGTAAGTCCAAATGGACATGAGTATATTGAAAGTACGGGTATGTAAAATGGCAGAATGAAATAGGTAAAGGTAGAATGCCATCAACTCAAATAACTCACATCAAGCAATAGGAAAGTAAATTAGAATGTCAAGAGTCTAAAGTAAGAATATAGTTTAGACAATGACCACCCATATAGCATCCAATTGTCATGCCCCAAAAAGAGGGGAGGCGCGACTGGCACTCAATACCGTTATTGGCAAAGTAAGAAACTAAACATGTTAGTTAACTAAACTAGATCCCAAGAAGAAAATCACACAACATAACATCTGAAAAACTGAATTGAGACCGTTTAAGTCATAAGTTGGTCAATAACAAATCATGTCCATCGAGATAGGTAAACCAAGATAATAAATACTAGCAACCTGACAAGGCTGAAACAATAGATGTACACCCACACACTATATATACATTCCAATTCTATAACTGGAGACTAAAAGGCACAAAAGAACCAACCCAAAATAACATATTTATAATAGCCTCTAAGAGAATCCCTAACGCTACTGGGACAGGGCCCCGACTATACCCAAGTGTACAACAAAAATAATCATCCTATGAAAGCTCCAAGAGGATGTGTGCTTACCAACGCATAGCTAAACTAGGCTCCTAGTGGACGGGTCGATCAAAGTCCCTACCTGAACCTGCACGCACAAAATAAAATGCAGTGTCCCCAGTCAACGAGACATCGGTACGAATGAATATGTACTGGTACGTAAAGCAGAAAGTAAAACCACTTATACTGTAGTAAAAAATGTACTAGAAATACCACTTGTGACAAAAACTCAAGTAACCTTAATGGCCAACACTTAACCTCCTAGTGATTAAATATGCATGACATGCTCGAGTATCACATGTCGTGAGTACATACATATATATATATATATATATATAATCATTTGGGCAAATAGGCCCCATACATCCAATTGTAGCTCGAAGTCCATGCATAACGTGCATTGTATTGTATGAATGTTGAATGCACATAGTAGGCCATAACTTGAATTTAGCCAATCTTGGCTCATGGGTACATGTAACACCACAACTTTTGTTTAACTCAAATTGAGCCATCCTTCATATGATATACGATTTTAATTGATAATTCTTAATTGATCATAGATGTTAAAATTAATTTCATAGTGTGGGAATAGAATTGAAGATGATAAAAGGTCGTAATTCTAATGTATGATTTTATTAAAGCTAGATGGACCAATGACTTTTAGGTTGTATATACATGCTAGAATGAATTCCTAAGTATTTAAAGTATATTAGATGTGATTTAGTGTGATAAAGGATCTTTTACATCATGTCAAGTCCAAAAAATTTCTATCGACTAAGTTTTCGTATGAGTTGATAGAAGGATCAACTTCCAATGATCATATCTCCTAAAGTATAATGAGTTTTTGGGTGACCCATATTATATCAGATAAAATATCTTTGAATCAGCTTTTCAACGTATCTTATTTTTCCTTAATCAGAGTTTGGAGTAGAATGTCATGGCTATTTAATTGAAGACCTACGAAGTTGTCTGAAGATCCGTGACAGCTCCACATTGCGGACCTATCACAAACCTTTTCTGGATAAGCTAAATGACACCCTTTCGATTTATTTCGAGGGTACTATTATTCTAAAACCTTTGGGGGTCTTTTTAAGGTCCCAAAACGCATAAAATAGGGCTGGGCATTATTTTGTTCAAACCAAAAAAACCGACCGAACCGAACCGAATTGTTTTAAATTTTGGTTTCGGTTAATCGGTTTATTCAGTCGGTTTCGATTTTAAATTTTAAAATATTGATAATTCGGTTCGGTTATCGGTTTTAATTTTTTTTATTTCGGTTAACCGAAAAACCAATTTTTGTATGTCCAGATAAACTTCTTCTTTGATGGAAAAATAAAAATGCTATAGTACGGAAGAGTGTCTTTGTATATATAAAGGATATACAGACATCCTAAGATAATATGTCTTAGAAACATCAAAGCTACAGTGGCAAAATAGCTAATCTTTCTCGACAAGTCCGAAAAATATGAATACATACATACATACATATATATATATATATATATGTGTGTGTGTGTGTGTGTGTGTGTATAGATTCTTGCCATACCTTCTTGGCCAGAAATGAGATGATATATATTGTGGTTAAGTTCACTGAGAATATTACAGGAGCTCCAGAGAACTCGCCTCTACTCGACTACCTATTAGTTTTGGTTGCCTACATATGTTATAACTTATAAATTATAATACATATAGTGTAGGCCCAACATGAACTAGTAATTTCCCAAGCCCAATCGGGAAATATATACTTTACGAGAACGCCCAATTTCAGTTCCAAATAATATTACTTTACTTTAGTGAAAAATAAAATTCCTAAATCCTAGTTGCTAACCTAGAACATATATGTCAAGGAATGAAGGAATCAAATGGTAGACTTTTGATTTATAGGTTATGACACTTCAAATAGTAATTCAATACATGCAACTGTTCACATTTTTAAATAGTGGCCTCATTAATTGGTTACTAATAGAGTCACTTATCTTTATAGAGTTGTAGTAATGTTCTTGTATGTAATAAATTGCTTTTCATCGATAAAAAGGAGTCAGAAATAATATTCAAACCGAAAAATTAAATCGAAATAAACCGAACCGAAATTGCAAAAACTGAACTAAATCGAATTTATTTCAGTTCAGTTTTGGTTTATATTTTTCTTAAATCGAAAACCGAAAAACCAAATCGAATTTCACAAACCGAACCGAACCGACCGAATGCCCAGCCCTAGCATAAAACATTAGTTTTCAGGGGTCTATTTAAGGTCCCGACACGCATAAAACATTAGTTTTCATAAGTAAAACTCTCTCCTTCACTCCTAAACATAAACACTCAAGAATCATCAAGAAAGTCATCAAGTTAGGGTTAACTTTCAAGATTCATCATCAAGGTGAGTTATTCTTCATAAATTTTAAACTACCTAACCTAAATTTCTTTATCTACTCATGAATCCCTAATAGAATCTTAAATCATAACCTAGGGTTTCAAGAAAACGAATTCAAGAATCCCAAGAAAGAATTCCTTGATTCTTCTTTTTCAAGAATTAGGGTTCTTTATCAAGAATAATAAAGATTCTAAGTCAACAATTCCAGAATAAAAGAGAAGCCCTTCAAAAAATGTCTTTCAAAGTTCTTCCACTTTAAAAGAACTACCGAGATCGAGGATTTTCTCAAATAAAAGGAGTATTCATCAAATTTTGATTATAATATAAACTTTTCACGTATGTAAGGCTAACCTAAAGCATAGGATTGTTCTTCCATGTTCCTCCTTTGACTAAATTAAGTCTATGATTGAAGATGATGAGTTATATGTGAAAATCCTTGAGTATTTTACTGAGATTCTTCTTAATTCATATATTTTTCTTAAATAGATAATCATCATAAACTTCATTTACTGCATAAATGTTTTCATGAATGATTTTATAAAATTCTATGTCTATTTTACTTAGGAATAAAAGAATGAACTTAGGGGGTGAGTCTAGACCCTTGACGATGATGATGTTTTTGATGTTGTGATTGTGGTCCAAATAGTTGATAATCTTGATGATGATGTTGATGAGAGTGATGTTCATGAGTCTTAAAACTAGACACTAAATTCTAAAAGAATGTTTCAAGTCGATGATGTTGATGTTGATGATGATGTTAATGTACTATGTCCCTATGGGATCGATGATGATGATGTTGATGTTGATGTGCTTTTCCCAATGGGACGGATGATGATGATGTTTTATGAGCATATCTAGTTCTGGGAGGAATATTGAGCACAAAAATAGGTGAGAGCGAGTCCCATTCGAACTCATTAACTACGTGGTCTGCATAGGAGTGAGGATCAAGCCATAATACGGATGTTTCCTTTGTCCCAAAAGAGGACTGATGTTTGTGCTTTCTCCCGGGCAGGGTGATGGATGGATGAGGCAACAACATCTTTTCGTTGTGTCATCACCGGCTCATAGGTGATGGTTGTCAGTTAGAAAAACTCCCAATTAGGTTCCTCAATGATAGAACTCTGATGCTGATGTGATGGTATGAGTCTTGCTGGATGTTGAAGATTTATTGTCTACTCTTTATCCTTGTCCTAGACGGTTATTGGTCCTTAGAGTTTGAGTTTAGTCTGATGTATTGATGAATATTGAGATGAGATGTTGATGAGTCATTTCTCTACTTCTTATTCTTGCTTTAGACAAATATTTGACATTCTGATGGAGTATGATGTTAAGTTGATGTTATTCCTATATTATTCTACCTGTTTTTGTTTTGTTCAGCTATTTTACATACCAGTACATTCTACGCACTGATGTCCCCTTCTGAGACTACATCGTTTATGTTGTAGAGGCAGATATTAGAGACCATCGACATGCGCTTCGTTGAGGATATATTGACATCCAACTAATCGGTGAGACCTCTTTGTTTGCGGAGGATTTCCATATTATTATCATCTGGCTTGAGTTAGTACATTATTTTCCTTGAATTGGGTAACCATGGCCTGTCGTGGTACCATCTAGATGTTAGAGGTAGAGGCTTCATAGATATTGAGTAGAGGATGTTGAGCATTAATTTTTTTTTCGAACTCTTCTTAATTGGAATTTAACTTTATATATAAATACTTGATTTTTTTAATTGCATTATAGTCTTTTTCTTGACAATTTTCCTTCTACTGTTGAGTATGAGATTACGATGAGGCCAAGTGGTTCGCTCGGGGACTAGCAATAGTCTCTGAGTGCCAGCCACGCCAAGGGTACCCTCTTGGGGCGTGATAAACTTGGTATCAGAGCACAGAGTACAAGTGTCCTATGGAGTCTATGAAGCGGTGTCTAGTAGAGTCCTTATTATTGATGTGAAGCGTACCATATCCATAATTCAGAGGCTATAGGACATTAGGAAAAGTTTCCCTTCTTTCAGATTCTGAATCATGTGATAGAAAACGTTTCGACCATGGCTCGTGCACGAGGCAATAGAGATAGTAATGTTCATACTCTTACAGATGAGATCTTCTCCGATAAAGTAATCAGAATGGTAGAGACTGGACCAGGTTTGAGAGAAGCCGACTAGTGTGAGAAGTTGATTGACTAGAAAGAGTGCACTATTACTCATTTGAATCGTGTATTTGAGTTAGCTCTAGATGTACACGGACTCTATTTCTTTCAAAACTTGCTTCCGACATGATCCATGAGGGAGGAACTTATTCCTCGAAAGAGTTTAATGTTACCACCTATGAGTGAGATGTGAGGCCTTATAAACCCTAAGTAAAATCAAATCATCCCAGAGTTAGAAGGATAATGATGGAAAGAAAGGGACAAGATTGAAAAAGTGATGGCTTATTGAGGCTTGTAGTTAGAGTTAACGATGATGGAAAGCAATGGACAAGATAGCATGAGTGATGGCTTATTGAGGCTTATAGTTAGAGTTATGTATTTATTAGGTAAGTAATGATGTGGTGAGTTAATTGCCATAAGTGTGATGAAAGAGTTGTGAGTACCCTTATGATTTTCATGATGAGATATAGAGGAAGTGTTATTGTCAAAATGTGGTAGAGCATGCTCAAACTAGAAGGAAGTTATGTTGATATGTTGTAGTATTCACACTATTGAGGGCGAAGTGTAGATGTTGAATAGGGGGAAAGAGTCCTTTCAATGTGATAGAACTAAATTAGGCTTATGATTTTTAATTGTGAGTTCATGAGACTCATCGAGTTATGATCTTAGTTAGATAAGGAGATATGATTTAATAGGTGAGTGGTACTAAGTTATGAGGAAGGGATGTGCTGATTGAATACTTTCTATGAGATATTAGTGGGCTTATGTTCTCTAAATTTTTACCTAGTAGTTGTAAGTTGGTATTAGAGAGGTTTTTGATAGATGAATATATTAGTACTAGACCCTAAGCTTGAATTTTGAGGAATAGGGCTAAAGAGGAGACAACATCGTGAGAATGATAGTCTTAGTTGGAGATTTTCTTTAAGAGGCTTGCCATAGTGAATGTTTGAAGATGAAGAGATTGATTTGTAAGGAAGTGATGCTATGGGCAGGGTACAAATGCCCCTTAGGTAAGACGAGTGAGATGAGGATAGCTCAATAGATAAGGAGAGGATTGAGATATGTATCCATAATTGTGTAAAGATGTGTGGAGCTCTAAGTTATGACTGCTATAAAAATCTAGATAGTATATTTGAGTTTTCAATATGGAGTAGGCTGATGTAAGTAATCCTTGTCATCACGAGTAGCAAAGATGATTTGGGGATTATCAATAGATGATGACGAGTTTTCCATGATAGACTAATTCTTATGCAATTAAATTTATGGGAGCACAAAAGTTGAGCATTAGCAGGCAAAAGAAGAGGTTAGATTATAAGAGTTATGGGAAGTGGTTGTGTACATTATGAGAATAGCAAATATAGAGGGATTTCAATAGAGATTGGAAGGAGCTTAGAGTGATAGCGTTGAAAATAGTCTGAGTGGCTAGTTATATGTATGCAACTATAGCATACTAGAAGAGTTTAAGATATTCTTGTGGATAGTGATTCCTTAAGTGTATGGAGGTATATGCTTATAGCCTAGTAAAGGAAATTAATTTACAAACTTAGAGTAATGGACTTGAGAGTTAAGAAAGAGATGATGTAAAGCCCGGTAAAATTATCAAAATACCCCTAGAGGAGGGGTATGTGCGTAATGCATCTTTCAATGCTCGTATGGAAAATTCGAGGATGGATTTGTGATCAACATGAAAAATTGATTGGGAAAATGGTCTCAGTCGATTTTTAGAGCGATCAGCTCAAAAGATTATTTTTCGATCCGAACACCGAAACAGTTTCAGTGAGCAATAGAGGTGTGTCGCGCACCTGTAGAAGAGTTACACTTATGTATTCTTTTTCAAAATTTTCGATGAGATTGGAAAAATCCGTTCAGAAAATTTTCGGAGAAAAATACACTGGTGCGCGATCAGTTCGCGCTGGGGACTGGGTTATTCCAAACCTGGAGAATTTCTAAACTTTATGAGGGGTATTCCGGTCAATTCCCAACCCCTCTTAAACTCAATACACAATCAAATTGGGTCATTTGAACGTAAAAATGGGTCGAAAACCCCATTCTAAGTCTTTTTCTAACAATTGAACAAGACTAGGGCTTGAGAGAAGAGGAGAAGAGCTTGAGATGGAAGAATTCAAGAAAGAATGATAGTTCTTAATTTTGATGATGATGTGATGGCATTTCATTTTACGGTTATAGATGAGAAGGAGTTAGAGAAATTGTGAGGAGTCTAATAGATAGGTAAAACCATATTACTATCTCCCGTGGTAAGAGTTCATGCGATTAAGGGTGTAAGCTGATATGGTAGGCTTAAATGTGTGGTTGCTATTATGTGACTATATTAGAGTGATGAGGACGAGCAGTATTCTCTAAGTACAGGTTACTATGGAGTGAGAGTTCTTGATTCTGATGCCATCTTACGCGTGCACTGACCTTAGACTTGTTATGCCATTATTAATGATAGGATGTAGAGTATCAAGTTTTAGAGGTATAATCGTGCTTATTTTGCATGAAGACGTAGTAGTTTGGGGGTTTCGTCAAATGAGGAGATGATGAGTTCCTTCACGTCAAAATAGTGATGCTGATAATACTAGACTGAGAGTGAGGGTAGATGAGAAGGAGTGAATGTATTCTCATTGTGATATCTGTGTTAACCTTATGTCATATAGGGGCAGAGATAGGGAGGAGGAAAGAGATGATGCACAATAGATAGGTAAGAGTATGTTGGTGTGACTTTGAGTGAGAGCTCCTTGAATGATGGAGATAGAAGTGACAAGTAGGCTTGAAAAATTCTAAAACATAGTTAAAGTGGTTAGGGTGATAGGCTTGAAAGCGTGGTTATTATTGTGTGAGTATGGATGATGGACAATTGAAGAATTCATAATAAGGGTTTCAAACATGTAGCCGAGTATCGAGGATTACCTTTGTATGAATATGATCATCTTAGGAATTGCATCTTGAGGCTCAGAACTAGGCTTGGATGGAAGAGGAGGAGGTGGTTAGGTAGAGATTTGAATAAGAGCTATGAGCTTGCATTGATGGAGTAGAGTGCCATGAAAAGGAGCACAATTAAGGTGGGGACTTGAGCATGAGAGTGTCCAAAGAGTCTTGTTTATATGATGGTCCTATTCTCGATTAGAGTTAATGACATCCTTCCTAAGTTCGAAAGACTGATTGTCGAGGTGTTCAAATGATTCAAATTGATTGAGTTCCAATGTTCCATTCATGCATGATGGTGAGAATGTATAAAATAATATCTCTACTCTTGATCTGAACCGATTTTGTCTAATTGATAATTCTTAATTGATCATAGGTGTTAAAATTAAATTCATAGTGTGGGAATAGAATTGGAGATGATAAAAGGTCGCAGTTCTAATGTAAGATTTTATCAAAGTTAGATGGACCAATGACTTGTAGGTTGCCTATACACGCTAGGATCAACTCCTAAGTATTTAAAGTATATTAGATGTAATCTAGAGTTATAATGGATCTTTTACATCAACTCAAGTCCAAAGGATTTCTACTGATTAAGTTTTCATATGAGTTGATAGAAGGGTCAACTTCCAATGACCATATCTCCTAAAGTATAATGATTTAGGTGACCCATAATATATAAAATTAAATATCTTTGAATTATCTTTCCAATGCATCTTGTTTCGCCTTAATCAAAGTTCAAAGTAGAAAGTTATGATTATCTTATTGAAGACCTGCAGAGCTGTCTAAAGATCTGTGACAGCTCCGCGTCGGGGACATATCGCGAACCTCTCTGGATAAGCTAAACGATGTCCCTTTATTTTATTTTTAGTGTACTATTATCCTAAAACCTTTGGGGATCTATTGAAGGTCCCAAAATGCATAAAACGTCAGTTTTCATAAGTAAAACCCTCTCCATCACTCCTAAACATAAACGCTCAAGAATCATCAAGAAAGTCATCAAGTTAGGATTAACTTTCAAAATTCATCATCAAGGTGAGTTATTCTTCATAAATTTTAAGCTATCGAACCTAAATTTCTTTATCTATTTATGAATCCCTAATAGAATCTTAAATCATAACCTAGAATTTCGAGAAAACGAATTCAAGAATCCTAAGAAAGGATTACCTGATTCTCAGTTCTTAAGAATTAGGGTTCTTCATCAAGAAGTCTAAAGATTCTAAGTCAAGAATTCAAGAATCAAGGAGAAGCCCTTCAAACAATGTCTTTCCATGTTCTTCCACTCTAAAAGAACTACCGAGATCGAGGATTTTCTCCAAGAAAATGAGTATTCATCAAATTTCGATTGTAATATAAACTCTCCAGGTATGTAAGGCTAACCTAAAGCATGGGATTGTTCTTCCATATGTCCCGTTTGACTAAATTAAGTCCATGATTAAAAATGATGAGTTATATGAGAAAATCCTTGAGTATTTTATTGAGATTCTTCTTAATTCATGTATTTTTCTTAAATTAATAATCATGATAAACTTGGTTTACTGCATTAGTGTTTTCATGAATGATTTTACAAAATTCTATGTCTATTTTACTCAAGAATAAAAGAATGAACTTAAGGGATGTGTCTAGAGCTTTGACGATGATGATGTTTGTGATGTTGTGATTGTGGTCCAAATTATTGAGATTCTTGGTGATGATGTTTATGAGAGTGATGTTCATGAGTCTTAAAAGTTGAAACTAAATTCTAAAAGAATATTTTGAGTCCATGATGTTGATGTTGATGAGATGAGTTGATGTTGATGTTGATGTACTATATCCCTATGGGACTGATGATGATGATGATGATGATGATGATGTACTATATCCCTATGGGACCGATAATGATAATGTTTTATGAGCATGTTGAGTTGTGGGAGGAGTATTGAGCACCAAAATGGGTTAGAGTGAGTCCCACTCGAACTTATTAACTATGTAGCCCGCGTAGGAGTGAGGATCGAACCGTAATATGGATGTTTCCTTTGTCCCAAAAGAGGACTAATGTTATTTCTCTGGATCCACTGATGGTGATGTTCTTTACCCCGAGCAGGGTACTGGATGGATGTAGCAATAATATCGGTTTGTTGTATCATCGCCGGCTCATAGGTGATAGTTGTCGGTTAGAGAAACCCCCAGTTAGGTTCCTCACTGATAGCCATCTTATATTGATGTGATGGTATAAGTCTTGATCGAAGTTGATGATTTATTGTCTACTCTTTATCCTTGTCCTAGACGAGCATTGGTCCTTCAAGTTGAGTTGAATTGAGTTTCCTTGGGATGAGTCTGATGTATTGATGATGTTAAGATGAGATGTGGATGAGTCGTTTGTCTACTCTTTATTCTTTCTTTAGATAGACATTTGACATTCTGATAGAGTATGATGTTGAGTTGATGTTATTCCTATATTATTCTATATGTTTCTGTTTCATTCAGCTATTTTACATACTAGTATATTCCACGTACTGATGTCCCCTTTTGGGACTGCATCGTTTTATGATGTAGAGGCAGATACTAGAGACCATCGACAGGCGCTTCGTTGAGGATCTATTCGCATTCAGCTGATAGGTGGGACCTCCTTGTTTTCGGAGGATTTTAATATTATTATCATCTAGCTTGAGTTAGTACTTTATTATCCTTGAGTTGGGCAACCAGGGCTTGTCGTGGTACCATCTAGATATTAGAGGTAGAGGCTTCATAGACATTGAGTAGAGGATGTTGAATATTGTTTTATTCCAACTTTTTTTAATTGAAAATTAACTTCTTATATAAAGATGTTGAGTATGAGGTGACGATGAGGACAAGTGGTTAGCTCGGGGACTAGCAATAGTCTCTGAGTGACGGACTTGCCATTGGTTCCCACCCGGGGAGTGATAATACACTTATCCTCGTAGCATCATAATTATTGTCATAGCATATACACATGACTCGTGGGATAATACATGTCTTTCGTCTAAGTCTTACAGATTAACTCAACATTTAGATGAGCCCTTAACTCTGAAAATATTCATAAAGGTGTTTTACATAATTCTTATACTTGGTCACACGTCAACTATTAAAACGAAAGTATTTAAATAGAATCAAGTGCCTTAGTAGTTTAAAAAGGAGCATTACACTAGAGATTATTGGAAATCATCGTGTTACTTGTTAAGTATTTAAATTATATTTTTTTGTACGAAAGAAGGACTGATTATGAATACTACAATCCCTTCATAATCCACATTTATTTTAATGACACTACACTAAGAAGAGAAATACCTTGTACATATGGAAGGTAGCCAGAAAAACCAACAAAATGATATATAGATATTGAATGTTTAGTTTAAGCGAACGAATGAAATTTCAACCCAAGGCCATCATGAAAATAACTTAGCTGCAATCCCAATGTCTTTCACAAAAGGTCTTTCTAGCAATAGAATAGTAAGATATCACATTTGATATTTTGGGAACTTTCCTAGATTTCATGCTAAAAGAAGGGATGGAGCTTAGCCTTAAAATACCTCTCAAATGAACATCAAATTGCCAAAAGCTTCTTCATGAATGTTGTTCTTACATCCTAGCTTCTCAACCATTATATATATGCAATTTATAACCACCTATAAACAACCCTCAATTAATTATTAATGGACAGATTTTCCAAATAGTCTTAAGCCGATGAAATGTCCGTAAAATTTCGTAAAAATGATAGTAAAAGAGCCTAAAGCTTATTGCTTGAGCATACCAGCTACAACTCTATAATAACCAGCAAGAACACCACTTTTTTTATATCCCAAAAATAGCCCCAAGCATAGCTAATAGGAGGGAAGAATAACTGCAAAGCGTAAGGCACACATTTCTAGGCATGGGGATGAATTTTAATGGTAGAAACACGAAATACATACCCAAATCGCCTTTGTACCATGAGGGAACTTTATCTTCAGTTTATGTGTTGTTTGGGACGAAATAGAACTGATTTAAGCTTTAAAAAGCTCAAATTAGCCGACATCTAGGTGGGTTGACCCGACTTGACCAATGACCGGATTTCCTGCTCGGACAGTCACAATAAAACTGTCATAACTTATTATTCTAAGGTCGGCAGGGTGCGCGGTTTTATGTGTTGAAAACTATAGTCATAGGTCTTCAATCTTATAGGTCATGGAACTTCTAACTTCTTATACTTTTCAAGATGTGGCCTGATACATTTGATTCAAATTTAAGAAGGATTTCTTAAAGAAACTTACGGTAGCTTTGGCCAACCTTTATATTGCAACTTTCTTGATTCCAAATCTTAATGCATGACCTTTGTGCTATTAAAATAATCTTTAAAAAACTCATTATTAGAAAATTATATACTTTTAGTCCTATCCGGAATGTGAAACCTAATTGAAACCTTCCGAAAAGGGCTTGGTGCCACTCGGTCCATTTCATTAATTTCGAATGTGTATTTAGGGTATTCCTTTGGCTTAAAACTTTAGGTCCTTGACATTACCCCTTATTGGCAGCCTTACTATCCTAAGGTTCTACCCAAAATCATATATGTTTTATATGACATGCCACCCTAGACGAGAAACACGAGGTCTCACAGTCTCCCCCCCTTAAGAATATTCGTCCGCGAATGTGTCTATACATCGCCTTGGTTGCACTACTATGTCTTAAAATATGATTTTTTAGGATATACCTTTTATCCCTCCAATCCATAAATCAACTTAGAAAAAAATTCTAATTACTAAGCTTTGTATAGTTTATCCCGTGATGACCCATATAAATTATATTCCCAACTCTTTTAAAATTTAATTTATTTTAGAAAGATGACTGCCATCTTTTAAAATATGACTCACCTTAATTTGTAAATAGCTGGGGGTGCTTCTTCGTCATTTCCTCTTCCGCTTCCTAAGTTATTTCCTCAATATTGTTGTTCCTCCACAATACTTTCCTGGAGACCATTTCTCTTCTCCGAAGCTTTCTCATATGTCAATCTAAAATAGCCACTAGCACCTTATTATAAGACAAGTCTTCAGTAATGTGGATATCCTCGATGTGAGTAATACGTGAAGGATCCCCAATGCACTTCCACAACATCGACACATGAAACACTGGATGGACTGCCCTCAATTTTGGAGGCAAATCAAACTCGTATGTGACCTTTTCAATCTTTCGAATAATCTTATACGGTCGAGCATATCTAGGACTGAGCTTTCCTGTCTTCCCAAACAGCATGATTCCCTTCAAAGGTGATTTAAGAAGACCTAATCTCTTACATCAAACTCTAAGTCTCGTCGTCGAACATCTGTATAAGACTTCTGCTGATTCAGGGTTGTTTGTTATTGGTCTTTAATAAGTCTTACTTTGTCCATCGCTTGCTGAACTAGATTAGGGCCTAGAAACTTTTCCTCCCCAGTCTCAAACCAACCGATCGATGACCTATATCTTTACCGGTATAGTGCTTCATAAGATGCCATTTGACCACTAGCTTGGAAATTATTGTTAAAAGCAAACTCAATAAGAGATAGATGATCATCCCAGCTTCCTTTAAAGTCCAACACACAGGCACGCAATATGTCCTCAATGGTCTGGAAGATACGCTTTGGCTACCCATTAGTTTATGGATAAAAAGAGGTTTTGAGATTTACCTGAGTGCCCAGACCCTTCTGAAAAGACTTCTAAAAATGTGCAATAAATTGAGACCCTTGATCAGAGATAATAGAAAATGGAACTCCATGAAGTTGAACAATCTCTTGAATGTAAAGCTTAACATAATCCTCCGCTGAATATGTCATTCTTACTGGCAAGGAAAGAGCAAATTTTCTCAAGCTATCAATGACTACCCAAATAGAATCATACATGTGTAGAGTGCGAGGCAAACTAGTAATGAAGTCCATATTATTATGTCCCATTTCCTTAGCGGAAGCTCAACATACTGAGCTAGGCCTCCAAGTCTCTGATGTTCTGCTATAACTTGCTAGCAGTTGGGACATTGAGATACTATCTTTACAATATCCTTTTTCATGTCCTTTACAATATCTTTACATTGAGATACTATAACTTGCTAGCAGTTGTATCGAAGCTCCCGATACATTTTTGTCACTCCAAGGTGTGCTGAATATCTGGAATAATTAGCCTCAGAAAGAATCTTAGCACGGAGTCCTCCAATATCTGGCACACATAAGCAGCCCTGGTGCCTAAGGACTCCATCTGCAGTTAGCTCGAATGAAGGATATTGTTGTTGTGGAATGCTCTCCTTTAGTGCTCTAAGCTCAAGATCCTCACACCATCACTCATTTACTTCAGTAAAATGGAAGATTCTACTGTATTTTCAACAATTACATCTCTATCCTTTGCATCTATTAATCGCACCTGCAAACTAGTTAGCTGACATAAATCTTTTCTCATTTCAATTTTATCAGCTTCAACGTGGCTTAGACTTCCCATAGACTTTTGGCTAAGTGCCTCGGCAACAATATTAGCTTTACCAGGATAGTATAAAATGTCAATATTATAGTGTTTTAGTAATTCTAGCCACCTCTTTTGTCATAGGTTCAACTTGTTCTGCTTGAATAAATAATTGAGGCTCTGGTGGTCGGTAAAAACATCAATATGAACTCTGTATAGATAATGCCACCAAATCTTTAGGGGAAAAACCAACTTTGGTGAGCTCAAGATCATGGGTAGGATAGTTTTGTTCATGTTTTCATAAATTTCTGGAAGCATATACAATAACCCTACAATTCTATCTAGGCCAATTCTCGAGGAATCATAATATACGATGTAGCCTTTGGTTCCATCTGGAAGAGCCAAAATAGGTGTGCTGGTTAGCCTTTTCTTTAGCTCTTGAAAAATCTGTTCACATGATTCAGTCCGTTGAAACATAGCTACTTTATGCATCAACCTCGTTAGTGGTGAGAATCCCTCAACAAACTTCCTATAATATATTGCCAAGCCCAAAAAGCTATGGACCTCTGTCACAGTCAAGGGTCTCCGTTAGGGCATTACTACTTCAATTTTTCTGTTATCGATCTTGATACTATCGCCTGTAATAACATGGCCACGAAAAGCTATAGAAGTTAACCAAAATTCACATTTGGAGAATTTAGCATATAACCTATTGTCTTGGAGAGTCTATATAGCTCACAAGTGGTCTACATGCTCAACTTCTAATTGTGAATATATCAAGATGTCGTCAATAAACATGCTCAAAAATTCATCCAAGAATGGCTTAAAGATTCGATTCACTAGATTCGCAAAAGGTGCTAGGGAATTTGTAAGCCCAAGAGACATGACAAGGAACTCAAAATGTCCATACCTCATCGTTAATGTTTTCTTTGGAATACCAACATGTATGACTCACAACTAGTGGCACCCAGATCATAAGTCAACCTTTGAAAAACATTTGGCACCCCGTCGGGAGCCATATTTCTTTTGAACAAAGAGCACTGGAGCAGCCCATGGAGATGTACTTGTCCTAATAAAACATTTATCAAGTAAGTTGTTCAATTGTTCCTTCACTTATCTTAGCTCTTGAGGAGCTATATTATAGGGAGGAATGGATAGGTTGCATATAAGGAAGAAAATCTATTAGAAAATTTATATCCCCTTCGGGGGATCCCTGGAAGCTTATAGGGGAATATTATCATGAATTCACTTAGTAGGGACTGACTAAAGGGACAGTTGCTAATAAAATATCTTATTTTTTCGCAATGGTAATATGCACTTGAACCCTTTCTACACTCCCTAGTGTGAAGCATATCGCATTGTGTACATGGGGGAGTTGGTTGTCTCATTTGTGCATAACACTCCTCTTGACAGCTATCAGGCTAACCTAAATTCTGCCTTGGTCTTGACTGAATATAATAATCAAATCTCTGGCCCTACAGCTGTGGTGGGAAACTACCTACTGACGAAGGAGGGTATCAGTGAAACGGGGGCCTAAAATCACCCTATGACTCCCTCTAAGACCTCATAGTACGAGCCCTCTTATTCTTATCCCTATCTCTACGGGTATCCCAAATCCAATAAGAAAGGTCCTCTATAGTCTTAGCAAAATCCTGTATATGGGCGATATCTACACCATCCTGTAAGGAGGCTATCCTGTTGTCTCTGATCAAATGATCCCTCAGACCATCCACATAACGATGAACTCTAGCACTCATAGACGTATAATATCTAGTGCATATCTTGCCAACCAATTGAACCTAAGGCTATACTCCTTCATGCTCATATCCCCCTGTCTCAAACTGATAAACTGGTCAAGACAGACCTCTCGAATCTCCTGTGGATAGGAACGGGCTAGAAGTGCCTTCGAGAAATCCTACCACTCTTCTGGCGCAACATGGTCTATAAAGTCATGGGGATCCTCACCGGGGCTGGTTCCTATAAATACTGGAAGGGCCAAGTGAAGAAACTGTTGTGCCTTTGAGCTTTCTGTTTGATCCCTTATGGCACCTGCTCTCACCACTAGTTGTCTCTCATTAATAGAAACCATCCTAGTTAGTAACTGAATAGCCTCCTTCATCCCTCGCTCCCCAGTCTTTGATGGGGCTGGGATACTAGATCTTCTTAGGCCTCAATAGGTTCTGGTAAATCTTGTACTGTGGGTACAGGAGACTCCCTATGTGCCTCAATTTGGAATATATCCCCTGCCCTGGAAAGGAATGACTGGTACCTTCTTTCGGATCCATACCCATCTCATATTGTGCCATCTCCTGATCATAGGCAACCCATTAAATAAAAATAATATAGCACGATTTAGATTTCATATGTTCCTATAAGTTTGCTCTTATAGAACGACCTATTTACTGAACGAAATATAACCTTCCCTAAATGCCTCATAGCCTCCTGATTATAAGTGTGGTGCACAACACACCCATAAGCAAGACTTAACTAGACACGACATTGTGGACTCCCTAGGACACGACCTGCTCTGATACCATGTTTGTCATACCCCAAAAAAAGGGGAGGTGTGACTCGCACTCGATACCATTATTGGCTGTGTAATCCACTAAACATGCTAGATAACAAAACTAGGGACCAGAAGAAAATCGGGCAACATAACATCTAAAAATCTAAACTAGGACCGTTTAGGTCATGATCTGGTAAACCATGAATCATGTATATCGACATAAGTAAACCAAGATGACAAAGTACTAGCTAGCCGATAAGGCTGCAATAATAGAGCTACAGACACACACTATATGTACATGCCAATTCTATGACTGAAGACTAAAAGGCACAAGAGAACCAACCAAAATAATCATTGTCATAGCATATACACATGAATCGTGGGATCTTACATGTCTTTCGAATTAATCTAACAATATAACTCAGCATTTAGAGTGAGGCCTTAACTCTGAAAATGTTTATAAAGGTGCTTTACATAATTCTTACACTTTGTCCCATGATAATTAGTAAATCAAAGTTTAAATAAGAGCATTACAATAGAGATTATTGGAAATCATCACGTTATTTGTTAAATGTTTCAATTATATCTTCTTGTATGGAAGAAGGACTGATTATGAATACAACATTCCCTTCGTAATCTACATTTATTTTAATGACACTACACTAAGAAGAGAAACACCTTGAACATATGGATAGGTAGCCAGGAAAACTAACAAAATGATATATAGATATTGAATGACTAGTTTATGCGAATGAATAGAATTTCAACCTAATGCCATCATGAAAATAAGTCGGTTGCAATCCCAATGACTTTCACAGAAATTCTTTCTAGCAACTAAATAGTAAGATATCACATTTGACATTTTAGGAAACTTCTCAAATTTCGTACCAAAAGAAGGGACGGAACTTAGCCTTGAGGGAACTTTATCTTCAGTTTATATGTTGTTTGGGATGAAATAGAACTGATTTGAGCTTTAATAAGCTCAAATTAGCTGACATCTAGGTGGGTTGACCCGACCCAACCCATGACTCAATTTCCTGCTCGGACAATCATATTAAAATTGTCATAACCTTTTATTCTGAGGTTGGCTTTATGTGTTGAAACCTAGACTCTTAGATCTTCAATTTTATAGGTCATGGACCTTCGAACTCCTTATATGTTTGGAGATATGGCCTGATATATTCGACCCAAATTTAAGAAGGATTTCTTAAAGAAACTTACGGTAGCTTTGGCCAACCTTTATCTTGCCACTTTTTTTATTCCAAAACTTAATGCATGACCTTTGTGCTATAAAAATAACCTTTAAAAATATCCATTATTAGCAAATTATACACTTTCTGTCCCATTCGGAATGTGAAACCTAATTTAACCCTTTCAAAAAGGGCGAGGTGCCACTTGGACCATTTATTTAATCTCGAATGTGTAACTTTGACTTAGAACTTTTGGTCCTTAACATTATCACTTATTGGAAGTCTTACTATCCTTAGGTTCTATCCAAAATCATATATGTCTTATATGATATGCTACCCTATATGTATATATGGAAGACGAGAAACAGGGGGTCTCACACCAATCATATCCACTTAGAGTACTATCAAGACCTATATGGGAGTTTCTCTAATCGATAAGCTTTATTTATGAGCCGGTGATGATACAACAAAGTGATGTCATTGCCACATCCATCCAGTACCTCACTATAGTAAATAACATCCCATTAGTGGATATACAATCAATAACATCAAGTCCTCTATTTGGGACAATAGGAAAACATCTTATTTTATGGTTCAATCCTCTCCTACCTGTCTATGTATATATTAAGATTGAGTTTCTATTTCGCCTCACTCAATTCCGCGCTCAACACTCCCCCCATGACTCAACATGCTCATAAGATATCAATTTATCTGTTTACTCATTCTATTAGTTTATTGGACATTTGTCAACTCAATTCATCACATTAACTATGAACTCTTTAGTTAGGAACATTATTTTAGGATTAGCTCATGACTCATTAAGACTATGTATCTGTCATTACCCAAAATAGATCACAACTAAAGAAAGAGAATTAAAGCGGAAACCATCTCATACATAACATAACCAATCACCCAAAATCTAGAGTCATGAGTACAAGAGAATCTAAAGCAGTATTGAAAGGCAAATACAAATGTCATGACAGAAAATACTATATTGCTTCGAAATATATTACATGTAGTCTAAGAGAAAAGAAATAAAAAAAAAAAGGATCCAAAGATCCATGGCGACTTGAAGTCTGAGCCTCACCGTTGTGATCTGAATGATAACGCTAACACTTGGATGGAATGATCAACTACCTTATCTTGAGCCATATGCATGATCTTTAGGGAGAAAACAAAGTAGGTGTGAGTACACCGAAATGTACCTAGTGGGTTCAACCGACTGGGTAAGGGAAATCGAATTAAATATGTAATAACGAAGAACCCTATCTCTGCATCCAACAAGGTTAAGACAAAATGATAATATATACAATAATAATGAGCTAAAAGGTCCTCAAGAATCCATGATGCCATATTACCATAATAAGAAGTATAATGCGCAAATCATCTTGCCAAATACCAAGGGTGTTGCAGCCTTCCCACCTGCCCGTAGTCAAGTAATATCAAAATGCCACAACCTTACCACCTGCCTATAGTAAAGTAAGTAATATGATGTCAATGTCCTTGCCACCTGCTGATGGTCAAGATATATGTAGTATGAATCTTACCCTTGCCTCCCGCTCGAGTCAAGGGGGTAGTACCAAAGTGAATCATAATGCCCATGCCTTCTACCCGAGTTACTAGATGTTACAAGCCGCACAGAATAGATGTAAATTACCATGAAAATCAAATGAGCATGTAAACATGAAATAGCCTTAAAATAGGAATGCCAATGCATTAAACTCACAATATTCATATGTACCCAAGGAGTAATACCAAGTGTCACAGCTAATGCCCAAACCATCGTCATATTTTAGATCATTGTAGTTATATCAATAATCAAGAATGTCAACAATATCAAACCTAACTCGTCCCAAGTATGCAAGAACATCAATATTACAAGCCTAACTCATCCCAATATGCAAGTATGACCATAATATTGTATCTAACTCATCCCAAATTTACAAATATCACAATGATACCAGATCTTTCTCGTCCCAACAATACAAATATATCAATAATTCTAGGCCTTACTCATCCCAATTGGTCTCACAAGACACATTTAGTTACATTCTATTTCAAATCATTATCATTTCATCATAATTTGACTTAGATCACCAATAGGGTCGAGATTATACCTCAATTCGGCTCAACTGGAATCACTTTCCATTATCATTTCAACATAACAACTCATATGCACAATTATCCATCCAAATCTCACAATTATCACATGATAGGATCAATAACTCAAATCTAGTCCCAAAAGGTTAGCCGAACCTACCTCGATGCCAAAATCGCACTCAAATAAGCTTTCAATCAACACAAATCATCAAATCGATCCTCTAATTGAATCAACCACTATCGACAATAGTTACTACTCATCAAGAGAAGCATTTTGATATCCATATTAGTATAATTTAGGCTTAGGAGAAAATAGTCAAAATTAGGGCTAAAATTGGAAAGTCGTAAATTTGGAAATTGATTTCGGAAGCATGTTCTACTCGAAAAGTAGAGTTCATGGATGAAAATCCTATTAACATTAAGTTTAAATTGAATGAGAAATCATTAGTTAAAGTTTGAAAATCATAATCTAAAAATTCCCTATTGAAGACATTTAAATCACGAAATTTAGGGCAAAAACAAGATAAAACTTATAGAAAATGATTAATATAATGTTAAAAACACAAACCCAACAAAATCCTTCAAAAATATCCTTTCAACATCTCCCAAAAAGCTTGAAAAGTTCAAAAATACAGTAAAAATGGTGTCTCTCCAATTTTAAAAACCGAACAGTGAAATGCTCTCCGCGAACGCGGGACAAGGTCTGCGAACGCGTGGCCTAACCCAGCCTAACTCTCTGCAATGCGAGGAGTAGGTTTGTGAACATGGAACCTAATGGAACACCACTCTGTGAATGTAGAGGTATGGTCCGTGGACGAAGAGAAGAATAGTGCCTGCAATAGATGTCAGCAAAAGCAGCGACTAAGTCCAGTTTTCTTACTTGGAATGGACCCCCTACACTCGTCCGAATTTAACATTTCACAAAATTTATATGTATTTGTACATGAAATAGTGATCCAGACTAAATAGAATCATCAGAAGTTAGTTTTAAGGACTCCTCGCCACATTTGTCGATTCAAGTCAATAAATTAGTTCAATGCATCAAAATACCAAAACTGGTCTCAATAACCCCAAAAATAATTTTGAGACCATTCTATGTTAGTTTTACCATTCGGAACTATTGAATCTTTTGGAATTCTGATCCGAGCTTCCGAACTCCAAATGTTGACCAAAGTCAATCTTTGGTTCTGGAAAGGACTAAAATCACAACTTTGGGCCTAAAAACCACATTTCAACTCCAAATTAAGTTCTACAGTTTCCTGTAGTTCATTTCAATGTTCCGGAGCTAATGGAATTGACAGAGTCCCAATCTGACATCAAAAACTCAGAATGACACAAAAATTCACTTTTTAAACAACTTAAGCTTTCAAAAATGCCAAAATTCATAATTTCAACTTTTAAAACATAGAATTTCAATCCCAACCATTCAAATAATTCAAACTAGGTACAAAGAAACTTAAGAAAAGGGTAAAACAGTAAAATTCACAGATAATGCCTAAAATGTCCAACTAGGTCCTTACACTACCATCCATCCTTCAAACTCATAATATTCAGGTACAAAAATAGAGTTAAAATACTTATGAATTTTGTAGATTCTTTAGGCTCAAATCATTCTCATACATATCCAGTGAAGTGCAATACATCAAAATAACAAGAATTCATTATAGTGTTCATGTGGAAAACTAATATTATCTAATTCAAGCGTTTAACCCATGAAAACTATCATTCATGCAAGATTATATAGTAATACACTAGGACTTAAGAAAATGCTTTCAAGAAATATTCATGAACGCTCAATCCATTCACAATTCAATCATCCAGGTTAAAGAACACATGGAAGAACATAATCCATATTTTAATTAGCCTTACATATACGGGATGAGAAAAGGCAAACAATTTGCAAGAGTTCTTGCCCATATCATTTTAATCCTAGCTCTTTTCTCTTCTCTTTAGCACGAAGTCTCAAGTTAGGATGCATAGAAGACTTGAATATGGCTTAAAAACCCTTTTTACACTAAAAATAACTATATTAGTTGTGGGTTAAGTTTCAGAGGGGTAAGAAAAAGTCTTTAATGCCTCTCAAAAAACAAAAATTTTTGAACTATCGGGGACCCTGTCCACGTCACGGATCTCGTCCCTCACAGTTTTTTTTTTTTTTACAATTCTTTTAATATAATTTCTAATCCCATAGAAAATATTAGAACCAGAACTAAATGCAAGTCCACGATAAGTCAGTGATGTGCATGTGTCTCGCACCTCGCTGGAATTTGCATCTTTGCCCCGTAAAATTATCTTTTGATCCAATTGCTCTAAAATTCAACCAAGAGAATTTTCTAACATAACTTTCGTGTTGATTGCGATTCCAGCCTCGAATTGGCCAAAAAGGCATGTGATTATGCATTATGCAGGCAATCTTTCATTTAGGGGTATTTTGATATTTTTACACAAGTCTTTGTGCTGATAACATTAAACAACCTGGTCATTCACACCATACCATCCTTGGCCATGCTCTTCCAAAAGTCCACTAGAATCTTATCGGGTCCGATTACTCTCCCTCTGTTCATCCTACTATGTCTAACCTTCTCACCTTTGAAACGCTTGCAATAATTAAAGTCACGATGATAACAAGGGTATGCTAACTCACCCATCTCAATGTCTCCATCACCTTTTCCATTTAAGTCTTAAGTATCATCTACCAACACATCACCTTCCTTATCTTTGAAGCACTTCACTTGGTCAAAGTCGTGAGCTTTTCTTTCTCTCTTTTATGAGCCTATACAATCTCTTGTCTCTGCCTTTATAACATAGCTCAACATACAAGCATTCAAATGTTGATGTCTTAGCACTCATACAACCGTCTTAGCTTTTGTCTTCATTGTCTTTAGAAATCCCTAAGCCTTCATTTTTTATCCGTATCCCTAAACTCTAAACACTTTGTATAGGAAATCTTCTTACCTTTCACTTTGCCCTAAACTTGTCCATTCCAACACCAATTACCATGACGTCCACTAAAGGTCCCTCTAGAAAACCCCTACTACCTCAGTAGCTACTTTTCTATTGTAACCAGCAGGAGTGTCCCACATATTGTTTACATCTCCGCTACTACTCCAAGCCCTTAAACTACTCAACTTGTCCCCCCTCCCTCCCGAGAAAGGGCAAGAGTCAGGCTTCCCCATCTAATCCTTGGTTAAACACAAATAACCTTCTTCCTCTTTTCTCTATTGATCACTAAATTCGTTGGTAGAAGTCTATGTTCTGATGAAATATTTTCACTTAGAATAACCTTGCAATCATACAAGGCTTCTATTACCCTTTCTTAGGAGCAAGTAATAAATCTGTCTTAGCTACCGTACTACACAAGGTAATCAAGTTATTTTACCTTTTTGGGAAATATGAATTAGCAACAATTAACTCAAAGGCTTTAGTAAAATTCAAGAGAGAGTTCTCACCTCCATTCCTCTCTTCAAAATTACAGCATCCATGAAAAACATCAAAACCGCTAAAATCTACACCGGTATGCCAATTAAAATCTCCCCTAATGAAGATTTTTCTTGTGTCCGATATGCCTCTCACAACCTCCTTGAAATCATCCCAAGGTTTTTGACTTCCTTGTCCAGGCCTACATGAGACGCATAGGCACTAACTATATTCACTATATGACTATCGAGTACAAGTTTTATAGACATCATACTATTATTAATCTCATGACCTTAAAAGGATACATACTTCATTTCTATCACTAGAAGCACCCGTGTACAATAATTTAAACTCGTCGATGTACCAAGCTCTACTGCCTTTTGTCTCCACTTAAGACTCTTCACTATCTCTATTGGTTTCCTTATAAGTGATCCTATGTTCCACATCCCTACTCTCAATTAAAGTTAGCCTGTGCCCCTCTTACCACTACTACCCCTTGACTCCGATGCTAACTGACAATATGATCCAAATCCACCATCAAATCCCATCGCCACTAAACTAAGAACTAATAACTCAATAAACTATAAAAGATCAAGAAGATACAGTCTCATGAAATCAACGACCCAATAATACACAATAGTAAATATGAAGTATATTTTACAATAATCAAATAACCAAATACAATAATCAAGATGAAGACAGTAATTCTAAAATAATAGATTCAACAAACAATAACACTGAGATACAAAGAATAAATGGGATAGGAACTATATAAATAAATGATAAACAATATGACACAACATGCAAGCACTACAGGAACAACACAACAAGCAAGGAACAAAAGTACAATTGAACAAAATCATAGTAAATAGAAAGAGATTTGGAAGATATCACCAGGAAGATATTTTTTAGCTTGGAAGATTCTGGCGAAAAACTATGGAACGTCGTTGAAATACAGTAGATGTCATCAAAAAATACTAAACATGTTTGCATCTATTAAACCACCAGAATTTCTCACCAAAAACTTCTAAAGTCATTGGAAATTGATTGCTAAATCCCTAAAAATTCTTGTCAAAGATATCGTCAAAATAATCACCAGTGGAAATTTTGAAAGATTTGGCAAATAATTTGTAACGACTTTAGCAATTCATAGTGAAAAATTCTGACGACTTAACTGGTAATGGCGTGTTTAGTATTTTTCCAGCAACATCTTCTATTTTTTGGCGATGTCCACTATTTTCCAGTGATGTTCAGTAGTTTTTTGAAAAGCATCTTTTAATCTTACAAATGCATTCTAGGTGAAATCTTCCAAATCTCTTCCCATATACTATGTTTTAAATCAATCATACTTTTGTTCCTTACAATGTTATGTTGTTCCAGTGGTGCTTGCATGTTCTGCCCTATTATTTGTCAGATATTTCTATAGTTTACTATCACATTTATTCTCTCATTGTTGTTGTTTGTTGCATGTAGTTTTATAAAATTACTGTTGTTCCTCTTGATTATTGTAAATTATACTTTATATGTAACTGTTCTGTATTGTTGGGTTGTTGATTTCAAGAGATTGTATCTTTTTTATCTTTTCTATTGACTTATTAGTTCTTAGTTTAGTGGCGTTGTGATCAACCAGTGGATTAGGGTCATGTCGTCGATTAGAGTCAGAGGCAAGAAGTTATAATGGTAAGAGAGGCATGGGCTTGCATATGTTGAGAACCTATAGATCTAGTGAAGAGTCTTAAGAAGGGACAAAAGGCACTAGAGCTCGGGATGTAGACAGGTTTAAATTATGATACTCGAGTGGTTCAAGCAATAGAAATGGAGTAAGGTGTCCTAGTAAATAAGGACCTTAGGGAGCATGTGGTTGAGGTTATGAGATTAATGATAGTATGATATCTATTATACTTGTAGTCGATAGTCATATTGTGAATATAATTAGTGTCTATTCGCCTCAAGTAGGCCTATACAAGGAAGTGGAAAAGCTCTTTTGTGATGATTTTTTATGAGGTTGAGAGAGATATATCAGGCACAAGAAAAATCTTTATTGGGGGAGATTCTAATGGACATATCAATGCAATTTTTGGCGATTTTTTGATTTTCATGGATGCTTTGATTTTGGAGAAAGGAAAGGAGGTGGTACATCTCTCTTTGATTTTCCAAAGCCTTTGAGTTAATTATTGCCGACTTATGTTTCCTGAAGAGGTAAAATCACTTGATTACCTTTTGTAGTATAGTAGCTAAGACTCAGATTGATTACTTACTCCTTAAAAAGGGTGATAAAAGCCTTTGTAGGAATGCAACATTATTCTAAGTTGCACTCAACATAGGCTTCTATTGATGGATTTAGAGATTAAGAGGAAAAAGAGGAAGAAGACTATTTTTGCCTAACCGAGGATTAGATGGGACGCTCGACTCTTGCCCTTTATCTGGGGATGGGGGAGAATTTTAGTGGTTTTAGGACTTTAAGTAGTAGTGGAGATGTGAAAACCATGTGGAACACTACTGTTGATTGCATTAGAAAAGTAGCTACCGAGGTAGTAGGGGTTTTAGGAGGGACCTTTGGTGGACAACATAATTATTGGTAGTAGAATTAAGAAGATCAAGGCAAAGTGAAAGGTAAGAAGATTGACTATAAGAAGTGGTCAGAGTGTAGGGATGAGGATAAATAATGAAGTCTTAAGGATTTTTATAAAACACGATGTCATAAGTGAAAATAACGGTGATTAGTGCTGAGATAGCAATATTTGAATGCTTGTACGTTGAGCTATGTGACAACTGTAGCGACAAGAGATTGTATAGGATCACAAAAGATAGAGAGAGAGAGAGAGACAGAAAATCTCATTCTTTTAGGATTAGTTCATCGCTCATTGAGACTCTCTATCATCCATCCTTCAAACTCATAATATTCGGGAACAAAAATAGAGTTAAAATATTTATGAATTTTTAGACTCTTCAAGCCAAAATTATACGCATGTATACCAATTTAAGTGCAATATATAAAACATGGAAGGCTCAATTCATTCACAATTCAATCAATCTGGGTTATAGGGAACATGGAAGAACATACTCAATGTTTTAGCTAGCCTTACATATATGGGTTGAGAACAGGCAATCAATTTGCAAGAGTTCTTGCTCCAAGCATTTGTATCCTATCTCTTTTCTCCTCTCTTTAGCCCTAGGTCTATATTTAGGAAGTGTAGAAAACTTAGGAATGGGTTTAAGAATTCTTTTTATGCTAAAATGACTTATATTAGTTGTGGATTAAGTTTAGGAGGGGTAGGAAAAATTCTTGTACACACCTCAAAAAACTATAATTTTTGAACTATCGAGGACCTAGCAAACGTCGCGGACCTAGTCCCTTAGAGTACATTTTTTACTAAAATTTTATGATCACTTTCTAATCTCGTCTAAAAATATTAGAAGCAAAATTAAGTGCAAGTTTGTAGCTAGCTTACGTTGTAGATGTGTTGCGTACCCTATTGGAATTTGCATCTTTACCCCAAATAATTATCTTTTGATCTAATTTCTCTTGAATTCAACCAAGAAATTTTCTCACCCAGTTATTTGTGGTGATCGTGATTCAGCCTCGAATTTTCCAAAAAGGCTTGGGATTACAAATTATGCAGGCAATCTCTTGTCCAGGGGTATTTTTGAAATTTTACAGGGTATAATAATAATAGTATTAAACAACCTAGTCAATCACTCCATACCTTCATTTTTCATGCTCTTCGAAAAATCCACTAGAATCTCATTTGGTCAGATCGCTCTCCCTTTGTTCATCCTATTATGTCTGACCTCCTCACCTCTGAAAAGCATGCAATAACCAAAATCTTTATGAATACCGAAGTGTGGACACTGACCCAGATTAATATCTCTATCCGCTGTTTCATTTAAGAGTTTATGAAAGTAAGTTTTCCACCTTAGCTTAATGGAAGTCTCAGCCATCATCACGTCAGCTTCCTCATACTTGATGCACTTCACTTGGTCCAAGTCGTGAGCTTTTCTCTTTCACTTTTGGGAGCATGTATGGTCTCTTATCCTTGCCTTTATCTCTTAGCTCAACATATAAGCATTTAAACATAGTTGTCTTAGCAATCATCACCGTCATTTTTGCTTAACCCATAATTTTTTATTCGCATCCATACTCTCTAACCACTTCATATAGGCAATCTTCTTACCTTTCACTTTGCCTTGAACTTCTCCATTTAACCACCAATCACCGTGATGTCCATCAAAGGTCCCTCTTGAAACCCCTACTACCTCGATAACTACTTTTCTAATGGAACTAGCAGTAGTGTCCCACGTGGTGTTCACATCTTCGCTACTAGTCCTAGCCCCCAAACTACTTAACTTCTCCCCCATCCCACAAGAAAGGGTAGGAATCAAGCGTCCCCTTCTAATCCTCTATTGGGCATAAATATTCTTCGTCCTCTTTTCCTTCTTACTCTCTAAATCTATCACTAGAAGCCTATGTTGAGTGGAAATGTTTTTACTCAGAATAACCTTGCAATCTTACAAAGGCTGTTATCACCCTTTGGAAGGAGTAAGTAATCAATCTAAGTCTTAGCTACCGTACTACAAAAGGTAATCAAGTGATTTTCCCTCTTCGTGAAATATGAGCTAGCAATAACAAACTCAAAGGCTTTTGCAAAATCTAAGAGACATGTCTCATCTCCATTCCTCTCTTCAAAATCAAAGCCTCCATGAACATTGTCAAAACCTCTAGAAGTTGCATCCATATTCCCATTAAAATCTACCCCAATGATTTTTTTTCCATGTCTGGTATTCCTCTCACAACCTTATCCAAATTTTCCCAAAAGAGCTTTTTGACTTCCTTGTGTAGGCCCACTTAGGGAACTAACTACATACACTATATGACTATCGACTAAAAGATCAGTAGACATCATACTACCATTAATCTCCTCACCTCAACCACATACTCCCTAAGGTTCTCATCTACTATGGTACCAACTCTATTTCTATCTTTAGAACTAATCGAGTACTATAATTTAAACCCGTCTACGTCCTGAGCTTTTGTGCCATTTTTCTCCTTTCAAGACTCGTCACTAGCTTTATGGGTTTCTTCTAAGTGATCTTATGTTCCATGTCCCTACTCTAAACATAAGTAAACATGTGCCCCTATTACCACTACTACCCCTTGCATCCGACTCTAACTAACGACATGACCCTAATTCACCATTAGATCCCACAACTACTAAACTAAGAACTAATAACTCAATAAACTATAGAAGATCAAGAAGATATAATCACTCAAAATCAACATCCCAACAATACATAATAGTAAAATATAAAGTATAATTTATTATAATCAACTAACCAAATATAATAATCATGATAAAGAACAAATTTCTATAAAAATACATATAACAAACAACAACATCAAACTGCAAAGAATAAATGGGATACTAAACTATAGAAATATATGAGTTTTTGTTCGGTGAATTAGCTTTTCTTGGTTATTTGGTATACGGCGATAGAATTGAGGTTGACCCAAAGAAGCCTGAGACCATGAATAATTTTCCTAGACCATTGACTCCTTCTAATATTCAGAGCTTTCTTGGGTTGGTTGCTTATTATCAGAGATTTGTTGAAGGTGTCTTATTTATTGCATCTCCATTGACTAAGTTAACTCAAAAGAAGGCCACGTTTACATGGTCAGATGAGTGTGAGGAGAGTTTTATGACTTTAAAGGATCGACTTACATCGACTCTTGTGTTGACTTTACCGGATGGCTTAGATTGGTTTGTGGTGTATTGTGATACTTCTCGGATTGGACTGGGCTATGTGCTTATGAAACATAGTAAGGTGATAGATTATGCATCGAGGCAACTAAAGGTACATGAAAAAATTATTTGACTCATGATCTTGAAGTAGCTGCTGTGGTGTTTGCTTTGAAGATTTGGAGACATTATTTTTACGTGGTTCATGTCGATAAGTTCATCGATCACAAGAGTTTCCAATATGTGTTCACCCAAAGAGATCTTAACTTGAGGCAAATAATGTATTTGGAACTTCTTAAAGATTATGACATGAGTGTTCAATATCATCCTGACAAGGAAAATGTTGTAAATGATGCTCTTAGTAGGCTTTTTATCAATGGGTAGTGTTGCCTGTGTTATTGAGGGAAAGATAGAATTGGTAAAAGATGTTCATCACTTAGCTAGATTGGGTGTTAGATTTTCTTACTCCAATGATGGTGGCATTCATGTTAAGAATGGGGTTGAATCTTCTCGGGTTGTTGATGTCAAGGCAAAACAAGACTTGGACCCATCTTTAGTTGAATGGAAGAAGTTAATTGCCAAAAATAAGGTAGAGGGTTTCTCCTAAAGGGGAGATGATGTGCTTCTATATGAAGATCAATTGTGTGTTGCATATGTTAATGGTCTTAGAGAGGTGATCATGATTGAAGCCTACAACTCTCATTAATCTATACATCTGGGATCCACCAAAATATAGCAGGATTTGAGGGAAGTGTATTGGTGGCATGGTATGAAGAAATACATAGCTAAGTTTGTATCCGAGTATTCGCATTGTCAACAAGTGAAGGTAGAACATCAAAATCCTGGTGGTTTGGCTCAAGATATTTAGATTTCCACAAGGAAGTGGGAAGATGTGAATATGGACTTTGTGGTTGGTTTTCCCTATACCTAGAAGCAATTTTATTCTATTTGGGTTATTATTGATCGGATGAATAAATTGGCTCATTTCTTACTGGTCAAGAATACTTTCAATGCAAAAGATTATGCAAGGTTGCATATCTAAGAGTTGGTCTTATTACATTGTGTTCGTGTATTTATTATATCGAATCGTGGTACCCAATTTACTTCTCACTTTTAGAAATCATTTCAAAAAAGGCTTGACACTAAGATTAAGTTAAGTACCGCTTTCCATCCTCAAACCAATGGACAATTCGAAAGGACAATTCAAACTTTGGAGGACATATTGAGGGCTTGCGTGTTGGAGTTCAGGGGAAATTGGGATGATCATCCACGAATTATTGAGCTTCCCTAAACAACAGTTTTCATGCTAGCATTGGTATGGCACCGTTTGAGGCTTTGTATGGGAGAAGATGTAGATCCCTAGTAGGATGGTTTGAGTTTGGTGAGATGGAATTGATTGGCCTATTTTGTTTTTGTAGGCAATGGAAAAAGTGAAGTTGATTTAGGAGATATTGAAGACGACTCAAAGTCGTCAATAGTCTTATTTGGATGTTAGAGGGAGAGATCTTCAATTTCATGTCGGTGATTGGTTATATGTGAAGGCATCTCCTATGAAGGGTGTAATGTGTTTCGATAAAAGGGCAAGTTAAGCCTCCGGTATGTAGGCCCTTATGAGATAGTTGAGTGGATCGGTAAGGTGGCCTATAGATCTAATTTTGCATTTGGATATGAGTTCCATTTACGAAGTTCTCCATATGTCAATGTTGAGGAACTTGATTGGTGATCCTAGTTTGATTGTGACTTTTGAAGGTGTTGAGGTTTAGGAGAACTTGACTTATGAAGAAGTGCGGTTGAAATTTTGGAGACACAACTAAAATAGATTCGCAACAAGGATGTGGCTTTAGTTAAAGTGCTTTGGAGGAACCAACGTATGGAGAGTGCTACATGGGAGGCAGAGATAGACATGATGAGGTGATATCCTTATCTTTTCCAATCTACTCAAGCCTATGGTATAAGGTTCTTGCCATTATAAATGGTCCTAATTGTTTCACTCTTATTTTTCATGACATGACATGCATACATGTGAATGAAAATGGTTTAAATTATGTTTTGACATAACTTTTCATGGTTTTATGATTTTCAAGTAATGAGTTATGCATTGTGTCTTCATGTCAAAATGTTTCATGGTCAAGTCAAGCCTTTCAAGCCATGTTCTATCCCATTGTAGGATGAATGTCTCCAAGGGGGAGATGATGTAAGGACCTGAACTTCAGGAGGCCTTACCGATGCTTAAAATCAAGTTTCTTAAGGTTTCTGACCAAGGTGCCCCTCAAGAAACACTCCCACGAGCCTTGGAGAGGTCCACGACCTATGGGGTATGTATGGGGAGACCCTTGGCCTTGTGCATGGCCTCATCTAGCTCAAGAAAGGATTTTGAGCTTGTTGCCCCTCTATGGCACCTCCCGCGAGTGGTGGTCCCTACCACTGGCCGTGGAAGGGGCTCTTCGTAGGTGCCCAAGCCTCCAAGCGAAGTAATTGGCTAAATCAGGCTCCAAGGACCTTTGTACAGGTCTTGTACCTCACCACATGCCATGGTCACGGTCTCGTGAAGGCCGTGTCTCTGAAATTCTCCAAATATTGACTCACTGTCTTAGAACTTGGACCTTTGTATGGGTGCTTGTATGAACTTTGGAGCTTTGTACAAACAACAGAGCCTTCAAAGGAAACACCCTTGTCCTAAAACCTTTCTAAGTGTGAGAGGACCCCTCCTATGGACCGTTTTATGGTTTGTGGTACCTTGTAGGGACCCCTGGGCACTTTTTGAAGCTCACTTCATTAATGGTGTTTTTGTAATTTTGGTTTATTTTAAAGGTCTTTTAGGACCTTGGTACCTATTCTAAGCCCTCAAATCAGATTATAGTCACCATTTACACACATTCATTATCACTACACTCAAACTCTAGAATTCAACTCCTAAGTTCTCTCTTCAAGTCTAGTGTGGGATCCAAGCTAGGAATTCAATTGGGGGTTTCAGCTTCAAGTTAAATTCTTCTCAAACTTATCTTCCTAATCAAGGTATGTGGGATTGATTCATGATTACTCTCAATCAAGAAGAACCCAGAAAATCTTACTTTTAATTTATGAATTTTAAACTTACTTTGAGTCTGGGTCTTTTAAATTAGTGTTGATTTGACTAAACTGAGATATGGTATGTATTCAACTAATGTTTCTTTAGTGATTTAAGCCATATTATATTGAATTGAATTGATATTATGAATGTGCATGTCCCTTTACATGTTGAACCTAGGCATAGGTAATTTCAAGTATGTTTGATTTATGGTTTCTTCATGGTTTTTGTTAAGTTTTTATTATATTATGATGATTCAACTATAAATTCCTAGTATCCATGCCATTCACTCATTCCTCATGGCATATATATGCATGATCATTGATTTTCATGAAGTTTGTGATGTGGGCTAAGACCCAATTATGTTTATGATTATGTTTTTAAGAGAGGTATGGGCATCACAAGTATATGATCACATAATGACTATGATATGTCTCTCTGAGCAATTATGGTTGTTTACACCATTAAGTATAAGAATGAAGGAGCTATTCCTATGAATGAAAGTATGACATGAAGCTTTATTTTGCTTTTTAGCCCAAGTATGCATGATTATAAAGTAAGTTTGTCTTTTTAAGTCTATGTATGCATTGTTATATGTTGACAATATTTATGCCTCTTTTCTCAAGCATGCATATGTATTATCATGGAATTATGACTTAGCACCGAGTGAACTCGTGTGAGGGGGGATATCCCCAAGGGCCCTTACATAAATTCTCGAATCCCATAACCATGTGCCAAGCATAGTTTCATGTTTATATCCCTTTTGGGATCATTATGTTAAGGATCTACTTTTGGGTGATAGATCACCTCTTCATCCATTGTGGGGATGACAATGGAGTTCCAAGTTATAGCTCACTTGGTCTTATGTCGGTTGAGGTCCCATCCGCGCTATGTTTGAATTGTTATGGCATTCATGGCATATTGATATTACATTCTTTTCAATATACTTCTTTCTATATATATGCCCTTGTCATCTAACATTGGTTGCAGGTTTACTATGTTCATGAGAATTTGCATGCTCACATACTTAGTACATTCCAACATACTAATGCATACTTTTTTCTACATGATCTAACCATGTAGTGACTAGAGACCATCTTCATCCACCTCTTGATGGTTAGATTGGATTGTGGGGCTTGCTAATGGTGAGTCCTTTATTTCAAGGATAAGATCCATCTTCTCTTTATCTATTATGTTTTTTCCACTTTTGTCTTTATTTTGAGAGTGAGCCCCGGACATGTCATGACTCGTGTCCTATTCTATGGCTTAGACACATTGTTGGACATCATGTGAGGCTCTATGTACGGGTTGGTTATGCATTATGCTATGTGCTTATGGAGATTAGGATTATGTCTATCCTATGTTGTTGATGTTATGATGAAATGTTCATGATGAGATGTGGAGATGTGAAAAGTCCTAAGTCCTTTCTATCCCCATAGCATGAGTCATACTTACTTACCCTTTAGTTTTATGTGCTATGTACTATGTGAATCCATGCAAATCCTATTCCTATGATATCCCCATCGTGTGAGTCATACTCACCCGTCCCTTAGAACTATGTGCTTATTGTTTAATTACATGCTTCCGAACCGATGATGTGTGTATTGATGCTATGAGGCTTGTTTGGGGACTTTCGGGTTCCCATTCACCATATCACTCCTAGGCCCTGGGCTTGGGTCATGACAGGTCAAAGGCAAGGGGTAATTTTATTTTTTCCTTTTTAAATATTTGAAAATTTTATACAAGAAATATTCTATAAACCATGTAACTATAAATTAGAATATTCAATTTTTTTAAAAAAAGTGAAATTTGATTAATTCTTAAAATTTTGTCAGTTTCATAGAAACTAGGACAAAAGGAGTAATAACATAAGAGACACTATAAATCACAATTATTATAAACTTAAAATAATTTAAAAACATATAAAAGACATGGTTCATTCTTGAAGTTCTACCCGTGCCACATCAATTGAAATATAGGGAGTAATATATATTATTTAAAATTATGTAATTGAATCACAATTTGAACAACTTTAATTGTTTAAAAGTCATAATTTATTTGAATGATTCCTAAATTGCACTCATGTCACATAAACTGAATTTAGAGAGTAACTGTGTGTGTATATATAAGTTACTAGAAAATTAAAACAAAAAGAAATTAGATAATAAGTATTAATTACCTCATATTGGTATCTCCTCTTCAAACATAAATGGTTATTGAAAATTTCAAACATATATTTTAATTAGAATTAATAAATAATGGAAAACTGCACATCTATATAATTTATACTAAAGTTTATACTAGTATAGTAATAATTTATTGTTACCTAACTTTTATGTTAAATTGATATAATTTACCATCATTATGTAATGAATTAGATAAAAATGCATGATAATTACAAGTTCGTCATAAGATTCATCTTCATTGTTGTTATCTTCAACATTATTAGTGTTTTCTTCATCATCATCGTTATCTGCATCTTCATGTACATCATCATCATCTTCAATGTCGTGATCATCATCATCTTCAATGTCATCATCTTCATCATCGTCAACGTCGTCATTATCATTTTCAGTGTCAACGTGTCGTATCCCGTTTCCATCTTCTTTGATAACTTGAAAAGTGGGGCACATCATTATACCCCTAAAATTGAATTCAAATCCAATACAATCTACATGACAAGATTTGATTCTTAATTCTATGCATTGATAGTAAAACAACAACTTATTTCATGTTTAAAAAAGGAAAAGAAAGTCATAAAGAAAGTGATTTATAAGGTGTTTTCAATGAAAATTTTCTAATAAAAACATATGAATGAATTAAAAAAATTATTATTTTTTGTTATTAAAAATCTACAAATATTTTTAGATTTGTATCTATGACATACCTGTAAGGAAGAAATGTTCACAAACAGGTTTTGTGATAGACCTTCTACTGTCATCGATAACTTTTTCAAGACAAATGTTTCAATAAAGAGCATCATTAAAGGTATCTAAAAAGTTATTATTTTCCATAACAATGTAAAAACTAAGACAAAACAAATACTTAATGAAAATAAAAATAACAGTGCTAGATTATCTCATGTTTGGAGTAAAATGATAAATGTTAGGGAGGAAGTGAAACATGATATCTGGTGGCAAAACAAACATGGCTACTTCAATTATTAGTTGTATAATTGGAAAAAGCAAGGTGCTTTGTTTTTCACTGAAAATGAACAGTCAAAGGAAGATGAAATTGAGGTGAAGGAGTTTTGCGAAAAAAGGGAGTGGATGGAAGATAAATTGAAGATTATCTTGACTAAAGAAATGGCCTGTCAAATCATTCAAGATATAAAGTTTATTTTGAGGGAGGCATTGATAAGGCTTGGTGTATGGGAAATCCTAAGGGATCTTTTCAGTGGCTTTAGCTTTTGAAATCATGAGAAGAAAGAGCGCTGAAGTGGAAAATGTGCATAAAATATGGGTGGGAGCCCTTTTAAGATTGGTTTCTTCTTGTGGAGGGTACACAGAAGAAGAATTTCCATTTAACATTCAAGTGGTATCAAAATGTTATTATTATGATGACGATCAACTGGAAACCATGCCATATTTATTACTAACAGCTCCCAAAGCCTGAAAGCTATGGATGTAGTTTTCTTCTTATGTTGGTATTCACATTCATGGATTGCAGCTGCAACAATTGATTCATATGTTGAGGGATTATAAAGCGAATACTAAACTACAGTAGATTCTAAAGGCTATTCTAACAAATCTAATGTGGGAGTTAAGGAAGCGGAGGAATGCCAGAAGACATGGTTGGGGAGACACCTACCAGAAGGCAGTGGATCACTGCCAGTGGACCCTGTATCAACTAGTAAGGTCTAAATTACCATGGATTATGAAAGTGCCAAAGTAATGGAAGGATATGGATGATTTGCTGCAGAATTACAAGCCTACCCTTTACTATATTATTGTGAGATAGAAGAGCCCAGATGAGGGTTGGGTGAAATGTAGTACAGAAGGTGCTAATAAAGGTAACCCTAGAAAAAGTGCTTATGGATTTTGTGTCTGAAATTGGGAAGGTGGCGTACTATATGCAAAAGCAAACAAGATTAGCATTGCAACTAACATGGAGGTTGAATCATTGGCAATCAGTAAACGTTAGTTGAATTGTTTGAATAATGATTTTTGTCCAGTGAGACTGGAATCAGATTCACCAAGTTGATTAAAATTATCATAGAAGAATACAGGGTGTCATAGGATCAAACAAATAGAATTGAAGCAATTCAAATAATAGTAATGCAGATGAGTGTTCATGTAAATCATATATTTCTGGAAGTTAATTAAGTAGCAAATTACATTGCGAATAAATCTATTAACTCATAGATTAAACAACAGTATCACAATGTCAAGGATTTTCCAAGCAGAGGAAGGAAATTAGTTAATTTAGACAGATTCCTTTCGTTTGAATTAGGACAAGGAAAATTAACAATAACCACAATGATGCCCGGATATAGATCAACAATATGAGAAGTACATAGCAAAATAAGACATGTTTTGGAGCAAAAAGGTTGTGCAAGGACTAATCCATGTGTAAAACCTCTCACGTGCCTCAAAAGATGTCCTATAGTGTATTTTTTGGATATCTCAAAATCCGTGCATGATTTCACAAATCCGACTTCATATTCAGTTTCAGGGGCAAAATTGTGTAGAAAAAGGATGGTTTTAGATTTTTAGATGGTCCGCTGCAAAAAATAATTTTTCTAGTGATTTGCGGCTTAACAAGAAAAGTATGCGACCAGTCCGCATCGCGAACTTGCAGCCCACTAGTGCAAAAATGGCCTAAACCCATTGCTGGGCAAAAATAGGGGAAAATTAAACATCGCATGAACATGTACTATTCTGCTATAAGTTCGCGTCGTGGACTTATCGTGCACTAGTTCAAAAAGTTCCTTACTTTCCTTTTTTCACTTAAGGGCAATTGCGTGATAACCCAATGCTTATATAGATGGGAGACCTTTATTTCTTAGTTATTTTTCAGCCCTAAAGCTTAGAAAATCACTCAAATCCTCTCCAAAACATCATCAACTATCCCATTAAATTTTAACAATCTCAAGAACATGATTTGGAATTTCAAGAACCAAATTCAAGACCAAGTTTTCCTCAAGTCTTTCTTGAAGAAAATTCCAACATTAAGGTATTTGAGCTTCTTTCATGGGGATTCTCCCACCCATGAAGCCAATCCTTTTCTTTTTATCAAATTTCATGATTTTAAGTTTGAATACTTTATGGGTATGTAAGGATCCATGATTTTTACGACCTTAATGAACCATGAAATTCAATTTTGGAAAAGTTTTGAACCAAGGTGACACTTCATGGAAGCCCTCACAGTCCTTGTGAGGTCACACGGCTCATGTAAAGCCTCTACGGAGTGGCCCTTGGTGTATGAAGGATGTTTAGCTTTTAAACATGGTGTTTTAAACTAAGGCACGCCACACTTGGACCCATCACAGTCCATGTGATACTTCACGGACCATGTGGTGGGCCGTGTGGTGGCCTTGGCGTAAAATCCCACAGTGTTTTGACCATGTATGGTTACACGGCCAGGCACACGATTCGTGTGGGGTGTCACGGCCCGTATGGCAACACGTAAGGCTTCTAGAGTGGAATTTTTCTAACTATGGAATAACCATCTTGTAACTTAATCATGAAATATTTTTCTAAGGAGCGGTACGGGCAGTGTAACGGCATGTGTGACACTATACGACCCATGTGGCCTCCCATGAAGGTGACTTCGTTGAAAATAAATTCTAAGTATGGGATCTTCAAGCTCAAGCTAATTTCACTTTCAAGCCTTTAATTCAAACTTAATTATGTTGTTTGAGGCAATCATGGGTCTCCTACATCAAGTCAAGTTCAAAGAAATTTTTAATTTCGTGGAATTAATGTCTCTTATGTAATTTTGGATTATTGTAAAGGTGTTTCTTGAGCTTTTCTCCTATCCTAGATTCCCAAAATAAGTTGATATCCATTAATTTTGATTCATTCTCATTAGAAACACTCTCACTCTAAAATAAATTCCTAAAAATCCTCTCTAAGTTCTTCTCTCAAGACTCAAGCTAGGGATTCAATTGTTGATTTAACTTCAAGCTAAATTCTTCTCAAACTCATCTTCATAATCAAGGTATGTGCGAATGATTCTTGGTCCCTTTAAACCAAGAACACCCAAACTCTTTTCAATTGATTTTCATGAATTTTAGCTTACTTTAAATGTGGATTTTCATTATTTGATTTTATTAAATTCAATTGATGTATGGGTTATACTTTATTCACGATTTTAAGTTATTTTAAACCCTATGATGATGATTTTCATTGAGGTTATGAAGTTATGAATATGCATGTCCCTTTAAAGCTTGATTTATGCATGGGTGGTTTATATTATAATTTAAATGGGGATTTAATTATAGATTTACTTCAATTTCTAATTATAATGTTTATTATAGCTTGAATCTATATTACCCATGCTATTCTCACATCACTCACGGCATGTGCATTCATGGACATTGGTTTTTTATGGAAATTATGAAGTGGGTTAAGCCCAATTATGTTTTATGAAATGATTTTGATAATATTATGGTTATGACAAGAATGTGATCACATAAATGTCTTATGATTATGGATCTTTGAGCAGTTTTTGTGCTTGCACAATTTCATATTTGTAATCGAGCTAGTCCTATGCATGAATATTATAAGTACAAGCTGTGATTTGGCATTAGAGCATAAATGTACGTTGGTCAGATTTGAAATGGTTGTTGCCCTTTTGAAAGTGTGTATATGTATACTATATGTATTTTCATCAAATGTTGACTTAGCACCAATGGATTAGGGGCGTCAGGGCTATCCCCAAGAGTCCTCTCCCTTTCCTCAAACTATGTGCCTAGCATATGTTATGTGAATCCTATCAGAAATGGGATATGTTTCCGTAAGAACGGTTGCTTCATATGAAATGAGATATGTTCCCGTAAGGTGAGGTATTATGATATGATAAAAAAATTCTTCCTGAAATGGGATATGTTCCCGTAAGGGGGTAGCTTTATACGAAATAGGATATGTTCTCGTAAGTTGTAGTATGGTTTACCTTTGGCAAGTAGACCACATCTATATCGGTGAGGGGATTAATCGAGAATCCAAGGTAATAGCTCATTTGGTCTTACTCATGTTGGTTGAGGTCACATCCCCGCTATATATGGACATCATTTCATTCATGCATCACTAATTTCATGGCATCTTGTATATTTCTCCCTTGAATACGTGATTCTTTATATATTATGTGCCCTTGTCATCTAATATTGAAATGCAGGTTGATAAGTCATATGCATTGCATACCCACATACTTAGTACATTCAAACATACTAACGCATACTCTATGCCTACATAATTTTACCATGTAGGGACTGTGTGTTATGATCATCCACCACTTGATGGGTAGCTCGAATTCGTAGCGTTAAGATTGTGGTGAGTCCAAACTTCCAAAGACAAACCACTTTCCTTCTACCTATGTTGTTTTTGTATTATCTTTTTAATTGAGGGTGAGCCTGAGACATGTCTTGGCCCCCGTCCCATCTTCTGACTAGAGGTATTGTTGGACATCTTGTAGACTCTCGTAGATTCTATATGTTATGTGTTGTATTTGAAGCTTATAATTTCGATTATCTATTGAGTATGGCTATCATGGATTGATTATGGGAATCATGATATATGTGAATGTTTGATGTGGAAATGTGGAAGATCCTAAGCCTCGTATTGCCCCCATAGAGTGAGTCATACATACCCGCCCCTTAGTTTTTATGTGCTATGTGCTATGTAAATCCCCTTCCCGTCGATATCCCCATAGCGTAAGTCTTACTTTCTTATCCCTTAGAACTATGTGTTTACTATTTGATTGTGCTTCCGAACCGGTGATGTTGACATGGATACTTTGAGGCTTGTTTGGGGACTCTCATCCATTCACCATGTCACTTCAAGGCCCTAGGTCCGGGTCGTTATAGAGATAGTATCAGAGTACTAGGTTTATAAATGGTCCTCGGAGTCCAACATGTTGCGTCAAGTATAATCTTATTCATGGGTGTGAAGCGCGCCACATCTATGGGTAAAGGGCTACAAGGTGTTTTAGGAAATATTTCATATTTCATGATTTTTATCGTGTCATAGTGTGTATCTTAAGATTTCTAGTCTCCATCCCTCCCTATCAAATAGGAAGAGTTACTTTGAGCTCTTAATGCAATCCAGGGGAGGAAGATGTCGTAGTGATCTTATAGATGAGGTCAAAAAGGAAGTTGGTGATGGATGTGAACTGTTTCACATGCTTACTCCTTTGGATATTCAAAGTTTTCTTGGGTTGGCTGGTTCGAAGTCATCAAAAGTCTAAAGATGGTTCGAAGTCATCAAAAGTCTTATTTGGATGTTAGAAGAAGGATCTTGAGTTTTCTATTAATTATTGGTGCTTATGAAGGTCTCACCTATGAAGGGTATGGTGCATTTTGGGAAGGAGAGAAAGCTAAGCCCCCGGTATGTTTGTCCTTATGAGATTGTTAAGCGAATTTGGAATGTGTCTTATAGGTTAGATTTGCCTATGCATTTGAGTTCTATTCACTCAGTTTTTTTTCACGTGTCTATGATGAGGAAATTGGTTGGTAATCCTTGTACTATTGTGTCTTTGAAAGATGTTGAGGTTGAGAAGAACTTGTCTTTTGAAGAAGTTTTGGTGGAGATTTTTGATGGGCAAGTGAAGTGGCTTCATAACAAGGATGTGGCTTCGCTGAAGGTACTTTAGAGAAATCAACATGTGAAAAGTACTATGTGGGGAGTGGAATCAAGTATGATGCAACGATACCTTTATCCTTTCCAATCTACTCAAGCCTATGATATTGTGTTCTTCCTATTCTCGTTGGTGCTAATTCTTTCACTCTTGAGTTTGATGACATGACATGCATACATGTGCACAAAAATGATTTTTACGATGTTTTGAATGATTTGAATACGTTTTATTATGTGTTTTAAAGGCTTTATGATTTTCAAATGATGAGCTATGCATTGTACCTTGTGTTTGAATGTTTTATGTTGTAAGTCAAGCCTTATTATACCACATTCGAGGACGAATGTTCCCAAGGAAGAGATGATATAAGGACCTAAAATTTGTACGACCTCAATGAAGCATGAAAATTCGGTTCTGGACCAAGATGACACTTCATGGGAGTCCTCACGGTCCGTGTGAGGTCACACGGCCCGTGTGGAGCCTCCACGGTGTGGCCCTTAGCCTATGGAGGATGTTTAGCCCTAAAACGTGGTGTTTTGAACTAAGGCACACCACACTTAGACCCCTCATGGTCCGTGTGACACTTCACAGACCGTGTGGTGGGCCGTGTGGTGGCCTTGGCATGAAATCCCACAATTTTGGGACCAAGTAATGTTACACGACCAGACACACGGTTTGTGTGAGGTGTTATGGCCCGTATGGAAACCCGTCAGGCATACAAAGTGGAGTTTTTCTAAGTATGGAATCACCATCTCGTAACTTAACCATGGAATAGTTGTCTAAGAAGAGGGGTACGGGCAATGTCACGGCCCGTGTGACACTACACGACCCGTGTGGCCTCCCGTGAAGGTGACTTCGTTGATAAAAAATTCTAAGTATAAGATCTTCAAGCTCAAGCTAAGTGCACTTTCAAGCCTTTAATTCAAGTTCAATTATGTTGTTTGAGTCCATCATTGGTCTCCTACATCAAGTCAAGTTCAAAGGAATTCCATAGGCTAAGTTGCTCACAAGTGCCAATGGAAAGGTCAACTTTAAATAGGCATATCTCTTAGCATAAACGGAAAATGGTGGTACCTATAAAATTGGAGATCTTTGAATTATCTTTCCAATACATCTGGTTTCACCTCATTCTGAGTTCGGATCAAGAAGTTATGCCTGTTTTCGTAAAACCCGTCTGTGCAAGGAATCTATGCGGATTTTTGATTCTGTGTCATTAATGGCTCTTACGTAATTTTGGGTTATTCTAAGGATGTTTTATGACCTTTTCTCCTATCCTAGACCCCTAAATCAGCTGATATCCTTTCATTTTAATCCATTCTCACTCTACAATCAATTCCCAAAAATCCTCTCTAAGTTCTTCTCTCAAGACTCAAGCTAGGGATTCAATTGGGGATTTACCTTCAAGCTAAATTCTTCTCAAATTCATCTTTCTAATCAAGGTATGTGGGATTGATTCTTTGTCCCTTTCAACCAAGAAGACCCAAACTCTTTTCAATTGATTTTCATGAATTTTAGCTTACTTTAAATGTGGATTTTCATTATTTGATTTTATTAAATTCAATTGATGTATGGGTTATACTTTATTCATGATTTTAAGTTATTTTAAGCCCTATAAAGATAATTTACATTGAGGTTATGAAGTTATGAATATGCATGTCCCATTTAAAGCTTGATTTATGCATAGGTGGTTTATATGATGATTTAAATGTGGATTTAATTATGGATTTACTTCAATTTTATATTATAATGTTTACTTTAGCTTTAATCTATATTAGCCATGCAATTCTCAAATCACTCATGGCATGTGCATTCATCGATATTGGTTTTTTATGGAAATTATGAAGTGGGTTAAGCCCAATTATGTTTTATGAAATGATTTTGATAAGATTATGGTTATGACAAGAATGTGATCACATAAATGTCTTATGATTATGGCTCTTTGAGCATTTTGGGTGCTTACACCATTCCGTATAAGTAATCAAGCTAGTCCTATGCATGAATATTAGAACTACAAGCTATGATTTGGCATTTGAGCCTTAATGTGCATTGATCGGATTTGAAATGACTATTGTCTTTTTGAAAGTGTGTATATATATACTATGTGTATTCTGGTGGGATGTTGAATCAGCACCGATGGATTGGAGGCTTCAGGGCTATCCTGAAGGGCCCTCTCCCTTTCCTCGAACTATGTGACTAGCATATGTTATGAGAATCCTATCCGAAATGGGATATGTTACCGTAAGGAAGGTTACTTCATATGAAATGGGATATGTTCTCGTAAGGTGAGGTATTATGATAAGATATGAAAATCCTTTTCGAAATGTGATATGTTCCCATAAGGGGGTTGCTTCATACGAAATGGGATATGTTCCCATAAGGTGAAGTATGGCTTACCTTAGGCAAGTAAACCACCTCTGTACCAGTGAAGAGATTCATCCGGATTCCAAGTAATAGCTCGTTTGGTCTTACTCATATTGGTTGTGGTCACATCCCCGCTATATATGAATATCATTTCATTCATGCATCACGAATTTCCTGGCATCTTGTATATTTCTCCCTCGAAAATATGATTTTTTCTATATTATGTGCCCTTGTCATCTAACATTGAAATGCAGGTTGATAACTCATATGCATTGCATGCCCGCATAGTTAGTACATTCAAATGTACTAATGCATACTCTATGCCTACATGATTTTACCATTTAGGGATTGTGTGTTACAATCATCCACCGCTTGATGAGTAGCTCGAATTAGGAGAGTTGATATTGTGGTGAGTCCTATCTTCCGAGGACAAACCACGTTCCTTCTACCTATCTTGCTTTCTATTATCTTCTTATTTGAGGGTGAGCCCAGGACATGTCTTGTCCCCTGACCTATCTTATGACTAGAGTCATTGTTGTACATCTTGTAGACTCTCGTAGATTCTATATGTTATGTGTTGTATTTGAAGCTTATGATTTTGGTTATCTATTGGGTATTGCTATAATGGATTGATTATGGGAATTATGATATGTGTGTATGTTTGATGTGGAAATGTGGAAGATCCTAAGCCCCATCTTGCCTCCATAGAGTGATTCATACATACCATCCCCTTAGTTCTTACGTGTTATGTGCTATGTGAATCCATGTAAATCCCTTCCCTTCGATATTTCCATAGCATGAGTCCTACTCTCCCTTCCCTTAGAACTATGTGTTTAATATTTGAATGCACTTCTGAAGAGATGATGTGGACTTGGATACTTTGAGGCTTGTTTGGGGACTCTCGGGTTCCCATTCGCCGTGTCACTTCTAGGCCCTAGGTCCAGTTCATAACAGGGTAATTCCAATTATGCATTGTGCGCATGATCTAAGTTTGAATTTTACAAGTAATGATTTTATTATGCTTAAACACCATTAGGGTTTGATATTGTGATGGATTTTATGATATTAAAGTTTTGTACTCTATGATGCTATGACAAGCTATGAATGAACTTGTGGATTTTTATTGGATGTTATGATACCCAAAATGAGAGCTTTAGTACAATGTTGGTGGCTTGATTTGAAGGACTTTGAAATGAATTGATTTTACTCCTCTCATGCTGTTGAAGTGCACGATTTCAAGATTGACTAAAGTATTTGTTAGATCCTTTGTTGATGAGAGTCTTATTATAAGACATGTGAATGATAAATATTATAAATGCTGGAGGGATATTTATGCATGCTATGAGCTCACAAGAATGTTACATGTGTATGAATGATATAAAGCCCTTTCTTGATATTATGATGTGATGGTTTGATGAGTTACTTTTATGATGCTACCAAGAGTTATGAAATTATGTAAGCTATGAATATGTATATGAATTTAGTATTCCATGAGATTGTCGACCTAGCACCGAGCAAACCTTAGATGGTAGCCATTGTCCCATAACTATGTGCCACCATAGGGTATTGTTTTACATCTACCGAAAAGGTGATACTATAAGGTAGATTACAACGTAATCCCTACCAAAAAGATTGTATCGTAAGGAAAGGACATATCTTAATACCTATAGAAAAGGCCATGCCGTATGGTAAATATATCTTGTGACACCTACCAAAAAGGCTATGTTGTAAGATAAGGATATCTTGTGAAGCCCTCCAAAAGGCCATGTCGTAAGGTAGGGGATATTTCACAACACTCTCTAAAAAGGTTATGTCGTAAGGTGAGTGAATGGTTTGCCTTAGAAAAGTAGACCACTCTTTTTTTGATGTGGAGTAAACACTGCGATTCCAAGTAGTAGCTCACTTGGTCTTATTTTTCGGTGAATGTCCCTTCCCACCTATGTATGATATGTCACAAGATTTAATTATTCTTCATACACGTATTGGCTAAAGCATTGATCATTCATATCATATTGAGCCTATATCAATTCACTATGAATAGGCATATTATTTAATTGTGCATTATGCTCCCTTGTTGCATCGCACCATGCATACTTAGTACATTCCATATACTAACATACTCAAAGATCCTATCCATCCTCCTCCTCCATGTGGCTAGCCGAATCATTTAAAGATTGCTATTGGTAAGTTCTCCACTTAGGGAACAATATCCACCTTACTTTCATGCTTTTGTTAGGACATGACTATTTTTTGGTACTTATCATTTGAGGGTGAGCCCGAGAGATGTCTTGTCCCCCGTTCAATTTGTATTAGAGGTTTTGTTGGATATGGATATTTATGTATTGAGCTTGACTCCTATTATGACTATGTACTTATGAAAGACTTCCCTTAGTCCCTTTATTCCCTTCTATTCTTGTTGTATGGTGATGATGAGATGTAAATCCCAAGTACCTAAAACATTCCCATAGCGTGAGTCATACTTACCCGCCCCTTAGACTTTGTTTGTTATATGATTCATGCAAATCTTGTACTCTATAACATCCCCATAGCATGTGTATAAAGTCCTGCTTCACTTAGAATTATTTGCTACTTGCTTGTTGTTTAATTATGCTTCTGCAACCAAGGAGGTGCTAACAATATGTTAAGAGGCTTATTTGGGTAGCCTTTGGGTTTCCCATTAGTGTGTCACATCTAAGCCTTAGTCTCGAGTCGTGACAAGATTGGTATTAGAGCACTAAGTTTGTTAATAGTCCTCGGAAATCCGACACACCATGTCAAGTAGAATCTTGTTCATGGTTGTGAAGCATACCACAACTATGAATAGGACGCTATGAGACATTTTAAGAAATGGTGCACTTCTTCATGATCTATGTCATGCTTTAGATTTAAAATAAGTTTTCCTTTTCTAATGGGTAGTCTTTTGCACTTTTAGACCATGCCGCTACCAAGAAGAACGACACAAACAACTCCCACGCTCGAGGAGGGTCTGGCCGCTCTGGCTCCTCATGCTCCCCAAGAAGAAGGGGTCACGCATGCCCAATACCAAAATGTCATTTCCATGTTGGCACAAGACATGACCAACAAATTGAACCAAGGAGCCCAAGGTCCTCATGACTCCACCCAAGCTTCAAGAGTGAGGGATTTTACAAGGATGAACCCTCTGGAGTCTTATGGATGCAAAATGGAAGAGGACCCCCAAGAATTCATTGATTAGATGTATAAAGTTCTTGCTATTATAGGGGTAGTTCGGATGATAAAACAGAATTTGCAGCCTATCAACTCAAGGCCGTAGCACAAATTTGGTTTACTCAATGGAAAATAGAGAGGGAGAGCAATGATCACATCCTATGTGAGGAATTAAAGGACGCTTCCCTCAATCATTTATTCCCTATTGAATTTAGAGAGGCAAAAATGACGGAGTTCATAAATCTCAAACAAGGCTCCATGAGTGTGAGGGAATATTCTCTTAAGTTCAACAAGCTCTCAAAATATGCTCCTCACTTGGTTGACGACTCTAGGGCAAGGATGAACAAGTTTCTGTCGGGGGTGTCCGACTTGGTGAATGAAGAATGCCACACTGCTATGCCTGTAGATGATATGGACTTTTCTCGGCTCATGACTTATGCTGAGAAACTTGAAGGGGAGAAACTTAGGAAGAGAAGGAGTGGGGAGTCCAAGAGGGCTTGGTATGTTGGCAGTTTTCAAGGTGCTTAGGGTGGCTATTTCCAACTAGGTCATAAATTCCAAGGTCAAGGGTCCTCTAATGCTCAAAACCAAAAATTTGCTAATGATAGGGTATCTAAATCTAAGGATAAAGGTCATAATGGTTGAGTGACTCATTCTAGGTGCTTAAAATATGGGAGAAATCATAATGGCACATGTTGGAGAAACATGGGTGCATGCTTTGGGTGTGGTGAAATGGTCCACAAAATTGTCAGTTGTCCACATGCTCTAAACAAGGGTTAAGATGGTCGTACTCAAGGGCAAGATGCCCATGTTGATCAAAGGTCATAAGGAGGCCAACAAGGGGGTGTTCCACATCACAATCAGTTTTATGCTCTTCAAAGGAGACAAAGAGTGGATGAGGGGCCCGATGTTGTTACCAGTATGTTAAAGGTTTTTGATTATGATGTGTATGCTTTATTGGATCCGAGCGCCACACTTTCTTTCATTGCTTGTTTTGTTGCTAATAAGCTTAAAGTGTGTCCCAAATTTTTGTGTGAACCCTTTGTGGTATCTAACCCCATTGGTGAATCTGTTATTACAAGAAGAGTCTATACGGGTTGTCCCGTGTCTATATTGCACAAAATCTTGCCTTGTTATTTTGTTGAACTTGACATGGTACATTTTGACATTGTTCTTGAAATGTATTGGTTACATGGATATCATGCTTCCATTGATTGTAGAACTCATAAGGTTAAGTTCTGAATTTCCAATGAGCCTATCTTTGAGTGGAAATCTCATAATTTAGTGGTTAAGGATAGGTTCATTTCTTGTCTTAAGGCCGGAAAATTGATTTCTAAGGGTTGCATTTACCATCATCTAAGGGTTAGGGATGTTGAGTCTAATATACCCCCTATCGAGACGGTTCCGATATCAATGAGTTTTTTGATGTCTTTCCCCATGAGCTTCCTGGGGTTCCTCCTGAAAGGGTCCTCCCCGATAACAACCTATTTCCATCCCCCCTTACCATATGGACTTGATGGAATTAAAGGAGTTGAAGGATCAATTGAGGGATTTATTAGACAAGTGTTTCATAAGGCCTAACAAGTGACCTTTGGGTGCACCGGTGTTATTTGTAAGAAAGAATGATGGCTCACTTAGAATGTGCATCTACTACCAGCAACTCAATAAGGCCACTATAAAGAACAAGTATCCCTTTCCAAGGATAGATGATCTACTTGATCAAGTACAAGGGGCTTGTCATTTTTTAAAGATTGACTGTCAGTTTCGGATACCACCAAATAAGGTGAGGGAGTGTGATATTCCCAAGATGACTTTTCAGACTAGGTATGAGTATTTCGAATTTCTAATGATGTCATTTTGCTTAAGTAATGCACGATAGTATTTATAGATCTCATGAATAGTGTCTTTAAACCCTACCTTGACATGTTTTTGGTGGTTTTCATAGATGACATATTGATTTAATCTTAAAGTGAAGAAGATCATGTGAATCATTTGAGGGTAGTGTTGCAAACATTGAGGGATGAGAGGTTGTTTGCTAAATTCGAAAAATGTGAATTTTTGTTGAAGGAAGCTGCATTCCTAGGGCAAGTGGCGTCGGGTGATGGAATTAAAATGGACCATAAGAAGACGAAAGTGATAAGAAACTTTTGAGAGTAATATTTGGTCTATATCTCTGTTTGTCCAAGTGCAAAGTTTTCAATCAAAATAAATATCACAACCCAAAAAATGAAGGCAAAAAATTCATATTCTGGACAACTTTATTTAGGAGATGATTTGGACAAATTAATGAACCAGATGGATGAAAATTAAGACTACTAATATGTAGATTCCTATGTAATGGATTTGTGAATTTCTCGTATGAAATAGTACACATAATTGCATATATTTGTTGTGTAGTGATAGCTGATTAGAAGTCATATATGTATAAGAGTTATTTTTGGTTTCTTCTTCTATATTTTGTCTATATATACAACATTGATAAATGAATGAAAGGGAAAGAAAACTTTTCCTTTTCTAGTTTATGAATTTCTACATAGTAGTAAAGTAAATATGAGATCCTCTTTTTCTGCTACCTTTTCTTCATTTACATTTTTTCTCATTAGTCGCTATTGCACCATCCTCCAGTGGAGACAAGAAATCAAATGACTCCTAGTAACACTCAAACACCTAGAAATACCTCCAATCCTTTAGCGGATCACAACGATCCCTTCTTTCTTCATGCTTTTGATTCCCTGGAATGAACTTTTGATGTCACCCAAGATACACCTCCTTTATGAGGATAAAGCGGTCATTTTCAAGATATATAACCTAACCGAAGTTAGACTCGATCCCATATGGAATATGATAGACTTGACGAATTCAAGACAATTCGGGTTGATGAACCGACTTATCTCCACTAAGAGGGGGGAGGGGTTGTAACAATTATGAAAAGTAATCCTAAACTAAGACAAGAGTGCAATCAGTATGAAGAGTAACTAGAGCTATGTGTTCCCCATGATTTCCAAACTCAGTATTACCAGATGATCAAATACTTATCCAGTGTGCAGCATGCAGAACGGTAAGTTAAGTTCACCGAACCCTTTGGCCCAGGCGAGAGGTGAATTGCACTATGTGATTTGGTCCATCCCCACAGTGTGACATTACTAACGCTTACTTAATATCTCATGACCTGTATCTAGGGTCTAGGATTGACATGGCATATGGGAACCCAAGAGTCCCCAAACAAGCCTCAAAGTATCCATATTCACATTATTGGTTTAGAAGTATATTCGAATAGTAAACACATAGTTCTAAGGGATTGGAAAGTAGGACTCACACTATGGGGATTTCATAGGGAAAGGGAGTAGCATGGATTCAGATAACACATAGCACCTAAATATTAAGGGAAGGGTAAGTGTGACTCACTCTATGGGGGCAATTCGGGACATAGGATCTTTTGTATCATAACGTATTGACCTATCATAATACTCATAACAATTCCACATAACGATAATTAATAGATAGCCATATCCATAAGCATAATGCCCAAATACAACACTTAACATATAAACGTAAAGGAGTTTACAAGATGTACAACAATGCCTCTAGTCATAAGATAGGATGGGGGCCAAGACATACCCCGGGCTCACCCTCAAAATAATTGACATACCTTAAAACTAATTGACATAAATAAAACACCATAGGTAGATGAACAGTGGATTATCCTTGGAAGATAGGAGTTACCACAACAAATAAATCTCAAGAAACAAACTAGATATCATAAGGTGTATGAAGGTAGTCCCCGGTTCCTATATGGTTAGATCATGTAGACAAAAGTATGTGTTAGTATGTATAAATGTACTAAGTATGAGGGCATGCAATGTGTATGAATTACAAAAATTGTATTCAATGTTAGATGACAAGGGCACATAATATAGATGTAGTATACCATTTTCATTAAACCAATGATGCATGAAATGCACAATGCTCATATATTGTGGGGATGGACTATAACCGACAAATCAAACTCATGCGAGCTATAACATGAATTGGTCCGATGGAGACCTCCCATCGGTAGGAGAAGATTACTTGCCATGGTTAATTTACATCACACCTTATGACCCAGTCATTTCGATTGATAGACACCTTCCTTATGACCCAGTCATTTCAGAAGGATTTCCAATATCATATCATATTAATAAATAAATAACCATCCCTTATGAACCAGTAATTTCGGCAATGGCTACCATTCCTATGCTGTCGCATAATTCAAGGAAAGGGAGAGGTCCCTTGGTATAGCTCTGATGTCCCCAATCCATCAGTGCTAAATCAAAATATCCCACAAGAATACTTATACATATGCATCATTTCAAAAGGGGAATTAGTCATTTCAAATCAATTCAATGCAAATTTAGGCATAAAAGCCAACCATTTTTCATAATGATTCATGCTTGGGCTCAAAAGCCAAATCAGAGTTCATAATCATTCTACTCATGCATAGGAATAGCTCATACACATGAAAATATGGTGGAAGCACCAATTATGCTGAAAGAGCAAATAACAATAGACGTTTATGTGATCATATTCTTGTCATAACCAATATCTTATCAAAATCATATACATAAACATAATTGGGCTTAACCCATTCCATAATTTTCATAAAACCCAGTGTTCATGAATACATATGTTATGAATGAGATGAGAATAACATGGGTATTAGAGATTCAAACATAAATCAACAATATATTATGAAATTAAAATAAAGACATGAGTAAAATTAACATTTAAATCATAATATAGATGACCCATGAACTAATCAAGCTTTAAAGGGGACGCGCACATTCATGACTTCCATCAAATTCTTCATATTAGGGCATAAATCAATTTAAAATCAACAATAAAGCATAGCCCATACTTCAATGAAATTTAATAAGCAATAATATTGAAAACTCAAATTTAAGGTAGATAAAATTCCATGAAATTGAGTGTAAAAGAGTTTGGGTCTTCTTGGTTGAAAGGGACCAAGAAACAATTCCACATACCTTAACTAATGAAGAAGATTGAAGAAGAAATTTGATGAAGAAATAGGTCTTCACAAGAGCCATTGAGAGAGTTCTTAAGGAGAGTTTAATGTAATTCTAAGTGTGAGGAATGAATTTTAATGAGAAAAATAAAGTATAGGTCATTGGAAAGTCTTTAGGTAGCATAGAAAGTCAGAAACGACCCTTAGGATATACCATAATTATGAAAACTCCATTAATGAAATGAGTAGGAAAATTGAAGTGAAAATCTCGGGGAGTGGTGGTACTGTCCGTCATAGGTCATACGGACCGTATACATGGTCCTTGATCTGACCCTTAGAAAAATTCTTCAAGACGAAGGTCCGAAATGGTAATCCCATACTTAGAAAAATTCAACGTAGGCACCCATAGAGAGAGTGGTACGGACCGTAACAAGCCACACGGTCAATGTGCCTCCTGCGTCCCACTCCACTTAGAAAAATTTCTCAACGATGAAGTTCCAAGATGTTGATCCAATACATACAAGATTTTCACTCCAAAACCCATATGAAAGGGCCTCAGGGACTGTGAGGCACCAAACGTCTGTGAGAGGGGGCCGTACCACATGCCTTAGGCTCAAAACTTGCCGTCACAAGCCCAAGGATAACATACGATCCACCACATGGTCCATAAAACCTCACACGGACCGTGTGGGGTCCAAGGCCCTCCCACCCTACACAAGGCCAAGGGCCACTTCAAGGAGGCTCCACACGATCCGTGTAGCACTACACAGGCTGTGAATGTTTTCATTAAGCGTCACCTTAGTCTAAAATTTTCCGAAATTAAATTAAGAAGCTCCAATAAGGTCGTTTAAGTCTGGGTCCTTACATATCACCCCAGTAAAACCTCCCTAGGCCAGTTTGGTTGATTAGACGAGAAACATCAGTCAAATCTTGTTAATTAATCTCTTTTCCTATTCATTACTACCTTGATAAAGCCGGTAACATTAGGTGAGTTCTAACGCTATCCACCATTAAAATAACTCAATACGAATATAATTAATTAATACATGTATGCATACTTTTCAAGAACTACGGATTATCCGATTTGAACTTGTAAGATTTTCATGGTTGCCATAACCTTAGTTGTGGATTTAGCTTCTTATGATCACTGTAGATGCAAGACTTATGAATTTTAATAACACAATTGAGCATTTACACAGGAAAATCAAGCAAAAGAAATTCAAACTCTTCACCAAGAATAACAAGATTAAATTAAAAGACAAAATAAAGTTTTTACAAGTGTTTTTCTCAAGCTCTCTACTATTATCTAGTGTTTTATGTCATTCTTTATGAAAAATAACCTTAAAGTTCTATTTATAATATTTAAAATAAAACCAAAACTGAATAGGATAATTGGGTCGGCAGACTCTGCGGGAGCTTTCATGGGCCGTATAATGTTTTATGGCCCGTAGTCGGGCTTTCATGGATTGCTTCTTCAGATCTTGGTGTTACATCTACGACACCCTTCTATGGCCCATATAAAGTTCTACGTCCTGTAGGGGGTTTTTTCTGATAACTTTTCATCAATTCCCCACTTTCTGATCCTCACAGCATGATACCAAGTCTATTGCTCATAAAATCTTCTACGGCTCATCTACACACTTAGCCCAAAAATTGTGCCAACCCTTAAATCCTATAAAAAAAACACAAAAACACATCAAATCTACTAACAAGACTTCGAAAACAAATAAAATTCCAAGTTTTAAGCATCAGAAGTGATGTATTTTGACAGTACAGCAACACCCTCAACTTAAAATTATTGCTTGTCGTCAAGCGACGGACTCAATCTATATAAGAAGCATAGTAACATAAGGACCTCAATTTAAAGGCATACATCACATCAAACTCAAGCACAAATACCCACACAACTTTAAAATCGCATCAGATAACTATCAAGCAATCTTATATAGAAAAACACATGTGACACTACAACTATGACAAGTAAGGTAATTATCAACAAGCCGCAATCAAAAGAGGTAGTCCAATGTCACCAATGCAATGCAAGTGCCCTCAAAGAAGGAAGTCACATATCTCTCTTATACTAATATTTTTAGATTCAATGCTTGGGACTATACAAATCACTCACTCTCAAAAGAATTCAAATACCATGCTCAATACCACATTCTTGCCCTATACTCATGACTATTACCTTTGATTAATTGGACTAGGATCATTTTATGATTTTATTGGCTTGTAAGATATGCTCAGGAAGCCTTGGTGTGATGTTTTAGACACATAGTGACAAAAGTCCCTCCTTGGCACTGTGTTGTTCTTCACTTTTTCCCTACTAACACTATTATTTTTCACCTCATTCTCCCCTTTTCCTATTTCAAGCTTTTCTGGGTGCCTTATTCTCATTTTTCAATTTTTTGCCTTTTATTTTTACATCATTTTTCTTTTTAGCTCATTGCTTAGGCATCACTTATTTTTCTTGCACCTAACACACATTTTATCTCCTTCTCCGTGTATCTCTGGTTTTCCCCCTCAATTCGTATTTACCCATACACCAACCACCCTCAACTTAGGCTTTCGGCATGAGTTGAGGTGCATAATATCCAACCTAGGAACTAGGGCCACTTTTGGTAGCCACCCTCAACTTAGGTTTTTTGCCTCCGTCAAGGCGCATAATGTTGAAGGAAGGACCAGGGTCGATTTCAGGATTTTACATCAAATAAGGCTAGGTAACTTAGGGTTTTGCAAAGAAAAGGTATTGTAAGGCTCAAAAATTAGGATCAAGGTATATTTCACACATTTGGGTTGCCACTTAGGCTAAATGGACTATTATGAACATTGGCCTAAGATCCTTTTCTTACCCACTAACCTACAGCCTAAGTCAGAATAACAGGGCATGTTTTGAATTGAAACGCAACATATGAATTTAGCAAAGTAAGCTCACACTCATATGGCACTGATTACACTATCAACACAGACTCTCAGATCATGCTTTACATATCAAGTTTATCCTCACATATAAGAACAAGGACTTTCATCAATCAAACATGCATGGGTGCTATCAAGGCTAACTAACAAAATTTTGGCGGGTATAATTTTTCACACAAAAGTACAAAAACAATCATATGCCATGGATATTAGTAATATATGCTACCAATACTACCTACACATCCTAAACGTGCCGGTTGAACAAAAATTAAATATCCACGGGGAAAAAGCACACAAGCAAATAAACCCCTAGAATTTAAAATTTGCGATAGTTATAGGCCAAGGTTACTCAGACATCACGAAGGCCTATAACTACCCAAAACCCATCAAAAATGAGTTGCATTCTCCTCAATTCACACTAAAAATGCAAAATAGATCATAGGGGTGAAAAGAACATAGTTGGGCATCTAAGCGCCAGTGTTTGCTGAGTCTTGCTATACTCAACCTGCCTGGTGGGCTCCTATGAGGGGCTAGCACACCTCACCCTCTTAAGTTCCCGAGCCTGTCGTAGCTCCCCATCCTATCTCGAGCATACAGTCGCAATCTTAAGTCACTACTACGTCAGCCTCGCATGGAACTTCACTGTATTGGGGTTGGTGCGAGGCCTCATCCTGAGGGAAGTATGTGATGACTCCTTGAGGGCAAGAAAATTCCCCACCGGCACCAGCAGCTCAGTCTGTGGGAATGCCATTGGTGCGGCCAAAGTTGTTATCATAACGACTCAGAGTAGCTGGATCTCTGTCTATAGGGCCGTTATATATGTTGGTCATCCAGTTTTAAGGCTCTGTTAGACCCCCAACACAAAAGCATCTATGCGGGCATCCACGACTATAAGTTAGTCCTGAATAGTAGTGATTCGGAATGCCTATAAGTGTCCCTTAGACTCTACAATAGCCTGGCAGACTCAGGGTCTGATCTGCTAAAGTAGCTGAGTTCCATGGGACTCCGTGTGGGCTAATAATTGCACCATGGCCTAAATAGACGATGCTAACACATATATCATGCCAGCGGGTGTTATTTGTGTAGGAATGTCCTGTAGGATAGCAGTAGAAGTAGTGAGCCCCCTATCCACATCAATATCAGTCTATGGGGGCATCTCCTTTGTAGTAGTAGTAGTAGCAATGATTGTAGGCAGAGTCTTAGAAGGTGGCACTATCGCAAACATCTTCGGTATCTGAGTTGTCTATGCGGTGCTCGCCGACGTGCCACCGGATTATCCAGAGCCTTGATCAGGTTGGTATCCAAAGTAAGTTGGACCACAATTATTGAGTCCTAGTGATGTAGACTCTCCATCCTGATTCTATACAGAGTTTGTAGATCAATCAAGAAAATGGGATGGAGGTAGACCTCTTCGAGGCCACCGCGTGGATCAACTCTATGATAAGGCTGGCCCGATCGATCTCATAGCCAGCAAAGATGCTAGAAATAACAATAGCGTGGTTTGGCGTCAAGGTGTTATCTGCAAGCGTTGGCCAGATTCGTGACCTCACAACGACGCACAAAAATAGTGCGGGAAAACTAGGGGAGGCCATCACAATGGCCTCAGAAGAAGTTGCTACTGATGTAGGGTTCGAGCCCTGCTTTACAATCTGTACTGCAACCTATCTCATCAACCTAACTCTGTGGCTCTGATCTCTCATCAGGGCCTTCTCCCTGGTCTGCCCCAAACTATGGTTATACTCTGCTATGGATCTGGGGTCGGGGACTCGGGCCTGAACAACATATGGTGGATGGTAGTCTTTGAAATGTCCACCTATCGACCCATCACTCTAGTGTGTGTCAGCCTGGACCGATGGGCTTTTTCCCCGTAGGAAGAATGCTTAGTACTATGGTGGCATAGTATGCATAGAATTCTCAAACACTGTCTAGTCAGAGGTGATAATCCAGGGCTCCTAAAGAATAGAGCGGGCTGGTTTTCCCCATTCATTCCTATGCATGTCCTCTGTGTAGATGTCCCCCATACCCTTAACGCACCACCGGCTGGATAGAGCATCTGGTAGTGATGGTGATGACTAAGATGTGTTGTAGAGAACTCTGTCTTCAACTTATCGTTGTATCCTAACTCTGAATCATCTCCTGATGGAGTCATCTGAATTGAGCTATTACTATTATTGTGTAAGGACCCAAATTTCTTTTCAAGCGGCTTTACCGGACCTGTTGGTACCGAACTGAGTGAAATGGCCAGGCATCAATCTACGGAAGGCCCACACAGGATATGTGAAGCCACACACACCATGTCGCCTCCCGTGGTGCGACACTTGGTCAAGCTTATGATGGGGGGGCGGGGAAGAGACGGGGGACTACGGACCAAGTGAGGGCACACGGCCACTCACATGATTTGTGTAACATTTTACGGGCCGTGTGGCCCTCTGTGTGGCTCGCTACGTGGAATATTTTCTAGGTATAAAAGTATTGTCTCATAACTTTGTCGTGCAGAAATTTCCAAATTACTATCACACAGTCCATGCCACGACTCATGTAGCATCACACTGGCCGTGTAGCGTCCGTGTGGTACCCCTTAGGCTCGAATAATGTTCCCAGCGTTGGCACTGCAAAATTGTCTATGTTACGGTTCATAGTCCGTGTGCTGACTCACGGACCGTGTATGTGACCGTATGGGGCTGATGGCTCCAATTTTTTCCCATTTTGTTAATGGCGTTTATGTAATTTTGATTTATTTTCATTATGAATTATGACCTGTTACCTACGCCTAATTCAGCTGATATACCTCCCCTCTTAATTCATTCTCCTAAAACCTTCTACCCCTCCTAAGATCATCTCCCAAATATTCTCTACTCTCCCATCTCAAGATTCAAGGCTAGGGTTAATTAAAGTTCAAATTCAAGCTAAGTCTTTCCCCAAGTTCAGCTCCTCAATCAAGGTATATGGGATTGATTCTTGGTCCCTTTCTACCAAGAAGACCCAAAAATCCTTTCAATTGATTTCATGAATTTTAGTTTACTTTAAAATATGGGGTTTCCTCATTTGATTTAATTAAACTCAATTGATGTATGGGTTGTATTATACCTATGATTTCAATTCACTTTGTTCACTTATTATGATTTTCATTTGGTTATGAAGTTATGAATATGCATGTCCCCTTTAAAGTTGATTATTGCATGGATGATCTATATTACGAATTACATATGGATTTAATTATGGATTTCCTTAATTTATTTTTTATGGTTGATTTTAACTTGAATCTATGTTACCCATGTTATTCTCACATCATGCATTGCATTTGCATTCATAAACATTGGTTTTTATGGAAATTATGTAGTAAGTTAAACCCAATTATGTTTTATGAAATGATTATGATATGATTTTTGTAAGGAATTTGTTATGCTAAGAATGTGATCACATACATGTCTTATGATTATGGCTCTTTGACCATCTCGGGTGCTTGCACCATTTCATATATGTGAATGAGCTATTCCTTGCTTGAGTATCATGATTATGACTTATGATTTGACATTTGAGCCTAAATGTGCATTGGACGATTTTGAAATACGTATTGTAGCTTCTTAAAGCACGTATATGTATAAGTATTCATGTGGGATATTTTGACCTAGCACTGATGGATTGGGGGCGTCAGGGCTATCCCCAAGGGCTATCTCCCATTCCTTGAACTATGTGCCAACGTAGGAACGTTAGCCATTACCAAAATGATTGGGTCGTAAGGAATGGTTATTCGTTTATTTTGTTTATGACATGATATGATTATGCAAAATTCTTCTAAAAAGCATGGTCGTAAGGAAGGTGACCATCTACCGAAAAATGTGGTCATAAGATGTGATATAGATTACCTATGACAAGTAATGTTCTCCTACCTATGGGAGGTCTTTATCGGACTATTCATGTATTATCTCACATGAATTTGATTTGTCGGTTATAGTCCATCCTTGTTACATTTGAGCATTGTTGCATTTCATGCATCATAAAATTCATGGGGTTTCGTATATATTTCCATTGGATATATGATTCTTTCTACATTACGTGCCCTTTTCATCTAACATTGAAATGTAGGTTTGGTAAGTCATATGCATTGCATTCCCGCGTACTTAGTACATTCAAACGTACTAATGCATACTCTATGCATACGTGATTTTACCATTTAGGGGCGGAGCACTTTAAGTATCAACCGTTTGTCTAGTAGTCCGATCTAGAAGAGTATTTGTGGTGATTCCCATTCTCCAAGGACAAGCCATCTTCCATTACCTTTATTATCTTCGAGTTCTTTTTTCTTTTGAGAGGGAGCCTGGAACATGTCCTCCATTTTGATAGAGGCATTCGTTGGACATATGTAGGCTCTTTTGAAATTTGCATGTTATGCGTGGTATCTGGCTCATGTATTCATTGGATTGATTTATGGGAATTCATATCTGGCTATATGCATATTTTGGTGTAGAAATGTGGAAAGTCCTTAGTCCCGTATTGCCCCCATGGCATGATTCCTATTCTCCCGCCCCTTAGTATTGTGTGTTAATAATTATATGTCCTTCTTGAATCGATGATGTAGATTTAGATACTTGAGGCTTGTTTGGGGACTCTCAGGTTCCCATTCGCCATGTCACATTGAGTCCCAGTCTCGTGTCATGACAAAAGATGGTATCAGAGCCCTAGGTTTATAAATGGTCCTAGGAGTCCAACATGTCGCGTCAAGTAGAGTACTATTCATGGGTGTGAAGTTCAACATGCCTAAGAGCAGGAGGTTACGAAGGCGTTCTAGGAATTGCCTCACTTTTTCATGCCTTATGTTGTGCTATGGCTAGTATACTTGGTTTCCTTATCTTGATGGTGTTATTGCTCCATTTAAGAAGGTGCCTCGAGGAAGACCCCTCCCACCAAGTCTGGCTCCAGCTAATGAGGAATAGGCTCCTCAAGAGCCTATGGATGAACCCATCTCAAATGGTGAGTTTCGTATAGGTTTTTCCATGCTTGCCCAGGTGATAACTTCTTAGACAAGAGAGGCTAACCTTCCACGGGATTTCACCAAGATAAATCCTCCGGAGTTCCATGGGTTAGAGGTAGATGAGGATGCTTAGGAGTTCATTAATGAGCTTACTAAGATACTGAACATCATGGGTGTCACTTCTGAAGTGAAGGTTGAATTGGCTGCCTACCAACTGAAGGATGTGGATTAGGTGTGGTATACTTAATGGTCTATGGAGAGGGTTTGCGGTGGTGATGTGAATTGGGAAAAGTTCAGATTTTTGTTCCTTGATCGCTTCTTTCCCCTTGAGCTTAGGGAAGCCAAGATGATTGAGTTTATCAACATCAAGCAAGGAGGTATGAGTGTGAGGGACTATGCCCTCAAATTCAAAAAGCTTTCCAAGTATGCTCTGTCACTTGTGGCTGACCCCCGTGCATGGGTGCACAAGTTTGTTTCAGGTATCTCTAATTTGCTTGTAAAAGAATGTCGTACTGTTATGCTCATACAAGATCTAGATATTGCTAGACTCATGGTGTATGCAAAACAGATCGAGGGGGAGAAAATCAAGGAGAGAAGGGTTTACGATCCCAAGAGTACTTGTTTTGATGGTGGATTCTCTGGTTCTCGGAGTGGTGGCTTTGGTCGCTTCCAACAGGGCTAAGCTTCAGGTATCTGGGTTAGTAATGCTTGGGTACCTCCTCCCAGGGCACTGGTTGGTGATGGCCAGGGGTATCCATTATGTGACAAGTGTAGAAGGCTTCACGAGAGTATGTTGGAGGGAATTGATTGTTTACTACGGGTGTGGTGATAAAAATCACAAGGTCACTGATTGTCATAAGAATGCATGTAGGGGTCAAGGTCAGGTAGCCCAGGGTGAGCAAGGTCAAAAAAGAGCTCTCTAAGGTGTTGTCCCAAATAACAATTGGTTCCATGCACTCCATGCCTACCAGGATGTCGAGAAAGCTCCGGATGTCGTGACGGGTATGTTAAAAGTCTTTGATTTTGATGCTTATGGTTCGCTTGATCTGGGTGCAAACTTGTATTTTGTAACTCCTCTATTGTCTGTTAAATATGGTTTGAGTCTCACGATTTTGAGGGACCCTTTCTCAGTTTATAATCCCATGGGTGAATCTGTTGTTGCACATAGAGTCTATCATGGTTGCCCTGTTTCTGTGTTGCACAAAAATTTTCTGTGTAATCTTGTGCAACTTGAGATGTTTGACTTTGACGTGATTCTAAGGATGGGTTGGTTGCATACATCTTATGCCTCTATAGATTGTAGAACGTGGAAGGTCAAGTTCCAACCTCCCAGTGAGCCCATTCTCGAATGGAAGGGTGATGACTCCTTTGTTAAAGATCAGTTTATTTTCTACCTCAAGGCACGGAGAATGATTTCTAAGGGGTGCGTTTATCATATTGTGAGGGTCAAGCATATGGAGTCTGAAGTGCCTACTCTTGAGTCGGTCCTTGTGGGTAATGAGTTTTTGGATGTGTTCCCTGAAGACTTATCGGGCGTTTCTCCTGAAAGATAGGTAGACTTCGGCATAGATCTTCTTCCAGATACTCAGCCTATCTCTATTCCAACTTATCCTATGGCGCCAGCTGAGTTGAAAAATTTAAAAGAGCAGTTAAACGTTTTGTTTTAGAAGGGTTTCATTCAGCCCAGTATATCGTTGTGGAGTGCTCTGTTGTTCTTTGTATAAAAGAAGGACGGATCTCTTTGGATGTGTACTTATTATATGCAACTAAATAGGGTGACAGTTAAGAATAAGCATCCCGTGCCAAGGATTGATGACTTGTTTGACCAGCTTCAAAGGGCTATTCATTTCCCAAAGATTGATCTTTATTCCGGGTATCATCAATTGAAGGTTATGGAGTTTTACATTCCCAAAACATCATTCTAGACAAGGTATGTGCACTTTGAGTTAGGGGTGATGTCGTTTGGCATAACCAACGCTCCAGCCATGTTCATGGATCTAATCAATTGGGTGTTTAAGCCATTCCTTGATAGTTTTATGGTGGTCTTCATTGACAACATCCTCATTTACTCCCAAAGTAAGCAGGAGCACGGGGGTCAATTGAGGATAGTCCTCCAAACTTCGAGAGATATGAAGTTGTAAGCCAAGTTTAGCAAATGTAAATTTTGGTTGGGTGAAGTGGCTTTCCATGGTCATGTGGTGTTCAGTGATGCTATTAAGGTGGATACGAAGAAGACCAAGGTCATGAAGAATAAGCCCAGACCGTTGACTCCTTCAGATATATGAAGTTTTCTTGTGTTGATCAAATATTATAGAAGGTTTGTTGAGGGATTCTTATCCATTGCATCTCCATTAACTAAGTTGACCCAAAAGAAGGCTAAATTTGTTTGGTCGAACAAATGCGAGCGAAGTTTCCAAACTTTAAAGGATTGGCTTACATCGGCTCCTGTCTTGACCTTACTAAATGGCTTGGAGGGATTCGTGGTGTATTGTGATACCTTGCGGATTGGGTTGGGTTGTGTGCTTAGGCAACAGGGTAAGGTAATAGCGTATGCATCAAGGCATTTGAAGGTGCATCAATGTAATTACCCAACACACGACCTTGAGTTGGAAGCGATAGTGTTCGCCTTGAAGATTTGGAGACATTATTTGTTTGGGGTTCATGTTAATGTGTTCACCAATCTTAAGAGTTTTCAATATGGGCTCACTCAAAGGGATCTCAATTTAAGGCCGCGGAGGTGGTTGGAACTCCTAAAGGATTACGACATGAGTATTTTGTATCATCTTTTCTAGGAAAATTTTATGGTCGATGCTCTCAATAGGCTATCTATTGGGAGTGTGGCCCATGTTGGGGAGGAAAGGAAGGAGTTAGAAAGGGATGTTCACTGGTCAGCTAGGTTGAGTGTCAGGTTGGCCGATTCGAGTGGTGGTGGTATCCGTGTTCAGGGTGGCGCAAAATCTTCTGTGGTTATTGATGTGAAAGCTAAGTAGGATTTAGACCTATCGCGACTGGAATTGAAGAAGTTGGTTTTCAAAAAGGAGATCGAGGTGTTCTCCCAAGGGGGAGATGGTGTGCTCTTGTACCAAGACCGGCTTTGTGTTCCAGATGTGGATAATCTTAGGGGGGGTGATTATGAGAGAGGCTCACAACTCTCATTATTCTATTCACCAGGGGTCTACCAAAATGTATCGGGATTTGGAAGAAGTATATTGGTGACATGGTATGAAGAAGGACATCACTAAGTTCGTATCCAAATGTCCAAGTTTTCAACAAGTGACGGTAGAGCACCAAAGGCCCGGTGGCTTGGCCAAGACATTGAGATTCCCATATGGAAATAGGAAGATGTAAACATGATTTTGTGGTTTGCTATCCTCGGACAATTTAATTCCATTTGGGTTGTCACTGATCAGATGATGAAGTCGGCTCATTTCCTATCGGTCAAGACTACCTTTCGTGTCAAGGCTTATGCAAGGTTGTATATCAAAGAGTTTGTGAGGTTTCATGGTGTGCCTAGGTCAATTATATCGGATCGTGGTACCCAGTTCACTTCCCACTTTTGGAGATCATTTTCAAAGGGACTTGGAACTAGGATTAAGTTGAGCACCGCTTTTCATCCTCAAATTGATGGACAAGCTGAGAGGACTATTTAGATCTTGGAGGATATGTTGAGGGCTTGTGTGTTGGAGTTTAAGGGCAACAGGGATGACCACCTTCAACTCATTGGGTTTGCTTATAATAATAGCGTCCATGCTAGCATTAATATGGCGCCGCTTAAGGCCTTATATGGGAGAAGGTGTAGGTCACCAGTGGGGTGGTTTAAGTTGGGAGAGCTGGCTCTAGTTGGCCTAGATCTAGTGATGGAGGCCATGGAAAAGGTGAAAATGATTAGGGAAAGGTTGAAAATGGCCCAAAGTCATCAAAAGTCTTATTCAGATATAAGGAGGAGGGATCTTGAGTTTTGTGTCAGTGATTGGGTATATGTGAAGGTTTTCCCTATGAAGGGCATGATGCACCCCAGTATGTTGGCCCTTATGATATCATTGAGCGGGTTGGAGGTTTGGCTTCTAAGTTGGAGTTGCCTCCGGACTTGAGTTCCATTTACCCAGTCTTCCATGTGTCTATGTTGAGGAAGCTAATTGGTGATCCTAGCACCATTGTGCCCTTGGAAGGGATTGAAGTGGAGGTAAACTTGTCTTATGAGGAAATCCTAGTGGAGATCTTTGATATGCATGTAAACTGGCTTCGTAACAAGGACAAGGCTTCAGTGAAGGTGATTTAGAGAAATCAATATGTGGAGAGTGCTACTTGGGAGGCGGAGCTAGACATGGTGATGTGTTACCCTCATCTTCCCCAATGTACTCAAGCCAAAGGTACTAGTATTTTCCCTTTTCTAATGGTCCCATTTCTTTCCCTCTTGAGTCTCATGGCATGACATGAATACATGTGCACGAAAATGATTTTTGGGATGTTTGAATGACTTAAATACGATTTTAATATGAGTTTAAAGGCTTTATGATTTTTCAAATAATAAACTATGCATTGTACCATATGTTTGGTGTTTCATGCTCTAAGTCAAGCCTTTCAAGCCTTGTTCTTGTGAATTCGGGGATGAATGTTCCCAAAGGGGAGATGATGTAAGGACCAAAAATATTTTTTGAGCGTCTTTACCGGAGCTCTTGGTATATTACCAGGCATCACTCCATGGAAGGCCCACACGGGTCATGTGAAGCCATACGGATCGTGTGGGCTCCCGTGGAGGGAAACTTGGTCTAGCTTATGACGGAAGGGGGGATAAGACGGGGGACTTTGGACCAAGTGAAGGCACACGACCGCTCACACGGTCCTTGTAATGTTTCACGGGCCGTGGGGCCCTTCGTGTGGCTCGCTATAGGGAATTTTTCTAAGTATGGAGGTACGATCTCGTAACTTTATCGTGTGGAAATTTCTAAAGTACTATCACACGGTCCATGCCACAACACGTATAGCATCACATAGGTCATGTAGTCATCTGTGTGGTACCCCTTAGCCTCAAATAATATTCCAGCATTGGCACTGCGAAATTGTCTAAGTGATAGTTCATGATCACTATTCACAATCCGTGTGATGACTCACGGATCGTGTATGTGACCGTATGGGCCTGAAGTCTAACTTTTTTCCATTTCACGAATGGCGTTTTTGTAATTTTTGTTTATTTTAATTATGAATTATGACCTTTTACCTATGCTAATCCCCTAATTCAATTGATATCCCTCTGCTCTTAAATCATTCTCCTAAAACCTTCTACCCCTTATAAGATCACCTCCTAAAACCTTCTACCTCTTTTGAAATCCGCATGTTATGCGTTGTATCTGGCTCATGTATTCATTGGATTTATTTATGGGAATTCGTATTTTGCTATATGTATATTTTTGTGTAGAAATGTGGAAAGTCCCTAGGCCCGTATTGCCTTAATAGCTTGAGTCCTATTATCCCGCCCCTGGGAACTGTGTGTTACTAATTGTATGTCCTACCTGAACCAATGATGTGGATTTCAATACTTGAGCTTGTTTGGGGACTCTCGGGTTCGCACTCGCCGTGTCACATCTAGGCCTAGGCCCTAGTCCCCGGTCGTGACATGTTGCCTCCCTAGTTATATTGGTGAGTGCCAAAACCAAGGGCTTGGGTTTGGGTCTGCCGAACTGTGGTGGCAACTCATATCTGTGGTCTATCAGCATCTGGGTTAGGTCAAACGCTGAGCTCGTCAAGTGATCCACTAGCGTCAGGGGCATCCTGCTCCCCCGAGGTCCCATCTCTGACCCTCCTCTACGTGGCTCAGATCTACCGCATCTTGGCTTAGGGGCAATATTACCTGAAACATGGACATTTGGCAAACATGGTTAGCCCCACAAGTCGAGAAAAGAAAAGAAGAATCACATCAGATATTGTCACAGAATGGACTACGAAGGTAATTCTACGGGCCATAATAGAAACTACGAGCCATAGAAAGCCCTCGTAGAAACAGTGTTCACAAATTTTTCTTACTGAAATTGCCTCTACAAGACCAGGTAGGACTCATAGAAAAATCTACGAGTCCTAGACCGAGACGTAGAAGTGTTCCAGTGTTAAAACATTTATAGGTAAGGATCTAAAAGACCTGTTTACGAGTCATAAAATATTCTACGACTTGTAGAAGGTCTCATCTGATAGGTTCTTAGAAACTTCAAGTTTTTGGATTTTCATATGAGGGGCAACTAAGGTTCGTGGAAGTTTCAACGGGACGTAAAAGGCCCTCCTAGATTGAAAACCTAGTAACCTATGTTTTTAAGCCTAATTGCACGGACCCCATAGGACATTTTTAACGAAAAGTTTCGCATCAAAGCAATACACACCCACACCCACATGACTTTAATCAAATACCCAACACCCCACATGCAAATCTTTTCATAAATCCCATTGAATATCATTTAACATGTTTTCCCAAGCCAACTAACCCCGTTTGTATGGTTTAGCATTAAATAACACACACATGCCATCACACATTGAATTTTCATGCACACAGTCAATTCAATTCAAATGATATGTGACCACATGGATTTCAAACACAAAGACAAGGACATACACCCAATTTTTAACACTTAGTCAAACATTGACACACATATTATTCATGATTAAATTTATAGAACAAACAATGGCATACACTGGTTCAGATTCATATTCATCAGATTTCTGTACCCATCAATCAATTTCAAGTTAGTGACATAAATTTTTATAATTAAAAGGGTTTTTAAATTTGATTACATACCAAATTGAATGACCAAGATGTAAAATATTAGAGGAATTTAAGAGGTAGAACCCTAGGTGGTGCAAGAGACTGCCGGAAAACTCGCCGAAAAATCGGTGTGGTGGTCATTCGGAAAGACATAGGAGAAGGATTGGGTATGCTCTATAATTTTGGGGAAGCATAGGGTCAAAATAATTTGACCCCTCTATTTATAGGTTGACTAGGTTAGTCCAAAACTAATGGGCCCAGACTTTACGAAACATCGATTACGAGCCATAGAGCATTTTACCACTCGTAAATCATGATCTTGTAGAATGCCCGAAACCTAGTTTTGGGGACTGCATTTCACAAACCAGTCTACGAGTTGTAAAATTGGGTACGACTAGTAGAGTTGGTCGTAGAAACCTCAACCAAGGACCACAAGTCCCATTCATAGCCTATATTTTTATCTACAAATCATAACGTTTGCTTGTGGACTAGAGTGACTGACTTATTACTCACTAGAAATGTTCTACGAGTTAGTCTAAGGGTCATAGATTTACATATGGCCCGTAAAACTAGTCGTAGAAGCACCTCTTGATGCCTTTTTAGCCAAAAAGGGCTGACTCAGTCATGCAAATGCACATTCTTCATAGAACACATTGTTACCCTATACGCAACCAGTCAAATGTCCACAATTACAACAGAATGCAAAAAATTAAACTACGTACAAGTCTAAAAGCTAAAAACAAAACACAACTACAACTATTACATCAAATATCTTGGGTTGCCTCCCAAGTAGTGCCTAATTTATTGTCGCTGCACGATATGGACAACTTGGTTACTTAGACTTCACCAAGTCCCCAAACCTCTTTCTTAAGGTCATCTGACCTTTTCATTGACTGACATATATTGAAGACAAATTTGAACCTGAGTTTTCAACTTCCGTATCCACTAGAGCACGACTGGTGGCTCAGAAGGGCCTTCCCTAGATGATAGGGACTTCGAAGTTGACTTTGAAATCTTGAATCACAAAGTCTGTGGGGAATATGAATTTATCAACTTTGACGAGTATGTCATAAAGTATCCCCACAGCCTTCTTAACCGTGCGGTCAGCCATCATCAACTTCATGCTCGTTGGAGTAGGGGCTCCCAATCCTAGCTTCTTGAAGAACGCAAGGGGCATTAGATTTATGTTGGCACCAAGATTACAGAATGCCCTTGTGAGCTCCACATCTCCAATGGTGCAGGGTATGGTGAAAACACCGGGATCTTCTTGCCTTTACACTAAGGACCTTGTAGCAGTCACATTGCATAGTTGAATCTCTTAGGATAGCTCCTTACTCGTAGTGCACTTCTTTGTAACCAAGTTCTTCATATACCCTGGAATTTTCTCCAATGCCTCAAATAGAGTGATGTTTATGGAGAGTTGTTTCAACATGGAGAGAAAATTCTCGAACTCGCTCTCCTCCTCCTCTTTCTTTTTTATTCTTTCCTTGAAAGGGGGAGGAGGTCTTGGAATGGGCTTAAACTTCAATGGAACTTTTGCAGCATCACTCACCCCATCCTTGGCACAATCATCTTTGGTATCATCATCCTTAACCTCATTTGTCTCCTCTCGAACATAATCTTCATCTACCAGCATAGGAGGGCCAATGTTACTCTTACAACCATGAGTAGTAACTGCTATGCATTGCCCTTCATTCGTTGGGTTCTAAACTGTATTACAAGGCAGTGTACCTCTCTGACACTAGTTTGAGTTGTCACTTGACCAAACAGTTGCTCCACCTATTTAATAACAACAGAATGAGACTTAATTTTCTTATTAATATTAGAGATGTCTGAGTTCATCCCCCTCAAGATCCCATTCTATGTGTCATCCTTCTTCAACATACGGTAAAATATCTCTTAAATACTAGAACTACTAGCAACGGTATCACAATTATATGGTGGCACATAAGGATCGTTTCTGTAGCCATCTCTATGCCCACAATTTACATCTCTGTCTTTCCCCTAATCCTGTCATAGTAACCTTCACGATTATCTCTAAAGCACCCTCTCTATTATAGTTTCAACCTTGATTTCCTGGATCTTGGCGCTAATGGTCCTAATTGAACCATTGGGTGTTAGTCCGGAAACCCCCTATCTGATCAGCAATGAATCAAGTGTACTCCTCATAGTAAGGATCCTTATAAATGGGTGCTCACTGAGGCTGATGAATAACCATATTAACTCATTCCTAATTCTTCTTCATAATTTGGGAAAGCTCTTGCATTATCTCCTTATTAATTTTAGCTTGCTCCGAACCAATACTTAGAGCATACGAACTTTTGGTAGATGACCTTTGTCTTTGCCCCCATGCACGATTCGTCTTGACCACCTCTTCCAACTTCTCAACAATCCTTGCAACTGGTTGATCTAAAAACATGCCCCTCGTAATGGTACCATCACATGCTTGGCTATTCTTGTCCAAGACATGGTAGAAGATCTCCACAAATGCATCATCAGCAGTTTTGTGGTGAAGGACACTCCTCAATATCTTTGTGAATCGCTCCCATGTAGTACTGATCTAGTCACCAGGAAGTTGCTCAAAGTTGTTGATGTGATCTTTCAACTTGAGCTTCTTTGATCTTCAGAAGTAACTTTTCAAAACGGATTTATGCAACTCATTCCAATGGAAGATCGAACTCTGCGGGAGCTCAGATAGCCATAGCGCTGCATTGCCTATCAGAGATAATGGGAAGACACAAAGTGTTACAGCATCCATAGATAAATATTGTGTTCCTATTACATTTACAGACAAACAAAATGTTCCATAGATGACTATGAAGATCCTCTGATGCTACGCCCGTAAACAACACACCTTTCTGAGCATCAGAAGCAACCCACTTGAAACTAAGAACTATGTGTCATCCGGTAGTGGTGTTAACAAAATGGCTCCAGTAACATCCATATCCATAGGGTTCAATCGATATTGATTCCACTAATAAGCTTTGGCATTGAAGTCTTGTAGCATAGATCAATGTCCTTAAGAGGAGGTGGTTTGTCATTATTGGCATTCTCATTCTCATTTCGATTCAGAGTTGTATTTGACATGTTGTTTGTATTGTTTTGGGCTATTCTTCTTAGTATTCTCTGGATCACTGGATCAAACGGATCAAGAGAATGCCTTGACTTCGTGTAATTTGCATACACTAAACCTTTATCCTAAAATAAAATAAAAACAACAAAAAACGTAAAATGAGAGAAATAAGGATTAATTCCCAAACTACTCGAATTAAACATCTCTAGCTGTATTCCCTAGCAACGGTGCCGAAATCTTGATGTCGCCCAAGCTACACCTTCTTTTTGAGGCTATAATGGTCATTGTCAACATATATAACCTAACCAAGGTTAGAGTCAAGCCAATAGGGAATATGGTAGATTTAGAAGAATTCAAGGCAATTCGGATTGATTAATTGACTTATCTCCCCAAAGGGTGGGAGGGTGTAACAACTATGAAAAGTAATACTAAACTAAGACAAGAGTGAAATAAGTATGAAGAGTAACTAGGGCATTCTATTCCCCATGATTCCCTAACTCCGTATTACTAGATAATCAAATTCTTTTCCAGTCTGTAGCACGCAAAATGGTAAGTTAAGTTCACCAAACCCTTTGGCCTAGGAGAGAGGTGAATTTCACTATTTGATTTGGTCCATCCCGGCAGTTTGATATTACTAACCCGTACTTATTGTTCCAGTACAACCTCCCCTTGGCCCAGTTTGGTTGATTAGATGAGAAACACCAATCGAATCATGTTTATTAATCTCTTTTCCAAATCATTACTACCTTGATCTAGTCAGTAACACTAGGTGAGTTCTAACATTGGCCACTATTAAAAAGCATTCAATATGAAGAGAATTAATTAATACATACTTGCACACTTTTTAAGAATTATGAATCATCTTATTTTACCTTAATAGTTCTTCATGGTTCCCACAACCCTAGTGAGAATTTAGCTACTCATGATCAGTGTAGATGCAATACTTAAGAATTTGAATAACATAATTGAGCACTTATACAAGAGAATTAAGCAAAAGAAATCCAAGCTCTTCACAAAGTATGAAAAGATTGAATTAAAAGACAAAATAAAGTTTTTACAAGTGTTTTTCTCAAGCTCTCTACTATTCTCTACTGTTTTATGTCGTTCCTTAAGAAAAATAGCCTAAATACCAATTTATACTGTTTAAAATACAAAACTAAAACAAAATAGGATATTTGGGTCGGTAGACTCTACCGGAGCTTCTACGGGCCATATGATGTTTTACGGCCCATAGTCGGGCTTTTGTGGATTGGTTCTTCAAATCTGGATATTACTTCTATGATACCCTTCTATGGCCCTTATAAAGTTCCACGGCCCATAGGGGGTTTCATTTGATGACTTTGCAACAATTCCCTACTTTTTGATCCTTAGGCCCATAGGGGGTTCCGTTTGATGACTTTGCAACAACTCCCTACTTTCTGATCCTTAGGACACGACGCTAAGTCTACAGCTCATAAAATATTCTACGACTCATCCACATGTTCTTAGACATAACTTCAAAAAATTACTTTTCACTGGAATCGTGCATGACACCAAATCTACGACCCATAAAAGGTCTTGTGAAACTTCTACTTCAGCAAATTTCGCAAACTTAGCCAACACATTGTGCAAACCCTATAGTCCTACAAAACAAACACAAAAACACATAAAATCAACTATTATCGCTTCGAGTACACCCAAAATTCCATGCATCAAAAGCATTGTATTTTGAAAGCACATCTACCTTGTCAACTCACCCTTCAATGGAACGGGATATGGAGGATGGAGGAGCTCAATCTTGATACCTCTTTTAGAAAAAAAAATTAGATTGGGTTCATTGATGGCATTAAAAAAGAACTAGTTCATAATTCAATTAATTTCAAATCACTGGAGCAGGTGCAATGAAATAGTGTTGTCATATTTGCTCAACACTCTTTCAAAAGCGATAGCTGATAGTGTCATCTATTCCAAAATAGCAAAAGATCTCTGCCAGGAACTTGAGGACAGGTTTGGGCAAAGGATAGTGATCATCTGTAATGACCTCGAAGGTCATTTTTAGATTTTTCAACAAAATTACAATTTTTACCTTCCGGAAAGTTGTCTTGGGTCATTTTTAGTTGAGTCTAAAAGTCATATTTTGAAAATCTTGTAAAAAGATAGAGTATTTCTAAAGAAAGTGTGTTTAGAGGCCTAAAGTTGAAAATTTTGAGTTTTGTAGTCATCGTGAGTTTCGAATATCAAAATTCAGTTTTGTTTATTACATCACCTCTCAAATGCATAATCTGGTCTAGGAGAACTTTCATAACTGAATCGGATTTAAAAAGAAATATTTAAGACCCAAAGTTGCATTTTTAGTTGATTTTGGACCACAATTTGACTTTGGCCTACATTCGGGGTTCGAAAACATGAACCAAAATTTTGATATTTCCAGTGGTTCAGGGTGGTGAAACTAACACTAGAAGTGGTCTCATTGTAATTTTTAGAGTTTTCTAGGACAGTTTGAGTATTTTAGGTTTTAACTAGTTTTCTTGAGTTTTATCGGGTTTCGGGCAAAGAAGGTTTCAAATTCGAATTATGACGATTACATTGAGTCCCGAATGTCATTTTTGGTAGGGTTTCATGCCTGGCTTGTGTTCATGGGGTTCCAAATGAATCTCGAGGGCCCATGTTTTGACTTTCTGAGCTGTGTATTTTGATGTATGTAGTGCAATTGAGGCACCACTCGGTGTTTGCGTGGACTCCTCTACATTCGCGAAGTGTAGACCACCTTGACCTCCAAGACATAGAGTGCAGGTGGCTATTACTCCACGTTCGCAGGTGAACAGTCTGCATTTGCAGAGTGTTCAGCCTTTTTGGCTTCCGCGTTCGTAGACAGTGCTCCACGTGTTTTGAGCATTTCTCATGCCTTGATAGTAATGACTTTTTAAGTGATGGGTTTTGAGATTTTCCACCATTTTCAAACATCCAAACTTTGTTTTTGAGAGATTCTTCAAGGTTTTTCAAGGGAAATCTATTTGGTAATTATTTTCTAATCTATTTCTCTAATTTTCATTGATTAAATTGTGTTTTTAACTTAGAATTTGTAATTTTTAATTGAAGAATTTGGGGATTTTTCGGATTTTGATTTCTAATACTAAATTGATGATTTCTACCCCATTTTAACTTTATTTTCAAAATGGTTTTCACCATTTGAATTCTTATCACCACAGGGGCGTATTCATGTTTTAATTTTTAGATTCCGAGCATTTTTTCCAACATGGGATTTTTTTACCATTTCACCCTTATTTCCTAAATCGATTGATTTTATTGTCATTAGATTCATTATGTGATTGTGATGCTATATTTGAATAAATTTGGGTGGTTTGGAGTATCATAGAAAGGGGGAAGCTTTGGATTTGACTTAATTCAGGAATCATCTAAGGAAAGTGGACTTCCAATCTTTTGTTAAGGATGAGTGAAACTTGTATGCTCCTATGTGTGTGGAATTTTCGTCTAAATTGATTGATTTTAGTTTCATTAGATTCATTATGTGCTTGTGATGCCACATTTGAATAGATTTTGGTGTTTTATAGTATCATAGGAAATCAAAAGCTACAACCATCCCAAAACAGGTGTAACAAGTACAAGACTCAAAATATAGAATACTCAATTGAAATACAAGTCTCAACGTTAGTCCTCAAGTAAAACATAATATAAAAGTAGATACCTTGAAGATATCTGAAATACCTTTCACAATGGAAAACTCATCTTCCACTTTTATAAAGCAGAAAAAGCATATAAAGTATATGAATTTAATGATCACTTCAACCAAATAAGAAATATGGTTCCAGGTTCTGCCACACACTTGGAACATGTTGGATTTCACAGATGGAGCAAGGCATTCTTTTCGGGAAACATGTGTTGAATTTTTTTGCATATTTTTCTTAGCAGTTGTGTGTTAAAATTGAAGTAATTACAGCATGTATTGCATATATTTCATAATCTATTATATCAGATGCATGAAAGTACAACAGTTACTGATATAAATGCAGTAGTTGTTAAAACTGTTGCTTCTGTAATATTTTTCAGTAATATTGATAGTTTTACTTATTTTTTATAGGTACAAAATCATGACATCAAATATTATTGAGTCGATTAACACAATGCTTCTTGATGAAAGAGAATATCCAATTGTTGCTCTTCTTAATGAAATAAATCGGATATACAGAGAAAAGTTTCATGAGAGGCACAATACGTTCATCAATGCATCAACCATCTTTGTTCCAAAGATAGAACAAAAAATCACCAAAAATGTCAATTTGGGGAATAAGTTATTGGTTCATCAAACTGTCAACTATGAGTATCTTGTCATTGGTCACAATGCAATTGCAACGGCTAATTTGCAATGAAAATCTTGTACCTATGGAGTCTTTGACCTGGAAAAAATACCATGTCCACATGATACGGTAGCGCTTCAATATGAATATGGTGATGGTTATGGAAAATGCATTTATGAATACTCATCTCCATATTACAAGGTAGAGACGTATCTTTTTGCATACTTATGAGAAATTAAACCTGTACCGCCTGAAAATACTTGGAAAATTCCTAAGGAATTTATAGAGAGAGAAATACATCCTCCATATGTTGAGCTAGGCAAAGTGGGAAGAAGGGCTAAGAAGAGACGAAAAGGAATCGAAGAATCATTCACAACAAAGAAAAACAAATATTCTATATGCAAAAGGAGTGGACATAAAAGAACAACATGCTCAAAGCGAAGTAATCCACAGGTGTAGATTTTGATTACTATTTGTTATTTATAAACGTTTCTTAAATTTTTGTAAATATTGATCTTGAAAAAATATTGTTGTTGAATGTTTCAATTCTCAAGAAAGAAATTGGCAGTATTAATATGGACAGGCGCTTCAACAATTGTTTAACATGCTGAAAAATTTTCTTAGCATGTCACAGTAGCTTCAACAATTATTGTGTATACTTGCTGAGAAAAATTTCAACAAGGTAGACTCCTTTAGAAATTGTTGAGAAATTTTTTAGTAAGTGAGTTGGCTGAGTTAGCGATTGTTGGAATTGTTGAGAAAATTCTTAGCAAGTGAGTTATCTGATTTAGCAGTTGTTGAGAAAAAATTTTAACGAGTGAGTTGTCTGATTTAGCATCTGTTAAAATTGTTGAGAAAATTCTTTAGCAAGTGAGTTGTCTAATTTAGCAATTGTTGAAATTGTTGAGAAATTTTTTAGCAAGTGAGTTGTCTGATTTAGCAATTGTTGAAATTGTTGAGAAAATTCTTAGCGAGTGAGTGTCTGATTTAGTAATTGTCAAAATTGTTGAGAAAAATTTAAGTGAGTGAGTTAACTGATTTAGCAATTGTTGAGAAATGTTTCATCAATAAACTCAAGTATAAGTACCATTATATATGTAAATTACTTTATTTATCAATTAATTAATCAATTAACAATCAAATTTCTCGATTAAGATTGATTATACGTTCAATTACTCGATTTATTATCCATTATAAACAAATAACCATGTAATTGCACAAAACGCCAATAAACTCAAGTCTAAATTACTTTATTTATCAATTAAAATGATATATATATAATCAATTTGCTCGATTAAGATTGATTATGCGTTCAATTACTCGATTAAGGTTGATTAAGCATTCAATTACTCGATTTATTGTTCATTATGAAAAAATTATCATGTAATTGCACGAAATCATCAATAAACTCAAGTATAAGTACCATTATACATATAAATTATTTTATCCATCAATTAATATGATTTATATAATCAATTAACAATCGAATTGCTCGATTAAGGTTGATTACACATTCAATTACTCGATTTATTGTCCGTGATGAACAAATTACCATGTAATTACACGAAATCACCAATAAACTCTAATCTAAGTATCGTCAAACTTATAAATTGCTTTGTTTATTGATTAATATGATTTATATAATCAATTAACTATCAAATTGCTCGATCAAGGTTGATTACACATTAAATTACGCGATTATTGTCCATTATAAAGAAATTACCATGTAATTGCATGAAATCGGTACTATAATACGTATAAATTACTTTATTAATCAATTAATATGATTTATATAATGATTAACAATTAAATTATTCAATAATTTGCTAAAATATTTCTCAACAATTGTTTAACATACTAAAACAATTTCTCAGCATGTCGTAACAACTTCAGCAATTGTTGTTTACTTGCTGAGATAATTTCAACAAGTATGGTAGACTCTTTTAGAAATTGTTGAAATTGTTGAAAATATTCTTAGGAAGTGAGTTGACAAATTTAGCAATTGTTCAGAAATTCTTTAACAAGTGAGTAGTCTGATTTAGCAATTGTTGAAATTGTTGAGAAAATTCTTATCAATTGAGTGCCTGATTTTGTAAGGACCCAAATTTTTCGAGTGGTGTTTCCCAAATCTCTTGGAACTGTCCTAAGTGAACTGTCAGGCATCACTACACGGAGGACCCACACGGGCCTTGTGAAGCCACAAGAACCGTGTGGCCTCCCATGAAGGGACACTTTGTCTAGTTCACGATGGGACAACTTTTAGATGGAAGGGAATTTGGCAAAGTGAGGGAACAAGGCCACTCACACGGTCCGTGTGAGGTGTCACATACCGTGTGGCTCTCCATGTAACTCACTATTACGTAAAATTATTCTAAGTATGGAAGTACCATCTTGCTTTGTCGTGCAAAAATTATTTGAAGTACCTTCACACGGTCGGTGTCATGGCCCGTGTGGAGTCATATGGACCGTGTAGTCATCCGTGTGGTACTCCTTAACTCCGTATGAATTTCCTCTGCGGAGTTTCTAAGTTTTGGATCACGACTACTATTCGCGGTCCGTGTGACATTTCACTGACCATGTAGTGGACCATGTGGACCTGACAGTACCAATTTTGGTCCGTTCATTAATGGCGTTTAAGTAATTTTGGTTTCTTTTAATCATGAATTATGACCTTTTTACCTATTCTAAACCCCTAATTCAGCTTATATCCCCTTCCCTCTTAATTCATTCTCATAAAACCTTCTATCATTCATAACATTACCTCTACACTACTCTTTACTCTCCCCTCTCAAGGATCAAAGCTAGGGTTCCATTGGAGTCTAATTCAAGCTAAGTTCATCCCTCAAAATCAGCTCCTCACTCAAGGTATGTGGGATTGATTCTTGGTCCCTTTCAACCAAGAAGACCCAAAGATCTTTCAATCTATTTTCATGAATTTAGTTTACTTTAAAGATGAGCTTTTATTATTTGATTTTATTAAGTCTAACTGGTGTATGCGTTGTATTTTACCTATGATTTCAAATCACTTTGATCACCATTATGATGATTTACATTGAGTTATAAAGTATGAACATAAATGTCCCCTTTAAAGTTAATTTATGCATGGGTGATCTATATTACAATTTACATGTGGATTTAATCATGGATTTACTCAATTTTATATTGTGATATTACTTTTAACTTGAATCTAGGTTACCCATGCTATCCTCACATCATGCATTGCATTGCATTTATGAACATTGATATATGGAAATTATGAAGTGGATTAAGCCCAACTATGTTTTCTGAAATGTTTATGATATGATTCTGATAAGATATTAGCTATGCCAAAAAGGTGATCACATACATATCTATGACTCTGGCTCATTAAATATTCTAGGTGTTTGCACCATTCTATATATGTGAATGAGTTATTCCCTGCATGAGCATTACAAGTATGAACTATGATTTGGCATTTGACCCTAAATGTGTATTGAATGGTTTGAAATGAACATTGCATTTCCTGAAAGCATGTATATGTATAAGTATTCAAGTGGGATGTTATCGACTTAGCACCGATGGATTGGGGTGTTAGGGTTATCCCAATGGGCCCTCTCCCTTCTTTGAACTATGTGCCAACATAGGAATGTAAGCCATTACCGAAATGACCAGGTCGTAAGGAATGGTTATATGTATATGATTCTGATATGTTCTATATGATTCTGAAAATCCTTTCGAAATGGTGAGCTCTATAAGGAAGGTGACCATCCACCGAAATGGTGATTTCCGTGAGATGTAATGTAGATTACATTTGGCAAGTAGTCATCTCCTACCGATGGGAGGTCTTTATCGGACTAATTCATGTAATAGCTCTCATGGATTTGATTTGTTGGTTATAGTCCATCCCCACTATATATGAGCATTGTTACATTTCATGCCTCATGAAATTCATGGCATCTTGTACATATTTCCATTGAATATATGATTCCTTATATACTATGTGCCCTTATCATCTAACATTGAAATGCAGGTTTGGTAAGTCATATGCATTGCATGCCCGCATACTTAGTACATTCAAACGTACTAACGCATACTCTATGCCTACATGATTTTACCATGTAGGTCCCGAGTACGTTGATTATCAACAGGTTGACCCATAGTCCAATCTTGGAGTATATTATGGTGAGTCCCAGTCATTCGAGGATGAGCCAACTATCTTTCTTTATGTTATCTCGAAACATTCTTCTTTATGGAGGATGAGCCCGAAACTTGTCCTGGCCCCCGTTCCTTTTTTACTAGAGGCATTTGTTGGATACTGTGTAAACTCTTCTGAAATCCGTCTGATATGACTAGTATCTTGCTTTCGTATGGTTGGAATAATTTATGAGAAACTCCTATTTGACTATATATGTGTGTGTGTTTGAATGCTATTATTGAACTGATGATCTGGATATAGATACATGAGGCTTATTTGGGGACCCTCGGGTTCCCATTCGCCGTGTCACATCTAGGCCCTAACCCCAGGTTGTGACAAAAGATGGTATCAGAGCCCTAGGTTTATAAACGATCCTCAGAGTCCAAAATGTCACATTGAGTAGAGTCATATTCATGGGTGTGAAGTGCACCATACCTATGAGTGGGAGGCTACAAAGACGTTTTTAGGATTTGCCTCTTCTTCGTGTCTTATTTCGTGTTATGGCTAGTATATTTGGTTCCGTTATCTTGACGATATCGTTGATTCACTTCAGAAGATGCCTCGAGAAAGACCCCTCCCACCAAGGCCGGCTCCGGCTGATGAGGATTAGGCTCACCACGAGCCTATGGAGGAACCCATCTCAAATGGTGAGTTCCGCACAGCCTTAGCTATGCTCGCTGAGGTGGTCACCTCTCAAACAAGGCAGGCTAACTTGCCACGGGATCTTATGCCTGCTACTAGGGTGAGGGATTTCACCCGGATGAATCCTCCGGAGTTTCATAGGTCAAAGGCCAATGAAGCTTCCCAAGAGTTCATTGATGAGCTTACAAAAATACTGAACATTATGGGTGTCACCTCAGAAGAAAAGTTTGAGTTGGATACCTATCAACTGAAAGATGTGTCTCAGGTGTGTTATACTCAATAGTCTTTGGAGAGAGTTTGTGGTGGTGATGTCAATTGGGAGGAGCTCAAATTTGCTTTCCTTGATTGCTTCTTTCCACTTGAGCTTAGAGAAGACAGAATTACTGAGTTTCAATCTTAAGTAAGGAAGTATGAGTGTGAGGGACTATGCCCTCAAGTTCATGAAGCTTTCCAAGTATGCTCCGTTACTAGTGGTTGACCCCTGTGCAAGGATGCACAAGTTTGTTTCGGGTATCTATGATCTACTTGTGAAGGAATGTCGTACTGTTATGCTTATATGAGATATGGATATTGCCATACTCATGGTGTATGCTGTGCAAATCGAAGGGGAGAAACTTAAGGAGAGAAGGGTTCACGATTCTAAGAGGACCCATTTTGATGGTGGATTTTTTTGTTCTCGAAGTGGTGGTTTCGGTCACTTCCAACAGGGCCAAGGTTCTGGTACTCGAGTTGCTGATGATCGGGTACCTCCTCACACGACACCGGTTGGTGGCGGTTAGGGGTATCTTATATGCGACAAGTTTGGGAAGCCCCACACGGGAGTTTGCTGGAGAGATTTGGATGTTTGCTTCAGATTTGGTGATAAAGATCATAAGATTGTTGATTCTCCTAGGAATGCCTATAAAGGCCAAGGTTAGGTCGCCCAAGGCGGGCCAGGCCAAGAAAGAGCTCCCCAAGGTGTTGCCCCGAGGAATAATTAGTTCTATGCACTCCACACCAGCCAGGATGTTGAGGAAGCTCCGGATGTTGTGACCGGTATGTTAAAAGTCTTTGATTTTGATGCTTATGTTTTGCTTGATCCGAGTATAAATTTGTCTTTTGTGACTCCTCTATTGGCTGTTAAATTTGGTTTGAGTCCCAAGGTTTTGAGGGACCCTTTCTCAGTTTATACTCCCATAGATGAATCTGTTGTTGCACATAGTGTCTATCATGGTTGCCCTGATTCTGTGTTGCACAAAAATTTCCTGTGCGATCTTGTAGAACTTGAGATGTTCGACTTTGACGTGATTCTTGTGATGGATTGGTTGCATGCATCATATGCCTCTATAGATTCTAGAATCCAGAAGGTCAAGTTCGAACCTCCTGGTGAGTCCGTTCTTGAGTGGAAGGGTGGTGAGTCCTCTATTAAAGGTCGGTTTATTTCCTACCTTAAGGCGTGGAGAATGATTTCTAAGGGGTGCATTTATCATATTGTGAGGGTCAAGGATTTGGAGTCCGAAGTATCTACTCTTGAGTCGGTCCCTGTGGTAAATGAGTTTTTAGATGTATTCCCTGAAGACTTACCGGGCATTTCTCCTGAAATAGAGGTAGATGTCGGCATAGACCTTCTTCTGGATACTCAACCTATCTCTATTCCTTCTTATCGTATGGCGCTGGTAGAGTTGAAAAAATTGAAAGAGCAGTTAAGGGATTTGTTGGAGAAGGGGTTCATTCGTCCTAGTATATCTACGTGAGGGTGCTCCAGTTTTGTTTGTAAAAAAGAAGGACGGAACTCTTCGGATGTGTATTGATTACAGGAAAATAAATAAGGTGACCGTTATGAATAAGTACCCGTTGCCCAGGATTGACGGCTTGTTTGATCAGCTTCAAGGGGCTACCCATTTTTCAAAGATTGATCTTCGTTCCAGGTATTATCAGTTGAAGGTTAGGGAGTGTGACATCCGCAAAACAACTTTTCGGATGAGGTATGGGCAATTTGAATTTGTGGTGATGTCATTTGGCCTAACCAATGCTCCGGCCGTGTTTATGGACCTAATGAATCGGGTGTTTAAGCCATTCCTTGATAGTTTTTTGGTGGTTCTTATTGACGACGTTCTCATTTACTCCCGAAGTGAGAAGGAGCACGGGGATCACTTGAGGATGGTCCTCCAAACTTTGAGGGAGAGAAATTGTATACCAAGTTTAGCAAATGTGAATTTTGGTTGAGCGAAGTGGCTTTCCTTGGTCATGTGGTGTTCGGTGATGGTATCAAGGTGGATCCGAAGAAGCCTGAGGCCATGAATAATTGGCCCAGATCATTGACTCCTTCAGATATTCGTAGTTTCCTTGGGTTGGCCAAGTATTACAGAAGGTTTGTTGAAGGGTTCTGGACTATTGCGTCTCTATTGACTAAGGTGACCCAGAAGAAGGCTAAGTTTGTGTAATCGGATGAATGCAAGCGGAGTTTTTAGAATTTAAAGGATCGGCTTACATCGGCTCCCATCTTAACTTTACCAAATGGTTTGAAGGGATTTGTGATGTATTGTGATGCCTCGCGGATTGGATTGGGTTGTGTGTTTATGCAGCATGGTAAGGTAATAGTGTATGCATTAAGACAGTTGAAGGTGCATGAACGTGATTACCCAAACGCACCCTTGAATTGGCAGCGGTGGTTTTTGCGTTAAAGATTTGGAGACATTACTCATATGGGGTTCATGTTGATGTGTTCACCGATCACAAGAGTTTGCAATATGTATTCACTCAGAGGGATCTCAATTTAAGGCAAAAGAGGTGGTTAGAGCTCCTAAAGATTACGACATGAGTGTTCTGTACCATCCCGGCAAGGCCAATGTTGTGGCCGATGCTCTCAGCAGGTTGTCTATGGGAAGTGTGGCGCATGTTGGGGAAGAAAAGAAGGAGTTGGCAAGAGATGTTCACCGGTTAGCTAGGTTGAGTGTCAGGTTTTCTGATTCGAGCGATGGTGGTATTCGTGTTTAAAGCAAGACAGAATCTTCTATGGTAAGTGATGTAAGGGCTAAGCAAGATTTAGACCCATCGTTACTTGAATAGAAAAAGTTGGTTGCTAAAAAGGAGATCGATGTGTTCTCCCAAGGGGGAGATGGTGTACTCCGGTACCAAGACCGGCTTTGTGTTCCGGATGTGGATGATCTTAGAAGGGTGATTATGAGTGAGGCATAAAACTCTCATTATTCTATCACCCGGGTTCTACAAAAATGTATCGGGATTTGAAAGAAGTGTATTGGTGGCATGGTATGAAAAAAGACATCGCTAAGTTCATATCCGAATGCCCGGGTTGTCAACAGGTGAAAGTAGAGCACCAAAGGCCTGGTGGTTTGGCCCAAGACATTGAGATTCCCACATGAAAATGGAAAGATGTCAACATGGGTTTTGTGCTTAGGTTGCCTCAGACCCGAAGGCAATTTGATTCCATTTGGGTATTGGCTTATATCCTACTGGTCAAGACTACCTTTGGTGTGGAGGATTACGTAAGGTTGTATATCCAAGAGTTGGCGAGGTTGCATGGGGTGCCCAGGTCCATTATATCAGATTGTGGTACTTAATTCACTTCCCACTTTTGGAGGTCATTTAAGAAGGGACTTGAAACTAAGAATAAGTTGAGCACCGCTTTTCATCCTTAAACCGATGGCCAAGCGGAGAGGACTGTTCAAATCTTGGAGGATATGTTGAGGTCTTGTGTATTGGAGTTTAAAGGCAACTGGGATGACCATCTTCCACTCATTGAGTTTGCTTAAAATAATAGCTTCCATGTTAGCATTGGCATGGCGTCGTTTGAAGCTTTATATAGGAGAAGGTGTAGATCACCGGTAGGGTGGTTTGAGTTGAGAGAAATAGCACTAGTTGGTCCGGATTTGGTGATTGAGGCTATGGATAAGGTGAAGGTGATTAAAGAAAGGTTGAAAATGGCCCAAAGTCGTCAAAAGTCTTATTCGAATGTTAGGAGGAAGGATTTTGAGTTTCGTTTCGCTGATTGGGCATATGTGAAGGTTTTGCCTGTGAAGGGTGTGATGCGTTTTGGTAAGGGAAAGCTAAGCCCCTAGTATGTTGACCCTTATGAGATTGTTGAGCGAATTGGTGGGGTGGCTTATAGGTTGGAGTTGCCTCCGGATTTGAGTTCCATTAACTTGGTCTTTCATATGTCTATGTTGAGGAAGCTAGTTGGTGATCCTAGCACCATTGTTCCCTTGGAAAGGATTGGGATTGAGGAAAATTTGTCTTATAAGGAAGTGCCGGTGGAAATCTTGGATAGGCAAGTAAAGCGGCTTCGCAACAAGGACGCGACTTCAGTGAAGGTGCTTTGGAGAAATCAATATGTGGAGAGCGCTACTCTGGAGGCGGAGCTGGATATGGTGAAGCGATACCCTTATCTTTTCCAATATACTCAAGCCTAAGGTATTAAGATTCTTCCTTATCTAATGGTGCCATTCTTTTTCCTCTTGAGTCTCATGACATGATATGCATACATGTGCACAAAAGGGGTTTTTATAATGTTTTGAGTGACTTGAATACGATATTGATATGAGTATAAAGGCTTTGAATAATGATTTTGAATAATTATTTTGATACAATTTTGAATAATGAACTATGCACCGTACCTCATGTTGGATGTTTCATGCTCCAAGTCAAGCCTTTCAAGCCATGTTCTTGCACATTCAGGGACAAATGTTCCCAAGGGGTAGATGATGTAAGGGCCCGAATTTTTCGAGTGGCGTTTCCAAAATCTCTTGGAACTGCCAGGCATCACTACACGGAGGGCCCACATGGGTCATGTGAAGCCACACGAACCGTGTGGCCTCCACGTGAAGGGACACTTGGTCCAGTTCATGGTTGAGACATCTTTGAGACAGAAGGGAATTTTGGCCAAGTGAGGGCACATGGCCACTCACACGGTCTGTGTGAGGTGTCACAGACCGTGTGCCTCTCCGTGTAACTCACTACGTAAAATTATTCTAAGTATGAAAGTACTGTCTCGTAACTTTGTCGTGCAAAAATTTTTTGAAGTACCTCACACGGTTGGTGTCACAGCCTGTATGGAGTCACACAGATCATGCAGTCATCCGTGTGGTACCCCTTAGCTTTATGTGAATTTCCTCTGCAGACTTTCTAAGTATTGGATCACGGCCACTATTCACGGTCCGTGTGACATTTCATGGACCATGTAGAAATTTTGGTCTGTTTCATTAGTGGTATTTATGTAATTTCGGTTTATTTTAATTATGAATTATGACCTTTTACCTATTCTAAACCCCTAATTCAGCTGATATCCCCTCCCCTCTTAATTCATTCTCCTAAAACCTTCTACTCATAAGATTACCTCCCTATTCCTCTCTACTCTCCCATCTCAAGGATCACAACTAGGGTTCCGTTGGAGTCCAATTCAAGCTAAGTTCATCCCTCAAAATCAGCTTCTCAATCAAAGTATGTGGGATTGATTCTTTGTTCCTTTCAACCAAGAAGACCCAAAGATCTTTCAATCTATTTTCATGAATTTAGTTTACTTTAAAGATGAGATTTCATTATTTGATTTTATTAAATCTAATTGGTGTATGGGATGTATTTTACCTATGATTTCAATTCACTTTGATCACCATTATGATGATTTATATTGAGTTATAAAGTATGAATATGCATGTCCCCTTTAAAGTTGATTTATGCATCGGTGATCTATATTACGATTTACATGTGGATTTAATTATGGATTTACTCAATTTTATATTGTGATATTGATTTTAACTTGAATCAAGGTTACCCATGCTATCTTCACATCATGCATTGCATTGCATTCATGAACATTGATATATGAAAATTATGAAGTGGGTTAAACCCAACTATGTTTTCTGAAACGATTATGATATGATTCTGATAAGATATTGGCTATCACAAAAAGTGATCATATACATGTCTATGATTCTGGCTCATTAAATATTCTACGTGTTTACACCATTCTGTATATGTGAATGAGTTATTCCCTGCATGAGCATTACAAGTATGAACTATGATTTGGCATTTGACCCTAAAGGTGTATTGAACGGTTTGAAATGAACATTACATTTCCTGAAAGTACGTATATGTATAAGCATTCAAGTGGGATGTTATCGACTTAGCACCGATGGATTGGGGGTGTTACGGCTATCCCCAAGGGCCCTCTCCCTTTCCATGAACTATGTGCCAACATAGGAATGTAAGCCATTATCGAAATGACCGGGTCGTAAGGAATGGTTATATGTATATGATTCTGATATGTTCTATATGATTTTGAAAATCCTTCCGAAATATTGAGTTCCGTAAGGAAGGTGACCATCCACCAAAATGGTGATTTCGGTTAGGTGTGATGTAGATTACCTTTGGCAAGTAGTCTTCTCCTACCGATGGGAGGTCTTTATCGGACTAATTCATGTAATAGCTTGCATGGATTTGATTTGTCAGTTATAGTCCATCCCCACTATATATGAGCATTGTTGCATTTCTTGCACCATGAATTTCATGCCATCTTGTATATATTTTCATTGAATATATGATTCCTTCTATACTATGTTCCCTTGTCATCTAACATTGAAATGCAGGTTTGGTAAGTCATATGCATTGCATGCTCGTATACCTAGTACATTCAAACGTACGAACGCATACTCTATGCCTACGTGATCTTACCATGTAGAGGCAGAGCACTTTTATTATCAACAAGTTGATGAATAGTCCAGTCCCAGAGTATATTGTGGTGAGTCCCATCTTCCGGGGACGAGCCAACTATCTTTCTTTATGCTATCTCGGTACGCTCTTCTTTATTGAGGGTGAGCTCGAAAGTTGTCCTGGTCCCCGTTCCTTTTTTACTAGAGGCATTTGTTGGATACTATGTAAACTCTTCTGAAATCTGTTTGTTATGACTAGTATCTTGCTTTCATATGGTTGGAATGATTTATGAGAAACTCCTATTTGACTATATATATGTGTGTGTTTGAATGATATTCTTGAACTGATGCAGATACTTGAGACTTGTTTAGGAACTCTCGGGTTCTCATTCGCCATGTACATCTAGGCCCTAACCTTGGGTCGTGAGAAATTTAGCAATTGTTGAGAAAAAAATTTAGTAAGTGAGTGTCTAATTTAGCAATTGTTGAGAAAAAATTAGCAAGTGAGTTGTCTGATTTAGCAATTGTTGAGAAATATTTTCACCAATAAACTCAAGTATAAGTACCATTATACATATAAATTATTTATCAATTAATATGATTTATATAATCAATTAACAATCAAATTGCTCAATTAATGTATATTACGCGTTCAACTACTCGATTTATTATCCGTTATGAACAAATTATCATGTAATTGCACGAAATCGTCAATAAACTCAAGTCTAAGTACCATCATGCTTATAAATTACTTTATTTATCAATTAATATGATTTATATAATCATTTAAAAATCAAATTTCTCGATTAAGGTTGATTATACGTTCAATTACTTGATTTGTTATCCGTTATGAACAAATTACCATGTAATTACACGAAATTGCAATAAACACAAGTCTAAGTACTACAACACATATAAATTACTTTGTTTATCAATTAATATAATTTATACAATGATTAACAATTCAATAATTTGCTAAAACATTTCTCAACAATTGTTTTAACATGTTGAAAATAATTATTCAGCATGTCGTAACAAATTCAACAATTGTTGTTTACTTGCTGAGATAATTTCAACAAGTAAGGTAGACTCTTTTAGCAATTGTTGAAATTGTTGAGAATGTTCTTAGCAAGTGAGTTGACAGATTTAACAATTATTGAAATTGTTGAGAAATTCTTTAGCAGGTGATTTAACTGATTTAGTAATTGTTGAAATTGTTGAGAAAATTCTTAGCAAGTGAGTGTCTGATTTAGCAATTGTTGAGAAAAAAATTTAGCAAGTAAGTGTCTGATTTAGCAATTGTTGAAATTGTTGAGAAAAGTTTTTGGCAAGTGAGTTGTCTAATTTAACAATTGTTGAGAAAATTGTCTTAGCAATTTCAACAATTGCTAAATCCAACAACATACTTACTAAGATTTTTTTAGCAGTTGCTAAAGCAACCTATCTACTTGTTATTTTTTTTCAACAAAAGAAGCAATTGTTGAAGAAGTCTTCATCTATACTTCAACATTTCTTAACAATAGAACCATTTAATAAATATGACTTTTCAACACCATCTTTACAACATATGCATTCAAACCAAAAGACAAAAGAAAAATATTATTTGTCAATCCAAAATATACATTAAATATTTTCTAAAGTCATAAATAACCAACAAACATGAACACTAGGGTACCAGATCCTTTTCAATTATACCTTCCAACCACCTGTGTCACATCTTGCTAAGTGTGTTATTATTCATAAGTGTCATATGAGTGTTAGTAATCAGGTGTTCATATACCCAAGTAAATACGAACCACAAGCTGCAGCTGAATCATTTTTTGGAGCACTGTCCAACCTCTCAAAGTCCTATTCTCTATTCAAGAGTTTCTCATGCAAGTGATCAAACATTTTTGTTTTCTTCAAGAATCTAGGAAACAACTCCACTATTGGCATCATGGCTACCACGAACTCCTCATCGAAATAAACACCCCTGTTGCAATCATACACATTAATCTTTCCCTTCTCGATGAGAATTTCAAGTGCAACAAAATGCTTTAATCCAAGATTCAAACCAGTAAAAAGTCTCTTAGCATCATGCCACATGACACCGCTAAGAAATGGTTTTCCCCCTTTGTAATAATCCAAATAATAATCATCAAACTCATACGTCTCAATCAGATCCTTCAAAGAGACACTGCTCGATGCCAAGCTCCTTGTAGTCAATGCTTCATACACATTTATGAAGTAATTATAAAAATCAAGATCAAGAATTATATCTCTTGGATCATAGTGTTGGGGGAATTCAATATGCCTTAGACGCATTAAGCAAAATATTTTATCTACATGTTGCAACAATAAAAGAATTAATGAGACAACTTAAGATGATTATTGCATCTGTTGCAACTACTGCAACAAGTGTTGCATCTGCTGCAACTACTGTAGCAAGTGTTGCATCTGCTGACACACCATAATAACAAAATTAAATTAAAATTATTAGAACTTACCCGATCCTCCCACCACTTTTACATGTCGTTCATGATCTCAAAGTCTTCAAAATTAAATTCATGTATTGTGTATGTTTTTTCTCCGATCTTTAGTCTTCAAGATATTTTTGATTTTCTTGTATGAGTCGCTCTTTGCATGCTTGTAGATATCCATTGGTTGTCACTCGATTGTTGTCACCTCAATAAGAGGAGACATGGCAGCCCTTTTTCATCTCTTTCCTCTGGCACTCTCAAGTGCCTTTGAAATTTACCTTCTCACCCGTTTGTTAGCTGATGTACAAGGACTTGAAATGTTACTAGATGGACTAACACCTCTCTTGCTGATAAAACTCTTGAGAGTTTTCTCTAGAGACTCAATTCTCTCAAGCATCGATTTTGAAGTTGTGGCGCATATGTTGCATTTACATGCACAAAGAGGCATAGACATCTGAAGATCAACACCAGCTATATAAAACCAATGTCCTATGAATGGAGTTGTTGGATTTACTCCAACATTCTCTCCGGTGGGAGAAAATCCTCTACCACAACCAAACGCACTGGGAACAAAAGGATAAAATCCACCTCCTCCACCAGATGGACTAACACCTCTCTTGCTGATAAAACTCTTGAGAGTTTTCTCTACAGACTCAATTCTCTCAAGCATCGATTTTGAAGTTGTGGCGCATATGTTGCATTTACATGCACAAAGAGGCATAGACATCTGAAGATCAACACCAGCTATATAAAACCAATGTCCTATGAATGGAGTTGTTGGATTTACTCCAACATTCTCTCCGGTGGGAGAAAATCCTCTACCACAACCAAACGCACTGGGAACAAAAGGATAAAATCCACCTCCTCCACCAGCAGCACTGCCAACAACACCATTGCCACTACCAATATCAAGTGGCCTTTCTCTTTCCTCACCACGCATATCAATGGCTATTAAAGGATATATTTTAATGGCCACACAACCATCCAAATCTTTCTCCAATTTTTCAATTTTCTCATCCTCAGTCAAATCTAATGGTACAAATCCAGTAAGATACTTCATTTCCATCTCATTGGTTGTAGGCACTAACCATGGATAAACAATCTGCATATATGAAGAAAAATTAAAATATGATTAGATAAAATAAATTTAACAACAATATTTAAAAATTGTTGAAATATTTGCAACCACTTATGCAATCAACTGCAGCTTCCACAATATATTTCAGCAGTTGGATTCAACATTTATTGAAATTGTTGTAGCAGTTGTTGAAGATAAAGACAATTGTCATAGTGCATTTCAACACTCAATTAGCATTTGTTGAGAGGTTGTTGTAGCTGTTGAAATATATAAAAGCAATTATTGAGGTATTAACAACAATTGTTATAAACAATTTTAACTTGTAATCTTTTAGCAATCACATGTACTGATTGTTTAGCAGCTATTGAGTAATTAAGCAATAATTGCTAAAAACCACAATATCGTCTACAAACAACTGCAGCAGCTAACTGAAATAATTAGTCAATTGATGAGGCTTACCAAATCTTGGGGGGAGGGGGTAAACAACTCATGGAAATTGATAGAATGATCATTGACTGTTGATATCTATCTAATGAGTCGTGGTGAAGTTATTGAAGCAGAAACCACCTTTAATTTCTTTTGGAGATGGGAAATGGCCTCAAATTCCCAACACTACATAAGATAATGACATAGATAGAAATATGATCAAAAGTATGAATGAATGTACCCAAAAATATTTTAAAGAAGATAAAATGTACCATAAATGCCCATGGAAAACCGTAAAGATTAGTGGTCTTCCTGCTTTTTCTTTGTCCACAACCTTCAACAGGTACTCAACTGTCAGCTCATAGCATTCACGACCCCATGGACTGGCACAAAAGGCCTTTTTGTTGGCTGAAAGCCACACCATGTCAGTTGGGGTCTTTGTGTTTAGATCTTTCCCCAGAAGAATGCGACGTACAAAATAAACCAAGCACAAAGATTTTTTGACATCTCTTGAAATCGAAACCGATAGGAGAAGCTCCATCAGTTCTGTAATGCCCAGTAAAATTATCAAAATATCCCTAGAGGGAGGGTATGCACTAATGCATCTTTCGATGCTTATATAGCAAATCCGAGGCTAGATTCATGATCAGCACGAAAAATTGAGTGGGAAAATGGTCTCAGTAGATTTTTAGAGCGACCCGATGAAAAGATAATTTTTTGATCCGAAGCACAAAATAGTGTTGCGCGACAGGAGCGCGTCGCACCTCCATCGCGGACTAGCACTTATATCTTTCTGAAAATTTTCGACGGGATTAAGAAAACTTGTTTAGAAACTTTTTCTAAAAATACGTAGTGCGTGACCAGTCCGCGTCGCGGTCTAGGTCTTCTCCAAGATGAAAATTTCTAAATTATTTCGAGGGGCATCCGATCAATTCCCAACCCCTCCTAAACTCCATACATGGTCTAATAAGGCAATTTTGATGTAAAAAGGGTCTAAACCCCCATTGTAAGTCTTATTGCATAATCTAATGAGGCTAGGGCTTGAGGAAAGAGGAGAGGAGCTTTAGATTGAGAGATTCGAGAAGAAATCCTTAACGTGCTTGATTGATAGCTGCATCCCAGGTATGTAAGGCTAAACTAAAATCATGGGATTGTTCTCTCATGTGCCCCCTAGATGGTCATAGATGAGTTGATGATTTGGAGAATCTACATGCATGAATACTTGACGGTTTTCTTGAAAAATTGATTTCATTACTTTTTTTCTATGTTGATGATCATCATACTATTTGTTTTCTTGAATTAAACATTTTCATGAGAATTTGCATAACTCTACATGATTATTTGGAAAAACGTGCATAATAAACTTGAAGATTGAGTCTAGATCCTTGATTTGAGATTGTTGGTTGTGATGAGAGAATGATGATGAGTTGATAGAATTTGATTGTATTACGAGTCTCTATAAATGAACTCTGTCGATGTGTTTTTTCAATTGCTTCCTAATGATTGTTCTAAATCTCGAGTCATTGATGAGATTGATTTATTAGAGGGTTAAAGTCCTTATGAGTTGAATGGTGATGGGGTTCGAGTCCCTATGAGATACCAATCATTGACGAGGTTCGAGTCCCTATGAGATTGGTTGAGATAGAGATTTTATGAGCACTGAGTCATGAGAAGAGTATCAAGCACCGAAAGAGTGAGAGTTAGTCCGACTTGAACTCGTCAAACTACGTCGCCAAACGTAGGTGAGGTATAGAACTAAGATATATTATGGTTTCCTCGAGAGCAACAGTCCCTGAAACAATAGAGGACTTATTGAGTTTTGACTCCATATTGGGTGAGCTGATATGGTTTTTGAGTGTTCCCTACTTGGCAAGTTTGGAACAGCTATGGCAACATCAACGTGATTGTTGTACATTCACTGGCTCATAAGTGATTGTTGTCGGATAAGAGAAACTCCCATAAGTTTCCTACCTTGAGTACTCCGAGTCGAGATGAGATGAGAGAAGGTGATCTCCTCTGAGATGAGATAAGAGGAGGTGAGCTCCTTTGAGATGAGTCTGAGATGATTGATGAGTTTGAGTTGTTGATTTGTTACTTGTCTACTCTTTATTCTTGCATAGATAGACATTTTGACGATTTGATGTTATTTGATGATTACTTTGAGTTGATATTACTTCCATATTATTCTACCGATTTCTATTTCACTCAGCTATTTTACATACCAGTACATTCCAAGTACTGATGTCCCCTCTGGACTGCATCATTTTATGATGCAGGGGTAGGTACTAGAGATTGTCAACAGGCACTCCGTTGAAGATCTGAGAATCGCAGCTGACTTGGTGAGTCTCCCCTACTCTAAAGGATCTACTATGATTATTTTATCTTGCTTTAGAGTTAGATTTGAAATATTTCTTTTATTTTGATTTGGGTAGCCATGGGTCTATCATTGACACCACATGATTACTAATAGAGGCTTCATAGACGATGGTTGAGCATTGATGTTGAGATTGTGAGCTAGTTCTTTTTACTAGCCTTCATTATTATATATTTATCTTGAGACTTTAGATGAGATGTGCCCATTTACTTACTCATACTTTCCGCTGTTCAGTAGATTTTATTGATTGAATGATGTGATGAGGCTAAGTGGTTCACTTGGGGACTAGCAATAGTCTCCGAGTGTCGGCCACGCCAAGGGTACCCTCTCGGGGCATGACAAGTTCATCCTTCTTAAAGGTTTTTCCTGCCATCTGAAAAATTTCTTGTCGTCTTTCCTTAACTTTAGATGATGATTTTATAGAATCAACACCTTTTTTGATATGACAATTCAAACCAGTCATAATTGCAAATCTTTCATGCCAAAATGGATAGGCATGCCACAAAAATTTATCCAAATTCTCTTGTGTACGCTCGCTCAGAATTCGACGATGGAGAAGTTCGTACACCAATTTCATTTGGAACTGATGAGGTATTTTCTTAGGTATCTCTAAAAAGCTGGAAAATGTCGTAGTCCTGAAATATTATTCAAAGTTTAGTGACTTTAGCATTGCTCTTAAAATCACTATAATGTTTTGCACTGGACTTTATAGTAATAGAACCAGTCAAATGTGAATATTTATCCATCATGGCTTTAAAGTTGTAATCAGGATATCTGACAATCTTAATTGAGGTGTCATCACTAGAAGGTCTAGCTGGAGAGGACTCAACGGAATCAGTCGTCTCTTCTTGAACAGATTGATCATGTCGGAAGTTTGTTCTTTGTTCAAAATCAATTCTTCCATCCTCTTTATCATCATTCTCTGCATCATTACCTTCATTTCATGAAGAAAAATCTTTTGACCTTCTCCTCCTCCTCCTCCTCCCCCTCCTCCTCTTTCTTCTACATTATCTCCTCCCCCTCCTTCTTCTGTGGCATCTCCTCCTCTTTCTTCCACATTATCTTCTCCTCCTTCACTCATATCATCATCTCCTCCTCTTTCTTCTACTTCTTGACATCCTGTCTCTATGTTTTCTTGACTTTTTGATGTTGTTTCGCTTTAAAAAATAATACTAACATGTTCAGCAAGTGCTGACAGTTTGCGGGTACTATTTTTTTGGAGGCTTTTCTGCTTCTATTTGCCTCAGTGTCTTAACTCTTTGTCTTCTAGATCTTCTACCTACTAGGGCTCCAATAACGGAGACATCTCCATCTCTAGTAGTTGGGGCTCTTGCAACATCTCCATCTCTATCTACTGGGGCTTCTGTAGTTGTCTTTCTTTTTTGGGGGTCATTTATCTACACGATATGATATAAAATAAGAAGTCATCAATTACCCTTCAAAACAAATAGAAAAAACAAATTAAAGCAGATAATCAAATAAGTAAATAAAATAATTTTCTTAAACAAAAATTCACTGAGTTGCTAAAGCAACATAAACAATTGTTAACACATTTTATTGTTGAACTAGTTTTAGCAGTTATTGTTCAGTAGTTATTTCAACAATTGTTAAGTTTTAGCGGTTGGTGTACCGGTACTGCACTAGTTACAACAATTGTTGAACTAGTTTTAGCAGTTATTGTACCAATTACTGCACTATTTTCAACAATTATTGAACTAGTTATAGCAGTTGTTGTACAAATTACTACACTAGTTTCAACAATTCTTGAACTAGTTTTAGCAATTGTTGAACTAGTTGCTGCATTAGTTTCAGAATAACTTCAACTATTCGTAGGACATATGTGCGATTCAATCACATATGTGCTTAAGTTCTGCAACAACAAAATATTTTTTAAGCACAACAACCGAACCATTAAGAAGCAACCAAACAATAACAACAATAAAACAACGAAATATACAGACATATATAGTTTCAATAATTGTTAAACTAGTTTTAACAGTTGTTGTATCAAGTACTGTACTAGTTTCAACAATTGTTGAACTAATTTAGCAGTTGTTGTACCAATTATTGCACTAGTTTCAACAATTGTAGAATTAGTTTTAGCAATTGTTACACTAGTTGCTGCACTAGTTTCAGAATAACTTCAACTATTCATAGGACATATATGCGATTCAATCACATCTGTGGTTAAGTGTTACAACAACAATGTATTTTTTTAAGCACAACAATCCAACCATCAAGAAGCGACCAAAACAATAACAACAACAAAACAACGAAATACACACACATGTAGTTTCAACAATTGTCGAACTAGTTTAACAGTTGTTGTACCAATTACTACACTAGTTTCAAAATTGTTGAATTAGTTTTAGCAGTTGTTGCACCAATTACTGCACTAGTTTCAACAGTTGTTGAACTAGTTTTAACAATTGTTGTACCAATTACTTCAACTACATATGTGTGATTCAAGCGTATATGTGCTTAAGTTCTGCAACAATAACGCATTTTTTAAGCACAACAACCCAACCATTAAGAAGCGACCAAAACAATAACAGCAAAATAACGAAATACACACACACATATTTGTTGTTTACAAAAAAAAAAAAAAATCATGTAAAAACACATAAACCATACCAGGGCAACAAAATAACTTAATATGTAAAAACCCATAATAATATACCATACCAGGGCAACAAAATAACAAAATTTGTAAAAATCCATAACAATACCATACAAGGGAAATAAACTGTTGGAGTGTGTATTAGGACATGCAAAAATGAAATATATCATCTTCTTTTATTTCTTAACCTATATCACTATTTTTACTTCAACAAAAACATAAAACCTTAACATCCATGTTTCATTTTAAACTTAAACCAAAATTTTCATTTTTCAAAAACGTAAAAACCCTAACGAAACAAAAAAAGGTTTTTTTACCATTTACTAAGAATGTGCCGACGAAGAAAACAAAGAGAGTGAATCGAGAAGAAAAAAATAGATTTATTGTGAGTTACCTTCGAGTTGCAGCATCGTTTCTTAAGAGAAATTTTGAAAAGAGAGGTGTGTTGAAGAAGTTAAAGCAAAAAGTAAAAATTAACTATTAACAAGTACAATTAACCTTTTCAAATATTACCTACCTAGTCAGTATTTTGAAATTACTCTTTTGTTTCCCTTTTGTGATATATTATATTTTTTAAAATTACACTTTTAACCCCTATTTAACTTAATCTCCTAATCGTCAAATTGTCAATTTTTTTAGTTGGAAACTTTTTCTTGTCACCCCTCCCTCAAATTTCCGTAGATTTAGATCTATGTATTTTTTTGACAAAATATATTAATACTGAAAGCACATCCGAAGATTGAATTGAATTAGAGAGTCACATTCCTGAGTCCAGTTTGTCAACTAATCGATCTCGTCCCAAGTGTGTTGTACCAAAGTCTTGTCTTTGTTGAATCTTGTTCATATTTTTAGATGAGGAAATGGGGAAAGCTTCAGTGATTATCTACATCACAATAGCTGTGCTCCTTCTACTCCTCATCTCTCAGTCTCCTTCCAACAAAGCTAAGCGTCATGGCCATGGTCATCGCCGACTCAAATTGCGCTCCAACTTCACTTTTGACCCACATCGTATCCCCCATGAACGCATTCCCTTTGATCCTTTAGTTGCTAAAATCGAGCGCCAACGTGAGGATAAGGAATGGGAGAAGCAGTATATTGACACCCATCATCATGAATTAATACATGAGCATGCTCCTGGTGAAGAATCCCAGCCTGAATGGGAAGACTTTATGGATGCTGAAGATTATATCAATGATGAAGACAAGTTCAATGTCACTGATAGGCTTGTAATGTTGTTTCCCAAGATTGATGTGGATCCATCTGATGGTTTCGTGAGTGAGCATGAGTTGACTCAGTGGAATCTGGAGCAGAGCAGGAAGGAGGTGTTGCATAGGACTCACAGAGATATGGAGGTTCATGACAAGAATCATGATGGTTTTGTCTCTTTCGCTGAGTATGAGCCTCCCAGTTGGGTTAGGAATTCAGGTCGCTCCATCACTTTTTTTTCTTTCCAAATGACCTGCATTGCTTCATGCCACCATATCTTTTTAAGTTGGCTTGTTGCATTTCTAGCTGCAGCATCCTATTACTGTTTGTTTAACATTGTTGTTTCGTCCTTGTTTGTACTTAATTAACTCTGAACATTTTTTTTAGAATAGGAAGGAGCTCTAGTCTACTTTCTTAGGAGGTCACTAAATTTGTGCTGGTGGTAGCTTTCATTGATTTGTCTTCACTGCTGCTATCTTAGACTTGGTTAAGTAGATGGGGATGAATTAAGCTTGTTCATAAGATAAAATCGGATGTGAGGTTGGGTATGTGTGTAGTGTAAGGATCATTGGCCAATGGTTTGAAGAAAGGATTCTATCAGTGCTAAGTATTTTTCCCTTCTTCAATTGGTTGATGGCCTTTATTTCAGGGCACAAGAAAGTTGTAGCTTCTACTGCCTAGAAACACCTACCCCTACATCTGATGCTATTTATTAAAGTTTGTAGCAGTAGCTTGGAAAATTTGATACTTCCCACCGTGCATGTTGTCTCGGACATGGAATTGTCACGGACATGGTCTCAATTCCAACGAACCGTGCGGCCTAGCAAACTTCTTATTCTAAGTTGCTAGTCAGCCTTACTCCTAACGCTTAGTAGAAGAAATTATAAGCGAAAGGACTTACGAAGGAACTTGGAATCTTGAGGAACAAAGAAAGAACTTTGTATTGCTCTCAAAGGCTTACAATGCTTTTCTTGATTGCTTGTTACTTGCTTGATGCCAAATGAAAGAATGTGAAGGGTATTTATACTACTCTGCCTCCTCAATGGACGTCTAAGATCTATTTGATCTAACGGCTACAAATGAGGGTCTAGAACACTCCACCAAAATATCTAAGATATTTACAAAGGTAGACTTATCTACAATGTTCTTGAACCTTCCAGGCTGCTCCTTCAAGTTCCACACATCCCTAGAGAATTCCGGAGCCTTCCAGATGACTGTGGACTTTCCTGGATGATTCTAGACTGCTCAATAGTTTTTCGGGCAAAATTGAGCGTTGCGTCATAGTCTCCCCCACTCAATGTGGCGACGTCCTCGGCACATCCCCCTTGTATGCCTCGATCAACTCTTTGTAGTCCCATAAAGCAAGCTCATATTCCCAACTTGCTTCGCTGTTGGGAGACCCTTTCCATCGCAAAAAGTACTCAATATGACTTGGATGACTCCCGCGTCTCGGAATGACTCGGTGCGCAAGAATTTCCTCAACTTCTCGCTCAGGCACCATGGTGATCGCTGTAGGTGCTCTTTTTGACTCAGCTCGGCTTGGATCATCCTCATCTTGATGGTATGACTTCAGCAGATTCACATGAAAATAGGATGCATCTCCAAGTGAGAAGGTAAAGTCAGGCGATAGGCTAGCTTACCATTGCGTTTCTCGGCGGGAAACGACCCTTCAAAGTGCCTCACTAGCCCTTTTTGCACCTTAGCAAACCTCCGGCTTTGATGAGGAAGGAGCTTTACCATGACTAAGTCGCCTTCCTCAAACTCCAGATGCCTCCTCTTAGCATCAACCCACTTTTTCATCTTCTTCGCAGCCTTTTCTAAGTATGCTCTTTCCTAGTCGGACTTCTCATGCCATCCTTTGGCAAACTTATACGCTGCAGGATTCGGCCCTTTGTAACCAATGGCCATAGTTTGTGGCGTCATTGGTTGTTGCCTCGTTGCTAACTCGAATGGACTCGACCCAGTTGATTCACTCTTTTGCAGGTTGTACAAAAACTGGGCAATGTCTAGGAGCTTTGCCCAATCCTTTTGGTTGGCATTGACATAGTGCCTCTAGTACAGTTCGAACAAAGCATTCACCCTCTTGGCTTGGCCATCAGTTTGTGGGTGAAAGCTAGTCGAAAAGTTGAGCTCGGACCCTATGATTTTGAAAAGCTCCACCCAGAACCTTCTTGTGAAGCGAGTGTCCTGGTCGCTGACTATTGTCTTCGGTATGCCCCAATATTTCACCACATGTTTAAAGAACAGTCTCACAGCATCCTCAACATTGAACTTGGTCGGGATTAGTATGAAAACTCCGTATTTGCTGAACCTATCCACCTTGACCATAATGTTGCCGCATCCTTTGGACTTTGGTAGGCATGTGATGAAATCCATGGAGATACTTTCCCATGGTCTCTTGGGAATCGGCAATGGCTCTAATAGACCAGAGGTGGGATGTTGTTCCACCTTGTCCTGCTGGCACACAAGACAAGTCTTGACATAGAGCTCCACATCGTCTCTCATCTGGGGCCAATAAAATAAGCTAGCTTGATGAGTGCCATTGTCCGTCGAACTCCGGGTTGACCAGCCCACCTCGAATCATGGCATTCCTTGATGATCTCCTTCCTTAAGCCCCTCCATCTTGGCACGTATACTCTATTTCCTTTGGTTATGAGCGCCCCATCCTCAAGCCAAAATCGGCGCATCTTCCCCTGACTTGCCAGATTCATCAAACTCTTGGCTTGTGGGTCTTGCTCTAGCCCCTCCTTGATATGATCAACCAAAGGGAAACTCGGAATGGTGATGGAGGCGAGATCGGCCTTTCTACTGAATGCATCGGCCACAATGTTACCTTTCCCTGGTTTGTACTCCATCACGAGGTCGAACTCTGCCAAGAAGGCCTGCCACCTTACCTGTTTTGGTGTTAGCTTCTTCTGCTTAAGGAAGTAACTGGTGATGAGATTATCGGTCTTTACCATGAACTTTGTGCCCAATAAATAATGTCTCCACATTCTCAGGCAATGTACCACGACCGTCATCTCTTTCTCCGGGACCGTGTATCGTTTCTCAGCCTCGTTAAGCTTACGACTCTCGTAAGCCACCGGATGACCCTCTTGCATCAAGACTCCTCCTAAGGCGAAGTCTGAGGCATTAGTCTGCACCTCATATGGTTTGGTGTGGTCGGGTAAGGCCAACACTGGCTCTTGGACCACGGCTTCTCTCAGCTTCTCAAAAACTGCTTGGCACGTCTCGTCCCAATTCCATGTCCTGTTCTTCTTTAGAAGGTCGGTGAGGGGAGCGGCTATTGTTGAATAGCCCTTTATGAATTTCCGGTAATAATTGGCCAATCCAAGGAAGGAGCAAAGTTTTATTACCTTCTTTGGTGGCTCCCATTCTTGTATAGCACGTACCTTAGATTCGTCCATCCGTAGCTTGCCCTCTCTAGCGATGTGCCCCAAGAAGGTGACTTCTTGCTGAGCGAAGGTACATTTCTCCTTTTTCACATACAACTCGTTCTTTCTGAGTACTTGGGAGACTTGCCTCAAGTGATTTATGTGATCTTCCAAAGTGTTGCTATATATGACAATGTCATCCTAGTACACCACCACGAATTTATCTAAGAATGGTTGTAGGATTTGATTCATGAGGGTGCAAAATGTCGCTGGAGCATTTTTGAGTCCAAAAGGCATCACAAGAAATTCATACAAACCATACCTCGTGACGCAAGTTGTCTTTGGTTCGTCTTCCTCGGCGATCCTCACTTGATAGTACCGGACCGTAGATCCAACTTGGTAAACCACCGTGCTTGGCCAAGTTGATCGAAGAGATCAACAATAAGAGGAATTGGGTACTTGTTCTTCACCGTGATCTTGTTAAGCACCCTGTAATCAATGCACAACCGAAGTGATCTGTCATGCTTCTACTGAAATAGGATCGAGGCTCCATAAGGTGCTTTTGATGGACGAATGTACCCCATGTCCATCAACACTTTCAGTTGCCTCCTCAATTCTTCAAGCTCTAGAGGCGCTATGCGGTATGGCACAACCGCTTGCGGGGTGGCACCAGGTACTAGCTCGATCTTGTGATCCACCTCTCTCTTTGGTGGTAACTTCTTCGGCAGCTAGGGCGGCATCACATCCTTGAATTCTTCCAAGACGGGAGTAATCCCTCGGGGAAGGTCTTCGGTGGAAGGAATTGGTGCTTCCTCCTTTAAGGCAACAAGGTAGGTTGGCTCCCTCTTTCTGACACCTTTGGAAAGTTGCATTGCTGAAATCTACTTTTTTCGAAGTCGGGTTTCTCGTTCTAGGGATACTAGACTAGTGTTACCTTCCTCCAAGATCCACATCGCATTTGCAAAGGGGATGGGGATGACCTTGACTTTGTCCATGAATTCTATACCCAAAACAATTGTATAGTCATCCATGGTTACAATGGAGAAATCTATGAGGCCGTTCCAATCTCCTAAGCGAACCTTCACATCTCGGGCAACTCCAAAGGTGGCCGTAGGTTCGGCGTTGGCCCCTTTGAGCCATCCGCATCTTCTTTCGTACTGGATGCCCAACCTTTTAGCTTCTTCTGCTCTGAGGAAGTTGTGGTTAGCTCCCGTGTCAACAAGTGCCTTCACGGTGTGTCCGCCGACCTTGGCTTCCCCGTGCAACCTTCCTTTCTTCCCGGTCTTGGGCACTTCTACCTTTGCCCTGATTGAGTTGAGGAGTTGTAAGGCTGCTATCTTCTCCTCTTCCCGATCTCGCTCCTGGATTAATGCTGAGAGTTTGGCCCTCTTAGGACATTCCCACGCTTTGTGTGGCCCTTTACAAAAGAAGCAGTTAAGCGGGGGTCTCTCGCCGGCCTTGTACATCTTGGGTCCCTTTGCATTGTCTGTTGCCTCCTTGCCTCGATGTTGTTCTCCCTGATCTTTCCCTTGCCGCCCCTATCCTTGGGTTTAGGCTTCTCCGGTTTCTTGAACTCGATAAGGGACTCGGCAATGGAAATAGCGGTGGTCAAGTCTTGGGCTCCCCGTCTTTGGATCTTGAGTCTCTCCACTGCTGTAATCCATCCATGAAGGAAAAGAAAGCCTCTTTATCAGGGTAATTAGGGATCTCAAAAAGTACCTCAGTGAATTCCTTTACGTACTCTCGTATGCTTCGCTTGTGTTGAACTCTCTTTAGCTTGCTCCTGGCCTCCTCTTCAACATTGCTTGGATAGAATTGCTTCTTGGGTTCACTCTTGAACTCTGCCCAAGTACCTATCGAGCAGGTACTTCTTTCAATGTCCCCTTGTCTCCTTCTCCACCACACCATCGCGGAGTCCTCAAGGTAGAGACAGGCCATATCTAACTTTGGCGCGTCGTCAGTGATGGCTAGCGCCCTGAAGTATTGTTCCATACTCCACACGAAATTGTCTAGTTCCTTTGCATTTCTAGACCCTTTTTGAAAGTCTTGGGTCGTGGAATGTCCATTCTAGAGGGGGCAGTCTTTACCTCGGACGTAGACGAAGTTCCTTGGGCCAAGAGCCTTCTTGCACAGGCTGAGGTCCTCCTCGGTGCTTTCCAGCTTGTGCAAAAGCTTCCCTAGCTCTTCCTGGACCGAAGAAATCTCTGCCTTGTGAGACTCTTCACTGGCCTTCACGCTGTCGAGACATTGGGCCAGGACTTGATTCTTGGCGGTTTGCATCTCCTCTCGCAACTCCTCCATGGGCTGTTCGACCTCCTTGAACTTCTCTTGCCCGTCGGCCATCGCCAGCTCCACCTTGTCTTGAAGTCTCCCATGGGTTCCCTCGATCGAGATCTCTGGCCTTTGGATTTCTTGTCGGCTACCTTTCCCGCTTGGGTAATCTTGCTTCCGCCTTCCATCTCCCCTTGGATGTTCCAACGGTCTTCAACCTTTGCTCCGATACCAAATGTCACGGACTTGGTCTCAATTCCAACGAACTGTGCGGCTTAGAAAACTTCTTGCTCTAAGTTGCTAGTCAGACTTGCTCCTAACGCTTAGCAGAAAATAGAAATTATAAGCGAAAGGACTTACGAAGGAACTCGGAATCTTGAGGAACAAAGAAAGAACTTTGTATTGCTCTCAAAGGCTTACAATGATTTTCTTGATTGCTTGTTACTTGCTTGATGCCAAATGAAAGAATGGGAGGGGTATTTATACTACTCTACCTCCTCAATGGACGGCTAAGATCTATTCGATCTAACGGCTGCAAATGAGTGTCTAGAACACTCCACCTAAATATCTAAGATATTTACAAAGGTAGACTTATCTACAATGTTCTTGAACCTTCCAGGCTGCTCCTTGAAGTTCCACACATCCCTAGAGGATTCCGGAGCCTTCCAGATGACTGTGGACTTTCTTTGATGATTCTAGAATGCTCCTGAACAATTTTTCGGGCAAAATTGAGCGGTGCATCACAATGTTCACCAAGTGCTACTGCCGTTTGCATTGATAAAAGAAACTATCTAGATTTTATGTTAGGTTCTTGCTCAGATCTTTGCATGTGGTTGCTTACCTTTTTGTTGTAGGTAATTTGGTGCGTCATTCTGTGTGGGGGTCATCTTAAACTTTGTTCATTGGTTAATTTTTGTTTAGCTTGACACTGCACGGCAGTCACTGTCAGTTTCTCAACCCTCTTTCTTTTCTCACGTTTTGGTTAGTACGTAGAACATTTTAGCACTTAGGAACATCGCATTTGCACGTGGGACTGACATGTGTCAAGGACCAGTGACACTATTTATAGGTGCTAACAGGCTTGACATGGATTAGATTTAGCCTGTTGGCTTATCTTTTTGTAGACTGATTATTTGTGTTCTTTGTACATGAGTTAAATACAAAGTTGGAAAGAAATTCCTGTATGCCTTGTGCTTAATCTTCATTTAACAAAGAAAATAAAAAAATCAAGCCTTTTGTTCCACTAGTTCTAATCTATTTCCTTTTTAGAAAGTTTGAAAAACAAGTTTGTAAATAAGAATTTTATTTTCTATGCAAAGTTTGTAGATTGTTCTGTTTCATGAGTTTGTTAACCGTTTCTTTGTTTGCTTCTTTGTGGCTGAACTAGATTTAGCTCATATTTTCTCAGTTGTTTTCTTTGCTTTTGGGCTCCCCTCTCTGCAAAATTCCATATTTCAGGAAGACAAATGATGGTTCTTCTTGAGGTTTGACAAATTCTGAAAGTCTTACTGTGTATCTTGCCCATCTTTGCTCAGATTCGGTGTCCTTCAATTGGTTTCTGAATGACTCTTAAATATGTTATGAGCTTGGCTGATGCAGACGTGATGTTCATTTCCTTTCATTTTTTACGGGTGGACTTAACATCAAGAGTGCAAATTAATTGCTTCTTATTTTGCTTGCCTAGTCTCTCACTGAAATGCTGTTCAGGCTCCTGTTTGGAAAAAATTGCTTCATGCAGCCTCTTTCTACTTAAATTTGAATCAGTCTTTCATGCTGACTAGTGACTATGGCTAAGATTGTTTCATGGCTTATAGTAATCCATTTTAGCCCTTGATTTAGTAACTCACCGCAATCACAGTATCTGAAGTGTGTGTGTGTATATATATAGAAAATCCCTGAACTGTATATCTGCTCACTTTCTCTGTATATTTAATCCTTTCCCTTTCTCTGTGACAAACTTTGATGTGGTTATGCTGCAACAGATAATAGTTCTTTTGGATATGATATGGGCTGGTGGAAAGAAGATCATTTTAATGCGTCAGATATAGATGGAGATGGGCTTCTAAACATTACTGAGTTCAATGAGTAAGTTACTGCAAGGCTAGGAAAACATTTTACTACCCTTAGCTCCTTTGCTTAATAGGTCTGTGAACTTCATTTTGATGCTGTCGGCTAATCCAGTAACTTCTTTCTTTATTGTGATTTCTTAGTTTTCTACATCCTGCCGACACCAGCAACCCCAAACTACTCCAGTGGTTATGCAAAGAGGAAATAAGGTTAAGTAGATTTGCTTCTTTAACATTTTTCTTAGATAAGAGCTTTATTCATTTTTCGGTTATTTTTCCTCCAGTATAAAGGTCTTCTTTTACCTGTTTTTAATGAGTCAATTGCTATTTATTGTACCTACCATCAAATCTTCCTTTCATTTGCTCTGTTTTTTGGGCGTCATGATTTTTCTTGCTGCCTGGGAAATTTAATCAGAATGATATTTAGGAACATTTAGAAGAAGTCATATCAAGTGAAACAAGGGTTACAAATGAAAAGTAAGAGGGAAGATTAGGAGTGAGGAATTTGAAATTACATAACAGGAGTTTATTATTTCAAAGGCTGCAGATATATAATAGGAGAGGTGATGAAATCTGGGAAAGCTAATAAATGCTCTTTATGACAATAAGGATGGTTGGAAGCAATACCCTTCACAATTGAGAGCAACAGGGCATTTTTGGGAAGGCATTGGTGGGGATGTAGGATTGGTTTTTATAGTATTCTAGATTAGAGGTGGGTAACGGAGCGATGATTAAATTCTGGACAGATTTCTAATATGGCAATGCAGATTTGAGAAGCGGTTAAGTATAGCTTATAGGATAAATGTTCCATTGGTATATGTGCATTAAAATGTAGGTCTGGTATATTACGGGAGTTTCTATTAGTTTTGAGTTTCCAAATGTTTTATGCCTTCAAATTTTTATTTGCTAACTTTGGTTTTGTTAATGAACTTGGTTTAGAGATAATTTTCTGTAGTGGAGCTGTCTTTTCTAGGTGAACTCTGTTTATGATAATTGATTTCTTGTTTTGCTCTCCTTTTAATTTCAGGGAGAGAGATAGTGACAAAGATGGTAAGGTTGATTTTAACGAGTTCTTTCACGGGCTGTTTGACTTGGTGAGAAACTATGACGAGGAGAGTCATGATACTTCTTATCATTCTGGGGATTCACAAGAGTCTCCGGCTAGAAAGTTATTTGATGAGCTTGATAAAGATAGGGATGGGTGAGAAACTAGACATCTCTTTCAGTAATTGTTTCGAGTAAATCCATCAACAGACCTTTGAATTTGAATTTATGCAGATATTTGTCAGAAGCTGAATTGCTACCTATAATTGGAAAGCTTCATCCATCAGAAGTTTACTATGCCAGACAACAAGCAGATTACATAATACAGCAGGTAATTTTCACTGAACTGACGTGCCTGATCAATAGAGTGCTGAATTGACTCATTACTCCTTGCTATTACCAACAATGTGCGTTATCTTTGTTTCTTAAGCTATAACCAAGCTGCTGCTATTGATCTACTTTTCGCCCGCTGAGGAGCTATAACTAGTATTTTGAAGGAAAATAGCTTATTATACTGCTATGCGAAAATATATTTGCTTGCCTATCCTTTTTAATCCATCTCTAAAGTTACGATAATCTTTTCATAAAGACTTTGGGGGTTGGGACTCGGGATGGGTGGCTGTTGGTGATGTCGCCCAAACTAAACCCTTTTTGCGGGATTAAAGTGGTCGATCCAAAATACAGTAACCAAATTAGTTTGAGATTGAGTCCCATAGAGTGTGAGAAATATTGAAGAAAAATATTATTGACTTGTGTATCTACATTACTACATAAAGACACTATTTGTAAAGATGGTGCATACAAATCATAAGCATCTCGTTGGTTATAGATATAATTAATACGAGGACCAGTGGGAGACTTGGTGAAGATGTCTGCAAGTTGATTACTTGATTTTACAAACTTTGTAACAATATCTCTTGAGAGTATCTTCTCTGATAAAGTGATAATCAATCTCAATGTGCTTGGTCCTTTCTTGAAACACTAGATTTGATGCAATATAAAGGGCCGCTTGATTATCACACACAAGTTCCACCTGATCAATTTTGCCAAATTTTAGCTCCTTTAATAATTGTTTGATCCAAAGAAGCTCGCAAGTTGCTGTAGCCATTGCTCGATATTCTGCCTCTGCACTCGACCAAGCAACCACATTCTGTTTCTTGCTCTTTCATGACACCAAATTACCTCCTACTAAAGCACAGTATCCGGATGTAGATCGTCTATCAGAGGGTGATCCTGCCTAGTCGGCATTTATATACCGTGATATGCTAATGGCCTTGATCTTCGCAGAGTAGTCCTTTTCTGGACACTGACTTTATATATTGCAGAATATGAACAATTGCATCCAATGACTATCACAAGGGAAAGACATAAACTGACTTATAACACTCACAGGGAAAGAGATTCAGGTCTAGTCACTATGAGATAATTTAACTTTCCTACAACCGTCTATACCTTTCAAGATTGCTGAGTGGCTCCCCCTATTCTGGAAGTAGTTTAAACAGACTTGGATGTCCTAAACATTTGTGAATTAGGTCCAAAGGATCTTTAACGGAGCATGCTGTGAAGGAATTTGAAGAGGTAAGATAGTAAAGGCCTTATGATTCATGTCCTGTGCCAATCATCTACCCTGTAGTGCGGTCCTGCATAAGGAAAAAATCATCAAAAAAATAAATGCCACAATGTAATGCTTATGTTAAATGACTAACAGATGCCTAATCAAAGGAGAACTAAGGACATAAAGAACATAATCTAAGGTGACAAAAGGTAAGGGTTGGGCTTTTCCAACCCCTTTCTGTTTTGTTTGGATCCCATTGGCTAAAGTAATAGTAGGAAGAGATTGTGAATAAACAATATCAGAGAAAAGTGATTTGTTACCAGAAATATGATCAGAAGCGCCTTAGTCCATAACCCATGATCCAAGAGTACTAGATTGTGAAACACAAGCAAAAGAATTACCCGCAACAGGAACAATAGTTTGAGGAACCGATGCTACTTGTGGAGATATTTGCTTACTTGCTCGATACCGAAGGAACTCATCATATTCTGCTTGAGCAATATGAGCATTATTGGATGATCGGTCAGGCGAAGCAACAAAAATATTAGGCTGAGCAATAGGTGTTACTTGTAGAGATGTTTGCTTATTTGCGTGATCTCGAAGGGATTCGTTGTATTCCTTTATAACAATAGGATCAAAACTGGGAGGTGGACCATGCAAAGTATAACATATGTCGCGAGTGTGTCTGGACTTGTGACAATCACTACACTTAGAGCGAGATCTTCCCGAATGACCTCCTCTTCGTCGGTTCTCCATAGTAGATGTTCGTTTATCAATAGTTTGAGATGCAAGAATAGAGGAGTCAATGGTGGGTGATGAAGCTACTTTATGACTGGGAGGCACAACAAGATGAAGTAAACGAGAGAGTAATTCATCCATTATAGGGATGGTAAGACTAGCTAAGATCTGATCATGTACGGAATCATGATCAGCAGGAAGTCCAGCAAGTGTAAGGATCTTGGTGTGTTGTCACGTTCGTAGTAACTGACATCAACGTTTCAAATTCCTCCATGACTGCCTGCCCTTGTCCCAACTAGTATGTAGACATATCAGATTCGTGTTTCTTTAAGTGGATCATTCGAGATACCACATCATAAAATCAAGATATGTCATTAGTATATATAGCACGAGCCTTTTTCCAAACTGAATAACATGTTTGGAATGGGCGAAAAAAGGGCGTCAACTTGGAATCAATAGACCGCTATAAGAGACTACAAAATTGAGCATCAACCTTCTCCCATTGTGCTTTGGCTGTTGTAGATTCCTCAGAAGCCTTTCTCTTGTCACCTACCACACAAGAATTTGTTGTTAAGTGATCACGGACACCTTGACTCTTGCACCATAATTCAACTGAGGAAGCTCATGCTAAATAGTTGGAACTGCCCATTAATGGTTCTGAAGTGATAATAGGATTTGAACTTCCTATTCCTGTACTTTTGGAGCCAAATATCAATCCCAAAGGACATCTTCATTGGAAATTGGATTTGGCCACCGGAAACTGGTCAAAAAATAAAAAAATATATGTGGTCTGCCTCAGAATGTAGAGGCGGCCTCACTAGAAAAAAAATTCAAAAAAACTGGCTGGAAACTTCCACACTCGCAAAATTATCTTGGAAAGTGTCAGAACCCTAATTCTGGAGGTTGGAATTAGGGAATAATTGTATGGGTAGACTTGAAATGGAGAGGCGACTCAGCTGGAAAAAAAGTTGGCTGCCAGAAGTGACCTTGTGCGCCGGCGCATGGTCAGATTTCGCCAGAAGAACTAAGCTCTAGTCGGCACGTGTGGGCGCGTGAGATGCTGTTTCCTGGTGGGTCTGACTGGGATGTGGTCGCCGAAGGGTGAGGGACCTAGTGGTGGTGTTGATTTTCACACAACACTGATGCCGACACAAATCAGCCTTGACAACCGCTGGAAATTGACGCTCGGTGGCCTGTCGAAAGTTTCTAACCAATGCTCTGCTACCATGTAAAAAATATTGAAGAAAAATATTATTGACTTGTGTATCTACATTACTACATAAAGGCCCTATTTATAGATACTACAATTTAATCCAAGTCCAACTAGGAAACAACAAACAATTCCTATTACAATTCTAAATAGGACTATATATTTCTATTCCTATTCTAAAAGAGAGCTTAGTAGAGTTCGGTTATAATTTGATGTTGAGATTCACAAAAATTGAGCTTTTTAAAATTATAATCTACTAACTTCTTTAATTACATGATTTTTTATCAAAAAGAAAAACAAACTAGAGTTACAGTTTGTAGATATCGGAACTCCAACAAATACTTTACTATCCATTTATTAAGGTGTGTTCATGGTGCAAAATTGACGAATCTATAAGTCTCTTAAAGCCTCTCGACACTATTAAGAGAATATTACCTTAAGTCCTTTTAAGGCTCTTCAGTATCGAATTAATTTGTTCATCTGTCAAAAGTTTCAAGTGAACTATCCTCTCCAAGCTCAAGTTATTAGATGGTGGTTGCTAGCACCAGTCCTTGTTAAATGGACCTTTTTCATAATTTATACCTCTATGGTCAAATCAAAATAATTCTTTTATAATGGTTGTTAATCATTCAAAGAAAACGTTAAGTGTGAAAGAAACTCACTGCTTTATAAATAAATATTTTATTGTAAAACATTCATTGTCATCATTTCTAATTTAAATTCTATAACCCTAGCCTTGAGTGTAGTTACTCATAACTTGCATGAAATAAAACTATAATTAAGTAACATTAATGTAAGAAGAAGTAATGGAAACCTTTGATTAGAACAAAACTTGCAAGTGAATCTTGTTCATTCCACAATTATCTTCTAAAATTGTTAAGTCGCCCTAGAAATTAAGAAAAATAAATTGTAATAATCTAATTCTAAGTCCTAATATCTCTTCTAATATTCGTCCCTTGAAAATGTCGTCAAAACACACAAACACACACAGAGACATACTAAGGAGCCTTGCCTTGTGTAGCGGGGGGTTTATCTTGCACTTGACCTCCTTTTGTTGAGTCTCTGAAGTTCAGTTTTCAGACAAGTGTGGTGCGAGACTCATCTCATGTTCTTCTTTGAGCTATTTTTTCTTGTTTTAGCTTGGACTACTTCGCTTTGCATTTCAATCCATCATATCAGTCTTTTCTTGTCATTTTTAGTCTGAAATCAACCTAATCATGTTTATCAGCTCATCACAACATATCATCAATAAACACCAAGATATTCACAAGATTATATTCATAATGTTAGCTAAAATATTGTGTCTGAATGTGTAAATACACCCCAAATCACCACCCACACTTAGAGCTTTTGTTTGTCCTCGAACAGCGCATCCATTCCTCTATATATCCAGTATCACATCGGTACTAGTTAGACAAGGTTACTCACAAATCCTGATTCACATAAAAAAATTAATTATGATCTGGAGTTTACTCATTCAAGCACAACTTCAACAGTTATCATGCAAACCTCACAACTACTAGACTGACTCTTTTATCACATATATAGGGCTGCATACTAAGATGCAACTATTGAAGTTATCAAGTTACTAGTTCTAGCATATCAAGTCCCTCACTCGCAGAAAGAAATTGAAGACATATCAAAACATACCATAGGCTTGTCAATAGTGTATTACTAAGTCAATCAAAACATTGATATGTAAGATCACAAGGACTTTGAAGTCCCTCTCTCTCTCTCTCTCTCTCTCTCTCTCTCAAAAAGATTCATGTAAATAGCACTTGTTTTAAAGAAATTGAAGACATCAAAACATACCATAGGCTTGTCAATAGTGTATTACTAAGTCAATCAAAACATTGATATGTAAGATCAGGACTTTGAAGCTTCTGTCTCTCTCTCTTTACAAAGATTCATGTAGATAGCACTTATTTTAATTACAAGTTCAGAATTCAAAAGGCAAACTTGCAAATTGTATTGAAAATATTGAAATTCAAAGTTATACTTGATAAACATTTAAGACTCATTGAGCCTTTGAGTTTTTATGTTTTTTTGAAATTCATGTTAGATTCAAATTCCAGTACTAGTTTGGTTATTCACTTATTTGCTAGTTCAACATTTTGAACACTAAAATTCAAAGTATAAAATACAAACTTAAAAAACGTAATTTCAAATTTATAAAAAAGAAAAAGAAAAACAATTAACCCAAACTGGCCTTATCCCAGAGTGGGCCTGAACCACCTTTTTAACAGGCTGTGGGATGTGCCTGGTTGCCTCCCTTGAAAACTTAGCCCTGAACTGACCCATTAAGGCAGCCCTGGCCGGCCCCATTTTGTAATTTGTCGGCTCACCCTTAATGGATCAGGTTTGTCCTGGCCTGGCCCACTCGACAAGTCCATAGTTGAATAATGTTTTTCTCAAGAAAGGATTTACTGTCATCAAAATCATTTCTACCTAATAAGGCCTTCAGGTGCTATCTGCTTGTAGTTCTAGGTTATCTTCTTTAGAATGTATTTCTGGATGACTTGGAAGTGATGCTGTTCACATATATCCTCTTGTGAACACATAAGCTACATTGAAGTAACGATTCAAACAATTTTGTACCGTCTCTGATGCAATAATCTCCTAAAGTATAGCTTTTAGTTGGAAAGTACACTCTTATGTCCTATAACTCAGTATTACAACAACAACAACATACCCAGTGAAATCCCACAAGTGGGGTCCGGGGAGGGATGAATGTACACAAACTTTACCACTACCTCAGAGAAGTAGAGAGGCTGTTTCCTGGCCTGTAACTGAGTATTGATATACGTTAATAGATCTCGATGGGGGAAGTACTTGTCTCTTGTTATTAATGAACATTACAATGTAGTGGTGTGTCTGCTTTTTTTGTTTTGATTTTATGCATCTAGTAATGGAGATATTTCACACAAAAAAAGAAGGAAATTGCACAAAAAGTTCACTATGTTGTTCTCCTTTGCAAACTAATGAACCTGAAACCCTTTAATGTGATTGAGTCTTTAGCAAATTTAAAAACTTTGATTTGGGTGGATCGTACTATCCCGTGTAAAATTGAACATTTCGAAGCAAAATAGATTCATGATGCACCTCATTCTTGTTTGCTGATTGTTCTTGTATACTTAGTGGGAAATAGTGTGTTCAATAATACTACCATGTTCTCTCCCAGGCTGATGCAGATAAAGACGGAAGTCTTACTCTGGAAGAGATGATTGCTAGCCCATATGTTTTCTATAGTGCAATATTCAATGAGGATGATGAAGACTATGAAGAGCACGATGAGTTACGCTAGTTCAAGGTAGGTAAAGATACTTTCCATTATTTGTTCTTTTGCTTGTTTTCAATGGCTGCCGTTTCTTTCCTCGAACCCCCTAGATTGCTACTAATTTAAGAGCATTTAGCTTCATATGAGTTATATAAGGATGGTTTTATGCCCCCCCCCCCCCCCCCCCCCCCCCAAGATATGTTGAAGACCTCCAAAAAGTTATCAACAGAGAAACTATAGCCCAAACTAATTGGACTTCATCATCTACAGTTTCTAGTTTACCCTAATAATGAAAATTTACAATGAAATTCCACTTCATCTTCTGCCATTTCTACCCTTCCATATTGTCCACTAAATACTCGATGGAAGTGCTCCCTACCATCTCTTCTGGGACTTGCTACCCCATTTCCTAACCCAACAACTTAGAAGGTCATCTGTGTGTTCTGGCATAGTCCAGTTGTTACATGTGAGGCTAAGGTAGTCTGACCACAACTGGACTGTCACTTTACATTGCAGGAACAGATGACTGCCATTTTGTCTCTGCAGTCTCATTACAAAGAAAACATCTGGATCCTAATTGAGTTTCCCTTTTGTGTAGAGCTTCATGAGTGAGGCATGTTCTTCTAGCCACTAACAAAGTAAAACTTTGAATTTTGGAAGGGACCAAACATTTCCACACCTTTGGCCTTGGACCTGCCACGCCTCCTGCTTGCCCCAAGGTGTCCAATTTGTATACACTAGTAAGAGAAACCTCCCATCACTACTATGTTTCCAGCTACTAGCATCTGTTACCGTTGAAGTGCCTTTGAAGTTATCAACTTCCTTCAGGAGGCTACCCCCTCTATCAATCTCCCAGTAATTCTATTTCCTTCTGAAAAAACATAATTCACCGTTGAGGAATCCAAGAATCTGCCATAGTGGCTTCAGAGTTGCTGCATATATAGAGAATAAGTCAGAGAAAGTGGACATGTCCATTCCGTGGTTCCTGCCAAACCGTCTTTGATCAGTCACCCACCTTGTGGACAAAACATTTGTAAAAGCTAGCCCATAAGTTTCTGATAGTGCTTCAAACTAATACATAATAAGAGCTGACCACTTCATAGAAGGTCGGCTGTGCGTATGGCATAATCCAGTTACCTGTGAGGCTAAAGTAGAGTGACCGTTGTGCGTTTGGCATAGTCCAGTTGTTACCTGTGAGGCTAAAGAAGAGTGACCATAACTGGGCTGTCACTTTACAATGCAGGAACTAATTATTGTCTACAGTGTCATTATCAAGGTAAAAATATGGATACTAATTTAATTCCCCTCTTCTGTAGAACTTCATGAGTGAGGCATGCTCTTCTAGCCACTAACCAAGTAAAACTTGAACTTTGGAAGGGACCAAACATTTCCACACCTTTGGCCATGGATTGTCTCACCTCCTGGTTGTTCTAAGGCCTTCAATTTATACACTATTGACAGAGGACATCCCATCACTGCTATGTTTCCAGCTGCTAGCATCTGTGACTGTAGAATTGCATTTGAATTTATCAACTTCCTTCAGAAGGCCCACCCCCCAGAATCAATCTCCCCATCATTCTGTTCCTTCTGAGATAAGATAATTCGCCCTTGAGGATTACAAGAATCTGTCATATTGGTTTCAGGATTTCTGCATATTTTTTACTATTATATATGAGCAACTAGAAGCAGACAACTCACAATCAACATGCCTGCTGCTATTGACGTGCCTATTTCAACAACTTGATTTTACTGTCATTTCTATTAATTATTTCTTAGATGCTTTTCCTAAAGGCAACTGCTGATTGATGTGCCTACTTCAACTGTTTGATTTTACAATATTACCCCTAATAAATCATTTTTCAGCTGCTTCAGCTATTAACAATTTAAGATATTTAGAAAATAAATAAATTTTGATTGACTCTCAAAGTTTTATATGTGCAACATAAATTGGAACAAAACAAGTAACATATATTATTTAAAAATAACATAAAATGTGCTTAGGTCGCAATAATTAACAACTTAAAACTTTAAAATATATGTATAAAAAAATCTATCAGTGTCACTTAAATTGAGACAAAAAATAATATATTTTGGGTCCGTGCTAGCACGGGCTCCAATGAATTGTATAGAGAATAAGTCAGAGAAGGTGGACATGCACTTTCCATGTTCCTGCGAAAACAATATCTTTGATCTTTTTCCCACCTTGTGGACAACACATTTGTAAAAGCTAGCCCATAAGTTTCTGATGAGGCTTCAAACTAATACATTTTAAGTGCTGATCACTTCATAGAAGGTCGGCTGTGCATTTTGGCATAGTCCAGTTGTTACCTGTGAGGCTAAAGAAGAGTGACCATAACTGGGGTGTCACTATACAATGCAGGGAAAACTGACTATTTTGTCTACAGTCTTCTTACAAAGGAAAAAAATTGGATACTAAGGGTTTGTTTTGAAAGCCACCTAGTAATTGGAATTGGTGTAATTACTAGGGTGGTAACTATCAGCTTAGTAATTACACAGTCCAGCAATTATTGTAATCTGTTTGTTTGCAAAATGTAATTACAAGTGTTTTATTTTTTTGAATTTTTTTTAAAAAAGCACACTTGTAATTACATTATAATTACATTGTGGCAAACAAACAACACATACTGTTCGGTCGTACAAGTGTAAAAATGTTATATTTTGTTTTAAAATATAAGTTAATTATCTAAAATTAAAAATTTATATTATACAAATAAGGGTATTTATAAATAATATTCAATTAAATATTTAAGATATACATTGTCTTTTAAAAATATGTTAATTAGTAAACATATGTTCTTAATAAATATTATAAAAAAATTAATTTATATTTTTCAAATTAGTTTATTTTAATTAAATTAATCATAAATGCTAAAAATACAAAATTTATACGAACATCATGAAATGCATGTTTGACAAAAAATTCAGTATCATAAATATAATGTCATAGTAAAATTATTAAAACATTTGACAAAAAGATAATCTATCAAATCTAACTAAAAAACAAATGGCTTGTAATGTAAAATATCAAGTCAATACTACTAAAACAAGTAAAACTAAAAATGTAGCATAAGTTCTAAAATCCAAATAAAAGATTTAACATAATACTCTTACTAGAAATCTCAACATATACAATAACATACCAAGTGAAACCCATAAGTGGGGTCTGGGGAGGATAGAGTGTATGCAAACCTTACCATTACCTTACAGAGATAGAGAGATTATTTTTGGAAGACCCTCGGCTCCAATATATCAGCCCCAAAAGCAGAAAATAATAGATATAGAATAACGACTAAAATGAAAAGCAATGACAATTCTATAAATAAAATTAAAAAGTAGCAAAATAACTGACATATCATAACAACACAATATATAAAGACACAATTAATCCTACTAACATACTGAGACAACACCCTACCCCTACTAGCCTATTAACTTTCTACCTTGATATACAACCTCCCCCTTTTATCTACGATCATGTCCTCGGTGTTGTGAAGCTGTGCCTTATCCTGTTTAATTACCTCTCCTCAATTTTTCAGTCTACCTCTACCCCTCCACGCAACCCCTAAATTCAACCTCTCACACCTCCTAACAGAAGTGTCGAAACTCATTCTCTGCACATGGCCAAACCATCTCAATTTCGCTTCTCTCATCTTGTCTGCCATAGAAGCCGACCTTACCTTCTCCTGAATAACCTCATTTCCAATCTTATCATACTTGGTATATCTGTAACATCTATCTCAACATCTTCATCTTCGCAACTGGCATTTCTAAACATGCGAGTTTTTGACTGGCCAGTACTCCATCCCATATAATAAAGATGGTCTAACCACTAGTTTATAAAACTTATCTTTAAGTTTAGGTGGTATCTTCTTATTACACAATGCTCTAGAGGCAAACCTCCATTTCATCTATGCTGTTCCAATGCGGTGCTTGACATCATCATCGATATCACTACTACTTTGAATAATGGACCTAAGATATTTAAAGCTCTCTCTTGGGAATAAGTTGAGTGGCAAGCCTCACTTCAATGTCCGCTTCATCCCTCGCAACACTGAATTTGCACTTCAAGTATTCTGTTTTGGTTCTACTCAATTTGGACCCGTTGGACTCCAACGTATGTCTCCAAACCTCCAACGTGTCATTAACTTATCCCGAGTCTCATCAATCAGTACTATGTCATCCGCAAAAAGGATACTCCATAGAACCTCTTTCTGAATAGACCATTTCAGCTCATTCATTAGTAATGCAAAAAATAAAGAGCCGAGCATAGATCCCTAATGAAGTTCTATCTCAACAGGAAAATACTTCGAGTCTCCTCCCATCGTTCTTACTCGAGTTTTGGTTTCGTCATGTATGTCTTTTATCACCTTAATATACACCATTGAAACATCTTTCACCTCCACATATCTCTAAAGGACATCCGTTGGAATTTTTCATAGTCTTTCTCAAGATCAATGACTATCATATGAAGGTCCTTTTTTCTTTTCCTATACTTTTCCACCAGTCTTCGAACAACATGAATTGCTCTCCTCACCCTCATATCTACAAGTCTATTTTAGAGAATCAGTTCAAGTTCATGTAGTTGATCACCCTAGTGTGAATTTGAATTGATTCTTTGAAATAGACACTCCTCTCTTCACTCTCATCTCCACCACTCTCTTCTTGACTTTCATAGTGCAGCTTAGCAACTTACTACCTCTGTAATTGTTACGGTCTTAGATATCACTATTGTTCTTGTACAATGCAACCATTATACTCCTCCTACATTCATCGAGCATCTTAGCAATCCTCAAAATAGAATTGAACAATCTAGTCAACCACTCCATACAATCCTTGATAGTGCTCTTCCAAAATTTCATCGGAATCGCATTGGGTTCGATCGCTCTCCCCCTGCTGATCGTATTGATAGCATATCTAGCCTCCTCAACCTTGAAACGCCTGCAATAACCAAAGCTTCGATGACTATCAGAGTGCATCAAATCACCCAATTCAATCTCTATCCCCTTTTTCATTTAAGAGTTTTTAAAATAAGCTTTTCTCCGTTGCTTAATGGAAATCTTGTCCACCAACACCTCACCATCCTCATCCTTGATAAAATTCAATTGGTCCAAGTCGCGAGCTTTTTTCTCTTTCGAGAGCCTATACACTCTATTGTCCCTGCCTTATTCCCCTGTCTTGACATACAAACGTTCAAACTGCTATTCTTAGTACTTGTGACCACCGACTTCGCTTCATATCTCAACATAACATACATAAATATGATTTAGAAGAAAAAAATCATGTTAATGAAAAAAAATAAACATAGAATAAATAAATAAAAAAGATAATATGAAAAATTGCATAAAATCACATGAAATAAAGGTTGAGAATGAGGACATGAAAATAAAATATATTTTTTAAAAGTATTAGAATAGTAAAAATAAAAAGAATTTAAAATAAATTAAAATGAAAAAATAAAAATAGAAATAAAAGAAAGAAAAAAATTAAAAAGTAATCAGCTTGTAATTACACTATGTGATAACCAACAATTCACGGCCTCCCGCTATGAATTGGAGAGTGTAATTGCACCTAGCCAATTACGCTCGAATACCAACGGACAGTAATTACATGGACAACCAAACAGGTTAGACAACGTATTTACACCTAGTTACACCAAATTCAATTATCAGGGTGGCTTTCCAAACAGGCCTTAATTGAATTTTCCTCTTCTGCAGAGGCATGCTCTTCTAGCCACTAACCAAGTAAAATATTTAATTTTTGTAGGAACCAAACATTTCCACTTTTGGCCATGGACTTGCCTCATCTACTGGTTGCCCCAAGACCTTCAATATATACACTATTGATACAGGACAACCAAGACCCCCTACTTCTCAAGTTGAACACATCCCATTGCACCAAATGAAAACCTTTATCCTCTGTTTCCATTCCATAGAAAATTCCTTTCAAGTTTATCAAGTTTATCCACCACCTTCGCTGGAATTGGAAGCATAGACATCACATAAGTAGGTAGAGAATCTATTACTGCGTTTATCAGAATTATTTTACCTCTCAGGAATAGATATTGTTACTTCCACTTTGAAAGTAAAGTTTGGCAGATGATAAGCATCAAATCCTTAAATACTTTGATTTTTCATATTCTCAGGGTCAAGGCAGTCTTTATTACATGGATACATGCTTCGTTTCTATGGTATTCTTAGTTCCTTGAAAGTTCGGCTTAATGGCAATGTCGGTGTGCAATTCGTCAGGCCCAATCAGCAATGCCCCTACTCAATACCCATTTTAATTAGTTGTGCCATCAAGTCAAATGTCCGTGCTCTCTTCCCCTTACAGTCAATGTTGCTCGGACTTTCCAAACTTCTTCCATATCGGATTCTCAAATATGCGCTACTTGTGGAGTATCCAACACTCACCCATCGAAATTTTGTAAGAGTCCGAACAATATTGCTTACAGTCAAGTGGCTTTCAGCCCTCTTTTATGACAACTATTTCCTCATCTGGTTTCTATGTTCTCTATAATCCCATCCCAGATAGACAGCTTCTTGTGTTTATAACCCAAAGGCATACTTAAGTAGATTGTTTGAAGTTGTTTAATCCTGCACCCCAAAATCCTCGATGGTCTCTCCATCCGAACTACCTCCTTAATAGAGAAAATACTGCACTTCCTCCTCCGATTGACACTTAGTCCAGGTATAACCTCAAAGATTAGCAAATCATTCTTATAAAGCTAAGTTGTCCTACTTATGGATCAAGGAATCTAACTGTGTCATCTGCATAAAGCAAATCATAAAATTCCATATTTATTACTTGTCTGTCTGTTGCCTAACTGGAACCCCTTGAGCTATTTATTCTGCATTGTTGTTCTTACCATGCCATTGAATCCTCCCATAGCTATGATGAAGAGGAAAGATAATAGAGGATCACAATCCTCTGGCAGAGGGAAAAATGTCCCACAGGTTCTCCAATCACAAGGAGAACCTGACATTTTTGCTACAAAAGCTCATCCACTTCAACCCTCTAACACCAAACCCATCTGCGTCAGACCTTGATTGGCAACTTTAACTGGGTAGGGACTGATATCCCAGCACCAACTCAATTTTCAGTTGCTAAAGATCTGTGCAAGTTATAGCAAAACTGTCCACTGTCCAAATGATCCACTCATTTTTTCCGACTTCCCTCACATAGTGCCACAAGTATGCCTTTGAGTGATCAAGTTCTTTTGTTTGTTCATAAATTTGCAAGTGATTTTCTTATCTGAATATGGCCATGTGGCTTTGTCTTTTAACTGTATTTTAATATGCGCATGCAGCCTTGACACAAGTCAGTAGTGGTTGTTGGATTTTGTATTCTGTCTCAATGGCTCAAGTGTTATTTGTATTTATGATCAATACAAAGTTGACAGTGAGTTATCCTGTAACTATGCCTTGTGTCCAGTATTGCTTACTGAAAAATATTTTCAAGTCCCTAAATCAAAAGTAAACAAGTGAAGGCTGAGTTGAGTAAAAACCTTGATTGCTATACAATGACATGAATTGGAGTTCTCCACAGTAACAACCTCCCATCTCATCTCAAGGAAAAGCTGTTAGACAAACTACACCTTTAGGGATTTTTGGTAGGATGAATAAGAATAGTGTAGAATATAGTGTATTACTAATGCTAGTATTAGTTATGCTTGCATTAGCTATCCTTGAGATTATTTCTTATGCAATGTTTGATTTGATGCATATAATATAACATGTTGTGTTGTTTCTAAAAAGTTATTGATATACAAAAATATTCTTTACAACTATGGTGGAGGTTTTGAGGGACAATTGCGTCCTTAACCATACTAATGCATGCATTAAAACCTTTCGAATTGCTAATGCATTAATAATACCATGGATTTTTATGCATTAGTTATACATACATTAATACCAAATATAATGTATAATGCTTGCATTAGTTATATAAAAGTTGAAAAAGTGTATCAAATAATTTACTTATAATACATAAAGCTAATACATTTATTATTTTTTCTAATGCACTCTAGCAAATGATCCTTACTTACTTAAATTATTTCTATAACATGCTATCTCTCACATGCGAGCTTGGTTCTTTCATGAGTGAAACCCATGAAAAATCTTTTTTAGTGTCTGAGATTTGAACTCACGTGTGTTTGCTCTGATATTAATATTGAATTGTGTGACTATCTCATGAAAGTATTAAGGTGTTGAGAGTGAAGACAATCCTATATATTCAAATTAGTCTTTAGGTACATTCTTTGTGCGTATGTGTGTATTAATGAATGTAAAACTTTAAAAATAACATACAATGTGCTGGAGTTGCAAAAATAAAAATTTGTGAACAAATGAAGTTCTTGGGGTATGTGTCAGTCATTATTTAAACCCCTTGATGGCGAAAGGAAGGAGTTTGCCTTCTGGGTAGAGCTCGTCGCACTGGGCTTGCCTAATGCAGGTTACATCTTTTATGTGGTTTGCGAGCTATTGCATAAGAGCGGGGGTTTACCCTGTGCGCACCCAAAAGGTAGCTGCTGCGGATTCCCCTTGTCATAATAGAAAGTGTCAAGTCATTATTAAATCAAAGCAAAGATATACATTATTACTCGTTTTTCCTTAATACTAGCAATCAACTAAAATCAACTTAGTTTTGATTCATCTTCTAAATCAATTCTCATCTCAAAGGTTTTGGCTTATAAAACTATTGTGCTGAGACAATCTACCTCCTTAACTAAAATTATTGAGTTTCATAAATGTATTATATAGGCATTATCTTATTTATAGGGCCTTATTGTAGTCTTCTAGCAGAGAGTACTTCTTGAATGTAAAAAGAAAAACTGTTGTAAAAGGGAATTAAAGGTCCACATTTGGTTGTTGAGTTGTTCGGATTGTTACTTGTTAGGCACCTATTTTAGTAGCAAAAGAAAAATGGAATTGAAGGAAAAATAATCAATCAAGAACACATAGTTTCCTGAGATCCATCAAGATTTGCTTCACGTAATCGCATGGTATAAATACAAACTACACCATAAAGATTCACTCTAAATCATAACTGAGTTATAGAGAAGAAGATTGCTCCATGAACAATATAGGAAGTGCTGAGAGCTTTTTAGAGAGAACTGTATCTAGTTATAGAGAAGAAGATCACCCTTTTATTTAACAATGATATATATAATAACATATATTCATACTAGATAGCACAGGCCCAACAATTAAGTGTTTTATATCAAACTTGCAGCCTTTTTTTTGAAGTGCAATATTGATTTGTATCTTTAATTTTAACTTTTTTTTTAATCAACACGAGTTATTGTGCAGTGGTGGGATTGTTTCACCCTTAATTGGAGGTCTTGGGTTCAAGTCCTGGACATGGAGAAAATTTATGTTGGGAGCACCAACCCTGAATGGGCCCTACAGTGCACGATTCAGATTTAGCTGGGACTACAATGCGGGCTCCGGACACAGGATAGGGAAACCAAAAAAAAAAAATAATTTTTTTTTCTTTGCTAATTGTATTTGTGTTTTTTGATATGAGGTCATTTTCTTGCTCTTTTAATTAATGGTAGTTTTTGGTACTTGTAATGTGTAGACATAATATGAACACTTCAATGGGATAGGAACAATATAAGTAAGGGAAAAGTGCATAAGATACACCTTATTTGATATTATTTATCCTTAATATACCTAATCTAAACTATTTACCCTTAATAGATTCATGATCCAAACCACGTCCCTTCTCTTTCTTCGATCATAAAGCCCCCAGATCTCTTTATTTGTCTTTCATCCCCACTGAATAAGTAAGATCTCGCTCTTTCGAATGAAAAAAAAGAGGGGCGAAGTGCCCGTTTAAAGTGGCGAAGGCCTATGCTACAGTAAGCAAAAGAGTCGGTTGAGGTGCGAAGCAAGTCACTTAGTCGAACTAGAAAACTCTAAAGAAGGGGAGGCTAAGGTTACGAAGTAAGGTCAGTTGGTTAAGGAAAGCTCAGGTTATGAAATCGCTTAGCCGTTATCTCACTTACCCCTTTTTATTTTGCTCTGACGCCATGTACATGTTAACATAAATACTATGAAATATACTTTGGCGTGTATATTGATACCGAACTGGTACATATAGTGTAACACTAGGTAAAATTACCAAAATACCTCTAGAGGAGGGGTATGCGCGTAATGCATCTTCCAATGCTCGTATGGCAAATTCGAGATCGTATTTGTAATCAACACAAAAATACGAGTGGGAAAATGGTCTCGGTCGATTTTTAGAGCGACTGTGTCAAAAGATAATTTTTTGACCCGAAAATCGAAGTAGTGTTGGTGCGGACGGAGGTGTGTCGCGCCTCTGTAGGGGACCCACACTTGTATTTTTTCAATTTTTCTTGACGAGATTGGGAAAAACTCGTTCAGAATCTTTTCGGAGAAAAATATACTATACGCGACCAGTCCGCGTTGTGGACTAGGTTATTCCGAAGCTCAAAGATTTCTAGATTTTGTGAGAGGCATTCCGGTTAATTCTCAACTCCTCTTAAACTCAATACACGATCTAATTAGGTCATTTTGACGTAAAAATGAATCTAAAACCCCATTCTAAGTCATTTTCTAACAATCTAAAACGACTATGGCTTGAGGAAAGAGGAGAAGAGCTTGAGATTGAGGAATTCAAAATGAAATCTTTGCAGTGGTTGTTAAGAGCTTCATCCCAGGTATGTAAGGCTAAACTAAAAAAATGAGATTGTCCTCTCATGTGCCCCTTCGATGGTCATAGAGGAGTTGAGTGCCCATGAGTCCCCATACATGTTTCTTAAATTGATTCTTGAATGTTTTCTCACAAATTATGTCTAAATTACATTTATTTCCGTATGTTGATTATCATAAACTTATTTTATAGTTTTCATGAGAAATTGCATAACCTTACATGTTAACTTTTGAAAACATGTATGAATGAATCTAGGGATTGAGTCTAGAGCCTTGACGTGTGATTGTTGATTGTGATTGTGATTGTGGTGAGAGGATGATGATGAATTGATAGAGCTTGATATTTCTATGAGTCTCCATAAATGAACTCTGATGATGGTCTATTCGATTGTTCCCTAACGATTGTTCCAAGCCTTGAGCTATTGATTGAGATTGATTGATGATAGGGTTAGAGTCCCTATGAGCTTGATTGATGATAGGGTTGGAGTCCATTTGAGCTTGATTGATGATAGTGTTAGAGTCCCTATGAGATTGATTGATAATAGGGTTAGAGTTCCTTTGAGCTTGATTGATGATAGGGTTAGAGTCCCTATGAGCTTGATTGATGATAAGGTTAGAGTCCCTATGAGATACTGGTCCATGACGGGGTTAAAGTCCCTATGAGATTGGTTGAGATGGAGGTCTTATGAGCATTGATTCTTGGGAGGAGTATCGAGCATTGAAAGAGTGAGAGTTAGTCCAACTCAAACTCGTCAAACTACGTCGCCAAACGTAGGTGAGGATTAGAACCATCACATTACATTGTGGTTCCCTCTTGAGAGAGTCCCTGAAATAATAGAGGACCTGCTGATTGCAGTTTCGCTAGTGGATAAGATTCGTTCTCTACCTGGAAAATATAGGACGACTGTGGCAACACCGGCGGGATGTTATACAAATACTGGCTCATAAGTGATTGTTATCGGATAAAAGAAACTCCCAGAAAGTTCCTACCTTGAGTACTCTGAATCGAGATGAGATGAGTTCCTTTTGAGACGAGTCTGATTTAATTGATTAAGTTGATTGGTTGATGAGTCACTTGTCTACTCTTTATTCTTGCTTCAGATAGACACTTGACATGTTGATTCTTTACTATTTCTGAGTTGACGTTGTTCCATATTATTCTACCTGTATATGTTTCATTCGACTATTTTACATACCGTACATTTCACGTACTGACGCCACTCGGCGCTGCATCATTCTATGATGCAGATGCAGGGATTAGGGATCGGCAACAGGCGCATCATTGAAGATCCAGGACGTTCAGCTTATGTGTGAGCCTTCCCTACTCCAGAGGATCGACAATTATTTATTTCATCATGTTTGAGTTAGACTAGACTAGTCTTATATTTTGATTTCGATAGCCATGGGTCTGTCATTGTCACCACTTGTTTAGTGATGGAGGCTTCATAGATAATAGTCGGATGTTGATGTTGAGATTGTGAGCTAGTTCTTCCTACTAGCCTTTATTATTAATCTATTACTATTTGAGATATTAGATGAGATGAACCCATGTACTTTCATTTACTTTCACTGATCTGTAGAGTTGTTGGATTGAATGGATGTGATGAGGCCAAGTGGTTCGCTTGGGGACTAACAATAGTCTCTAGGTGCCGGCCACGTCTTGGGTACCCTCCCGGGGCATGACAAACTGGGTATCAGAGCACAGAGTTCAAGTGTCCTACGGAGTCTATGAAGTCGTGTCTAGTAGAGTCCTCATTATTGGTGTGAAGAGCTCCATATCCATAATTTGGAGGCTATAGGACATTTAAGAATTGTTTCACTTCTTTCATGTTCTAAGTCATGCGATAGAGTTATACTCTATGAAAGGTTCTTCTCAGATTTGTGCTTTACGCGTTGCTGAGTTGTGATCATGCCTCCTAAAAGAGCCGTCAGAGGTAGAAGACGTCCCGCCAGGCAAAATGTTAACCCACCTGAGCCTCAAGGACACGAGGAGCCTGCGGACCAAGCTTTCCCTGTTGAGCAGCCCTCGCAAGATGAGGTCTCCAATGCTGAACTATGTCAGGCTATTAAAAGTCTAACCCAGGTTGTCACAACACCTGCTGCGAGACAAGGAGTGGGTAGACAGGATTCCCATGACACATTTGGTGTTCGAAAATTCTTGAGGATGAATCCGCCTGAGTTCACAAGGTCTGCAAGGTGTTCCAAGTAATGGATGGGGCTGATGCTGACAGGGTTGAACTGGCTGCTTACCAACTCAAGGGTGTGGCCAGACTATGGTTCGACCAATGGAAGAAAGGTAATGCATGTGGCTAATGCTGACAGGGTTGAACTGGCTGCTTACCAACTCAAGGGTGTGGCCAGGCTGTGGTTCGACCAATGGAAGAAAGGTAGAGGAGATGATGCTCCATTGTTGACTTGGGCAATGTTCAAGGAAGCTTTCTTGGGGCGTTTCTTTCTAAGGGAACGAAGAGAAGCCAAGGTAAGAGTTCCTAAATCTGAAATAGGGCGCTATGACCGTGCAGGAGTATGGGTTGAAGTTCATGCAACTATCTTGTTATGCTCCGGATATGGTTGCTGACATGACATGGATAATAGGAATATATGTGGATGGGCTGAACAGAGGGCCAAAGAGAGATGAGAGGGGAGCAATGCTCGTGAGTGATATGGATATTGGAGATTGATGACGTTTGTGCAATAGGCTGATGAGGAAAGGCGACATGATAGAGAAGAGTTCAGAAATAAGAAGGCTAAGACATCTAGCCATGAGGTTGGAAGGAAAAGGAATGGTAACCGATTTCCAGCACCATCATTTGCTAGTGCACCTGTGCCTAGAGGCAGGAATGAGTAGAGGTCTCAGAATATTGGAACCCAAGGATCTCAGTCACAAGCTAGTATGGCTCAAGGTTCATAAAGGAAACCACCGTGTGGTAAGTGTGGCAAATTGCACTTAGGGAGATGTCGTGAAAGGGATAATGTATGCTATAAATGTGGCCAAGCGGGTCACTACCAGAGAGACTGTCCAAAGTGGCTGGCCAGACTCAATCTTTTGCACCAACCCCGCTAGCTAGAGGAAACTAGAAGGGCACTACGTCAGGCAAAGTGGAGCAACAAACCGTTTGTACTCCATGGGTAGTCGCCAAGATCAGGAGAACTCCCCAGATGTTGTGACGGGTATGATTTGGGTCTTTACTTTTGATTGTTATGTTTTAATGGATCCGGGTGCCACATAGTCATTTGTAACTTCCTATGTGGCTAGTAGATTTGATAGAACCCCTGAGAGTCTTCTTGAACCCTTTGATGTTTCTACTCTACTGGGTGAGTCTATTCGAGCTGAGAGAATCTATAAAGCTTGTGTAGTGTCCATCCATCATAGGGATACTGTTATTGATTTGGTTGAGCTGGAAATGGTTGATTTTGATTTGATCCTTGGCATGGATTGGCTTCACGCGTGTTATGCGTCCGTTGATTGTAGATCCCGAACCGTTAAGTTCCAATTTCCGAACGAACCGGTTCTTGAGTGGAAGGGTGATTCTGTTGCACCTAGGGAAAAGTCTATCTCATACCTTAGGGCCAGAAAGATGATTCTGAAGGTTGTATCTATCACCTCGTGCAAGTTAAATCTGATGATGTTGAGTCTCCTACTCTTGAGTCAGTCCCGATTGTGAATGAGTTTCCTGATGACCTGCCTAGAATCCCTCCTAATAGGGAGATTGACTTTGGGATTGATGTTCTTTCCGATACCCAGCTTATCTCAATTCCACCTTATAGGATGGCCCCCGTTGAGGTTAAAAAATTGAAAGAACAATTGATAGATCTGTTAGAGAAGGGCTTCATTAGGCCGCGTGTTTCTCCTTGAGGTGCCCCTGTCCTATTCGTGCGAAAGAAAGATGGATCCTTTAGAATGCATTGACTATAGGCAACTGAACAAGGTCACGATAAAGAATAAATATCCTCTTCCAAGGATAGATGATATGTTTGACTAACTTCAAGGTGCCTCTTATTTCTCAAAGATAGACATCAGATTTGGCTACCATCAGTTGAAAGTGCGGGAGTGTGATATTCCAAAGACAACCTTTAGGACCAGAAATGGCCATTTTGAGTTCTTGGTCATGTCCTTTGGGTTAACAAATGCACCTGTAACCTCTATGGACTTGATGAATAGAGTATTCAGACAATATCTTGATATGTTTGTGATTGTGTTCATCGACGACATTTTGGTGTATCCAAAAAATGGGGAGGAGCATGCTAAACACCTCAGGGTTGTCCTCCAAACACTTAAGGACCATGAGTTATATGCAAAATTTTTGAAGTGTGAATTCTGGCTTAAATTAGCAGCTTTCTTAGGCCACGTTGTTTCCGGTGAGGGTATTCGAGTGGATGCCCAAAATATTGAAGTGATTAAGAACTAACTCAAACCGACCTCTCCGACTGACATAAGAAGTTTCTTGGGGTTGATAGGCTACAACCGCAAATTTATTGATGGATTTTCTTCCCTATCCGCAACATTGACTAAATTGACTCAGAAAAAGGTCAAGTCTCAGTGGTCCGACGAATGTGAGAAGAGTTTCCAAGAGTTGAAGGTGAGATTGACTACTGCACCAATCCTAGCCTTACCCGATGGGGCAGAGGACTTTGTAATTTATTTTGATGCTTCGAGGGTTGGATTGGGGTATGTGTTGATGCAGAGGGGGAAAATGATAGCCTATGCTTCTAGGCAACTCAAGATTCATGAAAAGAACTATCCAACCCATGATCTCGAGTTGGCAGCAGTGGTGTTTGCACTTAAAATCTAGCGCCACTACTTGTATGGAGTGCATGTGGATGTGTTCACTGACCACAAGAGCTTGCAGTATGTCTTCATTCAGGAAGAGCTCAACCTGCGACAGAGGAGATGGTTGGAGTTGCTCAAGGATTACGACATTAACATTCTCTACCACCCAGGTAAAGCTAACGTTGTTGCTGACGCTCGTAGCAGGTTGTCAATGGGTAGCACAATCCATGTTGAGGAAGGAAAGAAGGAGTTGGCCAAAGGAGTGCATCGATTGGCTCGTTTGGGAGTTCAACTTGAGGAGAATGATGAGGAGGAATTAATGTAAAGAACGGGTCTATTTTATCCTTAGTGGTAGAGGTGAAAGAAAAGCATGACCAAGATCCTGTCATACTCCAATTGAAGGAGGTTGTCCACAAAAAAAAGTGATGGTTTTCTCCAAAAGGGGAGATGGAGTGTTGAGATACCAGAGTAGATTGTGTGTTCCCGATGTGGATGGCATTCGAGATAGAATCATGGCTGAAGCCCATAACACTAGATATTTCATCCATCCTGGCTCCACCAAGATGTACCACAACTTGAGAGAAGTCTATTGGTGGAGTGAAATGAAGAGGGATATTGCAAAGTTCGTTTCAAAGTGCGCGAATTGCTAGCAAGTGAAAGTTAAACATCAAAGGCCATGTGGATTGGCTCAGAAATTTGAGATTACTGAATCAAAGTGGGAGATGATTAATATGGACTTTATTACTGGTCTACCAAGGTCTCAAAAGAAACATGATTCGATATGGGTGATTGTAGACAGGATAACTAACCATACAGGGATGAACGACGAGACTACTCCTCACTTCTGTTTCTAGAGTTGGAAATCACACTTTGAGGATTTGGTGAGTTCTCATGCTCCGAGGAATAGCCCTTTAGTCATGCTTATGTTCAATCATGTTGAGACTTTTATATTTTCTTTTTATCTTAAGTGTGGGTTAGTAACATGTTCAAACCAATATCTATGATATAGAGGCATGTTTTGATGAATTAATATAACTAATCTTAATGGGGGATTATACATTCCTATGTTAGTTGGATTTTAGTCTATGTTTCTGCTTACTTACTCTTATGATTGCTTATTTACCTTATGTATGCTTATGATATGAACAAGTGGCTTGGGTAGGGTACCATCGATTTTCACATTCATTGTGTCATGACAAGGCTCTAGGTCCGGATCATGAAAAACTTGGTATTAAAGCACAAGGTTTGAAAGCATTCTAGGGAGTCCAACATGCGGCATCCAGTACAGTTTTGTTCATAGGTATGAAGCCCTTCACATCCATGAATAGGTTTCTATGAGACGTTTAGGAAATCTTCACTTCATTATGATCTATGTCGTTCCCTAAGCTTTGAGTTAAGACTCTTCTCTTCTAAGTCTTGTCCTTTGAAGATTTTCAGAGAATGCCTCCACGATGTGCTCCATTGCCAAGTGGAGTCAATACTAATGAGGATCAAGCTCCTCAAGATCCTCTACCCAACCAAGTGACTAATGAGATTTTTTGGGCCGCCATCACTATGTTGGCTCAAGCCGTGGATACTTAAGCCAACTAAGCAACTACTCCAAATGCTCGTATGCTAGATTCTAAGATGAGAGATTGTGATGCCCGATAAAATTATCAAAATACCCCTAGAGGGAGGGTATGCGCGTAACACATCTTTCGATGCTGGTATGGAAAATCTAAGGCTGTATTTGTGATCAGCACAAAAAATTGAGTGAGAAAATGGTCTTGATCGATTTTTAGAGCGACCCGATCAAAAGAAAATTTTTCGATCCTAAGCGTAAAACAATTAAAAAATTCATTCAGAATCTTTTTCTAAAAATACACAGTGTGCGACTAGTCTGCGTAGTAGACTGGGTCTTAACCAAGTTGAAAGTTTCTAAATTATTACGAGGGGCATTTCGGTCAATCCCCCACCCCTCCTAAACTCTATACATGAACTCTTGAGAATCCTCCTCAACTTTTGATCCATGGAACTCAAGAAGGTTCATCCTAGAAAAGTCTCTTACTCTCGAAGCTGGAGTGGGAGCTTTTGGAACAAAGGCTCCTTGGTCTGCTTAGCTGGTCACACTTTGTGCCAACATAGTGAGAGCGGCTCAAACTTTCACATGAGTTACTCCTTCGTATTGTGGGGCTTGAGGCATCTTTCTTAGAGGCATTATCTAGAAAAGTGCAAAGAACGATCCGTTAGATAAAGGGAACCTTAGGAAAACTCTAAAGAAAGACATGGATCATGAAAGAAATGACACAATTCCTAAATGCCTTATAGCCTCCTACTCATACGTGTGGAGCGCTTCATACCCATGAGTAAGACTCTACTCGATGCGGTATGTTGGACTTCGAGGACCATTCCAAAACCTCTTGCTCTGATAACAAGTTTGTAACGACCCAACCTAGGGGCCTAGTCATCATACAGCAAATGAGATACCCCAAGGCACCTCACCCAAGCCATCTTACATATCATAAGCATTCATAGGTATGAAAATGCAAAGATGAAATAAAGAACTCGGGGAAATGAGACTAAGGGCCTCAACTTAAAACCATGATGTGATAAAATAATTATATACAACCATAACATATGTCCAACAATACCTCAAACATAAACTTGGCAGGGGCTAAGACATGTTCGAGCTCACCCTCAATACAATCATAGTAAAGGAAATATACATCTGGAAGCTAAAATGTCTTAATATATCAATCTAAAAAGAAAGCTAGGATATTTTCCCTGAACTAGAGGACTTACCAGCTGTTGTCTTCGATGATCCAAAGCTTGCCACGAGGAGGATATAGAGGAGCGTTGGTCCCTACATGGTTAAATCATGTAGGCATAGAAGTACACATCAATACTTTGAATTAACTGATATGGAGGTATGCAATGCATGACATGGTAACAATGATAAGATAATTCATGCTAAGTCTTATGTTACTATCACATATTCATAAAGGCATTAGTAAGTTATAATCAAACCAATATAATTTAAACATACAAGGACAACTTTAGATAGAACTTAGTAGGATGAATGGATGAACATAGTCGTGAATTAAGGAAATCATAGAAACATGGGACATACATGAAATATACGGATTCAAATCATATACCATAGAGGAGAACATATATCTGCATGATCCTTTAACATATTATTTTAGCCATGGAACATGAGATAGTGCATATGAGAAATATTGAACTTACCCTTACATGAAAGTATAATAAGACATGTAGACTTAGATTGGTGAGAAAATACATGTGTTATAAACAATAAAGATATGAATATCCTTGAGTGAATGATATGTCACTTTACATGAAAGACCATTTTATTATGCAAGGAACATTAGTAATCATAATGGAGACCACCTTACCTACTTGAAAACATAGTCATACTTTTAGGAAAAATACCATTTGAACTTGTGAATCAATGAATCATCGGAACTTTAAAGCACCATTGGACATAGTATGAAGGAACCATTATAAATTATCATAAGAGGACATCTTGGGATCATAAGGAGAACTTAACATATGTGGGAGCACCCTTTAACTAACATAGACCATGTGAGCTAAATCATGGAGTCCCAATGTTTCCATACACCAGAAGAAAGGGGGAGATCAGTTATCAAGGTAACCTCCTAAGATGCCTAAGTGGATCCACTAAAGCATACTATTGAGAAACTACCACTATCGGTGGGCTAGAATCATAATCTTCTCTATGCCTCTACTAGCGGCTAATCATCTCATATTCTTTTACTAATAGACTATTCTAATCTCATGTTCATAGCTAGGTGGAGACTCACCTTACATTCATTCATTCATTCATTCATTTTTTAGTGGCTCTAATGAGTCTAGCCCCAGATAACATATAGACAAGAGTATAGTTATGCCATGTATAAACTTATATACCATAACATCATAAAACTGCACAGTTTTTCATATAACTTCAATATGTTTTATAGCATACTTGGCAAACCACATCATTCATAATATTCGTAACATATAAAGAATGGAATTCACAATCTTACATAATGTTTCATATAGTATTCTCATGAAGCCATATCATAAATAATGATTCTCAACATTTAGGACCTTCAAGTTCTTACATAGCATGGATCGGGACTTCCTTCTTTCTTATAACATCCTCTTCATATAGGTTAGGTCTAAAACATGGGATTTGCATGCTTAAAGATTGAAAAACATGAAATTTATAAATATCATGTGTACACAAGATAGGATGTTACCATTTAGAATCATTCAATTCAAACCATCATGATCATTGTGAAACCCTAACTAGAATAATAATGAATTTCATCTCAATATTAATCATAGGCCGTAATATGATACTAATATGCTTCATATAACTAAGAATGCATCATAAACTACATGATTAAATTAACTTTCCAAAACCACACAATATACATAAACCATGAACCCAAAAATAGAATAAGGAATTTGAGCTTTCTGAAGGGAAAGGCTCAGCAAAATAAACCCACATACCTTGGCGAAAGATCTACGGAACAATCATGAATTTTGATGAAGAAAATTGAAACCCTAGTCTTGTCTTTAATGTAGAACCTTCGGAGACTTGAGAGAATTTAGGGCGTAGGTTTTGAGAGAGTGGTTTGGGAATAGGAGTGAATAGGGGAGTATATAATTGATATAGGGCATGCAAGAAGTCAAAACAACGTAGATTTGGATTTAGAATGTGAAGAAATGACAAAAACACCTTTTTTAAGACTAGACGTATCAATCCTACGAAAGCCTGTTTATGGGTCGTAGGTCAACACACTTCACATATTTGAAATCCCTAAAACTGATTTTTGCTGGACCCAAACCATGAAACCTTCGTACGGGCCATTTATGGACTTACGAGTCGTGGTTGGATTTGTAGAGTCCTCCCACACTTAGCCATTTTTCTCATCATCTTGGTCCTTACTAATGAACAGGTTCTATGGGCCGTGCTGTTAATTCGTAAATTACTTTCCTGAAACTCCAATTTCCTTCAAGTAAAGGTCCTTAATCTATGAATCTAACTACGGATCATAAGTTGCCCTTGTACAATAACACCAGGCCATTTTTCAGGCCAACGTTTCTACACTCTGAGGTTCCTAAATAGGGGGTTGTTACATATGTGGGACCCTCACTTTTTTGTAGGATGCTATATTAGGAATTATGAGCGCACCATTGGATTTGAAATATCAAAATCCATATGGGTGCACTATTTATTTGCAAAAAAGGACACTGGACAGGCTGCGAATGCCCCGGACAAGTCTTTGAGATTAGTAAGGCAAATAAATGAAAAACAACCCTCCGCGTTCGCATATGGTTGGGCATGTACGCCAAAGGCGCTCATTTGTGGCACCAAGGCCACATTCACGAAGGCTTGGGAGGTGCCAAAATGCACATTCACAGCCTGGTGCCCCTATTCGCTTAACCCAATGGCATAAGGCGGTGCCAACCTATAAATGGTTAGTAACGATAGCCTTGAGAAAAAAACTTCATCCACACATAATAATTAATCCGCAACTCCAATTTTAGTGAATCAAAAGGCTACGTTGAATGAATATTTGCAAGGAACACCGTGGAAGTGTTGAATTCTAGTTTTAGCGTGCATTTTGTGGTAAAATTCTTATTTTTCACTGGTTATATAGCAGAAATGTATGAAAATCTTTTATTATGATATCTTAGTTAATTCTCCATCGAATTAAGTAAAAGTTGGTCTAGTTGTTCTATTTTCTGATTGGAACGCTTTGGTACATTTGGATTATTAAAATTTGGCTATTTTTATAAAATTTGATCAAGAAAGCTTTGGAAGAACTATTTTCCAATAAGAAATTCAACCACATTTTTGATTTGTCTCTCTATTTTCTGAGATCTATATTGGGCTTAACTTCTTGCTATAGACTCGGGGTGACGTAGGGTTCATTTTACGGGGATTTGTTAAGGATTTCAGCCTAGGCCCTATTTTTCCCCGTTAAGTGCAATTAATGTAATTTTCCCCATTTCATAGGATTTTACAGCTAGATTAATAGTATTTACCTTATGATTCATATTTTAGGAGCTGCGCAGCGCTTGGTGGCTATCAGGAATGGAAAGGCTTAAGAAGATTGACCAAAAGTGCGAGGAATCACCTTCTTTGTAGGCTAGGCTTCATTAAACCTCAGTCTGAGCTAAAATGCATGCATGATTGAGCTAGAATGTGTGAAAGTGTGTTGTATGAGCTGGGTTGTTGAGTATATGTTGTGTATGGATGGTTGTGCCCTGTATGTGTAGTATTTGACTGTATTAGCTACAACTATGACATTGGCTGAGTTTTGCCACAATTAAACTATAGAAAGGCCCAGTAAAGGCTAGATATATGGGCTAATGCCCTGTGACGAGTATGTATTTTGGATTAAATCTTTTCCATATGAATGTGTAGCCTGATGCTACTGTGGTATGCTGGCAGTGAGGCTGCTTGTTGATTATATGTCACATTGTGGATTGATTTTGGTATAGATATGACTCTACTAGGCTTGGTTGTTCTGGATATTTATTATATAATTGTGACTATCCATGGTTATGTTGAGTACTTGTGGTTGACTGAAATGTGGTGTACTTAGCTTCGGTAAGGCATGACTCTACATTGGTCTATAACTTATATACTTCCATATGTAGCTATTAGTCACTGTGCACTTGTTATTCTTACTGGACACCAGAGTTTACATACTATAGTCTGAGGGAGGTGATAGTTATGCTTTGTTTATGCTTTGTGACTATCGCCTTGAGATATGATATTGCTGAATTTCCGAATAGACTAGTGAGTGGATGACTATTCCTATGCTTTGAGTCTCCGATGACGCTCCGCGGGCTTTAAGATTAGGTGGCCACTTCTGAGAGTCTGAGTCTTAGGTGACTGTAACACCCAGCAAAATTACCAATATATCCCTAGAAGAGAGATGTGCGCATAACGCGTCTTCCCATGCTCAGTTAGTAAATCTAAGGCCGGATTTGAGATTAACACAAAGAATTAAGTGGGAAAATAGTCTCGGTTGATTCTTAAAGCATCTGGATCAAAAGATAATTTTTATATACGAAAACGCGAACCAGTGAGGGTGCGAGACAAGTGTGTAATGCGCACCTACCGTGGACCAACACTTGGTTTTATCCTAAAAAATTTCTACGGGATTAGAAACCCCGTTCAGAGAATTTTTGGTAAAACATACAAAAAATAAATCGAGTCCACGTCGCGGATGTCATGCCCTGAGATGGATTTTTTTTTAATTTCGTGAGGGGCATTCTAAACCTTTTCAAACCCCTCCTAGACTTAATATATGATCAAAACAGGTCGTTTTAACTATAAAAAAGGTTATAAACCCTATTTTAAGCCCATGAAAAACATTTAACAAAAGACTAGGCTTTGAGGAAAGAGAAGAAGAGCTTGAGATTGAGGAATTCAAGAGAAAATCCTTGAAGTGATTGTTGAGAGCTTCATCCCAGGTATGTAAGGCTAAACTAAAAGCATGAGATTGTTCTCTCATATGGCCCATAAATGGTCATAGAAGAGTTGAAAGTCTAAAGAATCTACATTCATGATTCTTAATGGTTTTCTTGAAAATTATATCAATTATATGTATTTTCCTATGTTGATGGTCATCATAAACTTGTTTTCTTGATTTGAATACTTTTCATGAGATATTGTATAAACTCTATATGTTAATTTTTTAAAGCATGCATAATGAACCTAGGGATGGGGTCTAGAGCCTTGGTTTGAGTATGTTGAGTGAAGTCTTGATGTGAGTATGAGGTTGAGTTAATTTAGCTTGATGATCCTAAAAGTCTTCATAATGGAGTTTTTGAGTTCTGAATAAATGACTTCTTCTAATTGATGATCTGAGTCCTTGAGCTTTTAGATGAGAATTGCATTAACCGAGATGAGTTAATGTCCCTGAAATAATAGAGTACCCTTGAGTTTGAGTTAATGAGGTAATGAAAGTCTCTATGAGGCTAATTTGAGATAATTCAGTTGAGATGAGGAGTCTTATGAGCATTGAGTCTTGAGAGGAGTATCAAGCACTGAAATGAGTAAACATAAGAGAAAGTCCAGCTCGCACTCATCAACTACGTCGCCAAGCGTAGGAGTGGGCTATATCCGTTAAAGTCGAACAAGTTCCTATGAGGGCTAACTACGTCGCCAAGCGTAGGAGTGGGCTATATCCGTTAAAGTCGAACAAGTTCCTATGAGGGCTAAGTTATGCTAGAGTCTGACAAGTTCTCACTTGAGGGCTAAGTCCATTAAAGTCCGACAAGTTCTCACTTGAGGGCTAAGTCCGTTAGAATTGGACAAGTTCTCATTCTATGGATTAAGTCCATTAAAGTCGGACAGGTCCTCACCTTGTTGTCCTGAAAAAATAGGATTTGATATGTTAATTATCTAGATCCCTTGTAGATCCTAGGCATTCCTTACCTAGAATGTACCGATCGGCTGTGGCAACATAAGTGGGATTGTTGTATAATCACTGGCTCATAAATGTTTTTGTCGGATAAGAGAAACTCTCAAAAAGTTCCCACCTTGAGTACTTTGAGTCAAGTCGAATCGAGTTGAGTTCCATTGAGTTGAGTAGAATTGAGTTGCTTGATGAGGTTGATTTGTTGATGGGTCACTTGTCTAATCTTTACTCTTTCTTTAGATAGACATGTGACATTCTGATTTGGTTATTATTCTGAGTTGATGTTATTTCCATAGTCTACCTGTTTCTGTTTCAGTCAGGTATTTTACATACTGTACATTCCATATACTGATGCCACTTTGTGTGGCATCATTTTATGATATAGATATAGGATTTAGAGATCGTCAACAGGCGCACCGTTGAGGATCCGAGACGTTCAGCTGATTGGTGAGCCTCCCCAACTCCGTAGGATTCACTACATTTATTTTATCTTACTTTAGAGTTAGACTGGACTAGCTTTATTTTTATTGAGGTAGCCCTGAGTCTGTCATTGGCACCTCTTTATGATGATAGAGGCTTCATAGACTAGTGTTGGATGTTGATTGTTAAGATTGTGTGCTAGTTCAATCTACTATCCTTTTTCTATTATATATATTATCTTGAGAACTAGATGAGATGTGCCCATTTATTTTGCTTAGTCCTCCGCTGATTGTCTTTAGCTATTTGATTGAATAAATGTGATAAGGCCAAGTGGTTCGCTTAGGGACTAGCAATAGTCTCTAGGTGCCGTCCACGTCTTGGGTACCCTCCCGGGGTGTGACAAACTTGGTATCAGAGCATGAGTTCAAGAGTCCTTGGGAGTCTATGAAGCTGTGTCTAGTAGAGTCTTGTGTATGGGTGTGTTGTCGACCACACTTCATAAGCAAGAGGCCGTAAGACATAAGGAATTTTTACACTTCTTTCTTATTCCAAATTCGTGCGATAGAGTTAAACTCTAAGAAGCTCTCTTTTGATTCATGTGTTACGCATTTTTAGAATTGTGACCATGTTTTCAAGAAGAGCTGATGGAGTGAACAGGAGCCCAGCTAGATGGATTGCTAACCAACCCGATCCCTAGGATCAGGATGAACACATAGGCCCCGATGTCCCTGCCGTGCAGCTACCACAGGCTGACATCAGCAATGCTGAGGTTTGCCAGGCCCTCTAGACTTTGGCCTAGGCTGTGACAGCACTGGTTGATAGATAGAGAGCAGGCGGGATGTTCCAAATACATCCAGAGATCGTGAGTTCTTGAGGTTGAACCCACCTGAGTTTAAGAGGTCTAGGAGGAATAAGAACATGAGTCACTTTCAAGCAGAACCTCATAACTTTAGAGCTCAGTAATCTAAGTCATAGGCTAGTGTGGTTCAAGGTTCATGAGGCAAGCCACCTTGTGGCACATATGGCAAACGTCACTTGGGAGAATGCCATAAGGGAAGTGATAGATGTTACAAGTATGGCCAAATGGGTTACCTTTAGAGGGAATGTCCAATGTGGTCCTACGAGGCCCAAACTCCTACACCAGTACCATCAGTTAGAGAAGATCAGGAAAGTTCTCCAGATGTCTCCCCAGGTGTTGTGACGGGTATGATTCGAGCCTTAACTTTCTTTGATGTTATCCATGAGAGAAACTTATGCCTCTAAAGACTTTAATGTTACCACCTAAGAGTAAGATGTGAGGTCTTATACCACCCTGAGTAGAGCTGTCATTCCAGAGCTAGAATGATGACGATAGAAAGGAAAGGACGAGATAGTGAGAGAGTTAGTCGATTGGGGCTTGTAATTAGAGTTATCTACCCATTAGGTAAGTAATGAGATGATGAGTCTATTATGATAAGTTTGATGAAAGAGTGGTGAGTACCTTATGATTGTCATGATTAGGTATAAAGAGGGAGTTAGTATTAGAATGTGTTAGAGCATGTTCAAAACTAAAAAGAGTTCTATATTGACGTATCCCGATACTTATACTGTGAGGGTGAGATCTACATGTTGAGTAGAGGGACGGAGTGCTTTCAATATGATAGATCTATACTAGGCTTATAATTCTGAAGAAAGGGCCTCATGAGGTTTATATAGTTATGATCTTATCTAGGTAAGGGGGTATGACTTGCAAAGAGGGGATGTGTTTAGTGAATACATGCTATGAGATTTTAGTAGGCCTATGCTCCGAAATTTGCCTAGTAGTTGTAAGGCTGGTGTAATATTGGAGAGGTGTGTGATAGATGCACGTGTTAGAACTAGACTCTAAGCTTGAATGTTGAGGAGTAGTGGTAAAGAGGAGACAACATCGTGAGAGTGATAGTTTTAGTTGGAGATTCTCCCTAAGAGGTACACCATAGTGTGTGTTTGAGATTAAGGTGTTGGCTTGCAAGGGTGTGATGTTATGAGTATGGTACAGGTGTTGTTAGATGGAAAGAGAAAATTGAGGATGAAACATTTGATAGGAGAGGTTAGATTGTAAGAGTTGGGGGAAGTGGTTAGGTACGCCATTAGAGCAATAAATATGGAGAGATTTCCCTAGTGACAGGAGGAAGCTAATAGTGGTATCTTTGGAGAGAGTCTTAGTGGCTATTTTATATATACGACTATAGTATGATAGAAAAAGTTTGAGACGCCTATTCTCATGGATTGTGATTCCTCGATCGTGTGGAGGTATATGTTTGTAGCCTATAGGGGAAATTGATTTGCAAACTTGAGAGATGACCCTAGAGCAAAAGGGGAGATGACGAGTCCCTCTAATCCCAAGTAGTGATGCTGATAGTATTAGACAGAGAATGAGGGTAGATGAGGAGGAGTGAATGTATCCTTATTATGACATTGGTGTTGTACTTGTGTCATGTAGGGATAGAGATAGGGAGGAAGGGATATGAGACTTTATTACGGGTAATAGATAGGTAAGAGTAAATTAGTGTCTCTAATAAGAATATGTTGGTGTATCTTGAGTGAGAGCTCATTAAATGGCGAAGGTAGAAGGTCTTAGTAGGCCTAAAATTTCTTAAATATAGTTGAGGTGGTTAGATTGATAGGCTTATATGTGTGGTTGTTATTATGCGAGTATTGATGATAGATTGTTGAAAACTTCGTGATGAGGGTTTCAAGGAAGGATAGTGGAGTAGTGAAGAGGACTAGTGACCTTTTAGGGAAAGTCTCTGTGAGAGTATAGGGATTGGGTATTGAGGGTTAGCCGTATATGGATATGATCATCTTAACAATAACACCGTGAGGCTCAAAAGTAGGCTTGAATGGGATAAGAGGATGTGGATAGGTAGGGAGTTGAATAGGAGCTATATGCTTAAGTTGATGGAGTAAACTCCCATGAAAGTGAGTACAATTGAGGTCGAGAGTTAAGCTTGAGAATACCCGCCGAGTGTTGTATATCACGATGGTCCCCTTTTCGCAATTAGAGTTGATGACTTCTTTCTCGAGTTTGAACAACTAATTGACGAAGTTTTTAAATGATTCGAATTTATTAAGTTTCGATGTTCTATTCGTGTCTGATGAAGAGAATGTTGAAGGTAATGTTCTTACTTTTGATTTAATTGATGTTTCTATCCTTGAGTTGATATGTCTATTCTTGAGTCTGAATAGAGTTTATTGTGATTGATGAGAAGTCGAGAGTTTGATTGATGGACGCGAGTATTGAGATGAGTCTTGAGTCTATTCGTGCCTTGATATCCACCTTTACTCATCATTCAAGGACGAATGATCCCAAGGTGGAGATAATGTAAGACCTAAAAAATTACAAAAATACCCCTAGAAAAGAGATGTGTGCATAACTCGTCTTCCCATGCTCAGATGGTAAATCCGAGGCCGAATTTGTGATCAACATGAAGAATTGAGTGGGAGAATGGTCTCGGTTAATTTTTAGAGCAACCAGATCAAAACAGAATTTTTCGATGCGAAAACGAGAACTAGTGAGGGTGCGCGACAAGTGTGCAACACGCATCTGTCACGGGCCAACACTTGGTTTTATCCTAAAATTTTCTATGGGATTAGAAACCTCTTTCGGAGAATTTTCGATGAAAAATACCGAAATTAAACCCAGTCCGCATCGCGGACCCCCTGTTCCGAGACAATTTTTTTTTGAATTTTGTGAGGGACATTCTAGACCTTTCCAAATCCCTCCTAGATTTAATATATGATTAAAACAAGTCATTCTAATAATAAAAAGGTTATAAACCCTATTTTAAGTCCTTCAAAAACCTTTAACAGAAATATTAGGGTTCGAGGAAAGAATTGAGGAATTCAAGAGGAAATCCTTGAAGTGGTTGTTGAGAGCTTCATCCCAGGTATGTAAGGATAAATTAAAAGCATGAGATTGTTCTCTCATGTGCCTCATAGATGGTCATTGAAGAGTTGAATGTCTAAAGAGTCTACATTCATGATTCTTGATGTTTATTCTTGAAAATTATATTAATTACATGTATTTTCCTATGTTGATGGTCAGCAAAAACTGGTTTTCTTGATTTGAATACTTTTCATGAGATATTGTATAAACTCTATATGTTAAATTGTTAAAGCATGCATAATGAACCTAAGGATGGAGTCTAGAGCCTTGGTTTGAGTATGTTGAGTGAAGTCTTGATGTGAGTATGAGGTTGAGTTAATTGAGCTTGATGATCCTAGGAGTTTTCATAATTGAGTGTTTGAGTTCTGACTATACGACTTCTTCTAATTGATGATCTGAGTCCTTGAGTTATGAGTTAAAGTCCCTAAAATAATAAAGGACCCTTGAGTTTGAGTTAATGAGATAATGAGAGTCTTTACGAGGATAATTTGAGATAACTGAGTTGAGATGATGAGTCTTATGAGCATTGAATCTTGGGATGAGTATCGAACACTGAAATGAGTAAGAGTAAGAGTAAGAGCAAGTCCAGCTCGCACTCACTAACTATGTCGGTACGCGTTGGAGTGGGCTAAGTCCATTAAAGTCGGACAAGTTCCTATCCTGAGGGATAAGTTCCATTAGAGGCGGACAAGTTCTCACTTGAGGGCTAAGTCCGTTAAAGCCAGACAAGTTCTCACTTGAGGGCTAAGCCCGTTAGAGTCAGACAAGTTCTCATTCTATGGATTAAGTCCATTAAAGTCGGACAGATCCTCACCTTATTGTCCTGAAACAAAAGGACTTAATATGTTAATTGTCCGGATCTTTTGTGGATCCTAGGCGTTCCTTACCTTGCAAGTATTGAACAGTTACAGCAACATCAGTGGGATTCTTGTTTAATCACTGGCTCATAAGTGATTGTTGTCGGATAAGAGAAACTCCCAAAAAGTTCTCACCTTGAGTACTCTGAGTCAAGTAGAGTCGAGTTAAGTTCCATTGAGTTGAGTTGATTGATGAGGTTGATTGGTTGATGGGTCACTTTTCTAATCTTTACTTTTTCTTTAGATAGACGTGTGACATTCTGATTTGATTATTATTCTGAGTTGATGTTATTTCCATAGTCTACCTATTTCTGTTTCATTAAGGTTTTTTACATATCGTACATTCCACGTACTAACACCACTCGGCTCTACATCATTTCATGATGTAGATACAGGAGTTAGAGATCATCAACAAGTGTATCATTGAGGATCCGAGACATTTAGCTGATTGGTGAGTCTCCCCTACTTCGAAGGATTCACTACCTTTATCTCATCTTGCTTTAGAGTTAGACTAGACTAGCTTTATTTTGATTGAGGTAGCCATGGGTCTGTCATTGACACCACTTGATAGTGATAGAGGTTCATAGCCTAGAGTTGGATGTTGATTGTTAAGATTGTGAGCTAGTTCAATCTACTAGCCTTATTCTATTATATATATATATATATATATATATATATATATATATATATATATATATATATATATATATATATATATATATATATATATATATATATATATATATATATATATATATATTATTTTGAGAACTAGATGAGATGTGCCCATTTATTTTCCTTAGTCTTCTGCTGATTGTCTTGAGCTATTTGATTGAATAAATGTGATGAGGCCAAGTGGTTCACTTGGAGACTAGAAATAGTCTCTAGGTGCCGGCCATGTCTTGGGTACCCTCCCGGGGCATGGCAGTGACGCTCCCCACGGTCCGAGTCTTGGTGGCCATGTCTATGAGTTAGAGTCTCGATTCTAATTTTGAGGTCCGAACACCTGTCTATTACTCTTGGGTCTAGGATCCTATCGATTATTTTTGGGTATAGGACCCTATCGATTATTTTTGGGTCTCGGACCCTCTCGATTATTTTTGGTTCTTGGACCTTATTGATAATTTGGGTATGGGACGTTACTTTTGGGTCCATGACCCTTTCAATTAATTTTTATCTGGGACCCTATCGATTACTTTTGGATGTGGGACCCTATTGATACTTTTAGTCGAGACCTTATCAATTATTCTTGGGTCTTGGACCGTGTCCATTGCTCTGGGGTCAAGGACCCAGTTTAATATCCTTGGATCCATACACCTATACATACCCTGATTGTGTGTGAGTGTACGCTCTGGGCTTATGGGGGCTAAAGGGGCATACATGCATAGGCATTAGGGCCTTATACCTACGTCAACACTATACCTTAGTCCAGTAATAATTGTGGTGTGGGCCTACTTAGGTTTTGTTAGTCGGTATCTTTTCATATTATAGATGGTTCACTAGACATCTTTATTCCTTGATATGAGTTCTGATTTGCTATTAGTACTGTAGTTCTCTATATTTGAGCATTTTCTACTTACAGTATTTCACTCATTCGGCCAATGATGCATACTAGGTACCTTTTATCGATGCTCACCCTATATTTCTACATCTTCCTACTGCAGATGTAAGAACTAGCTTAGATCGTTGAGTTAGGGGGTTGTCAGCATTTCAGGAGACATTGGTGAGAATCAACAGCTCTAGACACTCTACAGTCTCCTTCCTTTTGATGGTTGTCTCTTGTATACAGACATTGGCCTTACAAAGTGTAGTGCCTTATATATGTAGGAGTATTCCTAGTTATCAATATTATTGTTATTATGTATATACATGAGTGTGTGTGCCTGTGTTCATAGTAGCTCTGTATGGACGACTTGCAGGTTCTGGGTAGATTATGTTTGTTTATTCAGGTATATCTAGTATTGTTATGAATTAGTGACTCGATACAAGTACCTTGGGGTTGGGAATTGTCTTTCCTGTAGGTGGTATCTAACAGGCGCTAAAATGATCAAAATTACGTCATGACAAGTTGATGATAGAGCCTAAGGTTTACTGGTCTCATTTGTATAGAGCAATTGTATAGTAGAGTCCTGCGGATGGGCGCGAAAACTTCTTGATTTATCTTTAGGAGGCTATGAGATGTTTAGGAAACTTCTTGTGGTATTGATTCCTATCGTGTGATATTATGAATGGTCCTTTGACTTCTAAGAATTTGACTTTGTTTGTCTTTTGCCTATATGGCATGAAAAGCATGAACTCTGGGACAGGATAGGGCTGTGCCATCAGTCTCAGATAGGGAGCATCCTCCAAAGCCCATCGAGCAGAGACCGGATGTCCCAGCTCCCCTGCAATCGGAGGCACCAGTTCCCTTAGCTGCCTTTGTGGTCGCACCCGAGGTCTAAGTGGTTATTAAAGAGTTCATGGCAGCGGTTGGAGACTTACAACAGGGTCCAGCACTAAACCCTGCTCATCCAATCCAGGCACCAGCAGATCCTGTTGCTTCAAAGGCTCTAGCACAGCCAGAGGAAGTCGTATCGTCCCAGGACTAGCAGTTACTGGGGTATTTTCTGAGGTTGACCTCGACAAGGTTTTAAAGAGACGTGGTAGAGGATGCATAGGTGTTTCTTATAGCATTTATGGAGTTATTACAAGCATTGGGACTATTGGAATCTCGGCCTACAGAGTTCACTGCTTATAAGCTAGATAGGACCAACAGACAATCATGTTGGACATATAGAGACACCAGACTAGCAGATGCCGTGCCGATGACTTGCACATGGTTTATAAAGGCCATTATGACTATGTGTGTGCCTAGAAGTTTTAGGAATAGACGTCGAGACCTATTTGTACAATCGGAGCACGGTCAGATGACAGTGACACAATAAAAGGATAAATTCTAAGAGCTCTCTAGGAATGCTAAAACTCTCTTGCTTACGAGGAGGAGCGGACTTGTTATTTTGTGTGGGGTTTGAGGCCACAGCTGAGGATAGGTATGCATTCTCCGATTATATCAAACAGGTCTTATCATGATATAGTTGATCATGCTCATTCTATGGAGTTGTTTAGTGGCAAAGCCTAAGGGGCCAGTGGCAAGCATTCTAGGTGCGAGGGAGAGTTTAGTGGATCTCAGTCTGGTTTCATTGTAACAGTGATAGGCCACCGAGGAGGGTTTATAAAGTTCAGACCAGTCACCTATTCCAATCATCATTACAGACTTCAGAGGGTAGTCATCAAGGGCTAAGTACTTCCAGCCAGGGTTGCTCTTCTTATCCTACCGATCATAGACAGAGAGAGAACAACTCCACTACGTCACGGCTTGTTGGATTATCTTTCATGAGTAGTCTGACTTCCAAGGCTTCTAAATTGGGACAATATGATTGTGATAGCAGAGGCAAGGTCACTTGAGGTAGTTTTGGGTGCAGGGCATGGTATCGTTAGGTCAGAGACTATCTAGAGTATAGAGCGACACTTTCAGCCCCACAGGACACTAGATCAGCTCCCTTACCAGCTTGACGGGGCAAGAGTAGGGGCTAGGATCGAGGTTGCAGGGACAACTAATATAGAGACCATGAGGACTAGTAGAGCTTCTAACAGAGTTACCAAGGCCCCGCCAGAGATAGTAGAGCCAAGGGCAAAGGTGAGGCTTGAGGTGGGGACCAATAGGGCACTTTTATGTCGTTTTAGCATAGGAAGATGTCAAGGCTTATGAAGAGGCTATTCAAGTATAATTAGTCTATGTCAGCAACTAACTTCAGCATTGTTTAACCCAGGTTCCGCTTTCTCATATGTATTGGTGTACTATGCTTCTTGCTTGGGTATGACTCTCGAGCCTCTTTCATCTTGGGTCCGTGTATCAACATTAGTGGGGGATTCACTAGTGGTAGATCACTTTTTAGGGGTTTGATACTTGGGCTGACTTGATACTGCTTGATAAGCTGGATGTTGATATTATTCTTGGTATGGATTGGTTGGATGCATATTATGTTGTGTGAGATTTCAATGCCAAGGTTATCATCTTGGCAATACTGGGGATGGCCCCAGTTATATGGTAGGATTTTGTGAGTCAGGTACCAAATAGTATTATATTTTATATTTAATCTTAGAGTTTAATATCCATAGGGTGGTTAGCTTATTTAGCTCATGTTCGTAATGTGACAACTAGGGGTGGGTTCGGTTTTTGCGGTTCGGTTTTTTCCTAAAACCAAAGACGGAACGGAAGGTCATTTGGCGGTTCGGTTCGGTTCGGTTTTGCCAAAAAAAAAAAGTAAACCAATCATTTTTCGGTTCGGTTTTTTCGGTTCAATCTTCGGTTTTTTTTCGGTTTTTTGGTTTTTTAATTAAAAGAAAAAACAACAAACTTCAAGCATTATTAAATAGTAGTGACTAGCTAGTGTTATCTTCAGCTCTCAAAAAATCATCAGCAGCATAAAGCTACCAAAAATTGTGGTTGAAAGAAGTGGACAAAAGAAAAAAAAAATTATCCAGTGACTTTTCTCATTTTCCCACTCTCAATCCTTTTGTTCTTGACACAAACAAATCACAAAATACATTTAAGAAAAAATGGCACTTAATTCCATACTTCACATAAAATCCATTAACATCTCCTCCTCATCATCATCCAAGATAGTGAAAAATTCAAATTCGAATAGAGAAATAAAGAAGTGGAAAGCCATAGTTTCCACTGCATTAGCAGCTGCAGTGATCACATTTATCTCAACAAGAACAGTGTGCAAATTTCTTGTGAAAATGACTGATAATAAGAGAGTAACAGCCTGACAAACTACATTACTATCACATCCAGCGTGAAGGCCAATAGGCATGAACACCATAGCCAATCTTCCAATTATTTAAGTGAATCAGCCTCTTTACAGCCCAAAATGAAACAAAGAGACCCATTCCCAAAGCCATCAGCAAACTGTGTTCCCCTGTTCTTCACATAAAGCATCACAACAAGTGTATCCTAAAAACCACCTGCCATAGATCAAGATATCAATAGTTCAGAGGCAATAGGATATGCAATGCATCAAGAGAAGAAAGGTTGAATCAAAATGACAAAATCAGCAAGTCAACAAATCAGAAGCAAGTAAGCAACCTCCAATTGATGAAACCAACCCGAATCAACAAACTTTTTCTTCATCTTGGAACTCTTGGAGGCAATTTAGACCCTTCAACTCCACCACCATTTGCAATTTCTAAAGTAAAATATTTAGAACGAATCAAAATCTATTAGCAAATTAACGAATAAAAAAATAAAAGAATAAACAATAGAACAAAGAAATTAACTTAAAAAGATTAATACTTCTCACCTTTCTCAAGTTCTTCATAAAATTTCATTTCTTCAATTGTTGGCTCATGATGTAAAGCAACGTTAGTACTTCGAAGCCAATTTTGTGTGCAAATTAAGGCCTCCACCATTTTGGGACTCAATGAGCTACGAAACGGATCAATCACCCGTCCACTAGTGCTAAAACATGATTCAGAAGCAATTGTGGATACAGGAATCGCTAAAATATCTCTTGCAATGCATGCCAAAATTGGGTATTTAGAGACCCCGTTCACTCTCCACCAATTCAGTATGTCAAAGCTTGAGTTATCATCCCCTTCAATTGCATCTAAAATATATCTATCCACATCGTTGCTTACAACACTAGCTTTTTGTGCTCTCCTTTTTTGCTCCTTTTCCATTAACTTCCTCTCAACTTGTGTCATTGATAAAATAGAAGTTACCTCATGTTGTATTGGAGACTTGTCAACACCACTACAAGTATTCATTTGAGTCATGTCGGAAGAGAAAGATCCACTTGATGCATATATATTATGTAGAGAAAGCAAAAACTCTTTCACCTCAAAAATGGTGTCTTCAACCCTTTTATCAAACTTCCCATAAATCAACTCTAAATAATCACCAAGTTTCTCAAATTTATAACGTGGGTCAAGAACCATTCCAACTAAAATATAGTCATTCACCTTGGTGATATCCCCCCAATACTTGTCATATTTAGCTTGCATGGGTGTTGCAATAAAAGATAAAAGTGTGCTTTCAGGTTCTTTCATGACACCTCCAATTTTAACCAAATCACCCAAGAGGTTTTGAATTGTTGGAGTATTTGGACAACACACTCTTAATGTAACATCATAAAAAGGTCTTAAATAATGTGCAAATACCTCAGCTTTTTCCCAATCATCAGTAGAAGGTGGTCCTTCCCTTGCCTTGTCTTGATTGTCACTTTTAAAATATCCCATGTAGTAACCATCATCCTCTTTCAATTTGTCAAAAGCTTTACGAAACTTCAAAGAAGATTGTAGCATTAAAAATGTAGAGTTCCACCTAGTTGGAACGTCTATTATCACAAGTCCCTTGCTCTCAACTTTAACTTTCTCCACACAAACTTTAAACATCTCTAATCTCAGAGGTGATGATCTTGTGTATCTAACAACATTACGAATGCTTTGAATTGACTTATTCAATAACCCCAAGCCATCATTCACAACCAGATCCAAAATATGTGCCACACATCTCATATGCAAATTCTTACCATTATGCAAAAGTGCATTATTAATTTTCCAAGAACTTATTTTTTTAATGAGTTCTTTTATGCCAGAATCATTTGAAGAAACATTATTAACCGTAACAGTCAAAATTTTTTCAATTCCCCATTCTAACAAACACTCTTCTAAAAGTCTTGCAATTGAGTCCCCGCTGTGGTTAGGAATCACACAAAAGTTTAAAATTCTTTTATGCAAAATCCAATTCTTATAAATGAAGTGTGCAGTAATAACCATGTAATTGATATTTTTAATAGACGTCCATGTATCAGTTGTAAGAGACACCCTATATCCATTCAAATCATTCTTCAGTTTACTTTTCTCAACGTAAAATAAGTTAAGCACATCTTTCACCATAGTCTTACGACTTGGCACTCTCCAATGGGGGGATGCAACTCTGCAAAAATATCGAAAACCTTTTCCTTCCACAAAACTAAAAGGTAACTCATCTAGAATTATCATTTGGACACAAGCTTTAGTGATTTCATCTTGAGTACTTCCCCTTACCACCAAATCTTTTGATTTTTTAGAAGTCAATATTTTTTGTTTTTGATTCCACAAATCTTTATTCGGTGGGTACTCTCTACATTTGTCAATATGAGTTTTCAAAGAAGTTGTACCATTCAGTTTGGGGTGAGCAGCAAAATTTTTATGCTTGCAATAATTACAAAACGCTCTAAGTTTACCTGACACAAACTTTCGAGTAAAATGCTCCCAAATATCGGCTCTTTCTTTAGCTTTCAAAGCTGCCAAGTACTCTTCTTCTGTCATTCCACCCAACTTTGTTGTGTCATCTGAATTTTCACTGCCCGCTGTACATTCCACATTACTATCACTTGTTGTTGATGCTTGAAAAGATGGTATTTCACTTGTGTTTAGTGATTCTGTCTGCATCTGCAAGAATTATATGCAAGGTAGATGAAATTTTGTTAGCAATTTAGGACATTACAATCTTAAGAGAAAACAAATTAAATTAAATAGATGATAACCTGACAATGAGAAGAAGATGATAACCTGACAATGAGAAGAAGCAGCTTTGGGGACTTTAGGCTTCGCTGATGATGTTGAAGATAAATGCCTCTTCATGATTCCTATTCATATAACAAAACCATTCAAGCCAAAGAAAAATTAAGCAAGAAACCTTTCCAAGAGATTTACTAAAAGGAAAAGGAAATTGTCATTCTATTTCTTTCTTTGTTTTTTTTGGTTCACATACTTGGATAAAAAAAGAAGAAAGATGTTCATTCAGTTTAGTCATCAGTGCATTTTCATAATTTTCATAAATTGGCATATGATTCTGGAAAAAGGGTCAGAGGAATAACTAGTTTTAAAATGTGGACAAATTAGTCTGTGATAGAACAACAACATGTACTAAAGCTTGAGCTAAACTTTTAGTCTAAACAATGACTTGACAAACAATAAAGAACCACATCTAGAGCCAGAATAATGCACCCCAAGAAGTAAGAATTGTAATCATCATCAAGCTCTCCTTCGCGTTCAGGTTAACAACAGAGTTGTTGTTCAAGCGAAATCCCATAATGCTGGACGTCTTAGGTGAAACTGTCACCATAGGCGAAGCTGAAACGCGGTACAAAAAAATTCTTCACCTCTATCAACATCCAACTCTGTGTCATAGATTCTAAAAGCATTTGTATAAGCACTGCAATTGAAAGCTTTATCCAACTCCATAACCAGTGCTAATAACCCATGACTAGGGCACAAAGAAGGATCCCATTACTCAACAACATCCATGAGCATGATGTCGATTAAATAAGCTTGTAAAAGAGTAAAGAGCTAAAGGAGCAGATAGTATAAAACTGAAAGATTAAGTCATTAAACCTGTTGGCTGCTGGCGCCTGGCGGGAGGGACCGAGGGTCGACTGTCGAGGCTCGAGGGAACTTTGTTGGCTGCTGGCTGCTGAACAAATGCAGTGCTGCTGCGGGAGTGGTGGTCTGGCGGACAGCGGAGTGCGGGCGGCGGGCTTGCGGGGTTTAGGGGTAGGGGCTGGCGGTGGCGGAGTGGCGGGCTGTGCGAGGGTGGTGACTCGTGGGCGAGGGTACTGCTGCGGTGGGAATATTCTGTCAATCTGATAGTGATTTGGGGGAAATGCCGAAAATCGAAATGGGATAATTTAGGGGCTAGGGTTTTTTTTTGGTTTATATATAAGTGGGTTCGGTTTTTTATTGGCTCGGTTCGGTTTTTTAAGACTAAAACCGAAACCAAACCGCACAGAATTGGTTCGGTTCGGTTCTTCGTGTTCGGTTTCGGTTTTTTATGGTGCAGTTTTATTTTTGGTATTTTTCGATTGGTTTCGATTCGGTTTTCGGTTTTTGGTTTTATGGACCCACCCCTAGTAACAACAGAGACTCTTATTGTAGAGTCGATACCTATGGTTTGTTGTTTCCTAATGTGTTTCCTACATATTTACCGGGGTCACCACCTGAGCGACATGTCAATTTTGTGATAGAGATTGAGCTGGGCACTAAGCCCATATTCATTTCCCCATACCGAATGGCTCCTGCAGAGCTCAAGGAGCTCAGTATTCAGGTTAAGGGCTTGTTAGACTTGGGGTTCATACGAATGATTATTGCCCTTCAAGGAGCCCCTTTTTTGTTTGTGACAAAGAAACACCAGACTCCCATATGTGCATTGATTTTCTGTAACTAAATAGGGTGAGGATAAAGAACCGTTATCCCCTGTCGCGCATTGATGATTTGTTTGACCAATTATAGGGGGAAACAATATTCTCTAGGATTGGATTGAGATCAAGGTACCATCAGTTGAGGATCCGAGCAAAGGACATCTAGAAGACTGCCCTTCAGACACACTATAGGCACTAAGAATTTCTAGTCATGCCATTTGGGCTGACTGCTGCCCTTGCAGAGTCTATGGACTTGATGACTCAGGTATTTTGGCCATATCAGGACTCCTTTGTTGTGGATTTTATTGATGATATCCTTGTGTATTCACAGAGATGAGAGCAACATGCCCAACATCTTTGGATTGTGTGGCAATACTCAGAGATTACATATTATATGCTAAATTTTCTAAATGTGAGTTTTGGCTTTAGTCTATCACTTTCCTAGGGAACGTGGTGTCTAAAGAGGGTATTATGGAATCTAACATTGAGGCAATTTGTGGCTAGCCTAGGCCTACTTTAGTTTTAAAGACTCTAAGCTTTATTGGGTTAGCAAGGTATTACAAGTAGTTTGCCGAGGGCTTCTCACATATTGCTACTCCGTTGACTTGATTGACTCATCAAAGTATGCCATTTGTGTGGTCCGATGAGTGTGAGGCCAGCATTCTGAGGCTGAAGGAGTTATTAACTATTGCTCTTGTCCTGACCTTTCCTGTCAAGGGAGAGAGCTTTGTTGTGTATTGTGATACCTCATGTATTGGGTTAGGTTGTGTATTTATACAATGAGGTTAGGTTATTGCTTATGCTTTTTGCCAATTATGGGCCCATGAGCTTAACTACCCCATGCACGACTTAGAGTTGGCAGCGGTAGTGTTTGCGCTCAAGATCTAGAGGCATTATTTATATAGCATTTATTTTGACATTTATACAAATCCCCGGAGCTTGCAGTATATTATGACTCAGGCAGATTGGAATTTGAGATAGCAGTAGTGGATCGAGCTCTTTGCTGACTATAATTTCTCTGTTTTATATCGTTGGGGAAAGGAAAATGTGGTAGCGGATGCCTTGAGTCAGAAGGCAATAAGTATGGGCAGCCTCATAATCTTGACTACAGAGGAGCGACATGTAGCTTCGAACATCTAGTTCTCTGCTAACAGGTTAGTCCAATTGGATGCTTTATTGGGGCTTAGTCTTCGTTAATTGATTAGATTCGGGCCCAAAAATTCAAGGATGTATGTTAGTGGGTCCTAGGTTTTACAGGGGGTTGGTGCTCAATCTATAGTTGATTCAGACGGGATCCTCATATTTGACAGATGGTTGTGGGTTTCTAAATGGGGGATTTGATACAAATGATTCTGCGGGAAGCACATGAGTCTCTATATTCTATCCACCCAGGTACGGTGAATATGTGTCAAGATCTAAGACAACATTACTGGCAGGATGCTATGATGAGAGATATTGTTGACTATGTATTGTGTTACCTTGGTTACCAACAGGTAGATTAAGCACCAGCGACCCATGGGTACAATTTACTAATCACCAATCCCGAGTGGAAGTGGAAATGTGTGATATGGACATTGTTGTGGTGTTTCCCCATACTTCCAGAGGTTATGACAGTATTTAGGTTATAGTTGATCGACTGACTAAGTTTGCATATTTCCTTCTGGTTCGTTCTATCATCAGTCCTTAGAGATTAGCTCGTGTTTACATTCAGGCGATAGTCCAGTTGCATGAGGTGCGAGTATTTATTATATCTAATGGAGGGTCACAATTTACCTCCAGCTTTTGGAGGACTTTTCTACGAGAGTTTGCACCTGAGTTGATCTAAGCAAAGCATTTCATCCCAGACTAATAGCCAGTCTGACTTCACTATTCAAGTTCTTGAGAATATATTGCAGGCTTGCGTGTTTAGAGTTTAGGGGCCAGCGGGACTAGTTACCGCAGTCAGGATTGTGTGTTTAGAGTTTGGGGTCCAGTGGGATCTGTTTCTGCAGTTAGCGTAGCTTGCTTATAATAACAGCTATCACACCAGCATTAAGATGGGCTCGTTTGAGGCACTATATGGTCGATAATGTCATACTCTAATTGGGTGGTTTGAGTCTATAGAGTCGGGCCCATATAATACATACTTATTATAGAATGTCTTAGCTAGGGTCCTTCTTACTCAGGATAGATTACGAACAGCTCAGAGTCGGCACCAAAGCTATACCGACTGTAGACGCCAATTCTTACAATTTGAGGTTGGAGACAAAGTGTTCTTATGAGTGTCGCCCCTTAAAGGGGTAATGCGGTTTGGTAGACGAGTAAGCGTAGCCCCTGGTATATTGTCCCTTTTGAGATTCTGAGATGGGTCAGGCTGATCACATATGAGTTAGCCCGACCTCCAGCTTATTCTGCCATACACCCTATTTTCCACATGTCGATATTGTGTCGGTATGTTCCAGATGAGTCACGTGTGCTTCAATATGATTCAGTTGAGGTACATGGCCGTCTAACATTAGTTGAGGAGCCGGTGGCCATTCTAGCCAGGAATACCAGACAGTTGTGCTTCAAGGTGATGTCGATGGTTAAGGTTCAGTAGCATCACTATTCAGTCGAGAAGTCTACGTGGGAGTCGGAGGCAAAGATGCGGGAGCAATGCCCTAACCTATTTGACCCATAAGGTATGCCTTTATATTTTTACTTTCGAAGATGAAAGTCTTATTAGTGGGGGATATTGTAATGACCCTCCAGGTCATTTATGTGTTTCTACAATTATTCTATTGATTTGAGATTGTGTATGGTAACCTCAGGACATTTGTGACGTGTTCGGGTTATTGGGATGGTTATTGGAGGAGTTGGTTGTGATTCATGCAAACTTTAGTTAGCGGAAAGTTATAATTGTAAAAATGAGTTTTCTAGTAAATTCTTACCAAATGGCCTCATAATAGAATTCTTATGGTTCCATTAGTTCCAAAATGGTCGATTAGGAGAGTGGTTGGCCTAAGGTTTGAGGCTTTGGGGACCTTGGGGCTTTGGGGGTGAATGTAAGTCAGAAATTGTAAACTCAATTCAACCGTAAGCTAAAAAGTGATTTCTATAAAAACCTAACTAAATATGCTCGGAGTGGAAATCAGATGGTTTGGTCAGCTCTAAAACATCTAATACGGCCTATAATGATCTTTCATTTGATGGCAAGGGCTTCTAAGTGCATTTTGACCCCTTCAGTTCTTTAATAGTCAGAAAGAAATGGGACCCTCACTTTTCTATAGGATGCTCCATTGGAAATTCCAACCGCACTATTATATTCAAAACGTTGAAATCCATATGGTTGCACTCTTTATTTGCTGAAAATGGACACTAGACGGGCTCGGAATGCCTCAGACAAGTCTTTGAGATTGCTTGTGCAAAAAGCAGAGAAACAACCCTCTGCATTCGTGGAGTGTTAGGCGCGTAAGCGGAAGGCCGACACACCAAAGGCGTGTATTGCAGCACCAAGGTCGCACTCACGGAGGTCTGGAAGGTGCCAAGGTGTACGTTCATGGCCTGGCTCCCGCATTCACGCAGGACAATGGCATGAGGCGGTGCCAGCCTATAAAAGCTGGTCGTGACAGCCTTGAGAATAAAACTTCATCCGCACATTAAAATTGAATTCCTGCTCCAATTTTAGCGATTCAAAAGGCTACATTGTACAAATTTATACAAGGAATGTCATGGAAGTGTCAAATTCCAGTTTTTGTGTGCATTTTAAGGTAAAATCCTTGTTTTTCTCAGGTTATATATAAAAAATGTGTGAAAATTTTACATTGTGATATCTAGGTCAATTCTCAACAGAATTAAGTAAAAGTTGGGTCTAAATTGCTCTATTTTCTAAGAAAAATGTTGTGGTATATTGATTTCTTATAATTTAGTTGTATTTTTGTAAAATTTGACTAAGAAAGTGTTGTAAGGAATGTTCTCTGATAAGAAATGTAACCTCATTTTTTAGTCGTTTCTCTGTCTTTGAAGATCTATTTTGGGCTCAACTACTGACAATAGACCTGGGGTGGTGTTGGGTTCATTTTACAAGGATTTGTTTGAGATTTTAGGTGTAGAGCCTATTTTTACGACTGTATTTGCTGCAACTATGACATTGGCTAAGTTTTGACACTGTTGAACTACGAAGAGGCCTAGTAAAGGTTGGATATGGTCTAGTGCCCTGACAGGTATGTATTCTTTCATAACTCTTGTCCATATGAATGTGTAGCCTGATGTTACTATGATATGCTGGTTATGAGGTTGTTTATTGATTATATGTCATACTATTGATTGATTTTGGTATAAGTATGACTCTACTGGGCTTGGTTGTTCTGGATATTTATGAGACAATTGTGACCATCCATGGTTATGCTGATTACTTGTGGTTGACTGGTGGTATACTTAGCTTATGTTGGGCATGAATCTACATTGGTTTGTAACATACATAATTCTGTATATACTTGTTAGTTATTGTGCACTTGTTATCCTTACCTGATACTGAAGTTACCTGTTATAGTTTGAGGTAGGTGATAGTTATGCTTTGTTTAGGCTTTTGACTCTCGTCTTGAGATACGATGTTGCGAGATCTCCTGATAGACTAGTGAGTGGATGACTATTCATGCGTTTTGAGTCCTAGATGACGCTTCCTGAGATCCGAGATCTGGTGGCCACATTTGAGAGTCAGAGTCCTAGGTGCGTTTCGAGTCCCTGTGGCCACGTCTATAAGTCCAAGTCCTAAATGTCAATTCTAAGGTCCGAGCACCTGTCGATTACTTTTAGTTCTAAGATCCTATTGACTACTTTTGGGTCTGGGACCCTATCAATTACTTTTGGGTCTGGGACCCTGTCGATTATTTTTGGGTTTGGAACCTTGTTGATTCGTGGGGTCTTGGGCCCTATCAATTACTTTTGGATCCGAGACCTTGTCGATTACTTTTGGGTCTGGGACCCTATTGACAATTTGGGTCTGAGACCCTATCAATTACTTTTAGGTTCAAGGCCTTGTCGATTACATTTTGGTTCGAGACCTTGTCGATTACTTTTGGGTCTAGGTCCTTGTTGATACTTTAGGTCTTGACCTTGTCAATTACTTTTGAGTTTGAGACACTATCGATTATTCTTGGGTCTAGGCGTTGTCGTTTGCTCTGGGGTCATGAACTTGGTTCATTATCCTTGGATCCATACACCTATATACACCATGATTTTGTGTAGGTGTACCCTCTGGGCTTATGGGGGCTCAGGAGGCGTACATGCATAGACATTAGGGCCTTACACCCACGCACAACACTATACCTTAGTCTAGTGACAGTTGTGGTATCGGCCTACTCGGATTTCGCCAGTCGGTATCATTGCAAATCAACTGGGTTATTCAGTTTGCATTTGATGGTTCTCCAGACATGCTTATTGCTTTATATGAGTTTTGATTTTCTAGTCTTACTTTAGTTCTTTATATTTGAATCTTTTCTACTTACATTATTTCACTCAGTCTCCTGATGATGACTACTGGTGCCTTTTACCAGTACTCACCCCTGCATTTCTACATCTTCCCACAATGCAGGTCCAGGTACTAGTCATGGTCACTGAATTGAGGGTTCAAAAGCATTTCAGGAGACATTGGTGAGCATCAACAACTCTTAACACTCTGCAGTCTCCATCTGTTTGATTGCCATCTCTTGTTTCCAGACATTGGCTTTGTACAGTGCAGTGGCTTGTATTATATGTAGGAGTATTACTGGTTATGCATATTATTGTTATTATGTAAATATATGAGTATGTTCCTGTGTTCATAGTAACTCTATGCAAATTACTTCTAGGTTCTAGGTAAATTATGTTTGTTTATTAAGATATTTCTAGTTTTGCTGTGAATTAGTTTCTCATGATAGGTACCATGGGGTTTGAAATCGGCTTGTCTGTAGGTGGGATCTAACAAGTGTCATCATGATCGGAACTGGGTTGTGACACAACTATAGCAATAGTACCTACAAGTCAAAAATGACCCATGGTCACTATGCTTCAAGCTCAAATTGATGAAATAATCACAAAAACACGGACTGACCTAGAAGGTCATTATATGTATGTATGTATGTATACATATCATATGTATGTATTTATCGTATGTATACTTCTTCTAATAGTAGAAAGAATATGTATCTATATCTATCACATGTATGTATGTGTGTATGTGTGTGTATATGTGTGCGTGTGTGCGCGCGCGTACACGTGCGTGCATGTGTGCATATATATATATATATATATATATATATATATATATATATATATATATATATATATATATATATATATATATATATATATATATACATTGGTTGACCCCCATAGGTAAACAATAACCAATTTCCTAGAAGAACAAAAAACTTTGTTAATCTCTACATATAGTTCAAATAATGAGAGGATTTGCATAGTAAATTTCTAGATGATATAAAATTTTAAATATTTAGACTTCTTAAATGGTCCAAATAAGGAAAGTTTTATGTATTTTAAAGTTTTAAATACTAGGAATAACAACAACAATATAAGTAGTGGAATTCCACAAGTGGGGTCTGGGATTTTAAATATTAAGAAAAAAGATAAATTGTTATAAACATATTTATGTTATAGTGCATGCCTGTTATGTAGGATCCTTTGGAGAAAAGTTAGGTTCCCTAACTTAGGGAGCAAGTCAGGTTTCCCCTATAAATAAAGAGAATTTTCTTCATTATAATATACATTTGAATATTGTTCAAAGAAATAAGAAGTCTTCTTTTTCCTCCCTACTTTCTTCTTCTTACTTCTATAACACGTTATCAGCATGAGACTCTACTGTCTTAAAGAGTGAAGGTTAAGATAGAAGGCTAAGGTATTATTTATTTTTCTTTTTTTTAATATGACTAATTTAAAAAAAATCTTGAGTTCATTGCCCTACATAGTTTTGGCACGAACTACTCTTCATTGGTGTTGGATTCTATGTGTCTTGGAGACATCATCAAAGATGAAAATAAAGCATCAAAGCAAGATTGTGCTAAAGCTATGATATTTCTTGCATCATCATCTTGAAATTTTTTTGAAAATTACATATCTTATAGTCAAGGATCCACTTATTTTATGAAAAAAAAAACTAAAAGAAAGATATGATCACTTGAAGACGGTCATACAACCAAAAGCATGATAAATTTGGATGCATCTGAGGCTATAAGACTTTAAGTCTATTCATGAATATAATTCTGCTATGTTCAGAATCACATCTCAATTGAAACTGCATGGAAATGATTAGTCATACTGATTGATAGAAATGACGTTCTTCACTTTTCATGCCTCGAATGTGCTACTACAACAACAATTTCGAGAAAAAGGTTCAAAAAGTATCCTGAACTAAATTCTCATCTTCTTGTGGCTCCACAAAAAAATGATTTAATAATTTAAAATCTTGAGAATCGACCAACTGGATCTAGACAACTTATTGAAACTCTTTTAATGAATGAGTAGCACGACCACCATCCTAGGTGTGGACAAGGTTGCAACCATGGTTGTAGATGTGGATGTGGTCGAGGTCGTGATATTGGCCAAGAACAAAGTTCTTTTTTTGGTGTTAATCATACACCAAAGAAAATTCACAACCAAAAGGGTGTCATCTATGTGGTGGAAAATGCCACTATGCAAGTGAGTGTTGTACTATCAAACATTTGGTTGAGCTTTATTAAGCCTTACTAAAGAAGAAAGAGAAAAAAAATAGAACCAAATGTTATCTGTAAAAATCATGTTGACATCACACAATTACATATAGTAGATTGCTTTACATACTTTGAAGGAAAGATAAATCACTTGATTGGTGATGGTTTTGTGGTCATGAAAGAATGATCAATTTTTAATTATTTAGCTATTGAATAAATCAGGTAAAGATATTATTTACATGAGTGCTAGTTTTTAATTAGTCATGTTATAGTGATTAATTATTGTATTGCATTTAATTTGATTATGGTTGATAAATAACTTTTTAGTTGAGTAGTATTTTAATTTTCCTTCTTACTTATTACGTATTTACTAAATAAACTTAGTATCCATCGTTCTCTAAAATTATGACTTTTTGAGCTGCTTGTTGTAATCTTATTCGATGTGTTTATCTTGGATATGTGAGTTGATTATTAGTTGGTTGATTATAATAGATTGTTGTTAGTCAATCACTAAAATCTATTATGTGTTTATATTACACTTAGGTATGAAATTGATCTAGTAAACACAGACATATATTATCAAATGTTACAACTACTATTAGTCAGTATTCTAATATATTTTATATTAAATATATTGCGAATAGTGTATTGAAAAATTATTGACTATTTATTGTACACTAGTTAATGTATTTTTCTTAATTGCAAAAATGCCAAGTAATACATTTTGTTCACATAAGTGTTATAATTAAGTTGGTATACTATATGCATGTATCCATTATTTTATTGATTGCTTAGGAGAAGATAGTTAATAATTTATTATACTATCTTACTTTTACTTTGCAATAAAACTTTAACATATATTTATTTTATTCTATGTGAAAATATCAATAATTAACAAAGCATGTTATTTAATTATGAAAATATTTGCCTGATTGATTCTGGTACGACATATATGATATTAAAAAATGAGCAAAATAATTGTTACTATAATTTTTGTTAGTACTAATCTGATTGAGGGCTTCGGAAGAACTACTATAATGTTTTCTAAGGGAATTAACCTCCTCATGAAAAATGTTATATTTGTCCCAAATGTAACACCCCACATCTTAAGTGTACTATTCCTATGCATATAGAACATGATGTGATTAGGTAGAAGGAGAACCAACTTTAAAAGTGCCTAACTTTTAGACAGGAGGGCTAAATTTACGCTTAATGCTTAAGATGAGTGAGTGCATATAAGTCATAAGCTGAATTGAGGAGATCACGACCTTAAATGAGGTGAAAAAAGTGAGGTGATTGTAGGACTTAGGAAACTAACACGTGAGTCACCTACATGCTTAGCTTAAATTGGCTATGAAAACGGGGAAGATTAATTCACACATTAGTGAACTCACTTGAGGCCAAAATTAAGTAATATGAAAAGGACGAGAAGACGAGGCTCAACACTGAATCTATTCAAGTCTGATAAAGAATAAAGTCCAAGTTAAGGATGTAATTCTAACCCATGGTTTGGCATTATAAAGGGACAATATAGGCAACCCAAGATGAATAGGAAAAGGTCCAAAGTACATTTACCATACATTTCACAAATAGGGCCCAAACTAAGTGAAAGTAGAAGAGAACAAAATCCGTAGCAAAGCCCATCAAATTGATGCCTAATAAGGTCCAAGTGAAAGGGCCAAGTAGGTTCACACCACCTTGGAAAGATGTGGCTTAAAACACAAGAGAAAGTCGGCCAGGAGTGGCCCTTTAAAAGGGATTAAAAACCAGCTCATTAAGTCATTTTAAACTTAGAGAAATTTCAGCTTTTACAAAGTTTCTTTGTTGCTCTCTCTTGGCTTTGCAAAGAGGCCGAAGCACACCTTTAGGACCTGATCCTTGAAGGCTAAGGTAAGTAGAAATTCCTATAGTTTAGTATAATTTTTCCATGAAAAACATGAGGAGTATGCTGGTTATACTTGTGCTGGAATTTTGGGCAGCATGTGTTCCAAAGATTGTTGTACACTTTTCTTGTTAATTAAGAGGCTTTTATCTTCTTGGTTGGCTGGATTATAAAGTAATATTTATGGTTTTAACAAGGTTTAGTTCTTTAGTGATGTAAGAAGGCCGCTGCACCATTTTTATTTTTCGCAAAAATGAGTTCTTGTATGCTATCTTAATTGCGCTCTTAGTAGGAACTTATGGACTGATAATTGGGAATTGGTGTTGTACGTCCTCCATCTACTTGGGGAGTGTGTTTTTGGACTGTTTTAGGAATTTTTTTATGTGTAAATATGTTGAGATAGTTTGGTTGAAGTTGAAACAGGTTTAGGATTGTTGACTTCGAAATGTAGCGAGAAGACGTAATGTTATGTTGCCTACTTGTGTGTTGTGTGAAATTATTATGTGTTGTGCTTTGTAAACTATTGTAACATTGTTATGGGAATAAAATAAGCTAGATATGACATGTATATGAGAATGTGTATTAGAAAATATGATTAGAGGTGCAGAGGTTGAAAGGATACTCTTGGATTGACAATCACAAGCTTGCTGGCCGAGCATTATTTTTTTACAAGATTGAACTGCCAAGACATATTTATTAGCTGCTAATACTAATTTTATCACCTACTCTATTGTAGATAGGTATTTGGAGGAAAAGGAGATAACTTTGAGGTAATAAAGATGTAGTACAATAAGGTATGTAAGGCTACTCATTTTCGTATTATTTGGTAAGAATCTAGGTTCTTCCTTGGCACACAAAGGCATGTACAAACTCTGACATAACTATTAACTAAGTCTCCACTCTTTAACATGTTCACATGCTACCATACATACCTATTGTCAATTCTGTATACATATTTGGATACCAAAGATACATGAGTTCCATTTTACTAAGTAAAGTCCATGTGTTGTTTAATATCCAACACATTTCATTAGTTGTGTAACTCTTTTTTCATTGCGGTATTGTCTTGCATGATTGTCTATAGACCTACAATTCTAAATATTATGACCACCAAAAGAATCATCTCAAAAGTTAATAGAGATAAATCGAAGTTGCTTATTGATGGGTGGTATCTAGGGGTGGAAGAATCACCTAGCATGGGTCGATCCCACATTACGAGGGGTATCCCAAGGGTGAAAGAAAGCCTAGCATGGGTCTATCTCGATATTGATTTACCACTGATTAGCTGGTCATTTATATGATATACTACACAAAATAGTAAAGAAAGGTAATGTAATAAAAGGACATAAAGTTCATGATTCCACAGTATGACTAAAGGTGGTCTCTGATCCTTACACACCAGTGTATGATTTCATTTGAAATCTTATTTCATATACAGTACTTCATGCCTTACATATTTAGTACATTATCTCGTACTGACGTCCCTTATAGGGGACCTGCATTTCATGCTGCAGGTACAGGAGCTAGTAGATCTTCCCAGTACGAGTACAGGATATCCAACTGCTATTACTGAGCTCCACGTTGCTTCGGGGCTTTGTGTGTCTAGAGCTTCTATTTTTGTATTGTATAGTTGGTCATGAGGCGGAGCCTGTCCGATCCTTATAGATATTGTTTCTTATCTAGAGGCTTTGTAGACTATGTAAAGTAAAGTGTGGTCATGTATCATAGTTTAGACATCGTGGCTCCAACGACGTAGTCATATGCATTTCCTTTTGGCTTATTATTATTGTTTACTTTCTTTAAAGTATGTTGAATGTGAAAACCCCTTATAATGTTCATAGAAACTGTATGGTTATATGTTGGTTCTCCCGAGTCTTCTCGACAACGGGTGCCAGTCTACCTTAATGGGACTTTGGGCGTGACACAAAATCTCGGAGAAAATTGTTGAGTTTTAAAGATATTCATAAAAATGATTATCATATCCAATCAAATGGATGATACACTTTTTGAATATCTTGGTATCACTAAGAATGTCTCTGGGAAGACATGTGTTGTAAAAAGTTTCCACTTTTATCATCTGAGTTGTATTGGACAAAAAGTAGTCCAATTGAGGCACATTCTATCGTAAATAAAATTTTTACTAATTTCAATACTATCGTACTTTGTGTAACCCCCTCCCCCCCCCCCCCCCCCCCCGCAAAAGTTATTTATAACACCCTTATAATAGATTGTTCGCATAATGCATTTTTCGTATATTTTTCGATAAATCTAAGCCTGTATTCTTGTTCTAGGGGTAAAATATTGTGAGAAAATGATCTCCTTCAATTTTTAAAATAGTCACATCGAAAAATAATTTCTTGCATATTTTTGCACTTTCCTGCTGGGTACGTGATCACCTAAACTCATTCCTAGATCAAAACAAGGAAAAATTCAAATTTGCATAAAAATGACTTGTGCTGGGAGCCACTTCAAAATGCACCTGTGCTCCATCGTAGTTCAAATGTTTTTTTGACAATTTTCAAAATTAAGTGAGGGTAACTAGGACATATCCCAAAACCATTATATGTAGAAATCCACAAAATTTTGCTCATTTTTAGCCCTACTCCTCTCACAAACAATCCCAAATTCCTCCCAATATACTTCTTCCGAAGTTCATCCAAATTTCTAGGGTTCAAGGTTTTTCCATTGAAGGTCAAGCCTCAAGATGATTCCCCAAGTTTTTTCAAGTCTTCTCCATTAACCTTAAGACCTTAAGGGATGTGGGTTCTTCATCCATGGGTTCTTCCACACATGGGCCCAAAAATCTTTTCACTCAAACCTTTAAATTTCAAAGCTAATTTCTTGTGGGTACTTTTTATTACTCTTATTATGCATTAATTATGTTGAAAATTATCATCTATTGAATCAAAATTCATGAAATTCTTTCAAGGGTTTATTATTATGAGCTATTTTATGATATTCAAGTTGTGTACATTATTACACCATAAAGTTCTATGAAGTTGATGATTTTGCAAGATGAATTTCATTTTTCCCACATATATGTTTTGAAATATTATACCAATGATTGTGGTGGATCTATTTTAGAATGATTTAAGTTAATGAGCTTTACTAGATTTATATATAATCCTTTTGAGTTGCATGATTTAAAACTTACATGCATTGCCCATTAAATTTTCATATTAAGCTCTCTAATGAAGTATGATTGTAAATGATGAGGGTTTTAACTTTACATTATGAAAGTTATGAAGTATTGATGAATCTCTCTTTGAGTGTATAAGTTGGTGATAAGGTCAATTCTTACCAAAAGAATGGATCCTCTTGTGGCAAGGACAATTCTCATATGATGGATCATAAGCTTTATGAGCTAGACCTAATACAATGATGCTATATTTACAAGCTTATAAATTTATATGATTATGCTTATGTTTCTAATGTGTTCCATGGGAATGAATGTGCACCGAATAGGGGATGGAGGTAGAGTTCGATAAGGGAATCCTAGTAATGGCCTCATATTTCATTAACTGTGTGCCACTATTGGAGCTCTTTTAGGCTAGGATAGTGGATCCATATAGTCCATTCTATTGATTAAAGATGCATGCTTAAGTTGACGGAGTTCCATCCGGTTAGTGGTCTCCCCATGTCAATATAGGGGGTTATGTTGGATTCTATGTATTAGCTCGCATGGTATTGTATGTCGGTTACGATTTCCTCCCACATATATATGCTATATAATGAAATTATGTTTTACCTTCCATGCATATTTTTATTAAGGAATTATTCATTCATGTCATATTAAGCTTATTGCCTTTGTATATGATTATGCATCTTGTCCATCATGGCTGTTGATTTCCTTGTTACATTGTATTTCAAAAACTAGTACATTCAATGTACTTGGGCATTCTTTTGACTACATGATCTAACCATATAGGGATCGACCGGAGAACTTCCCAATCACCTCGTTGTTGCTAGTTCGATGTGAGAAGATCATTGCTTTTGGTGAGTCCTCTAGTTACAGGGCAACATCTATTTTCTATCTTCCGTACTTATGTTAAGACAATGTTATTTTACCTCCTATTTAGAGGGTGAGTTTGGGACATATCTTGGCCCCCGTGTCATTCATGACTAGAGGTATTGTTGGATACCCATGTTATGTACGTATTACATGATGTTTATACTTCTATGGATGATATCCCTTAGACACTATCCCATGCATGTTGATATTCTGATGTTCATAATGTTATGGTGAATTTCACTAAGTCCTTACTCCCCATAGATTGTGTCCCGTGATCCCTTTCCCTTAGCATTGCTTGATGAGATTAATGCAAGTCCCTTACCCTCTGTCCCATAGTTTGCATCCTATGTCCTAAATCCCTCTTAGTACAACTAAATGATGCTTGAATTACATTATGAAATCAATAATGTACTTATATTTGCTATGTGTTTTGTTTGGAGTACCCTTGGGTTCTCTATTTTCCATGTTGCTCCCGAGCCCTAGGCTTGGGTAGCGATATGCTTGGTATCACAACATTAGGTGTGTAATTGGTAGATAGAAATTCAACTGACTGTGTCAGGTAGAGTCTTGTTCATGGTTGTGAAGCGCATCACAACTATGAATAGGAGTCTATGAAACATTTAGAAAATGACTCACTTCCTTATGATTCATGTCGTACCATTAGAATTGTTTAAGGTTATTAACCTAACTAACAATGCCAACTTTTCTGTTTCTAGATAATGTCGCCAAGGAGAGCACTTTTGCTAAGGGATGGTCCCAAAGACCAAGCCCTTCCCGCGCAACAAGAAGAGGGAGTCAGATATGCGGATTTTAGATCCACCTATTTTCACGATGTTGGCCCAAGTCTTCGCCAACAAAGCTATTAGGGAGGTTGCATTTCCTCTCCAAGCACCTTTACTAGCAATAAGGGTTCGAGATTTTATAAGAATAGACCTTCCATAATACCATGGATAAAAAGTTGATGAAGACCCGATAGAGTTTCTTGATGAGGCCTATCGCCATCATGGGGATGCCATTAGAGGAGTAGGCCGATCTTGTGGCTTACCAATTAAAGGGATGGCAAAGGTTTGGTATGACCAATGGGTCAATGAGAGGGAGTAGAAGTTGGCCTTTTTAAATGGGAAGAGTGACAAGGGGCATTTTTTTTGGGTAGATTTTTTCTATTAGAGTTGAGGGAAGAGAAGTTGCAAGAGTTCATAAATTTGAAGCAAAGGCACATGAGTGAGGGAATACTCCCTCAAATTCACAAAGCTTACTAAATATGCATCATTTATGGTGGCAGATCTAAGGGCTAGGATAAGTAAATCCATATTTGGTGTATAGGAGTCGGTATCCAAAGAATGCAAAATGGCTATGATTGTGAAGGAGATAGACCTCTCCTTCCTAATGATTTATGTGAAACAAATTGAAGAAGAGAAGTTGAGAGAGCAGTCAAGGGATTACAAAAGGGCTCAGATGGATGGTGGTGGATTCTTCCACCTAAGGGCTAGTGTCATGGTAAACTTCAAGGTGGCCAAAGACAAGTGCAACAAGGGTCATCTAATACCTATCCTCCCAGGTTCAACAAAGGTAAGGGGTCCAACCCAAAATCTCAAAGAGGTTTAGATGCACAACTTCTCCAATTGTGTGAAATGTGGAAGGCACTATAAGGGTGAGTGTTTAGCCGTTGAAATGCTTGCTTAAAATGTGGAGAGCCTGACCACCATGAAAAGGATTGTAGGAGCCAAAATGCAAGGTCCTAAGTGTCACAACCCAGACCTAGGGCCTAGTTATGTCACGACCCAGACCTAGGGCTTAGAAGTGATATGGCGAATGGGAACCGGAGAGTCCCCAAACAAGCCTCAAAGTATCAAAATCAAATCTGGAATTGGATGCTATGTCAATCCCATATATGGAATTGATATTAACATATATCAAGATAATATTGTAGATTGATATATATCCACATCATTGGTTCGGAAGCACATTCAAAAAGTAAACACATAGTTCTAAGGGATGGGAAAGTAGGACTCACGCTATGAGGATATCAAAGGGAAAGAGATTTATATTGATTCACATAGCACATAGCACATAAGAACTAAAGGGCGGGGAAGTATGGCTCACTCTATGGGGCAATACGGGGCTTAGCATCTCTCACATTTCCACATCAAACATACATACATACATATCATAATTTCCATAATCAATCCATAATAGTCATATCCAATAGATAACTGAAATAACAAACTTCAAATACAACAAATAACATATAAAATCTACAAAAGTCTACAAGATGTCCAACAATGCCTCAAGTCATAAGATGGGGTGGGGCCAAGACATGTCCCTAAAATAGCATAGGTAGAAGGAAGGTGGTTTGTCCTTGGAAGATAGGACTCACCATAATATCAACTCTCCGAATTTGAGCTACTCGTCAAGTGGTGGATGATCGTACCACACGGTCCCTACATGGTAAAATCATATCGGCATAGAGCATGTGTTAGTATGTTAGAATGCACTAAGTATGCGGGCATGCAATGCATATGACTTATCAACCTACATTTTAATGTTAGATGACAAGGGCGCATAATATAGAAAGAATCATATATCTAAAGGAAGCTATGAAATTTATGATGCATGAAATGCAACAACGCTCATATATAGTGGGGATAGACTATAATCGAAAAATCAAACTCATGTGAGCTATTACATGAATTAGTCAGATAGAGACCTCCCATCGGTAGGAGAAGATTACTTGCCAAAGGTAATCTACATCACACCTTATGACCACACTTTTCGGTGGATGGTCACCTTCCTAACGACCACACTTTTTAGAAGGAATTTTTCATAATCATATCATATCATATCATAAACAAAATAAACAAATAACCAGTCCTTACGACCCAATCTTTTCGGTAATGGCTACTATTCCTATATTGGCACATAGTTCAAGGAAAGGGAGAGGGATCTTAGGGATAGCCCTAACGCCCCCAATCCGTTGGTGCTAAGTCAAAATATCCCACATGAATAATTATACATATACGTGCTTTCAAAAGATACAATATTCATTTCAAAACTGTCCAATGCACATTTAGGCTCAAATGCCAAATCGTAAGTTGTAACGATGATATTCATGCAAGAAATAGCTTATTCACATATATGAGATGGTGCAAGCATCCGAGATACTCAAAGAGCCATAATCATAAGACCTGTATGTGATCACATTCTTGTCCTAACCAATGCCTTACCAAAATCATATCATAATCATTTCATAAAACATAATTGGGTCCTAACCAATGCCTTACAAAAATCATATCATAATCATTTCATAAAACATAATTGGGCTTAACCCACTTCATAATTTTCATATAAACCAATGTTCATGGATGCAAATGCAATGCATGATGTGAGAATAGTATGGGTAACATAGATTCAAGTTAAAATCAGCCATATAAAAATGAAATTGAGGAAATCCATAATTAAATCCACATGTAAATAGTAATATAGATCACTCATGCATAAATCAACTTTAAAGGGGACATGCATGTTCATAACTCAATGTAAATCATCATAATAGTGATCAAAGTGAATTGAAATCGTAGGTAAAATACAACACATACATCGATTGGATTTAATAAAATCAAATAATAAAAACCCATATTCAAAGTAAACTAAAATTAATGAAATCAATTGAAAGGAGTTTTTGGGTCTTCTTGGTTGAAAAAGACCAAGAATCAATCCCACATACCTTGATTAGGAAAATGAATTTGAGAAGAATTTAGCTTGAAGTTGAAATCCCAATTGATTCCAAGCTTGAATCTTGAAGATGAGACTTGGAGAGAATTTGAGAGTCTAATTTTAGAAACTAAGTTGTTGTCTTGAATGAGGGTTTAGAATTGGTGTAGGAGAAGTGTAGGAATATAAAAGGGAGGATTAAAAAGGTTTTAAAAGCCTTGGGATGGGTCAAAATATAAAAAACATTTGCATTATCTATTTCAAAAGTGTCTAATCTACTCCTTCTGTATAGATGCCGACTACCAAATCTCGTCAATCAATGGGAGAGTCTGAGGCAGATGATGTGGCTCTCACCCGAGGTTGAATAAGAGTCTGGGGTCAGACCAGGAGCAGAGGACATGTTAGAGAGGCAGACGAGGAAAGACTAGATCGACTTCTCCAGAGCCTGTTCATTAGCCAAAGGGGCCTATAGATCATATTCCACTGCCCTCAGCCCCCAGAGACTACACCCTCAGTTTAAGAGTTACAGATTAGTTCATTTGCTAGATTGGATGGAATTCCTCCAGCCCCATCAACAGTTGAGATGCCAGTTTCTACTACACCGATTGGTCCTTCTAGTTCTCCACCAGAGCCAATTATGATTCATGTGGGTCCTTTTTCAGCTCTAGTAGACGCTCATGTGATTGTTATTACTCCACTTAAAGCATCTAGACCCAATTCGGGTACTCAACTTTAGAGTTTGGATGTTGCTCTATCTATTGTACATCCCTTGTATATGGTGCCACCATCTTCTACCAGTCTAGCTAAATCTACAGTAGAGTAGAAAGGTTTTGAGAGGTTATGTGATTGGCTCTACGGCAATTTGATAGCACTCTTGTAGATAGAGCTTATGATTTTCAGTTAGAGTGTCAGGACTAGTTATGTAATATGGCTATTCTTGAGTTTAGTTAGAGTGCCAGGAATGGTTATGACTTTTAGTTAGAGTTGCCTACACTTCATATCAGTTCATCGGCCTTGCCAAGGAGTAGTGGAGGTTAGTGGTAGCTCATCGGCCTGTTGGATCTCCAGCTACGACCTAAGGATAGTTCACCGAAGATATTTTTGGAGTGATTCATGCCCTACAGCCTTCGAGACAGCCACCGAGATGAGTTTGACAGGTTACAGTAGGGATTTATGCTTGTTTCCAAGTACGAGGCTAGATTTCATGCCCTATCCAGATATGCCTTGTCTAGCATCCTTATTGAGTTCGAGAGGATCTGATGATTTTCCAAGGTCTTGGTAGGGTATCTTTAGGAGGCTACAGCTTCCTTGGTGTTAGCTTAAGGTACTTTTTTGAGTGTTGTGGATCACACTCGTATGATAGAGCGTATCAGGAAGTATATACAGGGTGGCAGGAAGAGGTTCCATCAACATGGGCAGTTTAATGGGAATCTGCAACGGGACCGAGAGATTCAGAGGTTGGGCCATCAAGGGTGGGTAGTTCAAGCAGCTCCTCCAGTATCTGATAGTGTTGATAGGTCCAAATCTGCTGAAGTGGGTAGTGAACCTAGGCCTGGTGGTTTTTTAGGGCAACCATCTCAGAGATTGGAGACCAGGGCTTATTATCATTATTATGAGATTGGGCACTTAGTTTATCATTGTTCTCACCATGTACCTTTTGCTCAGACTTCAGGTTCTTGGCCAGCTCGTCCAGCTCCTGCACTTGTATCTAGAGACACTCTTCTTTCTATGAGAGGTGGTGCCAAATGAGGTCATAACATAGTGAGAGGTGGTGCTCGTGGTGGTCCACAAGCTAGTGGTAGCCATGGAATTCACTATGTTGTTCTATATAGAGCTGAGGCAGGGGCCGCTGATGCTGTTATCACAGGTATAGTTCTAGTGTGCCACCATTTAGCTTTAGTTTTATTTGATCTAGGCTCTACTTATTCATATATGTTAGCCTATTTTACTATTGATATTGATATTATATGTGAGCCTCTTGCCGAACCTACTTTTTCCACTCTAGTAGGTAATATTTAGTAGTGAATCGGGTATATCGGGGTTGTGTTATGACTTTTATGAGGAGAGATATTGTTGCTGATTTGATATTTTTGGATATGGTTGATTTCGATGTGATTTTGGGTATGGACTAGTTGTTGCCTTATAATGTTCTTCTTGATTGTCATGCAACGACCGTGACCCTAACTTGCCTCAATTGATGGAGATTGGAGCACCTAGCTCCTATCCTAAGGGTGTTATTTCTTATGATCATGCTTGTCGGCTAATAGGGAATGGGTGTTTGGAATATTTAGCTCATGTTCGGGTTGTTTATCAAGAACCTCCATCATTAGAAACTACCACGTTGCTAGAGAGCTTATGGATGTATTTTCGACTGATTTGCTTGGTGTTCCTCTAGATCATGATATTGACTTTGCTATTGATGATGAGCCACTAAGCCCATATCAATTGCTCCTTGTGAGATGGCTCTAGCTAAATTGAAAAAATTACAGGAACGATTGGAAGATTTATTGAAGAAAGGCTTTATCCGTCTTAGTGTTTCCCCTTGGGGTGCTCCTATATTATTTGAAAAAAAGAAGGATTAAACTATGTGTATGTGTATAGACTATCGTCAACTTAACAAAGTGACAATCAAGAACAAATATCCTTTACCTTCCATCGATGATCTTTTTGACCAATTGTAGAGTGATTCGGTGTTCGCCATGATTGGCTTGAGGTTTGGGTACCATCAATTTAGAGTTCGGAAATCTGATATCCCAAAGAGAGCCTTCAAGACCCATTATAGGCATTGTGAGTTCATGGTCATGTCATTTGGGTTGACTAATGCCCAGTTGCTTTTATGGAGTTGATGAACTAAGTGTTTAGGCCCTACTTATACATCTTTATTATTGTGTTCATAGATGATATCTTGCTTTAAACCAAAAGTGAGGCTGATCATATTCAGCACTTGAAGACTGTACTTCAGAGATTAAGGGAAGAGAAGTTATACGCTAAGTTCTCAAAGTATGAGTTTTGTCTTGAATCCGTTGCATTTCTTGACCATATTGTGTCAAAAGAGGGTATTATGGTTGGTCCGGCTAAGGGAGCAAATATTCATGAGAGGGCTAGGCCTACTTCGGTGACTGAAGTTTGGAAGTTTTTTGTTTAGCGAGGAATTATTGGCATTTTGTTCAAGGCTTCTCATCTACAGCAGCCCCATTGACTAGATTGACTGAAAAGGCTGTAGCATTTTAGTGGTCGGGTGATTGTGGGTTGAGCTTCCAAAAGCTCAAAGATTTGTTGACTTCAACACCTATTCTTGCTTTACCCGAGGAGGGAGCTCCATTTGTTGTATATTGTGATGCTTTAGGTGTGGGTTTGGGTGGTGTATTGATGCAAAAGGGGAGAGTCATAGCCTATGCTTATAGATAGTTGAAGATGCATGAGAAGAACTACCCTACCCATGACTTGGAGTTTGATGCAGTTGTGTTTGTGTTGAAATGTTGGAGACATTATCTTTATAGGGTGCATTGTGAGATCTTTACCAATCACCGGAGTCTCAAATACATTTTTACTCATCCTAATCTGAACATAAGACAATGTAGGTGGTTGGAGTTGTTGAAGGACTATGATATCTCTATTCTCTATGACCCCGGGAAGGCCAATGTGGTGGTAGATGCATTGAGTCGGAAGGCTAGTAGTATGGGGAGTTTGGTATTCTTGAGGGCTAAGAAGAGGCCCTTAGCTCTAGAGATTCAGTCACATGCTAGGCAGATGGTTCATTTGGACATTTCTCTTCCTCAAAGTATTTTGGCATTTGTTGAGGCAAGATTTTCCTTGCTTGATCAGATATTTTCTCACCACTTCGAGGACACTAGATTATGCATGATTCGTGACAAGGTGTTGAGAGGTGAAGCCAAGGTTTCTATTATTGATTCTGATGGTGTTTTAAGGGTTAATGGTAAGGTTTGTTTGCCTAAAGTTGGGAATTGGGTGAAATTGATTTTAAAGGAGGACCATTGTGCTAGATATTCCATTCATCTGGGTGTGACTAAGATGTATCATAATCTTAAACAACATTGTTGGTGGTTTGGCATAAGGAGAGATAGCCAACGGGTGAAGTATGAGCATCAAAAGCTTGGTGGATCGATGCAAAGGATGCCCATTCTCGAGTGGAAGTGAGAGAGAGTGACTATGGATTTTTTCACAGGTTTGCCCATGGCCTTGGCCATTTTCACTCCATTTTCAATATTTTAAGCTTTGGACGATGATTTTTAAGAGGATTTTCCGAAAAATACTTTGGGTAAGTGTTTCTAAGATCATTTTGATTAATTTTCATGGTTTTAACTTAATTTTGACTTGAATTTGGAATATTCAAAATTCGGGATTTTCGGTCTATGATTTTGAAACTTTAAATGCGAATTTCTCTATCGATTTGAACTCGATTTCACTAGGATTTTAACAAACGAACTTCATTTTTTGTGTAGAATCTAACTTTGAAGTCAATTTCCATATTTGAGACTTTCAAAGTTTAGCTCTAATTTTGAGCATTTTGTCCTTAAGCTTAAAATATGTCAGTATGGGTATCAAAATGCACCTTTTGATGCGTAGTGTCTATTTTTTATAGTGGTTGATCGATCTATGGATCATTTTGTGGCTTGAGTTGATTGAGAGCTTGTCCGAGTGTGGTTTAGACATTAAGGTAGGTTTGGCTAACCTTTTTGGGACTAGATTTGAGCTATTGAGCATGTTTATGTGATAATTGTGAGACGTAGATTGAATTGTGATATGATATCATGATATGATTGCATTTGATGGGAATATGAGGTTGGTTATGCCGAATACTGAGTAAATGGTGATCCTGTTGATTAATTGAGATGAAATATTGTGCTTTGAGATATTTAGGATATTATTATGATAGTATAAGACTTAAAATAGTTCTTGATTAATGTTGTAACTGAGTGATGGTGAGCATGATAAGTGTAAGAATTATGAGACCATTTGGGACACTTGTGGAGTTAGTTTCAATGATATATGGTTATTTGTGAATGGTGCTGACATGAGAAATGGTATATTTATATAATGTGAATACTCCATTATTGCATTGGTATGCACAAATTCTTATACTCTACTGTTGCAGTGGTATGCACCTACCTTATATTGACTAGTTGCATTGGTATGCACATATCTTATGCTCTATTATTGCATTGTTATGCACATATTTTATATTGGACTGGGTGCATTGGTATGCATGGATTTTATTTCTTTTGAGATGCATTGATACGCACACATGTTACATATGACTAATTGCATTGGTATACACACATTTGATACATGATTAGATGCATTGTTATGCACATTTATCAGTACATTTACATCAATTGAGAATTACGATGCATATTGAGACAGTGGTTATGGCTTGTGACGCCTCGAGATACTTCTGATAATGGCTTGTGACACCTTATTATATATATATATCTTAGTACATGGCTTGTGACGCCCCTGAATTCTATCTTGTAGCTTCGGCTAGATGGATGTGTACATTGGTCCTGCGACGATCATGATTTCACCTCATACATGGCCTGTGACATCATTGCATTCATGCATTGCATTGTATCATTTGATCGGTTGTTATCTATATTTGACATTATTTATGATTCTATTGTATTGTGTACTTACCATTTTGATGCAGGTGATAGGATTTTTCATTACTAAATATTTCTTCGATTTCTCTTACCCAGTCTGATGAACCTACTAGGTACATTTCGGTGTATTCACCCCTACTTAGTTTCCTCCCTGCAGATCGAGTACAAGGACCCGCACAAGGTAGTTGATCGCTCTAGTTGAGCTATTCACCTTCCATCCAGATCTTACCAGTGAGTCTCAAACTTCAAGTTGTCGTGGATCTTTGGGACTCTCTTTATTGCTTTCCTATAGACTTTGTATCAGTTATTTCTAGACAGTACTGTATTTGCTTTTGAGATAGTTATATTTACTCTTCAGTACCGTATTAGATTCTCTTGTACTCATGACTCTTGGCTTTAGGAGATCTCTTATGAGTTTGTTTCGCTTTATTTATCTTTCCTTAGTTGTGATCTATTTTGTGTCGTGACACCATCATGATTATTAAAATCCATATAAGAGAAGCTTTATTGATCAAGTTTCTTTTGAATATTTGTATGCTTCAGGAAGTTTGAATGTTTCAGAAATTTTCATAAAAATGTCATGGTCCAATGAGCCATATAAATAGGTTGTGACCACATTCATTAGATGCATTTCAAGCTTTTCATGAACTGACAAATTTATTAGATACCTGAAGGTAATTGCATCTACCACAGGAGAATATACCTCCTCATAATCAATGCTAGGCCTTTGCGAAAATCCTTGTGCCAAAAATCATTCCTTATATCTTACGACTTTACCATTTTCATTACATTTTCACACAAAGACCCATTTGTAACCAACTGGCTTGACACCTTCAAGTGGTCGAACTATTGGTCCGAAAACTTCATTTTTTAAGTGAATCCAATTCTATTTGAATTGTTTCCTTCCATTTCGGTCATTCATTTCTTTGCCTACATTCATTGATGGATCTTGGTTCCAAATCCTCATCTTGTTGCATTATTTCAATAGCAAAATTATAAGAAAAAATATTATCAACCACAATATTATTTTGGTTCAATATTTTTCTTGTCGAAACATAATTTATTGAGATTTTTTCATTATTATTATTTTCAAGTACTTGGACCTCCTTGATTATATCACTATTTGTTACGTCTTGGGGCTCTTCTTGAGCAATTGCCTCTGTATGATCATTTTGATCATTTATTCCTTTTTCTTTTTTGAGGATATTTAACCTTGGAACCAATTTCTCTTCCATGTTTTAAGTGTGGCCTAGACTCATTTGCCTTGACAAGTTGTCCTACTGGGACATCCACTTGAATTGAAGCATTAACATCTAGGATATATGACTTTGTAACCCTTAAAAGGTTAGTAAATGCATGCGACATTTGATTTGCAATATTTTACAAATAAATCAACTTTTGAACTTCTTGCTCATATTGATTTGTTCAAGGATCTAAATGAGATAATGACAATGAATTCCAATCTATCTCATTTTCCAATTGCTTATGTTCTACCCTTAATGTTATGTATACTGATTCATCAAAATGACAATCAGCAAACCTTGTTGTAAATAAATCTCTAGGTCTAGGCTTCAAATATTTTATAATTGAACGAGATTTATACCCAACAATATCCCCAATCTTCTTTGGTGACCAATTTTTGTGCATTGTGATGGAGCAATTGGAACATATATCGCACAACCAAATACCCTAAGATGGGAAATATTTGGCTCCTAAGAAAAAATCAACTGCAATGGGGAGATATCATGATAACTGGTTGGCCTTATGTGCACAATTGTTGTTGCATACAAAATAGCATGCTCCCATATCAAAACAGGTAAGTTTGTCCTTATCAACAATGGTCTAGCTATTAATTAAAGACGTTTAATCAATGACTCTACCAGACCATTTTGAGTAGGGACTGAGCAACAGGATGCAATTGTTATCCCAATGGACAAACAATAATCATTAAATGCCTGAGATGTAAACTCACCAGTATTATCAAGATGAATTGTCTTTATTGCATAATTTGGAAGTTGTGCTCTTAACTTCATTATTTAAGCCAACAACCTCACAAAGGTCATATTGTGAGTTCACAATAAGCACACATGTGTGTATCTTATAGATGCATCTATCAAGACCATATAATGTTTAAATGGTCCACATGCAGAGTGAATAGACCCACATATATCACCATGTATTCGTTCAAGAAATGTAGGGGATTCCACCCTAACTTTAGTTGCTGATGGTTTAATGACAGACTTTCCTTGAGAACAAGCAACACAAGAGAATTCATTTGTCTTAAGAATATTTTGGTTCTACAAACTATGCCCATGTGAATTCTCAATTATCCTATGCATCATATTATAACCGGGATGGCCCAATCGATCATGCCAAATGATAAAATCATTGGAATCAATAAAACTTTGTTTACTATGGCATCTGATTCAACTGTACCAATATTTGTATGTTACAACCCAGAAGAAAGTTCGGGTAATTTTTCATGCACAATTTTCTTCTCCATATTTATTGTAGTAATATAAAGGTACTCAACCTTTCCGTCATTCGCAGTCTCAACATGATAGCCATTTTGGCTAATAATCTTGAAACTTAACAAGTTTCTTTGAGACTTACTACAATATAATGCATTATCAATTACCAGTATTGTTCCTTCATGTAGTAACACGGTCGTTTCCAAAGCCCTCAATCAATTTTGTACTACTAGATAGTGTATTAATACAGACCTTTTTCATAATCAAATTAGAGAAATATTTCTTTTCTCTTAGTATCGTATGAGTTGTGGCGATGTCAAAAAGACACATATCTCCATTACTCATCTTGGATCCAACTGAAGACTGGAAGATTTATTTATAAAAAAAACCATAAGAAGTACGAAAGAAAAAACTAACAAAAGAAAATTTAATTAAGTACTTCAACTTTAAGTAAAACAATTAAAGAAAACATCATTTGCTTTTAAATTCAGTAATCAATCTTCAGTTTTGATCCCCAAAGAAGCCTCCAGCTTCCAGATGAGTAATATCATTGAGGCCATAAATAACATCATCTTTTAATGCCAAATTTGCCTCAACATTCTTATCATATCCATGAAAAGCACCTGCCCAGGCATCATCTTTAAGAGTCAAATGTGACTCATCCAAATGTTAATATTGGAGGTACCACCTTTCTTTCCTTTCGTTTTGAAGGAATTTTGATAAAACCTGTCCGACATTCATTTCTTCAGCAACCTTTCCAACCACAATGATAACAGTGATCACATTTGCCTCTGAAAGGATTATTTTGAGAACTCATATTGTTCTCCCTATTATTATGACCACTACCTAGGTGATTATTATATCTTATCTTTCCCTTACCACGCCCACGCACATAATCCTAGCATGGATTATTTGTCTTATTTCAAACTAACCATGTGCTTGAATCAAATTTTCTTCCGGTAATGAAGCAGTTCTAGTGGGACGAGCTTCATGATTTCTTATTAATAGGGAATTATGTTGCTCAGCCGCCAGAAGGCATGAGATAAATTCAGAGTATTTCTTAAAAACCTTTTTCACGGTATTGTTGCTATAATATCACATTTGAGGCATTAAAAGTAGTTAATATCTTTTCCAACATGTCCTTATCTTTTATGATTTCCCCACATAATTTTAATTGGGACGTGATTTTAAGTACATTAGAATTATATTCAACTACGGTTTTAAAATCTTGAAACAGTAAGTGCATCCACTCATAATGAGCCCTTGGAAATACTGTGGTCTTACGGTGGTCATACCTTCCTTTTAAACCTATCTACAATTCAAGTGGATCTTTCACTTTCAAGTATTCAACCTTCAGGCTATCATCAAGATGATGACGAAGAAACATCATAGCCTTTTCTTTATCGTGACTTGATGCTTTATTTCCTTCGATTATTGTATTACAAATATCCTTAGCAGCAAGGTGAATTTCAGCATCAAGTACCCATGACAAACAATTCTTTCCAGAAATGTCAAGTGCCACAAATTCAAATTTTAACAACTTCTCCATGATGTAAACTATCATAAAATAACTGAGTTGATAACCTAATGTTGGTTAAATGATAAATTAATATTTCAAATGATAAAGTATTATAAAAGTACAAAATATATTATATGCAAAATGGTTAAAGTATTTACCTATTATAGTTATAATAACTAGCGATGCTTGTTAAAATCTAAACATAAATCATGTAGTTAAATAGTTATAACTATAATATATATAAATAGTTGACTTTATGAGCCTTTATAGTCGATAACTCATTTATATTAATGTAACATTTTATATAATATTTATAGGCCGATGATTTTAAACATAAAGTAATATAGTACTCATATTATATAGTCATATGACACAACATAAATTAATAAATTACTTTATTTAATTTAAACAACAATTCTTTTCCTTTATAACACACAAATAATGATCATAAATATATGACAATAAAATACTTATTAATATTCTAACTAACATGTTGTCATATTGCGTAATATTTAATTTAGAGTTATAAGCCAGTGGCATATAAATAACATAATAATCTAAAGCTTAAACATATCAACTATTATATCTAGAATAATATTATAATAATACCTAAAACAAGTCATGTGCAGTAATTAAGTTGCAGATCAAAGACTTACGGAAGTTGTGTTAAAGATGTTATAAACAAGTATATATATAAGTGTATACCTGAGTTCGAAAGAAAATTTATTAACCTTTAAGAAAAAGATAATCCCAATTTTAGTAAATCTCAATTGGTTAGAGACTCGTATTGATAACGTATTGTAAAATATTAGCAATATAAAAATATTAAAGTAGAAAGGAAGAAAAATGGAGTGCAATATAGAAAATACTTTTTAATCTCATCAATTGTGTCTTTACAAAGGGTGAATAATACCCCTTTTATAGGATGAGGAAATCATCCATCCACAACCTTTTACCAATACGTTAAAAAAATATTAACTTAATATAATAAAGGGATACATGCATGAGTGAATGAAACATCCACCAAGTTAAATGTATTTGTGAATGAAACATCCACCATGTTGAATGTATTTGTAACATTAAAAAATACTCCAAATCAGAATAATCGATAATTTAAAATACCTAAAAATCCCAATAAAATTTATCTAACTCTCTAAATTAGATATTGACCTTTTAAACTCTATGTCACATAAATAAAGATAAAAAATAAACAAATATTTGATGTGTGCTAGCTCGGGCACCTTGGACTAGTACGACAAACAAGTATTGGTATATTATTCTATGCACAACTGATTATTCCCACTATTAAAATGGATATTCATACATATCCAAGGAAAGAAAGGGGGGCAAGTTAATTATGGGGGACAAAACAATCTTGATATTTAAAAAGAGTGACATGAGTTCTAATAATTGAGTGTAGGTAACAATTTTATGGTTAGTAATTAATGCGTTTTCACCACTTTTTCAATAAGTCCTCAAGTTTCTGTTTTTACACTTTGACCCAAACCTAAAAAGAAAAAAATTGTGTTTCTCCTCCTCCACCCTCCCCTCGTCCTCTTCTTCTTCTTTCTTCTCCATTTATTATGTTGTTCGTATTATTATTGTTCTTATGGTTGTTGTTATTATGTTAGAAAGAAGAGAGAGGATAGCACCTCTTTCCTTTTTTGAAAAAAAATTGACTTGGGAAAAAAATAAATTTCCTCAATTTGAATCTATATTTCATTAGTATATCGTTGGTCATTGCTTGAGAGGTGATTTTAGGCTATTTTGGTAAGTGAATATTTTTATTTTGTGTGTATTTCTTATCTGGTTTTGTCTATTGTTCTAATCACTACTGCATTTATTTCAACAATTGTTATATATCTTTCAACAACTGTTTTTGAAAAAAATGCAGCGAGTGATAAAAAGATGTAGCAATTGAATATATTACAACCATAGTTGAATCTATTTTAGCAGTTGTTTCACTAATTGTTGCTTAGTAATTACTGATACATATTCAGTATTTGTTGCAGGTGCTCTAGCTATTGTTACAACAATAACTGAATATGTTTCAATAATTGTTGCATCAATTAGTAATAGAGACATACTTTTTGCATATTTGAATGAAATTAAATTTGAAAAAATTTTAGAGAAAAAAACATCCTCCGCATGTTGAGCTAAGTTAGGTTGGAAGAAGGGCAAAGAAAAAAGAAAAAGAAATCAGAGAATCTTTCCCAAAATAGAGAAATATATATTACATATGCAAAAGAATTGGACATAAAGGAACAATATGCTTGAAGAGAAATTTTCCATATGAATAGATTTGATATATTAATTACTACTTGTTGTTAGTGAACCTTTTTTTAGTTTTTATATAATAATGATATTAAACAAATCTTATTATTGAATGTTTTAGTTCTTAATAAATTGATATTTTTCATGTTAAACAAATCTTCTTGCGATAGGAAGTCTACTTCAACAACTATTTCACTAGATGAAAAAATTCTCAACAAATAGGATGTTTGCTTGAGCAATTGAGGTAGTTGCTGAGAAAATTATCAGCAAGGAAGACAGTCTGCTTCAGCATCTATTAACTTGGTAAGACATTTTCTCAACAAATCGCTGAATACTTCAACAACTGCTTGAGTTGTTGAGGAAATTTTTAGCATGTAGGCTATATTCTTTTACTGGCCCTATGGGTTATTTTGATAATTATTCCTTTTGTTTTTCTAAAATATCCTTCAAATAATTTTAAATGCTTGTTTGGGACTATTTAATAACTATGGTTATTTAGTGTATGGGTAAATCCAGATAATTGATTTAATTAGTGAACTAAATGTTAATCTAGTTAAAATCCTAAACCACGTGAATAGCTATCTTAAATTAAATTAGTGAACTATTTATACATAAACAAATTAGAAAAGAAGAAAAAGAACGAGGAGGTTGTGACGGCAACAACGTGGGGTTGATCAAATTCTTCAGGTACCTATCTTAATTATGTATGAATCTTATGGTTGTGTACTAGAGCGAGATCATATCATTAATATTGTTTGTTAGTTTGTGGAGAAAATTCAAGTGTTGTAATTAGCACCATAATATCTTAGTGGGGACCATTCACCATTAAGAGGGATTTTGTTAAACATTCTTTAGGCGCTGGAAATTTTGCACTTCTGCCTGTTGCTTTTGGATTCTAAAAGAAATTGGCACTTTCGCCCAGTGCTCTAGGTTCTTAATTAGTCAAACTTATTACTGCAAGGTGTGTTTTCTGATGCATACATGTATGTGTATAATATAGATTTTATTGAATGCATATATAGATTTTCAGACACATATATAGTTTTCTTGTATTAATATTGGGGATTTTGTATTATATGGACACCATTAGATTTTAAATATTGAAGACATTATGACTTAACCCTTGACTTGATTATAAAATTTAGATGAGCTTTTAGGTCTGGGCTAGACACATAGTAATATGGGTGTTATTGGACTCCTTGTGATGTGTATATTTCATTCTTGATAGAGAATTATCATTTCGGGAGTTGAATTCAAGATTCGTCTACTTGGTAGAAGCGTTTGAGTACGATCCCAGCATTGAGGTAGGTTTGGCTATCCTTCTTTGAGACTGTGATTGAGTTATTGAATATCCTTATGTTGTAATCTATGGGATGAGATCGTAACATGTGTTGGGTTGGAAATTATAATGCCCGATGAAATTACCGAAATACCCCTAAAGGGGAGAAGTGCGCATAACGCATCTTCCAATGCTCGCATAGCAAATTCGAGATCGGATTTGTGATTCGCACAAAATATTGAGTTGGAAAATGATCTCGATCAAATTTTAGAGTGATCGGACCAAAAGATAATTTTTCGACCTGAGAATCAAAATAGTGTCGGTGCGCGATGGAGGCGCGTCGCCCTCTGTAGCAGACTTACACTTATTGTTTTCAAAAACTATTTGACGGGATGGGGAAAACTTGCTCAGAAACATTTCAGAGAAAAGTACAATGTACGCGGCCAGTCCGCATCGCGGACTGGATTATTCCAAAGCTGAAAATTTTCTAAGTTTTGTGAGGGGTATTCTGGTCAATTCTCAACCCCTACTAAAACTCAATACCCAATCTAATTAGGTCATTGTAATGTAAAAAGGGTCTAAAACCCCATTCTAAGTCCTTTTCTAACAATCTAACAAGACTAGGGCTTAAGGAAGGAAGAGGAGGAGAGTTTGAGCTTGAGGAATTCAAGAGGAAATTCTTGAAGTGATTGTTGAGAGCTCTATCCGTAGTATTTAAGGCTAGACTAAAACCATGATATTGTCCTCTCATGTGCCCCATAGATGGTCGTAGAGGAGTTGAGTGTCCATGAGTCCCCCTACATGTTTCTTACATTGATTCTTGAATGTTTTCTCACAAATTATATCTAATTAAATCTAATTACATGTATTTCGTACATGGTGATCATCATAAACCTATTTTCTTGAACTGAATATTTTTATGAGAAATTGCATAACCTTATATATTAACTTTTGGAAGCATGCATGAATAAATCTAGGTTTGAGCCTAAAGCCTTGATGTGAGATTGTTGATTGTGATTGTGATTGTGGTGAGAGAATGGTGATGAGTTGATAGAGCTTGATGGTCCTATGAGTCTTCCTAATTAAGTTCTTGAGTCCTGTCTAAATGACTTCTTATAATTGATGATCTGAGTCCTTGAGTTCTTAAATTAGAATTGAGTTAACCGAGATGAGTCAAAGTCCCTGAAATATCAAAGGACCTATGAGTTTGACTTAATGAAATGATGAGAGTCTCTACGAGGCTAATTTGAGATAATTGAGTTGAGATGAGGAGTCTTATGAGCATTGAGTCTTGGGAGGAGTATCGAGCATCGAAAGAGTGAGAGTTAGTCCAACTCAAACTCCATATCTACGTGGCCAACATAGGAGAGGATCGAACCATAAAACCGGATGTTTTATTTGTCCTGCAAGAGGACTTGATGTTATTTATTTGGATCCACTGATGCCATGTCCTTTACCTTTGCAAGGTACTGGATCGATACAGCAACGACATCGCTCCGTTGTATCATCACCATTCATAAGTGATGGTTGTAGGTACGAGAAACTCCTAGCCCTGATAGTTCTCTGATGTTGAGTTGATGGTATGAGTCCTGATTCATGTTGATGAGTTATGTTCTACTCATTATCCTCGCTTTAGACAAACAATTGACGTTTTAATTTGATGATTGTTCTGAGTCGATGATTGTCCCATAATACTTTGCTTGTTTCTGTTTCATTCAGCTATTTTACATATCGTACATTCCACGTACTGATGCCATTCAGCGTGTATTATTTTATGATGCAGATACAGGGATTAGAGATCGTAAACAGGTGCACCGTTGAGGATCCAAGACATTCAGCTGATCGGTGAGCCTCCCCTACTCAAGAGGATTCACAACCTTTATTTCATCATGCTTTTGAGTTTGGCTAGATTAGTCTTATATTTTGATTTCGGTAGCCATGGATCTATCATTGGCACCACCTAATTAGTGATAGAGGCTTCATAGACTAGAGTCAGACGTTGATTGTTAAGATTGTGAGCTAGTGCTACCAACTAGCCTTCTTCTATTATATATATTATTTTAATTTGAGAACTAGATGAGATGTGCCCATTTACTTTCTGTAGTCTTCCATTGATTGTCTTGAGTTAAGTTAATTAAATGAATGTGATGAGGTTAAGTGGTTCGCTTTGGAACTAGCAATAGTCTCTAGGTATCGGCCGCGTCTTGAGTATACCTCCCGGGGCATGACAAACGTGGTATCAGAACACAGAGTTCAAGAGTCCTAGGGAGTCTATGAAGTCGTGTCTGGTAGAGTCTTATTTATGTATGTGTTATGCACCACACTACATAAACAAGAGGCTATAGGACATTAGGAATTGCTACACTTCTTCTGTATTCTGAGTTCGTGCGATAGAGTTTGACTTTATGAAGCTCCTTTCTAATTCTTGTGTCACGCATTTACAAATCATGCCTCCTAAACATACTACTTCCCAAAGAGATGCTTCAGCCCCAAGAACTGAGAATCCCCCACCAGAGGTCCCTACTTAGACTGGGACAAGGAGACGAGGTCGACCTGCTAGAGCTGCTGAGATTCCACAGGCACCTCCTGCTCAGTCAGCCTCCACCTCAGAGGCAAACTTCAGGGGAGCCATTGCTATGCTCACCCAGCTAGTGGCCTCCCAGAGTAATAGTCAAGGTCCCCAAGCCCCTAGCTCTAACTCGCAAGAGCCCCAGGCCCCTAGCTTTAACTCGCAAGAGCCCACGACTGCAACTAGGCTCCGAGACTTCTTGAGAATGAACCCACCAGTCTACACAGGGTCGAAAGTTAAGGAAGACCCACAGAATTTTATTGGTGAGATGTGCAAGGTCCTGAGGTCTATGCATGTGAATGAGGCTGAGGGAGTTGGACTTGTCTCCTATCAGCTTAAGGGTGTTGCAAACGTGTGGTATAACCAATGGGAAGATAGTCGAGGTGATGATGTTGAGCCTGCTGAATGGGATGAGTTCAAGAGTGATTTCCTTGATTACTTCTTTCTCCAAGAGCTGAGGGAAGCAAAGGTTGAGGAGTTTGTGAACGTAAATCTTACTAGCTCATAACTTCTTAGCATGGCATGAGCCTAGTTAACATAAGCAGAATAAGAGTGATAAATCTTACTTTAGAAGAGATCTTCTAGTTATGCACCCTCTGCAGTAAGTCTCGTCCAACCAAATAGGTACGACCAGAAATCTTATGGTCACCAAAATTTCAGGGCTCAAGGCTCAAGGCTCAGGGCTCCCAGTCCCAAGCTAGCATGGCCCAAGGTTCGAGGGGAAAGCCACCCTGTGGCAAGTGTGGCAAACTTTACCTTGGTGTGTGTCGTGAGGGCACAAATGTCTGTTACATATGTGGATAGACTGGTCACTTCAAAGATGAATGTCCTACAAGAAGACGGGGTGATGGAAGTAATAAAGCACAGTACTCCATAGCACCCCCAGTTGGCAGTCATCAGAGGGGTACTACTACGGGTGCAGTGGGTGGGACAAACCGTCTGTATGCAATGGGTAATCCATACAATCAGGAGGTTACACCAAATGTTCTTACATGTATGCTTTGAGTCTTTACTTATGATTTTTATGCATTGCTTGACCCAGGTGCCACTCTATGTTTTGTAACTCCCTGCGTGGCCAACCGATTTGAGATTCTTCTAGAGTGTTTGCTTGAACCCTATACTATTTCCACTCCTACTGGTGAGCCTATCCTAGATGAGAGGGTCTATAGGGGTTGTGTAGTATTCATCCATCATAGGGATACCTTGGATGACTTGGTAGAGTTGGAGATGGTTGACTTTGATGTAATCTTTGGTATGTATTCGCTTCATGCATGTTATGCCTCAATAGATTGTAGGACCCAAACTGTTAAGTTCTAATTTCCAAATGAGCTGGTCCTAGAGTGGAAGGGGAGTTCTGTTGCACCTAAGGGTAAGTTTATCTCCTATTTGAGAGCTAAAAAGTTAATCTCTAAAGGTTGTATCTACCATCTCGTGCGAGTTAAGACTGATGATGTTAAGTCTCCTACTCTTGAGTTAGTCCCGATTGTGAGTTAGTTTCTAGAAGTGTTTTCTAAGGACCTACCTGGAGTCCCTCCTGATAAGGAGATCGACTTCGGGATTGATGTTCTTCCCAATACCCAACCTATCTCAATTTCACCCTATAGGATGGCCCCTTCTGATTTAAAAAAGTTGAAAGATCAATTGAGGGATTTGTTAGAGAAGGGCTTTATTAGGCCAAGTGTTTCTCCTTGGGGTTCTTCCTTCCTGTTCGTGCGAAAGAAGGATGGGTCTCTCAGAATGTGCATAGATTATAGGCAACTAAACAAGGTCACAATCAAGAATAAATATCCTCTTCCCAGGATAGATAGCCTGTTTGACCAACTTTAGGGTGCCTCATGCTTCTCAAAGATAGACCTCATATCTGGCTACCGTCAGTTGAAAGTAAGGGAGTGTGACATTCCAAAGACAGCCTTTAGGACTAGATATGGCCACTTTGAGTTCTTGGTCATGTCTTTTGGGTTGACAAATGTACCTGCGACCTTTATGGACCTGATGAATAGAGTGTTCAGACCCTGCCTTGATATGTTTTTGATTGCATTCATTGATGGCATTTTGGTGTATTCGACGGATGAGGAAGAGCATGCCAGTCGCCTCAGAGTTGTCCTTCAGACTCTTAAGGACCATGAGTTGTATGCAAATTTCTTGAAATGTGAGTTCTGGCTAAATTCAGTGGCCTTCCTAGGCCATGTGGTTTCGGGAGATGGTATTCGAGTAGATGCCCAGAAGATCGAAGCAGTCAAGAACTAGCTAAGACCAACCTCTCCAATAGACATAAGAAGTTTCTTGGGGTTGGCAGGATACTACCACAGATTCGTTGATGGATTTTCTTCCTGTCTACACCATTGACCAAATTGACTCAGAAAAAGGTCAAGTTTTAGTGGTCTAAGGAGTGTGAGAGGATCTTCCAAAAGTTGAAGATGAGATTCATTACTGCACCTGTTTTGACCTTGCCCGATAGGACGGAGGATTTTGTAAAATATTGTGATACATCAAGAGTTGGGTTGGGTTGTGTGTTAATGCAGATGGGGAAGGTGATAGACTATGCTTCCAGGCAACTCAAGGTTCATAAGAGGAACTACCCGACCCATGATCTTGAGCTGGTAGTGGTGGTATTTGCACTTAAAATCTGGCACCACTATTTGTATGGAGTGCATGTAGATGTGTTCACTGACCACAAGAGCTTGCAGTATGTTTTCAGTCAGAAAGATTTCAACCTACGACAGAGGAGATGGTTGGAGTTGCTTAAGGATTATGACATGAGCATCCTCTACAATCCAGGGAAAAAAAATATTGTTGCTTACGCTCTTAGCAGGTTGTCAATGGGTAGCATGACCCATGTTGATGAAGGAAAGAAGGAGTTAGCAAAAGAAGTGCATCAATTAGCTCGATTGGGAGTTCAACTGGAGGAGAATGATCAGGGAAGAGTTAATGTTCAAAACGAGTCTATTTCATCCTTAGTGGCAGAGGTGAAAGAAAAGCAAGATGAAGACCTGGTCATACTCCCATTGAAGGAGGTTGTCCACAAACAGAAAGTGATAGATTCCTCCAAAGGGGGAGATGGAGTGTTGAGATACTAGAGTAGATTGTGTGTTCCGGATGTGGATGGCATTCGAGATAGAATCATGGTTGAAGCCCATAGCACTAGATATTCCATCTATCTTGGCTCCACTAAGATGTACTACGACTTGAGAGAGGTCTATTGGTGAGTGGAATGAAGAAGGATATTGCTGAGTTCGTTTCAAAGTGTCCAAATTGTCAGCAAGTGAAACTTGAGCATCAAAGGCCATGTGGATTGGCTCAGAACTTTGAGATTCCTAAATGGAAGTGGGAGATGATTAATATGGACATTATTACTAGTCTACCAAGGTCTCGAAAGCCACATGATTCGATATGGGTGATTGTAGATAGGATGACTAAATCGGCTTATTACTTAGCAGTCAAGACAACCAACACTGTGGAGGAGTATGCCATGTTCTACATCTAGGAGATTGTGAGGTTTCATGGAGTTCCCTTGTCCATTATCTCAGACAGAGAAGCTCAATTCACCTCCCAATTTTAGAGATCGTTCCAGAAAGGATTGGGTACTAAAGTGAACTTGAGTACATCTATTCATCCACAGACAGATGGTCAGGCAGAGTACACGATTCACACATTGGAGGATATGTTGAGAGCCTGTGTTCTTGATTTCAAGGGAAATTGGGATAATCACCTACCATTGATCGAATTTGCATATAACAATAGTTATCAAAGAAGCATTCAAATGGCTCCCTATCAAGCCTTGTATGGAAGGAGATGTAGATCACCAATCAGGTGGTTTGAGGTAGGAGAAGCGGAATTGATTGGACCTGATCTTGTCCACCAGTCGATGGAGAAGGTTAAGGTCATCAAAGAGAGATTGAAGACTGCCTAGAGTCACCAAAAATCTTACGCCGACGTGAGAAAAAGAGACTTAGAGTTTGAGGTAAATGATTGGGCTTACTTGAAAGTGTCACCCACGAAGGGTGTGATGAGTTTTGGGAAGAAGGGGAAGTTGAATCAACTCTATGTGGGACCATATCATATTGTGAAGAGGATTGGAAAGGTTGCTTATGAGTTAGAGTTGCCTTCCGAGTTACATGGAATTCATCCGGTATTCCATGTGTCGATGTTGAAAAAGTGCTTAGGAGATCCTACATTGGTGATCCCTATTGATAACATTGGAGTGAAGGATATCTTGTCCTACAAAGAGGTTCCAGTCTATATCCTTGATCATCATATTCGCAAGTTGAGAAACAAAGAGATCGCCTCAGTCAAAGTCTTTTGGAGAAACCAATCCATTGAGGCAGCCACATGGGAAACTGAGGAAGAGATGAAGGCAAAATATCCACACCTATTCGTTCCAAATGATGGGAACATTGAAGGTAAATTTCTTACCCTTGATTAAAATTATTGATCTATTCTTGAGTTGACTGTCTATTCTAAAGTCCAAGTAGAGTCGATTGAGGTTAAGGAGGAGTCGAGAGTTTGATTGGTTGAGGTGAGTGTTGAGATGAGTCTTGAGTCTATTGTTTCCTTGATATCCACCTTTACTCATCATTTAAGGACGAATGATCCAAAAGGGGAGATGATGTAACGCCTAGTGAAATTACCAAAATACCCCTAGAGGGGAGATGTGGGAAAAACGCATCTTCCAATCCTCGTATGGCAAATTTGAGATCAAGTTTGTGATCAATATGAAAAATTGAGTAGGAAAATGGTCTCGGTTGATTTTTAGAGCGACTGGATTAAAAGATAATTTTTGACCCAAAAACCGAAATAGTGCTAGTGCGCGACGGAGGCGCTCGCACCTCTGTAGCGGACTTACACTTTTATTTTTTCAAAAAATTTTAACAGGGGGAAAACTAATAAAGAAACCATTCGAAGAAAAATACACTGTATGCGGCCAGTCCGCGTCGCGGACTGGGTTATTCCGAAGCTGAAAAATTTCTAAGTTTTGTGAGGGGCACTACTGTCAATTCTCAACCCTTCCTAAGACACAATACCAAATCTAATTAGGTTTGTTTGACAAAAAAGAGGTCTAAAAACCCATTCTAGGTCCTTTTCTAATAATCCAACAATACTGGGCTTGAGGAAGGAGAAGAAGAGTTTGAGACTGAGGAATTCAAGAAGAAATCCTTGAAGTGATTGTTGAGAGCTTTATCCCTAGTATTTAAGGCTAAAGTAAAAACATGAGATTGTCCTCTCATGTGCCGCATAGATGGTCGTAGAGGAGTTGAGTGTCCATGATTCCCCTTACGTGTTTCTTACATTGATTGTTGAATGTTTTCTCACAAATTATATCTATTAAATCTAATTACATGTATTTTCGTATGTAGTGATCATCATTAGCCTATTTTCTTAAATTGAATATTTTCATGAGAAATTGCATAACCTTACATGTTAACTTTTGAAAGCATGCATGAATGAATCTAGGTTTGAGTCTAGGACCTTGATATGAGATTATTGGTTGTGATTATGCTTATGGTGAGAGAATGATGATGGGTTGATAGAGTTTGATGGTCCTATGAGTCTTCATAATTGAGTTCTTGAGTCCTACCTAAACGACTTCTTCTTATTGATGATCTGAGTCCTTGAGTTCTTATATGATGATTGAGTTAACCGAGATGAGTTAAAGTCCCTGAAATAATAGAGAACCATTAAGTTTAAGTTAATGAGATAATTAGATTCACTACAAGGCTAATTTAAGATAATGAAGTTAAGATGAGGAGTCTTAGGAGCATTGCGTCTTGGAAGGAGTATCGAGCAACAAAGGAGTGAGAGTTAGTCCAACTCGAACTCCATATCTATGTGGCCAGCGTTGGAGAGGATCAAAGCATAAAACCAGATGTTTTCTTTGTCCCGTAAGAGGACTTGATGTTATATATTTTGGATCCATTGATGTCATGTCCTTTACCCTAGCAAGGTACTGGATGGATGCAGCTATGGCATCGGTCGGTTGTATCATCACCGACTCATAGATGATGATTGTAGGTCTACGAAACTCTCAGATACGTTCCACCCTGATAATTCTCTGATGTTTAGTTGATGGTATGAGTCTTGATTGATGTTGATGAGTTATGGTTTACTTCTTATCCTCGCTTTAGACAAATCATTGATGTTTTGATTTGATGATTGTTCTGAATCGATGATTGTCCCATATTACTCTACTTGTTTCTGATTCATTCGACTATTTTACATGTCATATATTCCACGTACTGATACCACTTGGTGTTGTATCACTTTATAATGCAAATACAGGGATTAGAGATCACCAATAAGCGCACTATTTAGGATCTAAGACATTCAGCTGATCGGTGAGCCTCCCCTACTCTGGAGGATTCACTACCTTTATTTCATCATGCTTTTGAGTTAGTCTAGATTAGTCTTATATTTTAATTTCGGTAGCAATGGGTCTATCATTGGCACCACATGATTAGTGATAGAGTGTTCATAGACTAGATTCGAACGTTCATTATTAAGATTGTGAGCTAGTTGTACCTACTAGCCTTCTTATATTATATATATTATTTTATTTTGAGAACTAGCTGAGATATGCCTATTTACTTTCCTTAGTCTTCCATTGATTGTCCTGATTTAGTTAATTGAATGGATGTGATGAGGCTAAGTGGTTCGCTTGGGGACTTGTAGTATTCTTCAGGTGCGGCCATGTCTTGAGTACCTTCCCGGGGCATGACAGAAATTCATATTGTGGTGATAGTGTGAGGGTTCTAATGTCCATGTGGTTGCTTTGAGAGCATGTGAATACTAAATTAAGAATATTATGAATATGACGTTGTGAAAGGGAGATAATTGTGATATGATATAGATTATCATGGTTTACTTGAGAAAAGAAAGTTACTAAAATGTGGTGAAATATTTTAAGAGAGAATTGTATCCCAATATGTATCAAAGAGGGTGATAATATAATTCCTAAAACTAAGAACTTTGATAGTTATTGTGCTTATTGAGAGAAATATTTGTTTTATAATTGTGTCTTGATTGCATGCATTCATATACTACATGTCATGACATTTCGAGAAGTGAATGGTAATTCGTATCATAAGTTCTTGACCACGAGCACTTGGGTGGCAAGATTATTGATATATTGTGATCGAGGTATATGGCCTAAGAGGTTCCCATGGGTCCCTTAATCTATGGAGCCTTAGCTTGACGGGGGTGTATACGACAAGCTGTGCGACGATTCCGATACCACCTTGCATTGAATTTCATACTATCTCATATACTACTTGCGGTTATTTTTGATTGGCTTATGTGAGATTATAAGTTTACTATATTCGTGTCGTTCTATATAAATTGGCGGCACCAATGCCGAACTGGTTTTCTGTCGCAGGTGGAAGCATTCCTAGATTATTTCATAGCTTATTCAATTTCTAATTCTCAGTCGGTTAAACCTACTGGGTACATATTATGTGTACTCACTCCTACTTCTTTTCTCCCCGCAGATCCTCATTAGGATTATCCACGTGGTTGTTGATTTGCTCATGCAATTGGTTCATACAAGATCTAGTTGTGAGACTCAGGGCTTCGAGTTTCCATAGGATTTTATCTTAGTTGTTTAGTCTTTATTTCTATTCAAAGACTGAGATGCACTCATTTCACTAATTTATGTATTAGATGTTCTTCACACTCATGACACTAGGTCCAGCGATATGATTACATATGGTGACTACTTATTTATTGGGGATTTCTCCTTCTAGTGTACTTTTATTGTTGGGGTTTGGAATTTAAATGACCTTTTAGTCATGATCCCATTTTGGGTCATGACAAGTTTGGTATCAGAGCCCGAAGTCCACCGATCACATGAGTTAAAGAGTAGGGTGTCTAGTAGAGTCCTATGGATCGGTACGTAGACGTCCATATCTATCTTCAAGAGGCTACAGAATGCTTGTTTGGAGAAATCCTCATTCTATTGATTCCTTTCGAGTGATTTGTTCATATTTAAGTTTTGTACTCTTCTAATCTATTCTTTATGCGAAGATGGTGATGAATAGAGCTAGAAATACCAAAGATGAGTCAGTACCTGCTGCATTGTCCAAGCCTCTGCTAGAGGGTGAGGCAGAAGTCGTAGCAAAGCTAGAAGTCGAGGCCGGGCTAAAGAAGCAGCACCAGCCTGAGGTCAGACTTGAGGGGCTTCACTTAAGCCTATTGCTAACCCAGTTTATGAGCACGAGGAGCTGGTTGAGGATAATGTTCAGCCTCGTGTAGCACTACAGAGTACACCAGTATTACAAAAGCTATTGATTCAATTGTTGGCGAGGTTAGAGGGTACCCCTGCTACTAGTGATATTCCAGGTACCTTAGTTCCTGTTATACCTGTTGGTCCTTCACAACCAGCTCAGGGACCTAATATGGGATTTCAAACCCCGAGTCCATTTTCTATGCCTTCTATTGCACCTCCGAGGTTTTCTGCCCCACTAGTTTCTACTAGTTTTTCTATGTCTTTGTTTGAGCAAAAGAGCTTTGAGAGATTTATGAGATTGACTCCTCCAAAATTTGATTGTATTGCCGGGGATGGGGTATATGACTTCCTGATAGAGTGCCAGGATCGATTGTTTAATTTGGGTGTTCTGGAGGTCCGTGGAGTAGCTTGCACATCTTATCAATTCACAGGCATGGCTAGAGAGTGGGGGAGGTCAGTTATGGCCTGGAGGCCAGTTGATGCTCCAGCGATGGATTAGGGAAGTTTACTGAGATCTTTCTTGAGAGGTTTGTACCTTATAGCCTTTGTGATAGACGTCGTGATGAGTTCGATAGATTGGAGGAGGGTTACATGACTGTAACTAAGTATGAGGAACGATTCTATGAGTTATCCCACTATGCCATGTCTAGTATTCCCATAGAGTTTGAGCAGATTCACCGATTTGTGAAGGGGTTCACAAGTTATCTTTAGGAGGCCACAACCTCTCTTGTGTTATCCAGTGGTTCCTTTCAGAGCATTGTTGACCATGCTAGAATGATAAAGGGCATCAGAAAGGCCTGACATGGTGGTGGTAAGAGGTCCCACTATCATGGTCAGTTTGGCAGTTATGCACTTAGAGATAGATATTCTCAGAGGCAGTCCACTCAGGGTTATCAGGGGAGGCCAGCTCATGCTGCCATTCCTAGTGTGACTAGTATAGGCAGGTCCAAATCTAGCCAGAACAGTTATGATGGTTCCTCCGACTCAAGGATGTGCAGGGGTTCTTCAGGTTACCTTTTGTAGAGTTCTAGGTCTAGAGGTTGTTATGTGTGTGATAAGTTTGGCTATCAGGCTAAGGATTGTCCCAATCATGCTCCTGCTTCTTTTCCATCAGGGACACAGATGGCCTAATCTACACCAGCCCCAGTAGCTAGAGGTGCTTCACAAGGCACAAGGGGTAAAACTAGAGGTGCTAGGGGTGGAGCTCGAGGTGGTGCTCATGGTGGATTGCAGGTTGGTGGAGAGCGCCGAGTATGTTATGTCATACTAGGCTGTATAGAGGTAGAGACATCTGATGTTGTGATTACAGGAATTGTTCCAGTTTTCCATCATTCAACTTCCGTATTATTTGACCCTGGGTCCTATTCATATGTAACCACTTATTTTGCTAATGACATTGATGGTGTGTGTGAGCTTCTTGATGTGCCTATTTCTATTTATATACCCGTAGGTGAATCCTTAGTGGTGAATCGATTGTTCTGACCTTATCTAGATTCCTTTATGACTGTATTTATTGACGATATCTTGGTGTATTCCAAGAGTGAGGCAGACCATGTTCGTCACTTGAGGACCGTTCTCCAAAGATTGTGTGAAGAGAAATTGTATGCTAAATTCTCCAAATGCGAGTTTTGGCTCGAGTGTATGGCTTTCTTGGGTCATGTGGTGGCTAAGGATGGTATTATGGTTGATCCGGCCAAGGTTGCAGCAGTTCGTGATAAGGTGAGACCCACTTTAGTGACATAGATTCGAAGTTTTATTCCGCTGGCAGGTTATTGTTGTCGATTTATTCAGGGATTCTCCTCTATCATATCTCCTTTAACTAGACTAACTCAAAAGGAAGTTGCATTTCTATGGACCGATGAATGTGAGGCGAGCTTCCAAAGGCTCAAGGAGTTATTGACTTCAACACCTATTCTAGCATTGCCCGAGGAAGGTGTAGCCTTTGTTGTTTATTGTGATGCTTCTGGTGTCTGTTTAGGTGGAGTATTGATGCAGAATGGAAGAGTCATAGCGTATGCTTCACGACAGCTGATCCATGAGCAAAAGTACCCTACTCATGATTTGGAGTTAGCCGTGGTGGTGTTTGTTTTGAAGCTGTGGAGGCATTATCTCTATGGGGTACACTACGAGATTTTCACGGACCATCGTAGCCTCAAATATAATTTCTCTCGGCCTACTTTGAACATGAGACAAAGTAGGTGGTTGGAGTTGCTGAAAGACTATGATATCTCTATTCTTTATCACCCTGGAAAGGCTAATGTGGTGGTGGATGCCTTGAGCCGTAAGCTTTCTACTATGGGTAGTTTGGCATATCTTAGAGCGGAGGAGAGGCCTTTAGCTTTGGAGGTTCAGTCTTTGGCCAGACACTTGTGTAAGGACCCGGATTTTCGAACGGCTTTGTCGGACCTCTTAGTATCATCCCGAGCGAAAAAAACTAGCTAAGTGTCGCTCCATGGAAGGCCCACACGGGTCATGTGAAGCCACACGGACCGTGTGGCCTCCCATGGAGGGTACTTGGCCAAGATTTTGATGGTGTGCACTCGACGATAAATTTCAGGCCAAGTGTGGGCACACGGCCACCCACATGGGTCATGTGGTTTGTCACGGGTCGTGTGGCCCACCGTGGGGCTCACGACTTGAAAATTTTTCTAAGTATGAAACCACTGTCTTATAAATTTTTCGGTAAACAATTTTCTAAATGATGTTTCATGGCTCTTGGCACAACTCGTGTGGTGTCACACGGGCCATGTGGTTTCCGTATAGAACCCTCTTAGCCTCGAGTTAATTCAAAGTATTGGCCTGTGTAATTTATCTAAGTACCAGTTCACGGGCACTGTTCAAGGCTATGTAACGGCTCACGGACCGTGTAGGAGGCCGTATGGACATGACAGTTCAAATCTTGCTCGTTTCATTAATGGCGTTTATGTAATTACAATTTATTTTAATTATGAATTGTGACCTTTTACCTATCCAAAACCCCTAAACTCAGTTGATATCCCTCCCCTTTTAATTCACTCTCTTTGAACCCTCTTCCCCTCAAAAGATCACTCCCAAATACTCTCTACTCTACCCTCTCAAGATAAAAAGCTAGGGTTTAATTGGAGTTCAACTTCAAGCTAGGTTCTTCCCCAAATTTTAGCTCCTCAATCAAGGTATGTGGGATTGATTCTTGGTCCCTTTCAACCAAGAAGACATAAAATTTCTCTAGATTGATTTCATGAATTTTAGTTTACTTTAAATGTGGGTTTTTGTTATTTGATTTTTTTAAATCCAATTGATGTATGAGTTGTACTTTACCTATGATTTTAATTTTCTTTGATCACTATTATGATGATTGACTTTGAGATATGAAGTTATGAACATGCATGTCCCCTTTAAAGTTGATTTATGCATGGGTGATTTATATTATGATTTAGATATTAATTTAATTATGGATTTACTCAATTTCATATTGTGATGTTGGTTTTAACTCGAACCTATGTTACCATGCTATTCTCACATCATGCATTGCATTTGCATTCATGGACATTGGTTTATATGGAAATTATGGAGTGGGTAAAGCCTAATTGTGTTTTATGAAATGATTATGATATGATTTTGATAAGATATCGGTTATGAAAAAAATGTGATCACAGACATGTCTTATTATTATGGCTCTTTGAGCATCTCGGTTGCTTGCACCATCTTGTATATGTTAATGAGTTATTCCTTGCATGAGTAGCATGATTATGACTTATGATTTGGCATTTATGCCTAAATGTACATTGAAAAGTTATGAAGCGAATTATGGTTTGAAATGAATATTATGTCTCTTAAAAGCACGTATATGCATAAGTATTCTCATGGAATGCCGACTTAGCACCGATGGATTGGGGGTATCAGGGCTATCCCCAAGGTCCCTCTCCCTTTCCTCGAACTATATGCCTAGCATGGGTTATGAGAATCCTATCCAAAATAAGACGGGATCCCGTAAGGAAGGCAGCTTCATACGAAATGGGATGGGTTCCCGTAAGTTGAAGTGCTATGTGATATGATATGCTATATGAAAAATCCTTACCGAAATGGGATAGGTTCCCGTAAGGGGATTGCTTAATACGAAATGGGACGAATTCCCATAATTTGAAGTATGATTCACCTTTTGCAAGTAGACCACCTCTGTACCGGTGAGGGGGTTTTATTGGGATTCCAAGTAATAGCTCGCGTCGTCTTATGAATGTCAGTTGAGGTCACATCCTTGTTACATATAAGCATCATTTCATGCATGCATCATGAATTTCATGGCATCTTTTATATAATTCTCCCTTGATTACATGACTCTTTCTATATTATGTACACTTGTCATCTAACAATTAAGCGCAGGTTTAACAAGTCATATGCATTGCATGCCCACATACTTAGTACATTCGAACATACTAACGCATACTCTATGCCTACATGATTTTACCATGTAGGGGCCGAGCACTACGATTATTAGCCGTTTGACGAATAGTCTGAACCAGAAGAGTACTTATGGTGAGTCCCATCCTCCAAGGACAGGCCACCTTCCCTCTGCCTATGTTATTCCAAATTTCCTTTTTGTTAGAGGGTGAGCCCAGAACATGTCCTGGCCCCCGTTCCATCTTGATTAGAGACATTGTTGGACAACATGTAGACTCTCTAAAATCTTTATGCTATGTATGGTGGTTGGTTTATGTATTCGTAAGGATTGATCATGGAAACCTCGTATTTGCTTATATGCGTATTTGGTGTGGAAATGTGGAAGGTCCTAATCCCCGTATTGTCCCCATAGCGTGAGTCCTACTTTCCCATCCCTTAGAGCTATATGTTTACTATTTGAATGTGTTCTGAACCGATGATGAGGATTTGGATACTTGAGGCTTGTTTGGGGACTTTAGGGTTCCCATTCACTGTGTCATTTCTAGGCCCTAGTCCTGGGTCCTGACAAAAGATGGTAACACAACCCTAGTTTATAAATGGTCCTCGGAGTCCAACATGCAGCGTCAAGTAGAGTCTTATTCATGGTTGTGAAGTGCACCATGCCTATGAGTGGGAGGCTGTGAAGGCGTTCTAGGAATTGCCTCACTTCTTCATGCCCTATGTCGTGCTAAGACTTGTGTAATTGGCTTTCTTATCTTGACGGTATCGTTGCTCTATTTCAGAAGGTGCCTCGAGGAAGACCCCACCCAAAGCCGGCTCCGGCTCATAAGGATTAGCTACACCAAGTGCCTATGGATGAACCCATCTTTAATGGTGAATTCCATACAACTTTTGCCATGCTTGCCCAGGGTGTGACCTCACAAACTAAGCAGGCTAACCTCTCGCAAGAACCTACACCAGCTTCTAGGGTGAGGGATTTCACCCGGATGTATCCTCTGGCGTTTTATGGGTCAAAGGCTTATGAGGATGCTCAGGAGTTCATTGATGAGCTCACCAAGGTATTGAACGTCATGGGTGTCACTTTAAGGAGAAGGCAGAGTTGGCTGCCTATCAATTGAAAGATATGGCTGAGGTGTGGTACACCCAATGGACTATGGAGAAGATTTGTGGTGGTGATGCCAATTGGGAAGAGTTCAAACTTGCTTTCCGGATCATTTCTTTCCACTTGAGCTCAGGGAGGCCGAGATGACTAAATTTATCAACCTCAAGCAGTGGAGTATGAGTGTGAGGGACTATGCCCTCAAATTCACAAAGCTCTCCAAGTATGCTCCATCACTTGTGGTTGACCCCCGTGCAAGGATACACAAGTTTATTTCTGGTATCTCTGACTTGCTTGTGAAAGAATGTCGAACTGCTATTCTCATACAGAATATGGATATCTCTAGACTCATGGTGTATGCAAAATAGATTGAAGGGGAGAAACTCAGGGAAAAGAGGATGCATGATCCTAAGAGGACCCATTTTGATGGTGGATTTTCCATCTCTCGGGGTGGTGGTTTTGGTCGTTTCGGCAGGGCCAAGGTTCTGGGACTCAGGTTTCTAAAGTTTGGGTACCTCCTCCTGGGGCATCGGTTTGTGGTGGGCAAGGGCATCCTCTGTGTGGCAAGTGTAGAAAACCCCACACGGCTGCTTGTTGGAAGGATCTAGGTGCTTGCTTTGGGTGTGGTGATAAGAACCACAAGGTTGCTAATTGTCCTAGATATGCACATGGAGGTCAAGGTCAAGTGGCTCAAGGTGGTCAGGGTCAACAAAGAGCTCCCCAAGGTGTTGCCCCAAAGAACAATCGGTTCATTGCGCTCCACGCCCGTCAAAAGGCTGACGAAGCTTCGGATGTCGTGACTGGTATGTTATAAGTCTTTGATTTTGATGCTTATGTTTTGCTTGACCCAGGTGCAAATTTGTATTTTGTGACTCCTCTGTTGGCTGTTAAATTTGGTTTGAGTCCCACAATTTTGAAGGATCCATTTTCAGTCTATAGTCCCTTGGGTGAATCTGTTGTTGCACATAGGGTCTATCATGGTTGCCCTGTTTTTTGTGTTGCACAAGGTTTTCCCGTGTGACCTTGTGGAACTTGAGATGTTCGATTTTGATGTGATTCCAAGAATGGATTGGTTGCATGCATTATATGGGTTTATAGATTGTGGAACCCGAAAGGTTAAGTTCCAAACTCCCGGTGAGCCCGTTCTTGAATGGAAGGGTAGTGACTCCTCTATTAAAGGTCAGTTTATTTCCTACCAAAAGGCCCAGAGAATGATTTCCATGAGGTGCACTTATCATATTGTGAGGGTCAAGGATATAGAGTCTGAAACACCTACTATTGAGTTAGTTCCAGTGGTAAACGAGTTCCCGGATGTGTTCCGCGAAGACTTGCCCAGTATTCTTCCCGAGAGGGAAGTAGATTTTAGCATAGATCTTCTTCTGGATACTCAACCTATCTCTATTCCCCCTTATTGTATTGGGCTAGCGGAGTTGAAAGAGTTAAAGGATCAATTAAAGGATTTGTTGGAAAAAGGCTTCATTAAGCCCAATATATCATCGTGGGGTGCTCTAGTGTTGTTTGTAAGAAAGAAGGATGGATCTCTTCGGATGTGTATTGATTATAGGCAACTGAATAAGGTGACCGTTAAGAATAAGTATTCGTTGCCCAAGATTGATGACTTGTTCGACCAGCTTCAAGGGGCTACTCATTTCTCAAAGATTGATCTACGTTCTGGGTATCATCATTTGAAGGTTAGGGAGTGTGACATACCCAAAACGGCCTTTCAGAAAAGATATGGGCACTATGAGTTTGTGGTGATGTCGTTCGGTTTAACCAATTTTCCAGCTGTGTTCATGGATCTTATGAATCAATTGTTCAAGCCCTTTCTTGAATGTTTTTTAGTAGTCTTCATTGATGATATCCTTATCTACTCCCAAAATGAGCAGGACCATGGGGATCGTTTGAGGTTGGTTCTACAAACTTTAAGGGAGAAGAAGTTGTATGGCAAGTTTAGAAAATATGAATTTTGGTTGAGTGAAGTAGCCTTTCATGGCATGTAGTTTTCGGTGATGGTATTAAGGTGGATCCGAAGAAGACCGAAGCGGTGAAGAATTGGCCCAAACGATTGACTCCTTCAGATATTCGAAGCTTTATGGGGTTGGCTCGATATAATAGGAGGTTCATTGAACGGTTTCATCTATTGCATCTCTATTGACTAAATTGACCGAAAGAAGGTTATAGTGTATGATCAGATGAATGCGAGAAGAGTTTCCAAACTGTAAAAGATCGTCTTACATCGGCCCATCTTGACCTTACCAAATGGCTTAGAGGAATTCGTGGTGTATTGTTATGCCTCACGCATCGGTTTGGGATGTGTGCTTATGTAACATAGTAAGGTAACTGCGTATGCATCAAGGCAGTTGAAGGTGCATGAGCGTAATTATCCAATGCATGATCTTGAGTTGGCGACGGTGGTTTTTGCCTTGAAAATTTGGAGGCACTATTTGTATGGGGGTGCATGTTGATGTTTTCAGCAATCACAAGAGTTTGCAATACGTGTTCACTCAAAAAGATCTCAACTTGAGACAAAGGAGATGGTTAGAGCTCCTAAAGGACTACGATATGAGTGTTCAATATCACCCCAGCACGGACAACATTATAGTTAATCCCCTCAGTAGGTTGTCCATGGGTAGTGTGACTCATCTTGGAGAAGAAAGGAAGGAGTTGGTGAAGGATGTTCACCGGTTGGCTAGGTTGGGTGTTCGGTTGGCCGATCCGGATAATGGTGGTATCCATGTTCAAAGTGGCCCAGAGTCTTCCATGCTGATTGATGTGAAAGCTAAGCAAAATTTGGAACCCTCGTTGGTTGAATTGAAGAAGTTAGTTGCCAAAAAAGAGATAGAGGTGTTCTTCGGGGGGAGATGGTGTGCTCCGGTATCAAGACCAACTTTGTGTTCCGGATGTGGATGACCTTAGAACGGTAATCATGAGAGAGGCTCACAACTCCCATTACTCTATTAACCTGGGATCTACTAAGATGTCTCGGGATTTGAAGGAGATGTATTGGTGGCATGGTATGAAGAAGGACATAGCTAAGTTCGTGTCCGAATGCGCAAGTTGTCAACAAGTAAAGGTAGAGCACCAAAGGCCCGGTGGCTTAGCTCAAGAAATTGAGATTCCCAAATGGAAATGGGAAGATGTAAACATGGACTTTGTGGTTGGTTTGCCTCAGACCCGAAGGCAATTCGACTCCCTTTGGGTTGTCGTTGATTGGATGACTAAGTCAGCTCAAGACTACCTTTAGCGCTGAGGATTATGCAAGGTTGTACATCTAAGAATTGGTGAGGTTGCATGGCATGCCTAGGTCCATCATATCGAACTGTGGCACGCAATTCACTTACCACTTTTGGAGGTCATTTCAAAGGGGACTTGGAACTAAGATTGAGTTGAGCACTGGTTTTCATCCTCAAACCGATGGGCAAGCTGAGAGAACTATTAAAACTTTGGAGGATATGTTGAGGGCTTGCGTGTTGGAGTTTAAGGGTAACTGGGATGATCACCTTCCACTCATTGAGTTTGCTTACAATAATAGTTTCCATTCTAGCATTGGTATGGCTCCATTTGAGGTCTTGTATGGGAGAAGGTGTAGGTCATAGGTGGGGTGGTTTGAATTGGGAGAAATGGCTTTAATTGGCCTAGATTTGGTGTTAGAGGCCATGGAAAAGGTGAAGGCGATTAGAGAAAGGTTGAAAACGGCCCAAAGTCGCCAAAAGTCCTATTCGGATTCTAGGAGGAGGGATCTTGAATTTCATGTTGGTGATTGGGTGTGTGTGAAGGTTTCACCCATCAAGGGTGTGATGTGATTTGCAAAGAGGGGTAAGCTAAGCCCCTAGTATGCTGGCCCTTATGAGATCGTTGAGTGAATTAGGAGTGTGGCTTATAGGTTAGAGTTGCCTCCGGACTTGAGTTCCATTCACCGGTCTTTCATATGTCTATATTGAGGAAGCTAGTTGGTGATCCTAGAACCATTGTGCCTTTGGAAGGAATTGAGGTTGATGAAAACTTGTTTCATGAGGAAATCCCGGTGGAGATCTTAGATAGGCAAGTGAAACGGCATCGTAACAAGGACGTGACTTCGGTGAAGGTACTTTGGAGGAATCTACATATGGAGAGTGCTACATGGGACACAAAGCTGGATATGATGAAGTGATACCCTAATCTTTTTTGATCTACTAAGGCCTAAGTACTAGGTTCTCCCTTTTCTAAATGGTCCCAATTCTTTCCCTCTTAAGTCTCATGATATGACATGCATACATGTGCACAAAAATGATTTTTGTGATGTGGAATGGTCTGGATACATTTTAAAGTGAGTTTTGAAAGACTTCATGATTTTCAAATGGTGAACTATGCAATGTACCTTGTGTTCCGATGTTTCATGTCCCAAGTCAAGCTTTTAAGCCTTGTTATTGCACATTCGGGGACAAATGTTCCCAAGGGGGAGATGATGTAAGGACCTAGATTTTCGAACAGCTTTGTCGGACCTCTTAATATCGTCTCGAGCGGAAAAAAAAACTTGCCAAGTGTCGCTCCATGGAAGGCCCACATAGGTCGTGTGAAGCCACACGGACCGTGTGGCCTCCCGTGGAGGTGTACTTGGCCAAGATTTTGATGTCACATTCTCAATAGGTGTCTTATCAAGACCTATTCTGTAGAAAAATCCTTATGAACTATGGAATGGTAAGAAGCTAAACATTAGTTATTCCCATCCATTTGGTTTCAAGTGCTTCATCCACAACAATGATAAGGTCAATTTAAGTAAATTTGATCCCCACATTAATGAAGGTATTTTTCTTGGATACTCTAATTCTAGTTGATCTTATAGAGACTTCAATAAGCGTACATCCTTTATAGAAGAGTCTATTCATATTGTTTTTGATGAATCTAATCAATCTTTTGAGAAAAGGTGCAGCTCTGACGATGAAGAAGCTACCAGCTCATAGAGTGTCATTATTTGTTCAAAAGAAGTTATAAAGAAAGACCAGTCAACTAATACTAATGAAAGTCAACTTATAACAGAGACAGTATCAAATGAATAAAGGAGTGAACCTAATTATCCTGAGAAGTTCATCATTAGAATGCAAGAGATGGAATGAAAACTAAAGCCTCAAGCAAGAAAAATGCAAACATAGCACTTATATCTCAACTAGAACCAAAAAAAGTTAAAGAGGCCTTGAAAGACAATGAATGGGAAAAACTTGATCAGTTTGAGAAAAATCATGTTTGGACCCCGATTCACAAACCATAAAATACTTCAATCATTGGAACCAAATAGTTCTTTTGAAATCAACGGAACGAAGATGGAAAAGTAATCAGAAACAAAGCCAGATTAGTAGCCTAGGGATACTCTCAACAAGAGGGAGTCGACTATGACGAGACTTTTGCTCCTATAGCAAGGTTAAAGTCTATTCATATTCTCTTAGCATATGTTGCTTTTAAAGGTTTTGAACTTTTCCAAATGAATGGTAAAAGTACTTTTTTGAATGAATTTATTAAAGAAGAAGTTTTCATAAAACAACCCCCTGGTTTTGAACATTTGGAATTTCCTCACCATTTCTTTAAACTTTCTAAAGCTTTGTATGGACTCAAACAATCTCCTAGATCTTGGTATGATTGACTGAGCAAATTTTTACTAACTCATGGTCTTTGTCAAGGGAGTATTGAAACCACTCTCTTTGTCAAAAAAAATCCTCTTCTGATAATATTATTATTCAAATATACGTTGATGATATTATTTTTTGAAGTACTAATGATGATTTGTTCAAGGACTTTGCCAATCTTATGCAAAGTGAATTCAAACTTAGCTTGATGGGTGAGTTAACCTTCTTTTTAGGACTTCAAAATTTTCAAACCAATCGAGGAATTTTTATCTGTCAAAGTAATTATACTAAAGAACTAATTCAAAAGTTCGAAATGGAGAATGCCAAGTCCATAAGCACTCGATCCAAATGGTAAGAATGTTGATGAAACCAAATACAGAGGTATGATTGGATCCCTTCTTTATCTCATTGCTAGTAGGCCTAACATCATGTTAAGTGTTTGTAAATATGTCAGATTTCAAACTTCCCTTAAAGAATCTCATTTAACTACTATAAAAAGAATTATTCGTTATCTAGTGGGAACTATCTCTTTTGATCTATGGTATGAAAAAGAGTCTACTTTTAATCTTCATGGATTTTCAGATGTTGATTATGCAGGTGATAAAGTTGATAGAAAAAGCGCTAGTAGATCTTGTCAACTCCTTGGAGATTCATTAATTTCTTATAATAGCAAGAAATAGAATTGTGTACCCATCTCCACCACTGAGGCTGAATATGTAACAATCGGGTTACGTTAAACTAAGGTTCTTTGGATGATCCAACAATTAAGTGATTATGATACCAATACTAAACTTGTTCTAATTTTTTGTGATAATTCGAGTGTTATCTGTCTGACCAAAACTCTTGTGCATCATTCTAGAGCTAAGCATATGGACATTAAGTATCATTTTATAAGAGATCATGTTGCAAATGGCAATGTTGAAATTATTTTTGTGAATATTGAAAATCAATTGGTGGATATCTTTATAAAACCTTTGCTTGAAGAAAGATTTTGTTCTCTAAGAAAATGCTTAAATATTATTCCCAAATATTTTAAAAAAATTCTGAGTAGTATCTTTTTAATATGTTGATTGATTTATTTTCGTTAAATACTTTCATTGTCTTCATTATGTCCATTTACTGCTTTTTTTTACGGATGTGTTGCATGTACTTCCATATGTTCAGCCCCTTTTCTTTTCGTCTTCCCGCCCTAATCACTTCCTTTCTCGTCATCTTTTTCTCTTCATCTTCAAGTTCTCTCTCTTTAAATCCATTCTACACCTTTTGTCTCCAAAACACCCTCTCTTATCTTAACTCTCTATCTCTTCAATGTCACCTCGTAAAAGTACCAAGAACAAGGATAAGGCCTTTTTCGATTCTCCAGTTCCAGTGGACTCTAAAAATTTCTTCTCCCCTTCGTACCCTATTTCGTCTAACTCTCTCCTTTCTTCTCTCAAGTACTCTGCTCCCTCTCATCTTCCTAGTGACACAAAGAAGAAGTGCAAGTTCGATACTGAGAGTTCTCTTGATGTTAAGGCGTACTTCTGGAACTCCACAAATAAGGCTCTCTTTCAATCCCTAAAATCGAAGACTATTGTGCATGGCCGTATTGTGGATTTAAATCTCTTGTTGTTTATTGAGTGCCCTATCAAAGAATTCTTTGAATATCAAGACTGGGAAAAAGAATTTTCATCCCCTCGGAAAATCGTTTAAGAACCCTTGTTAAGGTTGTTTTATGCAAATCTTTGTTCATCTATTACTGGAGAAAATGAAACCCTGGTTCTAGGGAAAAGAATTTTTCTTGATCCTAATATCTTTGATTAGATCTTTGGTATACACTGCTCTAGATTCTCATCCCCAGTAAAAACCTCTTGACCATCCGATTTTGAAGTGTTTTTTGAAGAGGCTAAGAAGGCCCTTATGTCTGCTCCTTCTGGTTCTTGCCCATCAAACATAGGCCTAAAGGATGTCTCCTTCGAAGCCAAGGTTCTTGCTTACATAGTGGAAACAACTCCTGTCCCTCATGTTGGCTCCTTATCTACCCTCTCTGTTCGAGACACCTTTTTTCCTTATGTCTTTTATCCAAGAAAAGACTCAATTTCTCCTTCTATATTCTTCTTCACATGGTTGATTCTACCAAGGACTCTCAGAGCTTTCCATATGGAATGCTTATCTCTATGATTCTCGAGGCTAACAATGTGTGTCTCACTGACATCTCTCCCTTCGTTATTAAACAATGCTACAACTCTAAGGCCTTTAGTATCATGGGCTACATTCTCTCAAATGATTATTGGTCTCTCGTATCTGAGCCTCCCTCTGGCCCTGCTGAAGAGTCTCCCATTGACAACTCTCCTTGTGCTCCTGTCCCTCCTACCCTTCCTGAGCCTAAACTGGTAAAAGAATTGATTGCCAAGGTCTCCAACATGGACACAAAATTTGAAAACTTACAAGACCTACGCAAGTCTTGCCACTACAAGCTTGAAGTAATCACAATATGTTGGACAAAATGAAAGACATCAGTATACAAGTTGTGAAGGAAGCCATGATGTTGCCCATGCTACACCTCCTTTTTTGAGGTTGAAGCAGTCGTTGTCAAGATATATAACCTAATCGAGGTGAGGGTCGATCCCATAGAGAATAGTGTAGACTTAGAAGAATTTCAAGCAATTCGGGTGGATTAACCTACTTTTCTCCCAAAGGGGGGTTGTAAAAACTAGGAAAGTAATCCTAAACTAAGACAAGTGTGAAATCAGTATGAAGAGTAACTAGGGTATTATGTTCCCCATGATTCCCTAACTCGGTATTACCAAATAATCAAATTCATTTCTAGTGTGTAGCACGCAGAACGGTAAGTTAAGTTCACCAAACCCTTTGATCAAGGAAAGAGGCAAATTTCACTATGTAATTTGATTCATCCCAATAGGTGTTATTTAGACGAGAAACATCAATCGAATCCTGCTAATTAATCTCCTTTTCAATTTATTACTACCTTGATCCATTCAGTAACACTAGGCAACATAATGAACATGTACAACTCTAACTTGCACATTTTGAGGTGCAGCCACACATGGGCATGCACCAATGACTTTGAAACAATGAAAAAAGTAGTTTTCAAAAAAAATATTTTTTTTAAATTTTCGGAAAACTCGAAAAATAATATAAAACATTTAATTAAAAATAGAAAAAAATATAAATAAACATTAGAACACCACCAAAAGATTATCAATGCACGTGGTGACCTATAAAATAAAGATTGGGTGCATTTTTGTTATTGCAGAGCGACGTGAAAAATATAAGACCGCGACAATAAATAGTGAGTAAAAGAACACTTCTCGACGTTTTGTAATATCCTTGGACCTAACGACCAAGTGTGAATGACGTAATGCACGAGTTTTTGACAATTGTAAGAACCGAAGAGGTAGTTGAACGACCATAGCAATGGCTTGAAGCTGGGCCATGGTGCCACGGCGCGCGGGGGCCATGGTGTAGGGTGCCCAAGGGCCATGGTGCCCTGGTGCACGGGGGCCATGGTGCCCAAGGGCCATGGTGCAAGGGTGCCAGGGGGTCATGGTGCAAGGGTGCCAGGGGGCCATGGTGCAAGTGTGGCACAGTGCCCAGGGGCCATGGTGCCATGGTGCAAGGGTGCCAGGGGCCTTGGTGCCATGGTGCACGGGGGCCATGGTGCAAGGGTGCTACGGTGCTCAGGGGCCATGTGCCATGGTGCCACCGACCTTCGACCGTCGACGCTCGGCCGTACATGGCTTAGCACCGTGCGTGCTGCGCCTAGAGCTTGAAACGAGTGTAGCATCTAGAACTCACCGCGCGCCTGAAAGAGTCGCAGTTCCTCGCCAATAGCCTACGGACCGCCGCGAGAAACGCTGCCACCGACCTTCGTCTCTGCGCAACGAGCCACCGTCGTCGTGTTTCTGTAGGTGCCACGATGCGCCCACACTACACGCCGACATGCCCGCTGGGCGCCCATGTCGGCCAGCTGCAGTCGCCTCAGTGTGCGTCCAACACCTCTACCCCCCCCCCCCCCTTGTATATGCTCTTAGAAGAAAACCCAAGTGGCAGGCGTAGACGTGTTTTTCCAAAGAATCATAATGAACATGTACAACTCTAACTTGCACATTTAGAGGTGCAGCCACACATGTGCATGCAAAAATGACTTTGAAACAATGAAAAAAGTAGTTTTCAAAATTTTTTTTTAAAATTTTCGGAAAACTCGAAAAATAATATAATAAATTAATTAAAAATAGAAAAAATATATATAAACATTAGAACACCACCAAAAGATTATCAATGCACGTGGTGACCTATAAAATAAAGATTGGGTGTATTTTTTTATTGCAGAGCGACGTGAAAAATATAAGACCGCGACGATAAATAGTGAGTAAAAGAACACGTCTCGACGTTATGTAATATCCTTGGACCTAACGACCGAGTGTGAATGACATAATGCACGAGTTGTTTGACAATTGTAGGAACCGAAGAGGTAGTTGAACGACCATAGCGCTTGGCTTGAAGCTGCCACGGCGCGCGGGGGCCATAGTGCAGGGTGCCCAAGGGCCATGGTGCCCTGGTGCACGGGGGCCATGGTTCCCAGGGGCCATGGTGCAAGGGTGCCAGGGGGCCATGGTGCAAGTGTGCCACAGTTCCCAGGGGCCATGGTGCCATGGTGCAAGGGTGCCAGGGACCAGGGTGCCATGGTGCACGGGGGCCATGGTGCAAGGGTCCCACGGTGCCCACGGGCCTTGGTGCCATGGTGCAAGGGTGCCACGGTGCCCAAGGGCCTTGGTGCCATGGTGCACTGGGGCCATGGTGCAAGGGTGCCACGGTGCCCAAAGGCCATGTGCCATGGTGCCACCGACCTTCGAACGTCGATGCTCGGCCGTACATAGCTTAGCACCGTGCGTGCTGCGCCTAGAGCTTGACACGAGTGCAGCTTCTAGAACTCACCGCGCGCCCGAAAGAGTCGCAGTTCCTCGCCAATAGCCTACGGACCGCTACGAGAAACGCTGCCACCGACCTTCGTCGACTGCGCAACGAGCCACCATCGTCGTGTTTCTGTAGGTGCCACGATGCGCCCACACTACACGCCGACATGCCCGCAGGGCGCCCATGTCGGCCGGCTGCAGTCGCCTCAGTGTGCGTCCAACACCTCTACCCCCCCATATATGCTCTTAAAAGAAACCCAAGTGGCAGGCGTAGACGTGTTTTTCTAGAGAATCATAATGAACATGTACAACTCTAACTTGCACATTTTGAGGTGCAGCCACACATTGGCATACACCAATGACTTTGAAATAATGAAAAAAGTAGTTTTCAAAAATAAAATTTTTTTAAAATTTTTTTCGGAAAACTCGAAAAATAATATAATAAATTAATTAAAAATAGAAAAAAAATATAAATAAACATTAGAACACCACCAAAAGATTATCAATGCACGTGGTGACCTATAAAATAAAGATTGGGTGCATTTTTGTTATTGCAGAGCAACGTCAAAAATATAAGACCGCGACGATAAATAGTGAGTAAAAGAACACTTCTCGACGTTTTGTAATATCCTTGGACCTAACGACCGAGTGCGAATGATGTAATGCATGAGTTGTTTGACAATCGTAGGAATCGAAGAGGTAGTTGAATGACCATAGCCGGGCTTGAAGCTGCGCAATGGTGCCACGGCGCGCGGGGGCCATGGTGAAGGGTGCCCAAGGGCCATGGTGCCCTGGTGCACGGGGGCCATGGTGCCCTGGTGCACGGGGGCCATGGTGCCCTGGTGCACGGGGGCCATGGTGCCCAGGGGCCATGGTGCAAGTGTGCCACAGTGCCCAGGGGCCATGGTGCAAGGGTGCCACGGTTCCCAAGGGCCTTGGTGCCATGGTGCAATGGTGCCACGGAGCCCAAGGGCCTTGGTGCCATGGTGCACGGGGCCATGGTGCAAGGGTGCCACGGTGCCAAGTGGGCCATGTGCCATGGTGCCACCGACCTTCGACCGTCGACGCTCGGCCATACATGGCTTAGCACCATGCGTGCTGCGCCTAGAGCTTGACACGAGTGCAGCATCTACAACTCACCGCGCGCCCAAAAGAGTCGCAGTTCCTCGCCAATAGCCTACAGACCGCCGCGAGAAACGCTGCCATCAACCTTCATCGACCGCGCGACGAGCCACCTTCGTCGTGTTTCTGTAGGTGCCACGATGCGCCCACACTACACGCTGACATGCCCGCTGGGCGCCCATGTCGGCCGGCTGCAGTCGCCTCAGTGTGCGTCCAACACCTCTACCCCCCCCCCCCCCCCTATATATGCTCTTAAAAGAAAACCCAAGTGGCAGGCGTACACGTGTTTTTCCAGAGAATCATAATGAACATGTACAACTCTAACTTGCACATTTTGAGGTGCAGCCACACATGGGCACGCACCAATGACTTTGAAACAATGAAAAAAGTAGTTTCCAAAAAAAAAAATTTCTTTTTAAATTTTCGGAAAACTCGAAAAATAATATAATAAATTAATTAAAAATAGAAAAAAATATAAATAAACATTAGAACACCACCAAAAGATTATCAATGCATGTGGTGACCTATAAAACAAAAAAATGGGTGCATTTTTGTTATTGCAGAGCGACGTGAAAAATATAAGACCGCGATTATAAATAGTGAGTAAAAGAACACTTCTCGACGTTTTGTAATATCCTTGGACCTAACGACCGAGTGCGAATGACGTAATGCATGAGTTGTTTGACAATTGTAGGAACCGAAGAGGTAGTTGAACGACCATAGCGCTGGACTTGAAGCTGGGCCATGGTGCCACGGCGCGCGGGGGCCATGGTGCAGGGTGTTCAAGGGCCATAGTGCCTTGGTGCACAGGGGCCATGGTGCCCTGGGGCCATGGTGCCATGGTGCAAGGGTGCCAGGGGCCATTGTGCCATGGTGCACGGGGGCCATGGTGCAAGGGTGCCACGGTGCCCAAGGGCCTTGGTGCCATGGTGCACGGGGGCCATGGTGCCCAGGGGCCATGTGCTATGGTGCCACCGACCTTCGACCGTCGACGCTCGGCCGTACATGGCATAGCACCGTGCGTGCTGCGCCTAGAGCTTGAAACGAGTGCAGCATCTAGAACTCACCGCGCGCCCGAAAGAGTCGAAGTTCCTCACCAATAGCCTTCGGACCGCCGCGAGAAATGCTGCCACCGACCTTCGTTGACCGCGCAACGAGCCACCGTCGTCATGTTTCTGTAGGTGCCACGATGCGCCCACACTACACGCCGACATGCCCGCTGGGCGCCCATGTCGGCCGGCTGCAGTCGCCTCTGTGTGCGTCCAACACCTCTACCCCCCCCCCTTATATATGCTCTTCAAAGAAAACCCAAGTGGCAGGCGTAGACGTGTTTTTCCAGAGAATCATAATGAACATGTACAACTCTAACTTGCACATTTTGAGGTGCAGCCACACATGGGCATGCACCAATGACTTTGAAACAATGAAAAAAGTAGTTCTCAAATTTTTTTTTTTAATTTTCGGAAATCTCGAAAAATAATATAATAAATTAATTAAAAATAGAAAAAAATATAAATAAACATTAGAACACCACCAAAAGATTATCAATGCACGTGGTGACCTATAAAATAAAGATTGGGTGCATTTTTGTTATTATAGAGCGACGTGAAAAATATAAGACCGCGACGATAAATAGTGAGTAAAAGAACACTTCTCAACGTTTTGTAATATCCTTGGACCTAACGACCGAGTGCGAATGATGTAATGCACGAGTTGTTTGACAATTGTAGGAACCGAAGAGGTAGTAGAACGACCATAACGTTGGGCTTGAAGCTGGGCCATGGTGCCACGACGCGCGGGGGCCATGGTGCAGGGTGCCCAAGGGCCATGGTGCCCTGGTGCACGGGGGCATGGTGCCCAGGGGCCATGGTGCAAGGGTGTCAGGGGGCCATGGTGCAAGTGTGCCACAGTGCCCAGGGGCTATGGTGCCATGGTGCAAGGGTGCGTGGGGCCATGGTGCCATGGTGCACGGGGGCTATGGTGCAAGGGTGCCACGGTGCCCAAGGGCCTTGGTGCCATGGTGCAAGGGTGCCACGGTGCCCAAGGGCCTTGGTGCCATGGTGCACGAGGGCCATGGTGCAAGGGTGCCACGGTGCCCAGGGGCCATGTGCCAAGGTGCCACCGACCTTCGACCACCGACGCTCGGTCGTACATGGCTTAGCACCGTGCGTGCTGCGCCTAGAGCTTGACACGAGTGCAGCATCTAGAACTCACCGTGCGCCCAAAAGAGTCGCAGTTCCTCGCCAATAGCCTACGAACCACCGCGAGAAACGCTGCCACCGACCTTCGTCGACCACGCAACGAGCCACCGTCGTCGTGTTTTTGTAGGTGCCACGATGCGCCCACACTACACGCCGACATGCCCGCTGGGCGCCCATGTCGGCCGGCTGCAGTCGCCTCAGTTTGCGTCCAACATCTCTACCCCCCCCCCCCCCATATTTTTTGAGTTTTCCGAAAATTTAAATTTTTTTTTTTGAAAACTCCTTTTTTCATTGTTTCAAAGTCATTGGTGCATGCCCATGTGTGGCTGCACCTCAAAATGTGCAACTTAGAGTTGTACATGTTCATTATGATTCTCTGGAAAAAACGTCTACGCCTGCCACTTGGGTTTTCTTTTAAGAGCATATATAAGGGGGGGAGGGGTAGAGGTGTTGGACGCACACTGAGGCGACTGTAGCCGGCCGACATAGGCGCCCAGCAGGCATGTCGACGTGTAGTGTGGGCGCATCGTGGCACCTACAGAAATACGACAACGGTGGCTCGTTGCGCGGTCGACGAAGGCCAGTGGCAGCGTTTCTCGCGGCGGTCCGTAGGCTGTTGGCGAGGAACTGCGACTCTTTCGGGCGCGTGGTGAGTTCTAGATGCTGCACTCGTGTCAAGCTCTAGGCGCAACATGCACGGTGCTAAGCCATGTACGGCCGAGCGTTGACGGCCGAAGGTCGGTGGCACCATGGCACATGGCCCCTGGACACCGTGGCACCCTTGCACCATGGCCCCCGTGCACCATGGCACCAAGGCCCTTGGGCACCGTGGCACCCTTGCACCATGGCACTAAGGCCCTTGGGCACCGTGGCACCCTTGCACTATGGCCCCCATGCACCATGGCACCATTGCCCCTGGCACCCTTGCACCATAGCACCATGGCCCCTGGGCACTGTGGCACACTTGCACCATGGCCCCCTGGCACACTTGCACCATGGCCCCCTGGCACCATGGCCCCCGTGCACCAGGGCACCATGGCCCTTGGGCACCCTGCACCATGGCCCCCGCGCGCCGTGGCACCATGGCCTAGCTTCAAGCCCAGCGCTATGGTCGTTCAACTACCTCTTCGGTTACTAGAATTGTCAAACAACTCGTGCATTACGTCATTCGCATTCGGTCGTTAGGTCCAAGGATATTACAAAACGTCAAGAAGTGTTCTTTTACTCACTATTTATCGTCGCGGTCTTATATTTTTCACGTCCTCTGCAATAACAAAAATGCACCCAATCTTTATTTTATAGGTCACCACGTGCATTGATAATCTTTTGGTGGTGTTCTAATGTTTATATATATTTTTTTCTATTTTTAATTAATTTATTATATTATTTTTCGAGTTTTCCTAAAATTTTAATTTTTTTTTTTGAAAACTACTTTTTTCCTTGTTTCAAAGTCATTGGTGCATGCCCATATGTGGTTGCACCTCAAAATGTGCAAGTTAGAGTTGTACATGTTCATTATGATTCTCTGGAAAAACACGTCTACGCCGGCCACTTGGGTTTTCTTTTAAGAGCATATATAGGGGGGGGGGGGGGTAGAGGTGTTGGACGCACACTGAGGCGACTGCAGCCGGCCAACATGGGCGCCCAGCGGGCATGCCGGCGTGTTGTGTGGGCGCATCGTGGCACCTACAGAAACACGACGACGGTGGCTCGTTGCGCGGTCGACGAAGGCCGGTGGCAGCGTTTCTCGCGCCGGTCCGTAGGCTATTGGTGAGGAACTGCGATTCTTTCGGGCACGCGGTGAGTTCTAGATGCTGCACTCGTGTCAAGCTCTAGGCGCAACACGCACGGTGCTAAGCCATGTACGGCCGAGCGTCGATGGTCGAAGGTCGGTGGCACCATGGCACATGGCCCCTGGGCACCGTGGCACCCTTGCACCATGGCCCCCGTGCACCATGGCACCAAGGCCCTTGGGCACCGTGGCACCCTTGCACCATGGCCCCCGTGCACCATGGCACCATGGCCTTTGGCACCCTTGCACCATGGCCCCTGGGCACTGTGGCAAACCTGCACCATGGCCCCCTGGCAGACTTGCACCATGGCCCCATGGCACCAAGGCCCCCGTGCACCAGGGCACCATGGCCCTTGGGCACCCTGCACCATGGCCCCCGCGCGTAGTGGGACCATGGCCCTGCTTCAAGCCCAACGCTATGCTCGTTCAACTACCTCTTCGATTCCTACAATTGTCAAACAACTCGTGCATTACGTCATTCGCACTCGGTCGTTCGGTCCAAGGATATTACAAAATGTCGAGAAGTGTTCTTTTACTCACTATTTATCGTCGCGATCTTATATTTTTTCACGTCGCTCTGCAATAACAAAAATGCACCCAATCTTTATTTTATAGGAAACCACGTGCATTGATAATCTTTTGGTTGTGTTCTAATGTTTATTTATATTGTTTTCTTATTTTTAATTAATTTATTATATTATTTTTCGAGTTTTCTGAAAAATTAAAAAAAAAAATTGAAAACTACTTTTTTCGTTGTTTCAAAGTCATTGGTGCATGCCCATGTGTGGCTGCACCTCAAAATGTGCAAGTTAGAGTTGTACATGTTCATTATGATTCTCTAGAAAAACACGTCTACGCCTGCCACTTGGGTTTTCTTTTAAGAGCATATATAAGGGGGGGGGGGGGGGGGGGTAGAGGTGTTAGACGCACACTGAGGCGACTGCAGCCGGGCGACATGGGCGCCCAGCGGGCATGTCGGCGTGTAGTGTGGGCGCATCGTGGCACCTACAGAAACACGACGACGGTGGCTCGTTGCGCGGTCGACGAAGGCTGGTGACAGCGTTTCTCGCCGCGGTCCGTAGGCTATTGGCGAGGAACTGCGACTCTTTCGGGCGCGTGGTGAGTTCTAGATGATGCACTCGTGTCAAGCTCTAGGCGCAGCACGCACGGTGCTAAGCCATGTACAGCCGAGCGTCGACGGTCGAAGGTCGGTGGCACCATGGCACATGGCCCCTTGGCACCGTGGCACCATTTAACCATGGCCCCCGTGCACCATGGCACCAAGGCCTTTGGGCACCGTGGCACCCTTGCACCATGGCACCAAGGCCCTTGGGCACCGTGGCACCCTTGCACCATGGCCCCTGTGCACCATGGCACCATGGCCCCTGGCACCCTTGCACCATGGCACCATGGCCCCTGGGAACTGTGGCACACTTGCACCATGGCCCCATGGCACACTTGCACCATGGCCCCCTGGCACCATGGCCCCCGTGCACCAGGGCACCATGGCCCTTGGGCACCCAGCACCATGGCCCCCGCGTGCCGTGGCACCATGGCCCAGCTTCAAGCCTAGCGCTATGGTCGTTCAACTACCTCTTCGGTTCCTACAATTGTCAAACAACTCGTGCATTACGTCATTCGCACTCGGTCGTTAGGTCCAAGGATATTACAAAACGTCGAGAAGTGTTCTTTTACTCACTATTTATCGTCGCGGTCTTATATTTTTCACGTCGCTCTACAATAACAAAAATGCACCCAATCTTTATTTTATAGGTCACCACGTGCATTGATAATCTTTTGGTGCTGTTCTAATGTTTATTTATATTTTTTTCCACTTTTTAATTAATTTATTATATTATTTTTCGAGTTTTCCGAAAATTTAAAAAAAAAAATTCTGAAAACTACTTTTTTCATTGTTTCAAAGTCATTGGTGCATGCCCATGTGTGGCTGCACCTCAAAATGTGCAAGTTAGATTTGTACATGTTCATTATGATTCTCTGGAAAAACACGTCTACGCCTGCCACTTGGGTTTTCTTTTAAGAGCATATATAAGGGGGGGGGGGGTAAAGGTGTTGGACGCACACTGAGGCAACTACAGCCGGCCGACATGGGTGCCCAGCGGGCATGTCGGCGTATAGTGTGGGCGCATCGTGGCACCTACAGAAACACGACGACGGTGGCTCGTTGTGCGGTCGACGAAGGCCGGTGGCAGCGTTTCTCGCGGCGGTCCGTAGGCTATTGGCGAGGAACTGCGACTCTTTCGGGCGCGCGGTGAGTTCTAGATGCTGCACTCGTGTCAAGCTCTAGGCGCAGCACGCACGGTGCTAAGCCATGTACGGCCGAGCGTCGACGGTCGAAGGTCGGTGGCACCATGGCACAAGGCCCCTGGCACCGTGGCACCCTTGCACCATGGCCCCCGTGCACCGTGGCACTAAGGCCCTTGGGCACCGGGGCACCCTTGTACCATGGCACCAAGTCCCTTGGGCACCGTGGCACCCTTGCACCATGGCCCCGTGCACCATGGCACCATGGCCCCTTGCACCCTTGCACCATGGCACCATGGCACCTGGGCACTGTGGCATACTTGCACCATGGCCCCCTGGCACCATGGCCCCCGTGCACCAGGGCACCATGGCCCTTGTGCACCCTGACCATGGCCCCCGCGCGCCGTGGCACCATGGCCTAGCTTGAAGCCCAGCGCTATGGTGCCATGTGCATTGATAATCGTTTGGTGGTGTTCTAATGTTTATTTATATTTTTTTCCTATTTTTAATTAATTTATTATATTATTTTCGAGTTTTCCGAAAATTTAAGAATTTTTGTTTTTGAAAACTCTTTTTTCATTGTTTCAAAGTCATTGGTGCATGCCCGTGTGTGGCAGCACCTCAAAATGTGCAAGTTAGAGTTGTACATGTTCATTATGATTCTCTGGAAAAACACGTCTACGCCTCCCACTTGGGTTTTCTTATAAGAGCATATATAAGGGGGTGGGGGGTAGAGGTGTTGGACGCATACTGAGGCGACTGCAGCCGGCCGACATGGGCGCCCAGCGGGCATGTCGGTGTGTAGTGTGGGCACATCGTGGCACCTACAGAAACACGACGACGGTGGCTCGTTGCGCGGTCGACGAAGGCCGGTGGCAGCGTTTCTCGCGGCGGTCCGTAGGCTATTGGCGAGGAACTGCGACTCTTTCGGGCGCGCGGTGAGTTTTAGATGCTGCACTCGTGTCAAGCTCTAGGCGCAGCACGCACGGTGCTAAGCCATGTACGGCCGAGCGTCGACGGTCGAAGGTCGGTGGCACCATGGCACATGGACCCTGGGCACCGTGGCACCCTTGCACCATGGCCCCCGTGCAACATGGCACCAAGGCCCTTGGGCACTGTGGCACCCTTGCACCCTGGAACCAAGGCCCTTGGGCACCGTGGCACCCTTGCACCGTGGCCCCCGTGCACCATGGCACCATGGCCCCTGGCACCCTTGTACCATGGCACCATAGCCCCTGGGCACTGTGGCACACTTGCACCATGGCCCCCTGGCACCATGGCCCCCGTGCACCAGGGCACAATGGCCCTTGGGCACCCTGCACCATGGCCCCCGCACGTCGTGGCACCATGGCCCAGATTCAAGCCCAGCGCTATGGTCGTTCAACTACCTCTTCGGTTCCTACAATTGTCAAACAACTCGTGAATTACGTCATTCGCACTCGGTCGTTAGGTCCAAGGATTTTACAAAATGTCGAGAAGTGTTCTTTTACTCACTATTTATCGTCGCGGTCTTATATTTTTCACGTCGCTCTGCAATAACAAAAATGCACCCAATCTTTATTTTATAGGTCACCACGTGCATTGATAATCTTTTGGTGGTGTTCTAATGTTTATTTATATTTTTTTCCTATTTTTAATTAATATATTATATTATTTTTCGAGTTTTCCGAAAATTTAAATTTTTTTTTTTTGAAAACTACTTTTTTCATCGTTTCAAAGTCATTGGTGCATGCCCATGTGTGGCTGCACCTCAAAATGTGGAAGTTAGAGTTGTACATGTTCATTATGATTCTCTGGAAAAACACGTCTACGCCTGCCACTTGGGTTTTCTTTTAAGAGCATATATAAGGGGGGGGGGGGTAGAGGTGTTGGACGCACACTGAGGCGACTGCAGCCGGCCGACATGGGCGCCCAGCGGGCATGTCGGCGTGTAGTGTGGGCGCATCGTGGCACCTACAGAAACACGATGACGGTGGCTCGTTGCGCGGTCGACGAAGGCCGGTGGCAGCGTTTCTAGCGGCGGTCCGTAGGCTATTGGCGAGGAACTGCGACTCATTCGGGCGCGCGGTGAGTTCTAGATGCTGCATTCGTGTCAAGCTCTAGGCGCAACATGCACGATGCTAAGCCATGTACGGCAGAGCATCGACGGTCGAAGGTCGGGCACCATGGCACATGGCCCTTGGGCACCGTGGCACCCTTGCACCATGGCCCCCGTGCACCATGGCACCAAGGCCCTTGGGCACCGTGGCATCCTAGCACCATGGCACCAAGGCCCTTGGGCACCGTGGCACCCTTGCACCATGGCCCCCGTGCACCATGGCACCATGGCCCTTGGCACCCTTGCACCATGGCACCTGGGCACTGTGGCACACTTGCACCATAGCCCCCTGGCACACTTGCACCATGGCCCCCTGGCACCATGGCCCCCGTGCACCAGGGCACCATGGCCCTTGGGCACCCTGCACCATGGCCCCCGCGCGCCGTGGCACCATGGCCCAGTTTCAAGCCCAGCGTTATGGTCGTTTAACTACCTCTTCAGTTCCTACAATTGTCAAACAACTCGTGCATTACATTATTCGCACTCGGTCGTTAGGTCCAAGGATAGTACAAAACGTCGAGAAATGTTCTTTTACTCACTATTTATCGTCGCGGTCTTATATTTTTCACGAAATATTTTGCACCATGGCCCCCGTGCACCATGGCACCAAGGCCCTTGGGCACCGTGGCATCCTAGCACCATGGCACCAAGGCCCTTGGGCACCGTGGCACCCTTGCACCATGGCCCCCGTGCACCATGGCACCATGGCCCTTGGCACCCTTGCACCATGGCACCTGGGCACTGTGGCACACTTGCACCATAGCCCCCTGGCACACTTGCACCATGGCACCCTTGCACCATGGCCCCCGTGCACCAGGGCACCATGGCCCCTGGGCACCCTGCACCATGGCCCCCGCGCGCCGTGGCACCATGGCCCAGCTTCAAGCCCACCGCTATGGTCGTTCAACTACCTCTTCAGTTCCTCCAATTGTAAAACAACTCCTGCATTACGTCATTCGCACTTGGTCGTTAGGTCCAAGGATATTACAAAACGTCGAGAAGTGTTCTTTTACTCACTATTTATCGTCGCGGTCTAATATTTTTCACGAAATTGCTATGCAATAACAAAAATGCACCCAATCTTTGTTTTATAGGTCACCACGTGCATTGATAATCTTTTGGTGGTGTTCTAACGTTTATTTATATTTTTTTTCTATTTTTAATTAATTTATTATATTATTGTTCGAGTTTTCCGAAAAAAATTTTAAAATTTTTTTTTTTTTGAAAACTAATTTTTTCATTGTTTCAAAGTCATTGGTGCATGCCCATGTGTGGTTGCACCTCAAAATGTGCAATTTAGAGTTGTACATGTTCATTATGATTCTTTGGAAAAAAAACACGTCTACGCTTACCACTTGGGTTTTCTTTTAAGAGCATATATAGGGGGGGGGGGGGGGGGGTAGAGGTGTCGGAGGCACACTGAGGCGACTGCAGCCGGCCGACATGGGCGCCCAGCGGGCATGTCGACGTGTAGTGTGGGCAGATGGTGGGCTAAGCCAAGTACGACCGAGCGTCGACGGTCGAAGGTCGGTGGCACCATGGCACATGGCCCCTGGGCACCATGGCAATCTTGCACAATGGCCCCCGTGCACCATGGCACCAAGGCCCTTGGGCACCGTGGCACCCTTGCACCATGGCACCAAGGCCCTTGGGCACCGTGGCACCCTTGCACCATGGCCCGTGGCACCCTTGCACCATGGCACCATGGCCCCTTGCACCCTTGCACCATGGCCCCTGGGCACTGTGGCACCCTTGCACCATGGCCCCCTGGCACCCTTGCACCATGGCCCCTGGGCACCATGGCCCCCGTGCACCAGGGCACCATGGCCCCTGGGCACCCTGCACCATGGCCCCCGCGCGCCGTGGCAGCATGGCCCAGCTTCAAGCCCACCGCTATGGTCGTTCAACTACCTCTTCGGTTCCTCCAATTGTCAAACAACTCCTGCATTACGTCATTCGCACTCGGTCGGTAGGTCCAAGGATATTACAAAACGTCGAGAAGTGTTCTTTTACTCACTATTTATCGTCGCGGTCTAATATTTTTCACGAAATTGCTATGCAATAACAAAAATGCACCCAATCTTTATTTTATAGGTCACCACGTGCATTGATAATCTTTTGGTGGTGTTCTAACGTCTATTTATATTTTTTGTCTATTTTTAATTAATTTATTATATTATTTTTCGAGTTTTCCGAAATTATCTTTAATTTTTTTTTTGAAAACTACTTTTTTCATTGTTTCAAAGTCCTTGGTGCATGCCCATGTGTGGTTGCACCTCAAAATGTGCAAGTTAGAGTTGTACATGTTCTTTATGATTCTCTGGAAAAAAACACGTCTACGCCTACCACTTGGGTTTTCTTTTAAGAGCATATATGGGGGGGGGGGGGTAGAGGTGTTGGAGGCATACTAAGGCGACTGCAGCCGGCCGACATGGGCGCCCAGCGGGCATGTCAACGTGTAGTGTGGGCGCATGGTGGGCTAAGCCAAGTACGACCGAGCGTCGACGGTCGAAGGTCGGTGGCACCATGGCACATGGCCCCTGGGCACCGTAGCAATCTTGCACCATGGCCCCCGTGCACCATGGCACCAAGGCCCTTGGGCACCGTGGCACCCTTGCACCATTGCACCAAGGCCCTTGGGCACCGTGGCACCCTTGCACCATGGCCCCTGGCACCCTTGCACCATGGCACCATGGCCCCTTGCACCCTTGCACCATGGCCCCTGGGCACTGTGGCACCCTTGCACCATGGCCCCCTGGCACCCTTGCACCATGGCCCCTGGGCACCATGGCCCCTGGGCACCCTGCACCATGGACCCCGCGCGCCGTGGCACCATGGCCCAGCTTCAAGCCCAGCGCTATGGTCGTTCAACTACCTCTTCGGTTCCTCCAATTGTCAAACAACTCCAGCATTACGTCATTCGCACTCGGTCGTTAGGTCCAAGGATATTACAAAACGTCGAGAAGTGTTCTTTTACTCACTATTTATCGTCGCGGTCTAATATTTTTCACGAAATTGCTATGCAATAACAAAAGTGCACCCAATCTTTATTTTATAGGTCACCACATGCATTGATAATCTTTTGGTGGTGTTCAAACGTTTATTTATATTTTTTTCTATTTTTAATTAATTTATTATATTATTTTTCGAGTTTTCCGAAAAAAAAATTTAAATTTTTTTTTTGAATACTACTTTTTTCATTGTTTCAAATTCATTGGTGCATGCCCATGTGTGGTTGCACCTCAAAATGTGCAAGTTAGAGTTGTACATGTTCATTATGATTCTCTGGAAAAAAACACGTCTACGCCTACCACTTGGGTTTTCTTTTAAGAGCATATATAAGGGGGGGGGGGGGGGGGGGTAGAGGTGTTGGAGGCACACTGAGGCGACTGCAGCCGGCCGACATGGGCGCCCAGCGGGCATGTTGACGTGTACTGTGGGCGCATGGTGGGCTATGCCAAGTACGACCGAGCGTCGACGGTCGAAGGTCGGTGGCACCATGGCACATGGCCCCTGGGCACCATGGCAATCTTTCACCATGGCACCAATGCCCTTGGGCAACGTGGCACCCTTGCACCATGGCACCAATGCCCTTGGGCACCGTGGCACCCTTGCACCATGGCCCCTGGCACCCTTGCACCATGGCACCATGTCCCCTTGCACCCTTGCACCATGGCACCATGTCCCCTTGCACCCTTGCACCATGGCGCCATGGCCCCTGGGCACTGTGGCACCCTTGCACCATGGCCCCCTGGCACCCTTGCACCATGGCCCCTGGGCACCATGGCCCCCGTGCACCAGGGCACCATGGCCCCTGGGCACCCTGCACCATGGCCCCCGCGCGCCGTGGCACCATGGCCTAGCTTCAAGCCCAGCGCTATGGTCGTTCAACTACCTCTTCGGTTCCTCAAATTGTCAAACAACTCCTGCATTACGTCATTCGCACTCGGTTGTTAGGTCCAAGGATATTACAAAACGTCGAGAAGTGTTCTTTTACTCACTATTTATCATCGCGGTCTAATATTTTTCACGTCGCTCTGCAATAACAAAATATGCACCCAATATTTATTTTATAGGTCACCACGTGCATTGATAATCTTTTGGTGGTGTTCTAATGTTTATTTATATTTTTTTCTATTTTTAATTAATTTATTATATAATTTTTTGAGTTTTCCGAAAATTTAAAAAAAATAAATTTTGAAAACTACTTTTTTCATTGTTTCAAAGTCATTGGTGCATGCCCATGTGTGGCTGCACCTCAAAATGTGCAAGTTATAGTTGTACATGTTCATTATGATTCTCCCAAAAACACGTCTACTCCTGCCACTTGGGTTTTCTTTTAAGAGCATATGTAGGGGGGGTAGAGGTGTTGGACGCACACTGAGGCGACTGCAGCCGGCCGACATGGGCGCCCAGCGGGCATGTCGGCGTGTAGTGTGGGCGCATCGTGGCACCTAAAGAAACACGACGACGGTGGCTCGTTGCGCGGTCGACGAAGGCCGGTGGCAGCGTTTCTCGCGGCGGTCCGTAGGCTATTGGCGAGGAACTGCGACTCTTTCGGACGCGCGGTGAGTTCTAGATGCTACACTCGTTTCAAGCTCTAGGCGCAGCACGCACGGTGCAAATCCATGTACGGCCGAGCGTCGACGGTCGATGGTCGGTGGCACCATGGCACATAGCCCCTGGGCACCGTGGCACCCTTGCACCATGGCCCCCGTGCACCATGGCACCAAGGCCCTTGGGCACCGTGGCACCCTTGCACCATGGCACCATGGCCCTTGGGCACCGTGGCAACCTTGCACCATGGCCCCCGTGCACCATGGAACCATGGCCCCTGGCACCCTTGCACCATGGCACCATGGCCCCTGGGCACTTTGGCACAATTGCACCATGGTCCCCTGGCACACTTGCACCATGGCCCCCTGGCACCATGGCCCCCGTGCACCAGGGCCCCATGGCCCTTGGGCACCCTGCACCATGGCCCCCGCGCGCCGTTGCACCATGGCCCAGCTTCAAGCCCAGCGCTATGGTCGTTCAACTACCTCTTCGGTTCTTATAATTGTCAAACAACTCCTGCATTACGTCATTCGCACTCGGTCGTTAGGTCCAAGGATATTACAAAACATCGAGAAGTGTGCTTTTACTCACTATTTATTGTCGCGGTCTAATATTTTTCACGTCGCTCTGCAATAACAAAAAATGCACCCAATCTTTATTTTATAGGTCACCACGTGCATTGATAATCTTTTGGTGGTGTTCTAATGTTTATTTATATTTTTTTCTATTTTTAATTAATTTATTATATTATTTTTTGAGTTTTCCGAAAATTTTTAAAAAAAAAAATTTTTTGTAAACTACTTTTTTCATTGTTTCAAAGTCATTGGTGCATGCCCATGTGTGGCTGCACCTCAAAATGTGCAAGTTATAGTTGTACATGTTCATTATGATTCTCCGAAAAACACGTCTACGCCTGCCACTTGGGTTTTCTTTTAAGAGCATATATAGGGGGGGGGGGGGGTAGAGGTGTTGGACGCACACTGAAGCGACTGCAGCCGGCGGACATGGGCGCCCAGCGGGCATGTCGGCGTGTAGTGTGGGCGCATCGTGGCACCTACAGAAACACGACGACGGTGGCTCGTTGCGCGGTCGACGAAGGCCGATGGCGGCGTTTCTCGCAGCGGTCCGTAGGCTATTGGCGAGGAACAGCGATTCTTTCGGGCGCGCGGTGAGTTCTAGTTGCTGCACTCGTTTCAAGCTCTAGGCGCAGTACGCACGGTGCTAAGCCATATACGGCCGAGCGTCGACGGTCGAAGGTCGGTGGCACCATGGCACATGGCCCCTGGGCACCGTGGCACCCTTGCACCATGGCCCCCGTGCACCATGGCACCAAGGCCCTTGAGCACCGTGGCACCCTTGCACCATGGCACCATGGCCCTTGGGCACCGTGGCAACCTTGCACCATGGCCCCCGTGCACCATGGCACCATTGCCCCTGGCACCCTTGCACCATGGCACCATGGCCCCTGGCACTTTGGCACAATTGCACCATGGCCCCCTGGCACACTTGCACCATGGCCCCCTGGAACCATGGCCCCCGTGCACCAGGGCACCATGGCCCTTGGGCACCCTGCACCATGGCCCCCGCATGCCGTGGCACCATGGCCCAGCTTCAAGCCCAACGCTATGGTCGTTCAACTACCTCTTCGGTTCCTACAATTGTCAAACAACTCCTGCATTACGTCATTCGCACTCAGTCGTTAGGTCCAAGGATATTACAAAACGTCGAGAAGTGTTCTTTTACTCACTATTTATCGTCGCGGTCTAATATTTTTCACGTCGCTCTACATTAACAAAAAAATGCACCCAATCTTTATTTTATAGGTCACCACGTGCATTGATAATCTTTTGGTGGTGTTCTAATGTTTATTTATATTTTTTCTATTTTTAATTAATTTATTATATTATTTTTCGAGTTTTTCGAAAAATTTAAAATAATTTTTTTTTTTTGAAAACTACTTTTTTTCATTGTTTCAAAGTCATTGGTGCATGCCCATGTGTGGCTGCACCTCAAAATGTGCAAGTTATAGTTGTACATGTTCATTATGATTCTCCGAAAAACACGTCTACGCCTGCCACTTGGGTTTTCTTTTAAGAGCATATATAGGGGGGGTAGAGGTGTTGGACGCACACTAAGGCGACTGCAGCCAGCCGACATAGGCGCCCAGCGGGCATGTCGGCGTGTAGTGTGGGCGCATCGTGGCACCTACAGAAACACGACGACGGTGGTTCGTTGCGCGATCGACGAAGGCCAGTGGCAGCGTTTCTTGCGGCGGTCCGTAGGCTATTAGCGAGGAACTGCGACTCTTTCGGGCGCGCGGTGAGTTCTAGATGCTGCACTCGTTTCAAGCTCTAGGCGCAGCACGCACGGTGCTAAGCCATGTACGGCCGAGCGTCGACGGTCGAAGGTCGGTGGCACCATGGCACATGGCCCCTGGGCACCGTGGCACCCTTGCACCATGGCCCTTGGGATCCGTGGCAACCTTGCACCATGGCCCCCGTGCACCATGGCACCATGGCCCCTGGCACCCTTGCACCGTGGCACCATGGCCCCTGGGCACTTTGGCACAATTGCACCATGGCCCCCTGGCACACTTGCACCATGGCCCCCTAGCACCATGGCCCCCGTGCACCAGGGTACCATGGCCCTTGGGCACCCTGCACCATGGCCCCCGCGCGCTGTGGCACCATGGCCCAGCTTCAAGCCCAGCGCTATGGTCGTTCAACTACCTCTTCGGTTCCTACAATTGTCAAACAACTCCTGCATTACGTCATTCGCACTCGGTCGTTAGGTCCAAGGATATTACAAAACGTCGAGAAGTGTTCTTTTACTCACTATTTATCGCCGCGGTCTAATATTTTTCACGTCGCTCTGCAATAACAAAAAATGCACCCAATCTTTATTTTATAGGTCACCACGTGCATTGATAATCTTTTGGTGGTGTTCTAATGTTTATTTATATTTTTTTCTATTTTTAATTAATTTATTATATTATTTTTCGAGTTTTCCGAAAATTTAAAAAAAAATTTTTTTGTGAAAACTACTTTTTTCACTGTTTCAAAGTCATTGGTGCATGCCCATGTGTGGCTGCACCTCAAAATGTGCAAGTTATAGTTGTACATGTTCATTATGATTCTCCGAAAAACACATCTACGCCTGCCACTTGGGTTTTCTTTTAAGAGCATATATAGGGGGGGGTAGAGGTGTTGGACGCACACTGAGGCGACTGCAGCCGGCCGACATGGGCGCCCAGCGGGCATGTCGGCGTGTAGTGTGGGCGCATCGTGGCACCTACAGAAACACGATGACGGTGGCTCGTTGCGCGGTCGACGAAGGCCGGTGGCAGCGATTCTCGTGGCGGTCCGTAGGCTATTGGCGAGGAACTGCGACTCTTTCGGGCGCGCGGTGAGTTCTAGATTTTGCACTCGTTTCAAGCTCTAGGCGCAGCACGCACGGTGCTAAGCCATGTACGGCCGAGCGTCGACGGTCGAAGGTCGGTGGCACCATGGCACATGGCCCCTGGGCACCGTGGCACCCTTGCACCATGGCATCATGGCCCTTAGGCACCGTGGCAACCTTGCACCATGGCCCCCGTGCACCATGGCACCATGGCCCCTGGCACCCTTGCACCATGGCACCATGGCCCCTGGGCACTTTGGCACAATTGCACCATGGCCCCCTGGCACACTTGCACCATGGCCCCCTGGCACCATGGCCCCCGTGCAGCAGGGCACCATGGCCCTTGGGCACCCTGCACCATGGCCCCCGCGCGCCGTGGCACCATGGCCCAGCTTCAAGCCCAGCGCTATGGTCGTTCAACTACCTCTTCGGTTCCTACAATTGTCAAACAACTCCTGTATTACATCATTCGCACTCGGTCGTTAGGTCCAAGGATATTACAAAACGTCGAGAAGTGTTCTTTTACTCACTATTTATCGTCGCGGTCTAATATTTTTCACGTCGCTCTACAATAACAAAAAATGCACCCAATCTTTATTTTATAGGTCACCACGTGCATTGATAATCTTTTGGTGGTGTTCTAATGTTTATTTATATTTTTTTCTATTTTTAATTAATTTATTATATTATTTTTCGAGTTTTCCGAAAATTTAAAAAAAAAAATTTTTTTTGAAAACTACTTTTTTCATTGTTTCAAAGTCATTGGTGCATGCCCATGTGTGGCTGCACCTCAAAATGTGCAAGTTATAGTTATACATGTTCATTATGATTCTCCGAAAAACACGTCTACGCCTGCCACTTGGGTTTTCTTTTAAGAGCATATATGGGGGGGGGGGGGTAGAGGTGTTGGACGCACACTGAGGCGACTGCAACCGGCCGACATGGGCGCCCAGCGGGCATGTCGGCGTGTAGTGTGGGCGCATCGTGGCACCTACAGAAACACGACGACGGTGGCTCGTTGCGCGGTCAACGAAGGCCGGTGGCAGCGTTTCTCGCGGCGGTCCGTAGGCTATTGGCGAGGAAATGCGACTCTTTCGGGCACGCGGTGAGTTCTAGATGCTGCACTCATTTCAAGATCTAGGCGCAGCATGCACGGCGCTAAGCCATGTACGGCCGAGCGTCGACGGTCGAAGGTCGGTGGCACCATGGCACATGGCCCCTGGGCACCGTGGCACCCTTGCACCATGGCCCCCTTGCACCATGGCACCAAGGCCCTTGGGCACCGTGGCACCCTTGCACCATGGCACCATACCCCTTGGGCACCGTGGCAACCTTGCACCATGGCCCCCGTGCACCATGGCACCGTGGCCCCTGGCACCCTTGCACCATGGCACCATGGCACCATGGCCCCTGGGCACTTTGGCACAATTGCACCATGGCCCCCTGGCACACTTGCACCATGGCCCCCTAGCACCATGGCCCCCGTGCACCAGGGCACCGTGGCCCTTGGGCACCCTGCACCATGGCCCCCGCGCGCCGTGGCACCATCACCCAGCTTCAAGCCTAGCGCTATGGTTGTTCAACTACCTCTTCGGTTCCTACAATTGTCAAACAACTCTTGCATTACGTCATTCGCACTCGGTCGTTAGGTCCAAGGATATTACAAAACGTCGAGAAGTGTTCTTTTACTCACTATTTATCGTCGCGGTCTAATATTTTTCACGTCGCTCTGCAATAACAAAAAATGCACCCAATCTTTATTTTATAGGTCACCACGTGCATTGATAATCTTTTGGTGGTGTTCTAATGTTTATTTATATTTTTTTCTATTTTTAATTAATTTATTATATTATTTTTCGAGTTTTCCGAAAATTTAAAAAAAAAAAATTTTTTTTGAAAACTACTTTTTTCATTGTTTCAAAGTCATTGGTGCATGCCCACGTGTGGCTACACCTCAAAATGTGCAAGTTATAGTTATACATGTTCATTATTATTCTCCGAAAAACACGTCTACGCCTGCCACTTGGGTTTTCTTTTAAGAGCATATATGGGGGGGGGGGGGGTAGAGGTGTTGGACGCACACTGAGGCGACTGCAACCGGCCGAAATGGGCGCCCAGCGGGCATGTCGGCGTGTAGTGTGGGCGCATCGTGGCACCCACAGAAACACGACGATGGTGGCTCGTTGCGCGGTCGACGAAGGCCGGTGGCAGCGTTTCTCGCGGCGGTCCGTAGGCTATTGGCGAGGAACTGCGACTCTTTCGGGCGCGCGGTGAGTTCTAGATGCTGCACTCGTTTCAAGCTCTAGGCGCAGCACGCACGGTGCTAAGCCATGTACGGTCGAGAGTCGACGGTCGAAGGTCGGTGGCACCATGGCACATGGCCCCTGGGCACCGTGGCACCCTTGCACCATGGCCCCCGTGCACCATGGCACCAAGGCCCTTGGACACCGTGGCACCCTCACACCATGGCACCATGTCCCTTGGGCACCGTGGCAACCTTGCACCATGGCCCCCGTGCACCATGGCACCGTGGCCCCTGGCACCCTTGCACCATGGCACCATGGCCCCTGGGCACTTTGGCACAATTGCACCATGGCCCCCTAGCACACTTGCACCATGGCCCCCTGCTATGGTCGTTTAACTACCTCTTCGGTTCCTACAATTGTCAAACAACTCCTGCATTACGTCATTTGCACTCGGTTGTTAGGTCCAAGGATATTACAAAACGTCGAGAAGTGTTCTTTTACTCACTATTTATCGTCGCGGTCTAATATTTTTCACGTCGCTCTGCAATAACAAAAAATGCACCCAATCTTTATTTTATAGGTCACCACGTGCATTGATAATCTTTTGGTGGTGTTCTAATGTTTATTTATATTTTTTTCTATTTTTAATTAATTTATTATATTATTTTTCGAGTTTTCCGAAAATTTTTCAAAAAAAAAAGTTTTTTGAAAACTAATTTTTTCATTGTTTCAAAGTCATTGGTGCATGCCCATGTGTGGCTGCACCTCAAAATGTGCAAGTTATAGTTGTACATGTTCATTATGATTCTCCGAAACACACGTCTACGCCTGCCACTTGGGTTTTCTTTTAAGAGCATATATAGGGGGGGTAGAGTTGTTGGACGCACACTGAGGCGACTGCAGTCGGCCGACATGGGCGCCCAGCGGGCATGTCGACATGTAGTGTGGGCGCATCGTGGCACCTACAGAAACACGACGACGGTGGCTCGTTACGCGATCGACGAAGGCCTATGGCAGCGTTTCTCGCGGCGGTCCGTAGGCTATTGGCGAGGAACTGCGACTATTTCGGGCGCGCGGTGAGTTCTAGATGCTGCACTCGTTTCAAGCTCTAGGCGCAGCACGCACGGTGCTAAGCCATGTACGGCCGAGCGTCGACGGTCGAAGGTCGGTGGCACCATGGCACATGGCCCCTGGGCCCCTTGCACCCTTGCACCATGGCCCCTTGCACCCTTGCACCATGGTGCCATGGCCCCTGGGCACTGTGGCACCCTTGCACCATGGCCCCCTAGCACCCTTGCACCATGGCCACTGGGCACCATGGCCCCCGTGCACCAGGGCACCATGGCCCCTGGGCACCCTGCACCATGGCCCCCGCGTGGCGTGGCACCATGGCCCAGCTTCAAGCCCAGCGCTATGGTCGTTCAACTACCTCTTCGGTTACTCCAATTGTCAAACTACTCCTGCATTACGTCATTCGCACTCGGTCGTTAGGTCCAAGGATATTACAAAACGTCGAGAAGTGTTCTTTTACTCACTATTTATCGTCGCGGTCTAATATTTTTCACGAAATTGCTATGCAATAACAAAAATGCACCCAATCTTTATTTTATAGGTCACCACGTGCATTGATAATCTTTTGGTGGTGTTCTAACGTTTATTTTTTTTTTCTATTTTTAATTAATTTATTATATTATTTTTCAAGTTTTCCGAATTTTTTTTTTTGAAAACTACTTTTTTCATTGTTTCAAAGTCATTGGTGCATGCCCATGTGTGGTTGCACCTCAAAATGTGCACGTTAGAATTGTACATGTTCATTATGATTCTCCGGAAAAAAACACGTCTACGCCTACCACTTGGGTTTTCTTTTAAGAGCATATATAAGGGGGGGGGGGGGTAGAGGTGTTGGAGGCACACTGAGGCGATTGCTGCTGGCCGACATGGGCGCCCAGCGGGCATGTGGACGTGTAGTGTGGGCGCATGGTGGGCTAAGCCAAGTACGACCGAGCGTCGACGGTCGAAGGTCGGTGGCACCATGGCACATGGCCCCTGGGCACCGTGGCAATCTTGCACCAAGGCCCCCGTGCACCATGGCACCAAGGCCCTTGGGCACCGTGGCACCCTTGCAGCATGGCACCAAGGCCCTTGGGCACCGTGGCACCCTTGCACCATGGCCCCTGGCACCCTTGCACCATGGCACCATGGCCCCTTGCACCCTTGCACCATGGCACCATGGCCCCTGGGCCTTGTAGCACCCTTGCACCATGGCCCCCTGGCACCCTTGCACCAAGGCCCCTAGGCACCATGGCCCCCGTGCACCAGGGCACCATGGCCCCTGGGCACCCTGCACCATGGCCCCCGCGCGCCGTGGCACCATGGCCCAGCTTCAAGCCCAGCGCTATGGTCGTTCAACTACCTCTTCGGTTCCTCCAATTGTCAACAACTCCTGCATTACGTCATTCGCACTCGGTCGTTAGGTCCAAGGATATTACAAAACGTTGAGAAGTGTTCTTTTACTCAATATTTATCGTCGGCGGTGTAATATTTTTCACGAAATTGCTATGCAATAACAAAAATGCACCCAATCTTTATTTTATAGGTCGCCACGTGCATTGATAATCTTTTGGTGGTGTTCTAACGTTTATTTATATTTTTTTTCTATTTTTAATTAATTTATTATATTATTTTTTGAGTTTTACATAAAAAAAATTTAAATTTTTTTTTTTTGAAAACTACTTTTTTCATTGTTTCAAAGTCATTGGTGCATGCCCATGTGTGGTTGCACCTCAAAATGTGCAAGTTAGAGTTGTACATGTTCATTATGATTCTCCGGAAAAAAACACGTCTACGCCTACCACTTGGGTTTTCTTTTAAGAGCATATATAAGGGGGGGGGGGGGTAGAGGTGTTGGAGGCACACTGAGGCGACTGCAGCCGGCCGACATGGGCGCCCAGCGGGCATGTCGACGTGTAGTGTGGGCGCATGGTGGGCTACGCCAAGTACGACCGAGCGTCGACGGTCGAAGGTCGGTGGCACCATGGCACATGGCCCCTGGGCACCGTGGCAATCTTGCACCATAGCCCCCGTGCACCATGACACAAAGGCCCTTGGGCACCGTGGCACCCTTGCACCATGGCACCAAGGCCCTTGGGCACCGTGGCACCCTTGCACCATGGCCCCTGGCACCCTTGCACCATGGCACCATGGCCCCTTGCACCCTTGCACCATGGCACCATGGCCCCTGGGCAATGTGGCACCCTTGCACCATGGCCCCCTGGCACCCTTGCACCATGGCCCCTGGGCACCATGGCCCCCGTGCACCAGGGCACCATGGCCCCTGGGCACCCTGCACCATGGCCCCCGCGCGCCGTGGCACCATGGCCCAGCTTCAAGCCCAGCGCTATGGTCGTTCAACTACCTCTTCGGTTTCTCCTATTGTCAAACAACTCCTGCATTACGTCATTCGCACTCGGTCGTTAGGTCCAAGGATATTACAAAACGTCGAGAATTGTTCCTTTACTCATTATTTATCGTCGCGGTCATATTTTTCACGAAATTGCTATGCAATAACAAAAATGCACCCAATCTTTATTTAATAGGTCGCCACGTGCATTGATAATCTTTTGGTGGTGTTCTAACGTTTATTTAAATTTTTTTCTATTTTTAATTAATTTATTATACTATTTTTCGAGTTTTCCGAAAAAAAATTTAAAAATTTTTTTTTTCTGAAAACTACTTTTTTCATTGTTTCAAATTCATTGGTGCATGTCCATGTGTGGTTGCACCTCAAAATGTGCAAGTTAGAGTTGTACATGTTCATTATGATTCTCTGGAAAAAAACACGTCTACGCCTACCACTTGGGTTTTCTTTTAAGAGCATATATAGGGGGGGGGGGGGTAGAGTTGTTGGAGGCACACTAAGGCGACTGCAGCCGGCCGACATGGGCGCCCAACGGGCATGTCGACGTGTAGTGTGGGCGCATGGTGGGCTAAGCCAAGTACGATCGAGCGTCGACGGTCGAAGGTCGGTGGCACCATGGCACATGGCCCCTGGGCACCGTGGCAATCTTGCACCATGGCCCCGGTGCACCATGGCACCAAGGCCCTTGGGCACCGTGGCACCCTTGCACCATGGCACCAAGGCCCTTGGGCACCGTGGCACCCTTGCACCATGTCCCCTGACACCCTTGCACCATGGCACCATGGCCCCTTGCACCCTTGCACCATGGCACCATGGCTCCTGGGCACCCTTGCACCATGGCCCCCTGGCACCCTTGCACCATGGCCCCTGGGCACCATGGCCCCCGTGCACCAGGGCACCATGGCCCCTGGGCACCCTGCACCATGGCCCCCGCGCGCCGTGGCACCATGGCCCAGCTTCAAGCCCAGCGCTATGGTCGTTCAACTACCTCTTCGGTTCCTCCAATTGTCAAACAACTCCTGCATTACGTCATTCGCACTCGGTCGTTAGGTTCAAGGATATTACAAAACGTCGAGAAGTGTTCTTTTACTCACTATTTATCGTCGCGGTCTAATATTTTTCATGAAATTGCTATGCAATAACAAAATGCACCCAATCTTTATTTTATAGGTCACCACGTGCATTGATAATCTTTTGGTGGTGTTCTAACGTTTATTTATATTTTTTTTCTATTTTTAATTAATTTATTATATTATTTTTCGAGTTTTCCGAAATTTTTTTTTAAATTTTTTTATTTTTTTGAAAACTACTTTTTTCATTGTTTCAAAGTCATTGGTGCATGCCCATGTGTGGTTGCACCTCAAAATGTGCAAGTTAGAGTTGTACATGTTCATTATGATTCTCCGGAAAAAAACACGTCTACGCCTACCACTTGGGTTTTCTTTTAAGAGCATATATAAGGGGGGGGGTAGAGGTGTTGGAGGCACACTGAGGCGACTGCAGCCGGCCGACATGGGCGCCCAGCGGGCATGTCGACGTGTAGTGTGGGCGCATGGTGGGCTAAGCCAAGTACGACCGAGCGTCGACGGTCGAAGGTCTGTGGCACCATGGCACATGGCCCCTGGGCACCGTGGCAATCTTGCACCATGGCCACCGTGCACCATGGCACCAAGGCCCTTGGGCACCGTGGCACCCTTGCCCCATGGCACCAAGGCCCTTGGGCACCGTGGCACCCTTGCACCATGGCCCATGGCACCCTTGCACCATGGCACCATGGCCACTTGCACCCTTGCACCATGGCACCATGGCCCCTGGGCACTGTGGCACCCTTGCACCATGGCCCCCTGGCACCCTTGCACAATGGCCCCTGGGCACCACGGCCCCCGTGCACCAGGGCACCATGGCCCCTGGGCACCCTGCACCATGGCCCCCGCGCGCCGTGGCACCATGGCCCAGCTTCAAGCCCAGCGCTATGGTCGTTCAACTACCTCTTCGGTTCCTCCAATTGTCAAACAACTCCTGCATTACGTCATTTGCACTCGGTCGTTAGGTCCAAGGATATTACAAAACGTCGAGAAGTGTTCTTTTACTCACTATTTATCGTCGCGGTCTAATATTTTTCACGAAATTGCTATGGAATAACAAAAATGCACCCAATCTTTGTTTTATAGGTCACCACGTGCATTGATAATCTTTTGGTGGTGTTCTAACGTTTATTTATATTTTTTTTTCTATTTTTAATTAATTTATTATATTATTTTTCGAGTTTTCCGAAAATTTTTTTAATTTTTTTTTTTGAAAACTACTTTTTTCATTGTTTCAAAGTCATTGGTGCATGCCCATGTGTGGTTGCACCTCAAAATTTGCAAGTTAGAGTTGTACATGTTCATTATGATTCTTGGGAAAAAAACACGTCTACGCCTACCACTTGGGTTTTCTTTTAAGAGCAAATATGAGGGGGGGGGGGTATGTCACGCCCCAAAAAGAGGGGAGGCGCGACTGGCACCCGATACCGTTATTGGCCGGGTAAGCCACTAAACATACTAGTTAACTAACCTTTGGACCAGAAGAAAATCGGGCAGCATAATGTTTAGAAAAACAAGAAACTAGTCGGGACCATTTAGGTCATGACCTGGTCAACAACAGATTATGTACATTAAGAGAAGTAAACCAAAATAATAAAGTACTAGCTAGCCGGCAAGGCTGCCACAACAGAGTTATAGACACACACTATATATACATGCCAATCTGATGACCGGAGACTGAAGGGTACAAAAGGACCAGCCCATAATAACATGTCCACAATAGCCTCTAAGAGAACTACTAATACTGTCGGGACAGGGCCCCGACTATACCCAGCTGTACAACAAAAAGCAAGTATCCTGTGAAAGCTCCAGGAAGAGGTGGAGCTTACCAACTCACAGCTGACCAGGGCTCCTAGTGAAGGGGTCAATCAGAGTCCTTACCTGAACCTGCACGCACGAAATAAAATGCAGCGTCCCCAGGCAAAGGGACGTCAGTACGAATAAACATGTACTGGTATGTAAGGCAGGAAGTAAAATCTTGGATAACCATAGTAAAAAGGTTAATAGAAATACCACCTGTAACTAAAACTCAAGTAGCCTCAATTTCCAATAAGCCACTTCCTAATGATAAAAAAAATGCATGGTATGCTCGAGTATCGTATGTTGTGAATACATATATATAGATGCAAATGCATGACATACCCAACCAAATGCTAGCACTGGTGGTCCCTTCCGGTAGCTAACCGGCATCATATCTGCCAACCTGTGGCCATCTGTACCATATACATATATAGTTGGGCAAATAGGCCCCATACCTTCGATTATAGCTCGAAGTCCATGCATATCGTGCAATGTATGATATGAATGTTGAATGCACATAGTAAGCCATAGCAAGCACTTAGAAAATCTTGGCTCTTTGGTACACTTATTCTCATAGCATCACAGTCATTGTCATTTAGCCAATCTTGGCTCATTGATACATTTATTCTCATAACTTTATAATCGTTGTCACAACATATACATATGGCTCGTGGAATTATACATGTCCTTTTTAACAAGTTTTCCCTTGCATTCTACATTTATTTTAGTGACACTACACCAAGAAGAGAAACGCCTCTAACCTATGAATAGGTAGCCGGAAGACCGACAAAATGATATATAGAAATTGATTGTTCGGTTTAAATGAACGAATGGAATTTCAACCTAATACCACCGTGAAAATAACTCAGCTGTAATCCCAGTGCCTTTCACAGAAGGTCTTTCTAACAACAGAATAGTAAGATGTCGCATTTGACATTTTGGGAAACTTCCCAGATTTCGTGCTAAAAGGAGGGACGGAGCTTAGCCTTAACATACCTCTCCAACCAACGCTCGATTGCCAAAAGTTCCTTCACCAAAGTTGTTCCTTACGTCCTAAGCTTCGCAACGACTATAAATACGCAGCTTAAAGACACCTATAAACAGTCAAAAATTCAGCATTAATGACCAGAATCAGCAAGGAGCATTTACGCGAGGAAATGTCCGTAAAACTTCGTAAAATTAACGGAAAAGAGCTCCACAATTATAACCTAAACACACCAGCTGCAAACCAACAATACCAGCAAGAACAACACATTTTTTACAGCCCAAGAACAGCTCCATAACACAGCTAATATGAGAGAAAAACAATTCCAAAGCGTAAGGCACGCATTTCTAGGCACGGAGATGAATTTTAACGGTAAAAATGCGAAAAACTTACCTCAATCGCTTAGAGAACCCTTGGGAGCTTTATCTTCTGTTTTGAACTTGTTTGGGACGAAAATGGCTCAATTTTGAGCCTTGAAAGAGTCAAAATAGCCGACATTTAAGTCGGGTCAACCCGACCCGACACATGACCCGGTTTCCAGCTCGGGCAGTCTCGGTAAAATGGTCATAACTCTTTATTCTGAGGTCGGTTTGATGCGCGGTTTTGTGCGTTGAAAACTAGACTCATAGATCTTCAATTTGATAGGTCATGGACCTTCTAACTTTTTATAGTTTGGGAGATATATTCCAATACATTTGACCCAAATTTAAGAAGGATTTCTTAAAGAAAGTTACGGTAACTTTGGCCAACCTTTATCTTGCAACTTTCTTGATTCCAAAACTTAATGTATGACCTTTGTGCTATTAAAATAACTTAAAGAAATCCATAATTAGCAAATTATAAACTTTTAATTCCATCTGAAAAGTGAAACCTAATTTAGACCTTCCGAGAAGGGAGAGGTGCCACTTGGGTCATTTCTTTAATCCCGAATATGCATTTAGGGTATTCCTTTGGCTTAAAACTTTAGGTCCTTGAAATTACCACTTATTGACAACCTTATTATCCTTAGGTTCTATACAAATTCATGTATGTCTTATATGACACACCACCCTATATATATATAGAAGACGAGGAACACGGGGTTTCACAGTCTCCCCCCCTTAAGAACATTCGATCGCGAATGTATCTAAACAACGGCTTGGTTGCACTATTAACTCTTGAAATGTGACTCTTGAGGATATACTTTTTTTTTCTTCTCCATTCCATAAATCAACTTTGAAAGAAAAAGAAAATTCTAATTATAAGCTTTGTATAGCTATCTCCTGACGATCCATATAAAGTATGCCCCCAACTCATTTAAAACTTAAGTTACTGTAGAAAGATGACTGCAAACTTTTAAAATATGACTTACCTTAATTTGTAAATAGCTGGGGGTGCCTCTTCTTCATTTCCTCTTCTGCTTCCCAAGTCATTTCCTCAATATTGTTGTTCCGCCACAATACTTTCACGGAGGCCACTTCTTTATTCCGAAGCTTTCTTACTTGTCGGTCTAAAATAGCCACTGGCACCTCATCATAAGACAAGTCTTCATTAATGTGGACATTTTCAATATTGGTAATACGCGATGGATCTCCAATGCACTTCCGTAACATCGATACATGAAACACCGGATGGACTGCCCCCAATTCTGAAGGCAAATCAAGCTCGTATGCGACCTTGCCAATCTTTCGAATAATCTTATACGGTCCAACATATCTAGGACTGAGCTTTCCTGTCTTCCCGAACCGCATGATTCCCTTCATTCGTGATACCTTCAAGAAAACCCAATCTTCTACATCAAATTCTATGTCTCGTCGTCGAACATCTGTATAAGACTTTTGTCGACTCTGGGCAGTTTGCAATCGGTCTCTAATAAGTCTCACTTTGTCCATCGCTTGCTGAACTAGATTAGGCCCTAGCAATTTTGCCTCCCCAACCTCAAACCAACCGATCGGCGACCTACATCTTCTCCCATATAGTGCTTCATAAGGCGCCATTTGAATACTAGCTTGGAAGCTATTATTATAAGCAAATTCAATAAGAGGTAGATGGTCATCCCAGCTTCCTTTAAAGTCCAGCACACAAGCACGTAACATATCCTCGACGGTCTGGATGGTACGCTCTTCTTGCCCATCAGTTTGTGGATGAAAAGCGGTGCTGAGATTCACCTGAGTGCCCAGACCCTTCTGAAAAGACTTCCAAAAATGAGCCGTAAATTGAGCCCCTCGATCAGATATAATAGACAATGGAACTCCATGAAGGCGAACAATCTCTTGAATGTAAAGCTTAGCATAATCCTCCGCTGAATATGTCGTTCTTACTGGCAAGAAATGAGCAGATTTTGTCAACCTATCAATGATTACCCAAATAGAATCACACCTGCGTGGAGTACGAGGCAAACCCGTGATGAAGTCCATATTTACCATGTCCCATTTCCAGAGCGGAAGCTCAATATACTGAGCTAGGCCTCCAGGTCTCTGATGTTCTACTTTAACTTGCTGACAATTGGGACATTGGGCTACCATCTCTGCAATGTCCCTTTTCATGCCATTCCACCAATAGATTTGTCGAAGGTCCCGATACATTTTTGTTGCTCCAGGGTGGGTTGAATAACTAGAATAATGGGCCTCAGAAAGAATCCTGGCACGGAGTCCTCCGATATCTGGCACACATAAGCGGCCTTGGTACCTAAGGACTCCCTCTCTGGTCAGCTCAAATGGAGGATGTTGTTGTTGTGAAATGCTCTCCCTCAGTGTCCTAAGCTCAGGATCCTCGTGCTGTCGCTCTTTTACTTCATTAACAATGGAAGATTCTGCTATATTTTGAACAATTACACCTCCTTCCTCTGTATCTACCAATCGCACCTGCAAACTAGCTAGCTGGCACAGGTCTTTTGTCATTTTAACCTTATCAGCCTCAACATGGCTTAGACTTCCCATGGACTTCCGGCTAAGTGCATCAGCAACAACATTAGCTTTACCAGGATGGTACAAAATGTCCACATCATAATCTTTTAGTAATTCTAGCCATCTCCTTTGTCGTAAGTTCAACTCCTTTTGCTTAAATAAATATTGAAGGCTCTGGTGGTCGGTAAAAATATCAACATGGACTCCATATAGATAATGTCGCCAAATCTTTAGAGCAAATACAACCGCAGCGAGCTCAAGATCGTGGGTGGGATAGTTTTGTTCATGCTTTCGCAACTGTCTAGAAGCATATGCAATAGCTCTACCATGCTGCATAAGTACACAACCTAGGCCAATTCTCGAGGCATCACAATATACAACGTAGCCTTCAGCTCCATCTGGAAGAGCCAAGATAGGTGCGGTGGTAAGCCTTTTCTTTAACTCTTGAAAACTCTGCTCACATGCTTCAGTCCATTGAAACTTAGCTGCTTTATGTGTCAATCTCGTTAGCGGTGCAGAGATAGAGGAGAATCCCTCAACAAACCTCCTATAATATCCTGCCAAGCCTAAAAAGGTACGGACCTCGGTCGGATTCAATGGTCTCGGCCAGGCCATTACTGCTTCAATCTTCTGGCCATCGACCTTGATACCATCACCTGTAATAATGTGGCCAAGAAAAGCTACAGAATTTAACCAAAACTCACATTTAGAGAATTTAGCATATAACCTATTGTCTTGGAGAGCCTGTAATATGGTTCGCAAGTGATTTGCATGCTCAGCTTCTGACCGTGAATATATCAGGATGTCGTCAATAAACACGATCACAAATTCATCCAAGAATGGTTTAAACACTCGATTCATCAGGTCCATAAAAGTTGCTGGGGCATTTGTAAGCCCAAAAGACATGATAAGGAACTCAAAATGTCCATACCTCGTCCTAAATGCTGTCTTTGGAATATCAACATCCCTGACTCGCAACTGGTGGTACCCGGATCTTAAGTCAATTTTTGAAAAACATTTGGCACCCTGCAACTGGTCGAATAAGTCATCAATCCGCGGGAGAGGATACTTATTCTTGATGGTGACTTTATTTAGCTGTCTGTAATCAATACACATCCGTCAGGAGCCATCTTTCTTTCGAACAAAGAGCACTGGAGCACCCCATGGAGATGTACTTGGCCTAATAAAGCCTTTATCAAGTAAATCCTTCAGTTGTTCCTTCAATTCCCTTAGCTCTGCAGGAGCCATTCTGTAGGGAGGAATGGATATAGGCTGCGTGTTCGGGAGCAAATCTATAGCAAAATCAATTTCCCTTTCGGGGGGGAATCCCTGGAAGCTCATCAGGGAATACCATCGGAAATTCATTCACAATAGGGACTGACTGAAGGGTCATCGACTCCTTATCAATATCCCTAGTATGAATCAAATGGTATATACAACCTTTAGAGATTAGTTTTCGAGCCCTAAGGTATGAAATAAACTTACCTTTGGGCGAGGCAACAATGCCTTTCCATTCAATGACCGGCTCACCTGGAAAATGGAAGTGGACTAGCTTTGCTCGACAATCAATATTAGCATAACAAGCTGCTAACCAATCCATACCCATAACAACATCAAAATCTAGCATATTCAATTCAATTAAATCAGCAGAGGTTGGACGCTCATTAACTAACACTGTACAACATCGATAGACATGACTAGCTGTAATTGAGTCACCAATTGGCGTAGATACCCTAACTGACCCCGGCAATAATTCAGGTCTCATATCAAGCTTACCAGCAATGAATGGAGTAATATATGAAAATGTAGAGCCAGGATCTATCAGTGCATAAACGACATGAGAATGTACCATCAATATACCTGTGATCACATCTGGAGATGCCTCTGAATCCTGTCGGCCTGTGAGTGCATAAAAGCGATTCTGTCCACTAGTAGAATCTGAACTGTCTCCTCTACCTCTCCCCCTACCATGGCCCTGAGTAAGTTGTGGATCTGGTCGGGGAGCACGTACTTGGGATGAAGAGGCTGCAGTGGATCTAGAAAGGTGAGTTGTTGTACCTCTACCTAACCCCGGGCACTGGCTAATATAATGTCCTGTCTGTCCACAATGGTAACATGCACCTGAACCCTTTTTACACTGCCCACTATGAAGCTTACCGCATTTTGCACATGGAGGAGTAGGCTGTCTCATTGGTGCAAATCGTTCCTGTCGATGGCTCTCAGGCTGGCGTGAACTCTGCCTCGGACCTGACTGAATATAACGATCAAGTCGCTGGTCCTGTATCTGTGGCGGGGAACTACCCACTGACGGAGGTGGATATCGGTGAAAAGGAGGCCTAAAATCACCTTGTGGCTCCCTATAAGACCCCATAGTACGAGCCCTCTTATTCTTCTCCCTATCTCTACGGGTATCCCGAATCCGACGAGAAAGATCCTCTGTAGTTTGAGCAAAAGCCTGAATACGGGAAATATCTACACCATTCTGTAAAGAGGCTATCCTGCAGTCTCTGATCAAATGATCCCCCAAACCACCCACATAACGATGAACTCTAGCACTCATGGTACGTACAATATTTGGTGCATACCTAGCCAAAGAATTAAACCTAAGGCTATACTCCCTTACACTCATATCCCCCTACCTCAAGCTGATAAACTGGTCAAGACGAGCCTCCCGCACCTCCTGTGGTAAGTAATGGGCTAAAAATGCCTCAGAGAAGTCCTCCCATTCTGCTGGCGGAGCATTAGGACCTCTGGATCTCTCCCACGCTTCGTACCACAGGATGGCAACATCACGTAGTCGAAAAGAAGCTAACTCTACGGCTTCAGTGACAGAGGCATGCATCACCCTCAATATTCTGTGAATATGGTCTATAAAGTCCTGTGGATCCTCTGTGGGGCTGGACCCTGTGAACACTGGAGGAGCCAAGTGAAGAAACTCTCGCACCTTTGAGCTTTCTGTTTGATCTCTTCTGATGTCTGATCTCGCCTCCAGTTGTCTCTCATGAATGGAAACCATCCTAGTCAGTAGCTGAACCGCCTCTCTCATACCGTGCTCCCCAGTCTCTGGTAGGATTGGGGGTACTGGACCTCCTTGGCCCTCAATAGGTGCTGGTGAATCTGATACTGTAGATACTGGAGGCTCTCTGCGTGCCTCAACAGGGAATGTATCTGCCTGACCCGGTAAAAAACAACTGGTACCTTCTCTCGGATCCATATCTACCCCACGTTGTGCCATCCCTTGAATATAGACAGCCTGACAAATAAAACAAACCGCAAAGCACGATTAAGATTTCATATGTCCCTATAACTTTGCTCTATAGCACGATCTATTAAGTGAAAGAAAGGTAACCAATCCTAAATGCCTTATAGCCTCCTGATTATAAGTGTGGTGCACAACACACCCATAATCAAGACTCTACTCGACACGGCATTGTGGACTCCCTAGGACACGACCTGCTCTGATACCATGTTTGTCACGCCCCAAAAAGAGGGGAGGCGCGACTGGCACCCGATACCGTTATTGGCCGGGTAAGCCACTAAACATACTAGTTAACTAACCTTTGGACCAGAAGAAAATCGGGCAGCATAATGTTTAGAAAAACAAGAAACTAAGTCGGGACCATTTAGGTCATGACCTGGTCAACAACAGATTATGTACATTAAGAGAAGTAAACCAAAATAATAAAGTACTAGCTAGCCGGCAAGGCTGCCACAACAGAGGTATAGACACACACTATATATACATGCCAATCTGATGACCGGAGACTGAAGGGTACAAAAGGACCAGCCCATAATAACATGTCCACAATAGCCTCTAAGAGAACTACTAATACTGTCGGGACAGGGCCCCGACTATACCCAGCTGTACAACAAAAAGCAAGTATCCTGTGAAAGCTCCAGGAAGAGGTGGAGCTTACCAACTCACAGCTGACCAGGGCTCCTAGTGAAGGGGTCAATCAGAGTCCTTACCTGAACCTGCACGCACGAAATAAAATGCAGCGTCCCCAGGCAAAGGGACGTCAGTACGAATAAACATGTACTGGTATGTAAGGCAGGAAGTAAAATCTTGGATAACCATAGTAAAAAGGTTAATAGAAATACCACCTGTAACTAAAACTCAAGTAGCCTCAATTTCCAATAAGCCACTTCCTAATGATAAAAAAAATGCATGGTATGCTCGAGTATCGTATGTCGTGAATACATATATATAGATGCAAATGCATGACATACCCAACCAAATGCTAGCACTGGTGGTCCCTTCCGGTAGCTAACCGGCATCATATCTGCCAACCTGTGGCCATCTGTACCATATACATATATAGTTGGGCAAATAGGCCCCATACCTTCGATTATAGCTCGAAGTCCATGCATATCGTGCAATGTATGATATGAATGTTGAATGCACATAGTAAGCCATAGCAAGCACTTAGAAAATCTTGGCTCTTTGGTACACTTATTCTCATAGCATCACAGTCATTGTCATTTAGCCAATCTTGGCTCATTGATACATTTATTCTCATAACTTTATAATCGTTGTCACAACATATACATATGGCTCGTGGAATTATACATGTCCTTTTTAACAAGTTTTCCCTTGCATTCTACATTTATTTTAGTGACACTACACCAAGAAGAGAAACGCCTCTAACCTATGAATAGGTAGCCGGAAGACCGACAAAATGATATATAGAAATTGATTGTTCGGTTTAAATGAACGAATGGAATTTCAACATAATACCACCGTGAAAATAACTCAGCTGTAATCCCAGTGCCTTTCACAGAAGGTCTTTCTAACAACAGAATAGTAAGATGTCGCATTTGACATTTTGGGAAACTTCCCAGATTTCGTGCTAAAAGGAGGGACGGAGCTTAGCCTTAACATACCTCTCCAACCAACGTTCGATTGCCAAAAGTTCCTTCACCAAAGTTGTTCCTTACGTCCTAAGCTTCGCAACGACTATAAATACGCAGCTTAAAGACACCTATAAACAGTCAAAAATTCAGCATTAATGACCAAATTCGGCAAGGAGCATTTACGCGAGGAAATGTCCGTAAAACTTCGTAAAATTAACGGAAAAGAGCTCCACAATTATAACCTAAACACACCAGCTGCAAACCAACAATACCAGCAAGAACAACACATTTTTTACAGCCCAAGAACAGCTCCATAACACAGCTAATATGAGAGAAAAACAATTCCAAAGCGTAAGGCATGCATTTCTAGGCACGAAGACGAATTTTAACGGTAAAAATGCGAAAAACTTACCTCAATCGCTTAGAGAAACCTTGGGAGCTTTATCTTCTGTTTTGAACTTGTTTGGGACGAAAATGGCTCAATTTTGAGCCTTAAAAGAGTCAAAATAGCCGACATTTAAGTCGGGTCAACCCGACCCGACACATGACCCGGTTTCCAGCTCGGGCAGTCTCGGTAAAATGGTCATAACTCTTTATTCTGAGGTCGGTTTGATGCGCGGTTTTGTGCGTTGCAAACTAGACTCATAGATCTTCAATTTGATAGGTTATGCACCTTTTAACTCTTTATAGTTTGGGAGATATAACCCAATACATTTGACCCAAATTTAAGAAGGATTTCTTAAAGAAAGTTACGGTAACTTTGGCCAACCTTTATCTTGCAACTTTCTTGATTCCAAAACTTAATGTATGACCTTTGTGCTATTAAAATAACTTAAAGAAATCCATAATTAGCAAATTATAAACTTTTAATTCCATCTGAAAAGTGTAACCTAATTTAGACCTTCCGAAAAGGGCGAGGTGCCACTTGGGTCATTTCTTTAATCCCGAATATGCATTTAGGGTATTCCTTTGGCTTAAAACTTTAGGTCCTTGAAATTACCACTTATTGACAACCTTATTATCCTTAGGTTCTATACAAATTCATGTATGTCTTATATGACACACCACCCTATATATATATAGAAGACGAGGAACACGGGGTTTCACAGGGTAGAGGTGTTGGAGGAACACTGAGGCGACTGCAGCCGGCTGACATGGGCGCCCAGCGGGCATGTCGACGTGTAGTGTGGGCGCATGGTGGGCTAAGCCAAGTACGACCGAGCGTCGACGGTCGAAGGTCGGTGGCACCATGGCACACCATGGCACCAAGGCCCTTGGGCACCGTGGCACTCTTGCACCATGGCCCCTGGCACCCTTGCACCATGGCACCATGGCCCCTTGCACCCTTGAACCATGGCACCATTGCCCCTGAGCACTGTGGCACCCTTGCATCATGGCCCCCTGGCACCCTTGCACCATGGCCCCTGGGCACCATGGCCCCCGTGCACCAGGGCACCATGGCCCCTGGGCACCCTGCACCATGGCCTCCGCGCGCCGTGGCACCATGGCCCAGCTTCAAGCCCAGCGCTATGGTCGTTCAACTACCTCTTCGGTTCCTCCAATCGTCAAACAACTCCTGCATTACGTCATTCGCACTCGGTCGTTAGGTCCAAGGATATTACAAAACGTCGAGAAGTGTTCTTTTACTCACTATTTATCGTCGCGGTCTAATATTTTTCACGAAATTGCTATCCAATAACAAAAATGCACCCAATCTTTATTTTATAGGTCACCACGTGCATTGATAATCTTTTGGTGGTGTTCTAGCGTTTATTTATATTTTTTTCTATTTTTAATTAATTTATAATATTATTTTTCGAGTTTTCCGAAAAAAATTTTAATTTTTTTTTTTTTGAAAACTACTTTTTTCATTATTTCAAAGTCATTGGTGCATGCCCATGTGTGGTTGCACCTCAAAATGTGCAAGTTAGAGTTGTACATGTTCATTATGATTATTTGGAAAAAAACACGTCTACGCCTACCACTTGGGTTTTCTTTTAAGAGCATATATAAAGGGGGGGAGGGTAGAGGTGTTGGAGGCACACTGAGGCGACTGCAGCCGGCCGACATGGGCGCCCAGCGGGCATGTCGACGTGTAGTGTGGGCGCATGGTGGGCTAAGCCAAGTACGACCGAGCGTCGACGGTCGAAGGTCGGTGGCACCATGGCACATGGCCCCTGGGCACCGTGGCAATCTTGCACCATGGCCCCCGTGCACCATGGCACCAAGGCCCTTGGGCACCGTGGCACCCTTGCACCATGGCACCAAGGCCCTTGGGCACCGTGGCACCCTTGCACCATGGCCCCTGGCACCCTTGCACCATGGCACCATGGCCCCTTGCACCCTTGCACCATGGCACCATGGCCCCTGGGCACTGTGGCACCCTTGCACCATGGCCCCCTGGCACCCTTGCACCATGGCCCCTGGGCACCATGGCCCCCGTGCACCAGGGCACCATGGCCCCTGGGCACCCTACACCATGGCCCCCGCGCGCCGTGGCACCATGGCCCAGCTTCAAGCCCAGCACTATGGTCGTTCAACTACCTCTTCGGTTCCTCCAATTGTCAAACAACTCCTGCATTACGTCATTCGCACTCGGTCGTTAGGTCCAAGGATATTACAAAACGTCGAGAAGTGTTCTTTTACTCACTATTTATCGTCGCGGTCTAATATTTTTCACGAAATTGTTATGCAATAACAAAAATGCACCCCATCTTTATTTTATAGGTCACCACGTGCATTGATAATCTTTTGGTGGTGTTCTAACGTTTATTTATATTTTTTTCTATTTTTAATTAATTTATTATATTATTTTTCGAGTTTTCCGAAAAAAAATTTAAAATTTTTTTTTTTGAAAACTACTTTTCTCATTGTTTCAAAGTCATTGGTGCATGCCCATGTGTGGTTGCACCTCAAAATGTGCAAGTTAGAGTTGTACATGTTCATTAGGATTCTCTGGAAAAAAAACACGTCTACGCCTACCACTTGGGTTTTCTTTTAAGAGCATATATAAGGGGGGGGGGGGGGGGGGGTAGAGGTGTTGGAGGCACACTGAGGCGACTGCAGCCGGCCGACATGGGCTCCCAGCGGGCATGTCGACGTGTAGTGTGGGCGCATGGGGGGCTAAGCCAAGTACGACCGAGTGTCGACGGTCGAAGGTCGGTGGCACCATGGCACATGGCCCCTGGGCACCGTGGCAATCTTGCTCCATGGCCCCCGTGCACCATGGCACCAAGACCCTTGGGCACCGTGGCACCCTTGCACCATGGCCCCTGGCACCCTTGCACCATGGCACCATGGCCCCTTGCACCCTTGCACCATGGCACCATGGCCCCTGGGCACTGTGGCACCCTTGCACCATGGCCCCCTGGCACCCTTGCACCATGGCCCCTGGGCACCATGGCCCCCGTGCACCAGGGCACCATGGCCCCTGGGCACCCTGCACCATGGCCCCCGCGCGCGGTGGCACCATGGCCTAGCTTCAAGCCCAGCGCTATGGTCGTTCAACTACCTCTTCGGTTCCTCCAATTGTCAAACAACTCCTGCATTACGTCATTCGCACTCGGTCGTTAGGTCCAAGGATATTACAAAACGTCGAGAAGCGTTCTTTTACTCACTATTTATCGTCGCGGTCTAATATTTTTCACGAAATTGCTATGCAATAACAAAAATGCACCCAATCTTTATTTTATAGGTCACCACGTGCATTGATAATCTTTTGGTGGTGTTCTAACGTTTATTTATATTTTTTTCTATTTTTAATTAATTTATTATATTATTTTTCGAGTTTTCCGAAAACTTTTTTAAATTTTTTTTTTTTTTGAAAACTACTTTTTTCATTGTTTCAAAGTCATTGGTGCATGCCCATGTGTGGTTGCACCTCAAAATGTGCAAGTTAGAGTTGTAAATGTTCATTATGATTCTCTGGAAAAAAACACGTCTACGCCTACCACTTGGGTTTTCTTTTAAGAGCATATATAGGGGGGGGGGGGGGGTAGAGGTGTTGGAGGCACACTGAGGCGACTGCAGCCGGCCGACATGGGCGCCCAGCGGGCATGTCGACGTGTAGTGTGGGCGCATGGTGGGCTAAGCCAAGTACGACCGAGCGTCGACGGTCGAAGGTCGGTGGCACCATGGCACATGGCCCCTGGGCACCGTGGCAATCTTGCACCATGGCCCCCGTGCACCATGGCACCAAGGCCCTTGGGCACCGTGGCACCCTTGCACCATGGCACCAAGGCCCTTGGGCACCGTGGCACCCTTGCACCATAGCCCCTGGCACCCTTGCACCATGGCACCATGGCCCCTTGCACCCTTGCACCATGGCACCATGGCCCCTGGGAACTGTGACACCCTTGCACCATGGCCCCCTGGCACCCTTGCACCATGGCCCATGGGCACCATGGCCCCCGTGCACCAGGGCACCATGGCCCCTGGGCACCCTGCACCATGGCCCCCGCGCGCCGTGGCACCATGGCCCAGCTTCAAGCCCAGCGCTATGGTCGTTCAACTACCTCTTCGGTTCCTCCAATTGTCAAACAACTCCTGCATTACGTCATTCGCACTCGGTCGTTAGGTCCAAGGATATTACAAAACGTCGAGAAGTGTTCTTTTACTCACTATTTATCGTCGCGGTCTAATATTTTTCACGAAATTGCTATGCAATAAAAAAAATGCACCCAATCTTTATTTTATAGGTCACCACGTGCATTGATAATCTTTTGGTGGTGTTCTAACGTTTATTTATATTTTTTTTCTATTTTTAATTAATTTAGTATATTATTTTTCGAGTTTTCCGAAAAAAAATTTTAAATTTTTTTTTGAAAACTACTTTTCTCATTGTTTCAAAGTCATTGGTGCATGCCCATGTGTGGTTGCACCTCAAAATGTGCAACTTAGAGTTGTACATGTTCATTATGATTCTCTGGAAAAAAACACGTCTACGCCTACCACTTGGGTTTTCTTTTAAGAGCATATATAAGAGGGGGGGGGGTAGAGGTGTTGGAGGCACACTGAGGCGACTGCAGCCGGCCGACATGGGCGCCCAGCGGGCATGTCGACAAGTAGTGTGGGCGCATGGTGGGCTAAGCCAAGTACGACCGAGCGTCGACGGTCGAAGGTCGGTGGCACCATGGCACATGGCCCCTGGGCACCGTGGCAATCTTGCACCATGGCCCCCGTGCACCATGGCACCAAGGCCCTTGGGCACCGTGGCACCCTTGCACCATGGCCCCTGGCACCCTTGCACCATGGCACCATGGCCCTTGCACCCTTGCACCATGGCACCATGGCCCCTGGGCACTGTGGCACCCTTGCACCATGGCCCCCTGGCACCCTTGCACCATGGCCCCTGGGCACCCTGCACCATGGCCCCCGCTCGCCGTGGCACCATGGCCCAGCTTCAAGCCCAGCGCTATGGTCGTTCAACTACCTCTTCGGTTCCTCCAATTGTCAAACAACTCCTGCATTACGTCATTCGCACTCGGTCGTTAGGTCCAAGAATATTACAAAACGTCGAGAAGTGTTCTTTTACTCACTATTTATCGTCGCGGTCTAATATTTTTCACGAAATTGCTATGCAATAACAAAAATGCACCCAATCTTTATTTTATAGGTCACCACGTGCATTGATAATCTTTTGGTGGTGTTCTAACGTTTATTTATATTTTTTTCTATTTTCAATTAATTTATTATATTATTTTTTGAGTTTTCGAAAAAAAATTAATTTTTTTTTTGAAAACTACTTTTTTCATTGTTTCAAAGTCATTGGTGCATGCCCATGTGTGGTTGCACCTCAAAATGTGCAAGTTAGAGTTGTACATGTTCATTATGATTCTTTGGAAAAAAACACGTCTACGCCTACCACTTGGGTTTTCTTTTAAGAGCATATATAAGGGGGGGTAGAGGTGTTGGAGGCACACTGAGGCGACTGCAGCCTGCCGACATGGGCGCCCAGCGGGCATGTCGACGTGTAGTGTGGGCGCATGGTGGGCTAAGCCAAGTACGACCGAGCGTCGACGGTCGAAGGTCGGTGGCACCATGGCACATGGCCCCTGGGCACCGTGGCAATCTTGCACCATGGCCCCCGTGCACCATGGCACCAAGGCCCTTGGGCACCGTGGCACCCTTGCACCATGGCACCAAGGCCCTTAGGCACCGTGGCACCCTTGCACCATGGCCCCTGGTACCCTTGCCTCATGGCACCATGGCCCCTTGCACCCTTTCACCATGGCACCATGGCCCCTGGGCACTGTGGCACCCATGCACCATGGCCCCCTGACACCCTTGCACCATGGCCCCTGGGCACCATGTCCCCCGTGCACCAGGGCACCATGGCCCCTGGGCACCCTACACCATGGCCCCCGCGCGCCGTGGCACCATGGCCCAGCTTCAAGCCCAGCGCTATGGTCGTTCAACTACCTCTTCGATTCCTCCAATTGTCAAACAACTCCTGCATTACGTCATTCGCACTCGGTCGTTAGGTCCAAGGATATTACAAAACGTCGAGAAGTGTTCTTTTACTCACTATTTATCGTCGCGGTCTAATATTTTTCACGAAATTGCTATGCAATAACAAAAATGCACCCAATCTTTATTTTATAGGTCACCACGTGCATTGATAATCTTTTGGTGGTGTTCTAATGTTTATTTATATTTTTTTCTATTTTTAATTAATTTATTATATTATTTTTCGAGTTTTCCGAAAATTTTTTTAAAATTTTTTTTTTGACAACTACTTTTTTCATTGTTTCAAAGTCATTGGTGCATGCGCATGTGTGGTTGTACCACAAAATGTGCAAGTTAGAGTTGTACATGTTCATTATGATTCTCTGGAAAAAAACACGTCTACGCCTACCACTTGGGTTTTCTTTTAAGAGCATATATAGGGGGGGGGGGGGGAGGTGTTGGAGGCACACTGAGGCGACTGCAGCCGGCCGACATGGGCGCCCAGCGGGCATGTCGACGTGTAGTGTGGGCGCATGGTGGGCTAAGCCAAGTACGATCGAGCGTCGACGGTCGAAGGTCGGTGGCACCATGGCACATGGCCCCTGGGCACCGTGGCAATCTTGCACCATGGCCCCCGTGCACCATGGCACCAAGGCCCTTGGGCACCGTGGCACCCTTATACCATGGCACCAAGGCCCTTGGGCACCGTGGCACCCTTGCACCATGGCCCCTGGCACCCTTGCACCATGGCACCATGGCCCCTTACACCCTTGCACCATGGCACCATGGCCCCTGGGCACTGTGGCACCCATGCACAATGGCCCCCTGACACCCTTGCACCATGGCCCCTGGGCACCATGGCCCACGTGCACCAGGGCACCATGGCCCCTGGGCACCCTGCACCATGGCCCCCGCGCGCCGTGGCACCATGGCCCAGCTTCAAGCCCAGCGCTATGGTCGTTCAACTACCTCTTCGATTCCTCCAATTGTCAAACAACTCCTACATTACGTCATTCGCACTCGGTCGTTAGGTCCAAGGATATTACACAACATCGAGAAGTGTTCTTTTACTACTATTTATCGTCGCGGTCTAATATTTTTCACGAAATTGCTATGCAATAACAAAAATGCACCCAATCTTTATTTTATAGGTCACCACGTGCATTGATAATCTTTTGGTGGTGTTCTTACGTTTATTTATATTTTTTTTCTATTTTTAATTAATTTATTATATTATTTTTCGAGTTTTCCGAAAAAAATTTTAAATTTTTTTTTTTTTGAAAACTACTTTATTCATTGTTTCAAAGTCATTGGTGCATGCCCATGTGTGGTTGCACCTCAAAATGTGCAAGTTAGAGTTGTACATGTTCATTATGATTCTCTGGAAAAAAACACGTCTACGCCTACCACTTGGGTTTTCTTTTAAGAGCATATATAGGGGGGGGGGGTAGAGGTGTTGGATGCACACTGAGGCGACTGCAGCCGGCCGACATGGGCGCCCAGCGGGCATGTCGACGTGTAGTGTGGGCGCATGGTGGGCTAAGCCAAGTACGACCGAGCGTCGACGGTCGAAGGTCGGTGGCACCATGGCACATGGCCCCTGGGCACCGTGGCAATCTTGCACCATGGCCCCCGTGCACCATGGCACCAAGGCCCTTGGGCACCGTGGCACCCTTGCACCATGGCACCAAGGCCCTTGGGCACTGTGGCACCCTTGCACCATGGCCCCTGGCACCCTTGCACCATGGCACCATGGCCACTTGCACCCTTGCACCATGTCATCATGGCCCCTAGGCACTGTGGCACCCTTGCACCATGGCCCCCTGGCACCCTGCACCATGGCCCCTGGGCACCATGGCCCCCGTGCACCAAGGCACCATGGCCCCTGGGCACCCTGCACCATGGCCCCCGCGCGCCGTGGCACCATGGCCCAGCTTCAAGCCCAGCGCTATGGTCGTTCAACTACCTCTTCGGTTCGTCCAATTGTCAAACAACTCCTGCATTACGTCATTCGCACTCGGTCGTTAGGTCCAAGGATATTACAAAACGTCGAGAAGTGTTCTTTTACTCACTATTTATCGTCGCGGTCTAATATTTTTCACGAAATTGCTATGCAATAACAAAAATGCATCCAATCTTTATTTTATAGGTCACCACGTGCATTGATAATCTTTTGGTGGTGTTCTAACGTTTATTTATATTTTTTTCTATTTTCAATTAATTTATTATATTATTTTTCGAGTTTTCCGAAAAAAAATTAAATTTTTTTTTTGAAAACTACATTTTTCACTGTTTCAAAGTCATTGGTGCATGCCCATGTGTGGTTGCACCTCAAAATGTGCAAGTTAGAGTTGTACATGTTCATTATGATTCTCTGGAAAAAAACACGTCTACGCCTACCACTTGGGTTTTCTTTTAAGAGCATATATAATGGGAGGGTAGAGGTGTTGGAGGCACACTGAGGCGACTGCAGCCGGCCGACATGGGCGCCCAGCGGGCATGTCAACGTGTAGTGAGGGCGCATGGTGGGCTAAGCCAAGTACGACCGAGCGTCGACGGTCGAAGGTCGGTGGCACCATGGCACATGGCCCCTGGGCACCGTGGCAATCTTGCACCATGGCCCCCGTGCACCATGGCACCAAGGCCCTTGGGCACCGTGGCACCCTTGCACCATGGCACCAAGGCCCTTGGGCACCGTGGCACCCTTGCACCATGGCCCCTGGCACCCTTGCACCATGGCACCATGGCCCCTTGCACCCTTGCACCATGGCACCATGGCCCCTGGGCACTGTGGCACCCTTGCACCATGGCCCCCTGGCACCCTTGCACCATGGCCCCTGGGCACCATGGCTCCCGTGCACCAGGGCACCATGGCCCCTGGGCACCCTGCACCATGGCCCCCGCGTGCCGTGGCATCATGGCCCAGCTTCAAGCCCAGCGCTATGGTCGTTCAACTACCTCTTCGGTTTCTCCAATTGTCAAACAACTCCTGCATTACGTCATTCGCACTCGGTCGTCAGGTCCAAGGATATTACAAAACGTCGAGAAGTGTTCTTTTACTCACTATTTATCGTCGCGGTCTAATATTTTTCACGAAATTGCTATGCAATAACAAAAATGCACCCAATCTTTATTTTATAGGTCACCACGTGCATTGATAATCTTTTGGTGGTGTTCTAACGTTTATTTATATTTTTTTTCTATTTTTAATTAATTTATTATATTATTTTTCGAGTTTTCCGAAATTTTTTTTTTAATTTTTTTTTTGAAAACTACTTTTTTCATTGTTTCAAAGTCATTGGTGCATGCCCATGTGTGGTTGCACCTCAAAATGTGCAAGTTAGAGTTGTACATGTTCATTATGATTCTCTGGAAAAAAACACGTCTACGCCTACCACTTGGGTTTTCTTTTAAGAGCATATATAAGGGGGGGGGGGGGGGTAGAGGTGTTGGAGGCACACTGAGGCGACTGCAGCCGGCCGACATGGGCGCCCAGCGGGCATGTCGACGTGTAGTGTGGGCGCATGGTGGGCTAAGCCAAGTACGACCGAGCGACGACGGTCGAAGGTCGGTGGCACCATGGTACATGGCCCCTGGGCACCGTGGCAATCTTGCACCATGGCCACCGTGCACCATGGCACCAAGGCCCTTGGGCACTGTGGCACCCTTGCACTATGGCACCAAGGCCCTTGGGCATCGTGGCACCCTTGCACCATGGCCCCTGGCACCCTTGAACCATGGCACCATGGCCCCTTGCACCCTTGCACCATGGCAGCATGGCCCCTGGGCACTGTGGCACCCTTGCACCATGGCCCCCTGGCACCCTTGCACCATGGCCCCTGGGCACCATGGCCCCGTGCACCAGGGCACCATGGCCCCTGGGCACCCTGCACCATGGCCCCGCGCGCCGTGGCACCATGGCCCAGCTTCAAGCCCAGCGCTATGGTCGTTCAACTACCTCTTCGGTTCCTCCAATTGTCAAACAACTCCTGCATTACGTCATTCGCACTCGGTCGTTAGGTCCAAGGATATTACAAAACATCGAGAAGTGTTCTTTTACTCACTATTTATCGTCGCGGTCTAATATTTTTCACGAAATTGCTATGCAATAAATAAAATGCACCCAATCTTTATTTTATAGGTCACCACGTGCATTGATAATCTTTTGGTGGTGTTCTAACGTTTATTTATATTTTTTTTCTATTTTTAATTAATTTATTATATTATTTTTCGAGTTTTCCGAAAAAAATTTTAAATGTTTTTTTTTTTTGAAAACTACTTTTTTCATTGTTTCAAAGTCATTGGCGCATGCCCATGTGTGGTTGCACCTCAAAATGTGCAAGTTAGAGTTGTACATGTTCATTATGATTCTCTGGAAAAAAACACGTCTACGTTTACCACTTGGGTTTTCTTTTAAGAGCATATATAGGGGGGGGGGGTAGAGGTGTTGGAGGCATACTGAGGCGACTGCAGCCGGCCGACATGGGCGCCCAGCGGGCATGTCGACGTGTAGTGTGGGCGCATGGTGGGCTAAGCCAAGTACGACCGAGCATCGACGGCCGAAGGTCGGTGGATCCATGGCACATGGCCCCTGGGCACCGTGGCTATCTTGCACCATGGCCCCCGTGCACCATGGCACCAAGGCCCTTGGGCATCGTGGCACCCTTGCACCATGGCACCAAGGCCCTTGGGCACCGTGGCACCCTTGCACCATGGCCCCTGGCACCCTTGCACCATGGCACCATGGCCCCTTGCACCCTTGCACCCTTGCACCATGGCACCATGGCCCCTGGGCACTGTGGCACCCTTGCACCATGGCCCCTGGCACCCTTGCACCATGGCCCCTGGGCACCATGGCCCCCGTGCACCAGGGCACCATGGGCCCTGGGCACCCTGCACCATGGCCCCCGCGCGCCATGGCACCATGGCCCAGCTTCAAGCCCAGCGCTATGGTCGTTCAACTACCTCTTCGGTTCCTCCAATTGTCAAACATCTCCTGCATTACGTCATTCGCACTCGGTCGTTAGGTCCAAGGATATTACAAAATGTCGAGAAGTGTTCTTTTACTCACTATTTATCGTCGCGGTCTAATATTTTACACGAAATTGCTATGCAATAACAAAAATGCACCCAATCTTTATTTTATAGGTCACCACGTGCATTGATAATCTTTTGGTGGTGTTCTAACGTTTATTTATATTTTTTTCTATTTTTAATTAATTTATTATATTATTTTTCGAGTTTTCCGTAAAAAAAATTTTTAATTTTTTTTTTGAAAAATACTTTTTTCATTGTTTCAAAGTCATTAGTGCATCCCCATGTGTGGTTGCACCTCAAAATGTGCAAGTTAGAGTTGTACATGTTCATTATGATTCTCTGGAAAAAAAAAGCCTACGCCTACCACTTGGGTTTTCTTTTAAGTGCATATATAAGGGGGGGGGGGGGGGGTAGAGGTGTTGGAGGCACACTGAGGCGACTGCAGCCGGCCGACATGGGCGCCCAGCGGGCATGTCGACGTGTAGTGTGGGCGCATGGTGGGCTAAGCCAAGTACGATCGAGCGTCGATGGTCGAAGGTCGGTGGCACCATGGCACATGGCCCCTGGGCACCGTGGCAATCTTGCACCATGGCCCCCGTGCACCATGGCACCAAGGCCCTTGGGCACCGTGGCACCCTTGCACCATGGTACCAAGGCCCTTGGGCACCGTGGCACCCTTGCACCATGGCCCCTGGCACCCTTGCACCATGGCACCATCGCCCCTGGGCACTGTGGCACCCTTGAACCATGGCCCCCTGGCACCCTTGCACCATGGCCCCTGGGCACCATGGCCCCCGTGCACCAGGGCACCATGGCCCCTGGGCACCCCGCACCATGGCCCCCGCGCGCCGTGGCACCATGGCCCAGCTTCAAGCCCAGCGCTATGGTCGTTCAACTACCTCTTCGGTTCCTCCAATTGTCAAACAACTCCTGCATTACGTCATTCGTACTCGGTCGTTAGGTCCAAGGATATTACAAAATGTCGAGAAGTGTTCTTTTACTCACTATTTATCGTCGAGGTCTAATATTTTTCACGAAATTGCTATGCAATAACAAAAATGCACCCAATCTTTATTTTATAGGTCACCACGTGCATTGATAATCCTTTGGTGGTGTTCTAACGTTTATTTATATTTTTTTATATATTTAATTAATTTATTATATTATTTTTCGAGTTTTCCGAAAAAAATTTAAATTTTTTTTTTTTGAAAACTACTTTTTTCATTGTTTCAAAGTCATTGGTGCATGCCCATGTGTGGTTGCACCTCAAAATGTGCAAGTTAGAGTTGTAGATGTTCATTATGATTCTCTGGAAAAAAACACGTCTACGCCTACCACTTTGGTTTTCTTTTAAGAGCATATATAAGGGGGGGGGGGGGTAGAGGTGTAGGAGGCACACTGAGGCGACTGCAGCCGGCCGACATGGGCGCCCAGCGGGCATGTCGACGTGTAGTGTGGGCACATGTTGGGCTATGCCAAGTACGTTCGAGCGTCGACGGTCGAAGGTCGGTGGCACCATGGCACATGGCCCCTGGGCACCGTGGCAATCTTGCACCATGGCCCCCGTGCACCATGGCACCAAGGCCCTTGGGCACCGTGGCACCCTTGCACCATGGCACCAAGGCCCTTGGGCACCGTGGCACCCTTGCACCATGGCCCCTGGCACCCTTGCACCATGGCACCATGGCCCCTTGCACCCTTGCACCATGGCATCATGGCCCCTGGGCACTGTGGCACCCTTGCACCTTGGCCCCTTGGCACACTTGCACCATGGCCCCTGGGCACCATGGCCCCCGTGCACCAGGGCACCATGGCCCCTGGGCACTATGGCCCCTGGGCACCCTGCACCATGGCCCCCGCGCGCCGTGGCACCATGGCCCAGCTTCAAGCCCAGTGCTATGGTCGTTCAACTACCTCTTCGGTTCCTCCAATTGTCAAACAACTCCTGCATTACGTCATTCGCACTCGGTCGTTAGGTCCAAGGATATTACAAAACGTCGCGAAGTGTTCTTTTACTCACTATTTATCGTCGCGGTCTAATATTTTTCACGAAATTGCTATGCAATAACAAAAATGCACCCAATCTTTATTTTATAGGTCACCACGTGCATTGATAATCTTTTGGTGGTGTTCTAACGTTTATTTATATTTTTTTCTATTTTTAATTAATTTATTACATTATTTTTCGAGTTTTCCGAAAAAAATTTTAAATTTTTTTTTTTTGAAAACTACTTTTTTCATTGTTTCAAAGTCATTCGTGCATGCCCTTGTGTGGTTGCACCTAAAAATGTGCAAGTTAGAGTTGTACATGTTCATTATGATTCTCTGATAAAAACACGTCTACGCCTACCACTTGGGGTTTCTTTTAAGAGCATATATAAGGAGGGGGGGTAGAGGTGTTGGAGGCACACTGAGGCGACTGTAGCGGGCCGACATGGGCGCCCAGCGGGCATGTCGACGTGTAGTGTGGGCGCATGGTGGGCTAAGCCAATTACGACCGAGCGTCGACGGTCGAAGGTCGGTGGCACCTTGGCACATGGCCCCTGGGCACCGTGGCAATCTTGCACCATGGCCCCCGTGCACCATGGCACCAAGGCTCTTGGGCACCGTGGCACCCTTGCACCATGGCACCAAGTCCCTTGGGCACAGTGGCACCCTTGCACCATGGCCCCTGACACCCTTGCACCATGGCCCCTTGCACCCTTGCACCATGGCACCATGGCCCCTGGGCACTGTGGCACCCTTGCACCATGGCCCCCTGGCACCCTTGCACCATGGCCCCCTGGCACCCTTGCACCATGGCCCCTGGGCACCATGGCCCCCGTGCACCAGGGCACCATGGCCCTTGGGCACCCTGCACCATGGCCCCCGCGCGTCGTGGCACCATGGCCCAGCTTCAAGCCCGGCGCTATGGTCGTTCAACTACCTCTTCGGTTCCTCCAATTGTCAAACAACTCCTGCATTACGTCATTCGCACTCGGTCGTTAGGTCCAAGGATATTACAAAATGTCGAGAAGTGTTCTTTTACTCACTATTTATCGTCGCGGTCTAATATTTTTCACGAAATTGCTATGCAATAATAAAAATGCACCCAATCTTTATTTTATAGGTCACCACGTGCATTGATAATCTTTTGGTGGTGTTCTAACATTTATTTATATTTTTTTCTATTTTTAATTAATTTATTATATTATTTTTCGAGTTTTCTGAAAAAAAAATTAATTTTTTTTTTGAAAACTACTTTTTTCATTGTTTCAAAGTGATTGGTGCATGGCCATGTGTGGTTGCACCTAAAAATGTGCAAGTTAGAGTTGTACATGTTCATTATGATTCTCTGGAAGAAAACACGTCTACGCCTACCACTTGGGTTTTCTTTTAAGAGCATATATAGGGGGGGGGGGGGGTAGAGGTGTTGGAGGCACACTGAGGCGACTGCAGCCGGCCGACATGGGCGCCCAGCGGGCATGTCGACGTGTAGTGTGGGCGCATGGTGGGCTAAGCAAAGTACGACCGAGCGTCGACGGTCGAAGGTCGGTGGCACCATGGCACATGGCCCCTGGGAACCGTGGCAATCTTGCACCATGGCCCCCGTGCACCATGGCACCAAGGCCCTTGGGCACCGTGGCACCCTTGCACCATGGCACCAAGGCCCTTGGGCACCGTGGCACCCTTGCACCATGGCCTTTGTCACCCTTGCACCATGGCACCATGGCCCCTTGCACCCTTGCACCATGGCACCATGGCCCCTGGGCACTGTGGCACCCTTTCACCATGGCCCCCTGGCACCCTTGCACCATGGCCCCTGGGCACCATGGCCCCCGTGCACCAGGGCACCATGGCCCCTGGGCACCCTGCACCATGGCCCCCGCGCGCCGTGGCACCATGGCCCAGCTTCAAGCCCAGCGCTATGGTCGTTCAACTACCTCTTCGGTTCCTCCAATTGTCAAACAACTCCTGCATTACGTCATTCACACTCGGTCGTTAGGTCCAAGGATATTACAAAACGTCGAGAAGTGTTCTTTAACTCACTATTTATCATCGCGGTCTAATATTTTTCACGAAATTGCTATGCAATAACAAAAATGCACCCAATCTTTATTTTATAGGTCACCACGTGCATTGATAATCTTTTGGTGGTGTTTTAACGTTTATTTATATTTTTTTTCTATTTTTAATTAATTTATTATATTATTTTTCGAGTGTTCCGAAAAAAAAACTTTAAATTTTTTTTTTGAAAACTACTTTTTTCATTGTTTCAAAGTCATTGGTGCATGCCCATGTGTGGTTGCACCTCAACATGTGCAAGTTAGAGTTGTGCATGCTCATTATGATTCTCTGGATAAAAACACGTCTACGCCTACCACTTGGGTTTTCTTTTAAGAGCATATATGGGGGGGGGGGGGTAGAGGTGTTGGAGGCACACTGAGGCGACTGTAGTCGGTCGACATGGGCGCCCAGCGGACATTTCGACGTGTAGTGTGGGCGCATGGTGGGCTAAGCCAAGTACGACCGAGCGTCGACGGTCGAAGGTCGGTGGCACCATGGCACATGGCCCCTGGGCTCCGTGGCAATCTTGCACCGTGGCCCCCGTGCACCATGGCACCAAGGCCCTTGGGCACCGTGGCACCCTTGCACCTTGGCCCCTGGCACCCTTGCACCATGGCACCATGGCCCCTTGCACCCTTGCACCATGGCACAATGGCCCCTGGGCTCTGTGGCACCCTTGCACCATGCCCCCTGTCACCCTTGCACCATGGCCCCTGGGCACCATGGCCTCCGTGCACCAGGGCACCATGGCCCCTGGGCACCCTGCACCATGGCCCCAGCGCGCCGTGGCACCATGGCCCAGCTTCAAGCCCAGCGCTAAGGTCGTTCAACTACCTCTTCGGTTCCTCCAATTGTCAAACAACTCCTGCATTACGTCATTCGCACTCGGTCGTTAGGTCCAAGGATATTACAAAACTTCGAGAAGTGTTCTTTTACTCACTATTTATCGTCGCGGTCTAATATTTTTCACGAAATTGCTATGCAATAACAAAAGTGCACCCAATCTTTATTTTATAAGTCACCACGTGCATTGATAATCTTTTGGTGGTGTTCTAACGTTTATTTATATTTTTTTCTATTTTTAATTAATTTATTATATTATTTTTCGAGTTTTTCGAAATGTTTTTTCTAAATTTTTTTTTTGAAAACTACTTTTTTCATTGTTTCAAAGTTATTGGTGTATGCCTATGTGTGGTTGCACCTCAAAATGTGAAAGTTAGAGTTGTACATGTTCATTATGATTCTTTGGAAAAAAACACGTCTACGCCTACCACTTGGTTTTCTTTTAAGAGCATATATAAGGGGGGGGGGGGGGTAGAGGTGTTGGAGGCACACTGAGGCGACTGCAGCCGGCCGGCATGGGCGCCCAGCGGGCATGTCGACGTGTAGTGTGGGCGCATGGTGGGCTATGCCAAGTACGATCGAGCGTCGACGGTCGAAGGTCGGTGGCACCATGGCACATGGCCCCTGGGCACCGTGGCAATCTTGCACTATGGCCCCCGTGCACCATGGCACCAAGGCCCTTGGGCACCGTGGCACCCTTGCACCATGGCACCAAGGCCCTTGGGCACCGTGGCACCCTTGCACCATGGCCCCTGGCACCCTTGCACCATGGCACCATGGCCCCTTGCACCCTTGCACCATGGCACCATGGCCCCTGGGCACTGTGGCACCCTTGCACCATGGCCCCCTGGCACCCTTGCACCATGGCCCCTGGGCACCATGTCCCCCGTGCACCAGGGCACCATGGCCCCTGGGCACCCTGCACCATGGCCCCCGCGCTCCGTGGCACCATGGCCCAGCTTCAAGCCCAGCGCTATGGTCGTTCAACTACCTCTTCGGTTCCTCCAATTGTCAAACAACTCCTGGATTACGTCATTCGCACTCGGTCGTTAGGTCCAAGGATATTACAAAACGTCGAGAAGTGTTCTTATACTCACTATTTATCGTCGCGGTCTAATATTTTTCACGAAATTGCTATGCAATAACAAAAATGCACCCAATCTTTATTTTATAGGTCACCACGTGCATTGATAATCTTTTGGTGGTGTTCTAACGTTTATTTATATTTTTTTTCTATTTTTAATTAATTTATTATATTATTTTTTGAGTTTTCCGAAAAAAATTTAAATTTTTTTTTTTGAAAACTACTTTTTTCATTGTTTCAAAGTCATTGGTGCATGCCCATGTGTGGTTGCACCTCAAAATGTGCAAGTTAGAGTTGTACATGTTCATTATGATTCTCTGGAAAAAAACACCTCTACGCCTACCACTTGGGTTTTCTTTTAAGAGCATATATAAGGGGGGGGGGGGGGGGTAGAGGTATTGGAGGCACACTAAGGCGACTGCAGCCGGCCGACATGGGCGCCCAGCGGGCATGTCGACGTGTAGTGTGGGCGCATGGTGGGCTAAGCAAAGTACGACCGAGCATCGACGGTCGAAGGTCGGTGGCACCATGGCACATGGCCCCTGGGCACCGTGGCAGTCTTGCACCATGGCCCCCGTGCACCATGGCACCAAGGCCCTTGGGCACCGTGGCACCCTTGCACCATGGCACCAAGGCCCTTGGGCACCGTGGCACCCTTGCACCATGGCCCCTGGCACCCTTGCACCATGGCACCATGGCCCCTGGCACCCTTGCACCATGGCACCATGGCACCATGGCCCCTTGCACCCTTGCACCATGGCACCATGGCCCCTGGGCACTGTGGCACCCTTGCACCATGGCCCCCTGGCATCCTTGCACCATGGCCCCCGTGCACCAGGGCACCATGGCCCCTGGGCACCCTGCACCATGGCCCCCGCGCGCCAAGGCACCATGGCCCAGCTTCAAGCCCAGCGCTATGGTCGTTCAACTACCTCTTCGGTTCCTCCAATTGTCAAACAACTCCTGCATTACGTCATTCGCACTCGGTCGTTAGGTCCAAGGATATTACAAAGCGTCGAGAAGTGTTCTTTTACTCACTATTTATCGTCGCGGTCTAATATTTTTCACGAAATTGCTATGCAATAACAAAAATGCACCCAATCTTTATTTTATAGGTCACCACGTGCATTGATAATCTTTTGGTGGTGTTCTAACGTTTATTTATATTTTTATTCTATTTTTAATTAATTTATTATATTATTTTTTGAGTTTTCCGAAAAAAAATTTAAATTTTTTTTTTTGAAAACTACTTTTTTCATTGTTTCAAAGTCATTGGTGCATGCCCATGTGTGGTTGCACCTCAAAATGTGCAAGTTAGAGTTGTACATGTTCATTATGATTCTCTGGAAAAAAACACGTCTACGCCTACCACTTGGGTTTTCTTTTAAGAGTATATATAGGTGGGGGGAGTAGAGGTGTTGGAGGCACACTGAGGCCACTGCAGCCGGCCGACATGGGCGCCCAGCGGGCATGTCGACGTGTAGTGTGGGCGCATGGTGGGCTAAGCCAAGTACGACCGAGCGTCGACGGTCGAAGGTCGGTGGCACCATGGCACATGGCCCAGGGCACCGTGGCAATCTTGCACCATGGCCCCCGTGCACCATGGCACCAAGGCCCTTGGGCACCGTGGCACCCTTGCACCATGGCACTAAGGCCCTTGGGCACCGTGGCACCCTTGCACCATGGCCCCTAGCACCCTTGCACCATGGCACCATGGCACCATGGCCCCTTGCACCCTTGCACCATGGCACCATGGCCCCTGGGCACTGTGGCACCCTTGCACCATGTCCCCCTGGCACCCTTGCACCATGGCCCCTGGGCACCCTGCACCATGGCCCCCGCGCGTCGTGGCACCATGGCCCTGCTTCAAGCCCAGCGCTATGGTCGTTCAACTACCTCTTTGGTTCCTCCAATTGTCAAACAACTCCTGCATTACGTCATTCGCACTCGGTCGTTAGGTCCAAGGATATTACAAAACGTCGAGAAGTGTTCTTTTACTCACTATTTATCGTCGCGGTCTAATATTTTTCACGAAATTGCTATGCAATAACAAAAATGCACCCAATCTTTATTTTATAGGTCACCACGTGCATTCATAATCTTTTGGTGGTGTTCTAACGTTTATTTATATTTTTTTTCTATTTTTAATTAATTTATTATATTATTTTTCGAGTTTTCCGAAAATTTTTTAAATTTTTTTTTTGTAAACTACTTTTTTCATTGTTTCAAAGTCATTGGTGCATGCCCATGTGTGGTTGCACCTCAAAATGTGCAAGTTAGAGTTGTACATGTTCATTATGATTCTTTGGAAAAAAACACGTCTATGCCTACCACTTGGGTTTTCTTTTAAGAGCATATATAGGGGGGGGGGGGGGGTAGAGGTGTTGGAGGCACACTGAGGCGACTGCATCCGGCCGACATGGGCGCCCAGCGGGCATGTCGACGTGTAGTGTGGGCGCATGGTGGGCTAAGCCAAGTACGACCGAGCGTCGACGGTCGAAGGTCGGTGGCACCATGGCACATGGCCCCTGGGCACCGTGGCAATCTTGCACCATGGCCCCCGTGCACCATGGCACCAAGGCCCTTGGGCACCATGGCACCCTTGCACCATGGCACCAAGGCCCTTGGGCACCGTGGCACCCTTGCACCATGGCCCCTGGCACCCTTGCACCATGGCACCATGGCCCCTTGCACCATGGCACCATGGCCCCTGGGCACTGTGGCACCCTTGCACCATGGCCCCCTGGCACCCTTGCACCATGGCCCCTGGGCACCATGGCCCCCGTGAACCAGGGCACCATGGCCCCTGGGCACCCTACACCATGGCCCCCGCGCGCCGTGGCACCATGGCCCAGCTTCAAGCCCAGCGCTATGGTCATTCAACTACCTCTTCGGTTCCTCCAATTGTCAAAAAACTCCTGCATTACGTCATTCGCACTCGGTCGTTAGGTCCAAGGATATTACAAAACGTCGAGAAGTGTTCTTTTACTCACTATTTATCGTCGCGGTCTAATATTTTTTACGAAATTGCTATGCAATAACAAAAATGCACCCAATCTTTATTTTATAGGTCACCACGTGCATTCGTAATCTTTTGGTGGTGTTCTAACGTTTGTTTATATTTTTTTTCTATTTTTAATTAATTTATTATATTATTTTTCGAGTTTTCCAAAAAAAAATTTAAATTTTTTTTTTTTGAAAACTACTTTTTTCATTGTTTCAAAGTCATTGGTGCATGCCCATGTGTGGTTGCACCACAAAATGTGCAAGTTAGAGTTGTACATGTTCATTATGATTCTCGGGGAAAAAACACGTCTACGCCTACCACTTGGGTTTTCTTTTAAGAGCATATATAGGGGGGGGGGGGGGTAGAGGTGTTGGAGGCACACTGAAGCGACTGCAGTCGGCCGACATGGGCGCCCAACGAGCATGTCGACGTGTAGTGTGGGCGCATGGTGGGCTAAGCCAAGTACGACCGAGCGTCGACGGTCGAAGGTCGGTGGCACCATGGCACATGGCCCCTGGGCACCGTGGCAATCTTGCACCATGGCCCCCGTGCACCATGGCACCAAGGCCCTTGGGCACCGTGGCACCCTTGCACCATGGCACCAAGGCCCTTGGGCACCGTGGCACCCTTGCACCATGGCCCCTGGCACCCTTGCACCATGGCACCATGGCCCCTTGCACCCTTGCACCATGGCACCATGGCCCCTGGGCACTGTGGCACCCTTGCACCATGGCCCCCTGGCACCCTTGCACCATGGCCCCTGGGCACCATGGCCCCCGTGAACCAGGGCACCATGGCCCCTGGGCACCCTGCACCATGGCCCCCGCGCGCCGTGGCACCATGGCCCAGCTTCAAGCCCAGCGCTATGGTCGTTCAACTACCTCTTCGGTTCCTCCAATTGTCAAAACACTCCTGCATTACGTCATTCGCACTCGGTCGTTAGGTCCAAGGATATTACAAAACGTCGAGAAGTGTTCTTTTACTCACTATTTATCGTCGCGGTCTAATATTTTTCACGAAATTGCTATGCAATAACAAAAATGCACCCAATCTTTATTTTATAGGTCACCACGTGCATTCATAATCTTTTGGTGGTGTTCTAACGTTTATTTATATTTTTTTCTATTTTTAATTAATTTATTATATTATTTTTCGAGTTTTCCGAAAAAAATTTAAATTTTTTTTTTTGAAAACTACTTTTTTCATTGTTTCAAAGTCATTGGTTCATGCCCATGTGTGGTTGCACCTCAAAATGTGCAAGTTAGAGTTGTACATGTTCATTATGATTCTCTGGAAAAAAACACGTCTACGCCTACCACTTGGGTTTTCTTTTAAGAGCATATATAAGGGGGGGGGGGGGGTTAGAGGTGTTGGAGGCACACTGAGGCGACTGCAGCCGGCCGACATGGGCGCCCAGCGGGCATGTCGACGTGTAGTGTGGGCGCATGGTGGGCTAAGCCAAGTACGACCGAGCGTCGACGGTCGAAGGTCGGTGGCACCATGGCACATGGACCCTGGGCACCGTGGCAATCTTGCACCATGGCCCCGGTGCACCATGGCACCAAGGCCCTTGGGCACCGTGGTACCCTTGCACCATGGCACCAAAGCCCTTGGGCACCGTGGCACCCTTGCACCATGGCACCATGGCCCCTTGCACCCTTGCACCATGGCACCATGGCCCCTGGGCACTGTGGCACCCTTGCACCATGGCCCCCTGGCACCCTTGCACCATGGCCCCTGGGCACCATGGCCCACGTGAACCAGGGCACCATGGCCCCTGGGCACCCTGCACCATGGCCCCCGCGCGCCGTGGCACCATGGCCCAGCTTCAAGCCCAGAGCTATGGTCGTTCAACTACCTCTTCGGTTCCTCCAATTGTCAAAAAACTCCTGCATTACGTCATTCGCACTCGGTCGTTAGGTCCAAGGATATTACAAAACGTCGAGAAGTGTTCTTTTACTCACTATTTATCGTCGCGGCCTAATATTTTTCACGAAATTGCTATGCAATAACAAAAATGCACCCAATCTTTATTTTATAGGTCACCACGTGCATTCATAATCTTTTGGTGGTGTTGTAACGTTTATTTATATTTTTTTTCTATTTTTAATTAATTTATTGTATTATTTTTCGAGTTTTCCGAAAATTTTTTTAAATTTTTTTTTTTTTGAAAACTACTTTTTTCATTGTTTCAAAGTCATTGGTGCATGCCCATGTGTGGTTGCACCTCAAAATGTGCAAGTTAGAGTTGTACATGTTCATTATGATTCTCGGGGAAAAAACACGTCTTCGCCTACCAATTGGGTTTTCTTTTAAGAGCATATATAAGGGGGGGGGGGGGGGGTAGAGGTGTTGGAGGCACACTGAAGCGACTTCAGCCGGCCGACATGGGCGCCCAACGGGCATGTCGACGTGTAGTGTGGGCGCATGGTGTGCTAAGCCAAGTACGACCGAGCGTCGACGGTCGAAGGTCGGTGGCACCATGGCACATGGCCCCTGGGCACCGTGGCAATCTTGCACCATGGCCCCCGTGCACCATGGCACCAAGGCCCTTGGGCACCGTGGCACCCTTGCACCATGGCGACAAGGCCCTTGGGCACCGTGGCACCCATGCACCATGGCCCCTGGCAACCTTGCACCATGGCACCATGGCCCCTTGCACCCTTGCACCATGGCACCATGGACCCTGGGCACTATGGCACCCTTGCACCATGGCCCCCTGGCACCATTGCACCATGGCCCCTGGGCACTGTGGCACCCTTGCACCATGGCCCCCTGGCACCCCTGCACCATGGCCCCTGGGCACCATGGCCCCCGTGCACCAGGGCACCATGGCCCCTGGGCACCCTACACCATGGCCCCCGCGCGCCGTGGCACCATGGCCCAGCTTCAAGCCCAGCGCTATGGTCGTTCAGCTACCTCTTCGGTTCCTCCAATTGTCAAACAACTCCTGCATTACGTCATTCGCACTCGGTCGTTAGGTCCAAGGATATTACAAAACGTCGAGATGTGTTCTTTTACTCACTATTTATCGTCGCGGTCTAATATTTTTCACGAAATTGCTATGCAATAAAACAAATGCACCCAATCTTTATTTTATAGATCACCACGTGCATTGATAAACTTTTGGTGGTGTTCTAACGTTTATTTATATTTTTTTTCTATTTTTAATTAATTTATTATATTATTTTTCGAGTTTTCCGAAAATTTTTTTAAATTTTTTTTTTTTGAAAACTACTTTTTTCATTGTTTCAAAGTCATTGGTGCATGCCCATGTGTGGTTGCACCTCAAAATGTGCAAGTTAGAGTTGTACATGTTCATTATGATTCTCTGGAAAAAAACACGTCTACGCCTACCACTTGGGTTTTCTTTTAAGAGCATATATAAGGGGGGGGGGGGGGGGTAGAGGTGTTGGAGGCACACTGAGGCGACTGCAGCCGGCCGACATGGGCGCCCAGCGGGCATGTCGACGTGTAGTGTGGGCGCATGGTGGGCTAAGCCAAGTACGACCGAGCGTCGACGGTCGAAGGTCGGTGGCACCATGGCACATGGCCCCTGGGCACCGTGGCAATCTTGCACCATGGCCCCCGTGCACCATGGCACCAAGGCCCTTGGGCACCGTGGCACCCTTGCACCATGGCGACAAGACCCTTGGGCACCGTGGCACCCATGCACCAAGGCCCCTGGCAACCTTACACCATGGCACCATGGCCCCTTCCACCCTTGCACCATGGCACCATGGCCCCTGGGCACTGTGGCACCCTTGCACCATGGCCCCCTGGCACCCTTGCACCATGGCCCCTGGGCACCATGGCCCCCGTGCACAAGGGCACCATGGCCCCTAGGCACCCTGCACCATGGCCCCCGCGCGCCGTGGCACCATGGCCCAACTTCAAGCCCAGCGCTATGGTCTTTCAACTACCTCTTCGGTTCCTCCAATTGTCAAACAACTCCTGCATTACGTCATTCGCACTCGGTCGTTAGGTCCAAGGATATTACAAAACGTCGAGAAGTGTTATTTTACTCACTATTTATCGTCGCGGTCTAATATTTTTCACGAAATTGCTATGCAATAACAAAAATGCACCCAATCTTTATTTTATAGGTCACCACGTGCATTGATAATCATTTAGTGGTGTTCTAACGTTTATTTATATTTTTTTCTATTTTTAATTAATTTATTATATTATTTTTCGAGTTTTCCGAAAAAATTTTTGAAATTTTTTTTTTCTTGAAAACTTCTTTTTTCATTGTTTCAAAGTCATTGGTGCATGCCGAAGTGTGGCTGCACCTCAAAATGTGCAAGTTAGAGTTGTACCATGTCGACGTGTAGTGTGGGCGCATGGTGGGCTAAGCCAAGTACGACCGAGCGTCGACGGTCGAAGGTCCGGTGGCACCATGGCACATGGCCCCCGGGCACCGTGGCAATCTTGCACCATGGCCCCCGTGCACCATGGCACCAAGGCCCTTGGGCACCGTGGCACCCTTGCACAATGGCACCCTTGCACCAAGGCCCATGGCACCCTTGCACCATGGCACCATGGCCCCTTGCACCCTTGCACCATGGCACCATGGCCCCTGGGCACTGTGGCACCCTTGCACCATGGCCCCCTGGCACCCTTGCACCATGGCCCCTGGGCACCATGGCCCCCGTGCACCAGGGCACCATGGCCCCTGGGCACCCTGCACCATGGCCCCCGCGCGCCGTGGCACCATTGCCCAGCTTCAAGCCCAGCACTATGGTCTTTCAACTACCTCTTCGGTTCCTCCAATTGTCAAAGAACTCCTGCATTGCGTCATTCGCACTCGGTCGTTAGGTCCAAGGATATTACAAAACGTCGAGAAGTGTTCTTTTACTCACTATTTATCGTCGCGGTCTAATATTTTTCACGAAATTGCTATGCAATAACAAAAATGCACCCAATCTTTATTTTATAGGTCACCACGTGCATTGATAATCTTTTGGTGGTGTTCCTAACGTTTATTTTTCTATTTTTAATTAATTTATTATATTATTTTTCGAGTTTTCCGAAAAATTTTTTGAAATTTTTTTTTCTTGAAAACTTCTTTTTTCATTGTTTCCAAGTCATTGGTGCATGCCGAAGTGTGGCTGCACCTCAAAATGTGCAAGTTAGAGTTGTACCATGTCGACGTGTAGTGTGGGCGCATGGTGGGCTAAGCCAAGTACGACCGAGCGTCGACGGTCGAAGGTCCGGTGGCACCATGGCACATGGCCCCCGGGCACCGTGGCAATCTTGCACCATGGCCCCCGTGCACCATGGCACCAAGGCCCTTGGGCACCGTGGCACCCTTGCACAATGGCACCCTTGCACCATGGCCCCTGGCACCCTTGCACCATGGCACCATGGCCCCTTGCACCCTTGCACCATGGCACCATGGCCCCTGGGCACTGTGGCACCCTTGCACCATGGCCCCCTGGCACCCTTGCACCAAGGCCCCTGGGCACCATGGCCCCC